>JAINUW010000177.1:0-1200000 GCA_020205615.1 Panax quinquefolius | reverse complement strand
TCAGCGATGAAAGCTTCGTATACCACCATTCGAGTGGGAACAGAAAAAGTTTAGCGATCAGCAGGATAGGCACCGTTCCAAACTACAAGCGAATACATCAGGAGGGTCTGGTGATTTCAGAACATCATCCCCATCAGAGATATGGAAAATATCTCTACTTATCTTCATCAAACAATCATCAGCGATTAAATGCCAAACCATTGGAGTCAACACCAGCATAGACATCAGCAATGATCAGTAAAGGTAAAGCGATTTGCAAAAACATTTTAACATTCATCATAACATTCATTACATTGCAATTTGCAATTTGCGATATGCGATTTGTGATGCGATATGCAAAATGCGATGTGCGATGTGTGATGTGCGAGTTGCGATGTGCGATTTGGACAAATGTGAAAAGCAAAGTGCGATTTGTGAACTACGATTTGCGAAAACATTTTAGCATTCATCATAAACATTCATTACATTGTGATTTGCATCATTAGAAATACCTTGTCATATTTTCAAGTGTCTACTAATCTTTATCATGCCCATTCCATTGCATTGCGTGAACATGATAAAGAGGGGCATCTGTAGACACTCAAAATTTTCTTTGCCTGTTACTAACCATGTAGGAGGGCAAAAACGTCTTTTTCACACTCCAGAGATAACCCTGGAGAACCACAACATCAATTTTAACCCCGGGAAAGTCAGTTTCAACCCCAGAGATATCCCTGGGGGATCAAGATCAAAGCATGGAGATAGCCCCAGGAGGTTAAGCCAACCTCAGAGATAACCCTAAGGACACTCGGAGTCAACAGCAGACCGACTTTAGAGATAATCCTAAGAAAAGACTGCTACAACTGCGAGGAAACCGGAGATAACCCCGGGAGGGGAAAATGGTCATTTTGCCAGCTCAACTTCAACTCACATCAAATCAAATCATTTTAACTCAAATTACTTCAATAGAAGTCCCACGAGAACAATATCTTAACTTTCGAGCGCAAACTACGTAAAACGGCTCAACGGACTACCTGACGAAAACTCGGGAATGCCATTTCGGTCATGGACCCATCTTCCTAGAATCAAATAAGGGAAAATCCTATGTCATTGGGTAGCTCTCGGAAAGAGCTTTTCGGAATGGTATGGCACGCTTCCATCGGACTCCCGGATTGAAAGTTATGAACGACCGAGAGAACAGCGCGTTGTCCGAGTGTATGCGTGCCGACACGGTGGAACCCACATCGCCTGGGCACCCGGGCAGCCAGCAGTACACTTTGCTTTGCCGAGTAGTAGGTACACTCACTCGAGCCACAGGTACACCTACGGCTCCCCCCTCTATAAATAGAGGGCTTGGGGTGGCCATATTTGCAAGAGAATCAGCGAGGAATCCCTGTCCAATTTGCTCTGTACTTACAATATACTGAGTGCTTTCTCATTTTATACACTGGTGAGCTCACATATAGCTACTTTTGTACCGGCAGGAGCCGAGTTTCATCAACTTTAAAGATATAGAAGCCTTCTTTGGCAGCCCACTGTAAGCCTTCTCACACATTTTAAAGCCTTTCTCTTCATCTCTGCACACACCCTTCTTCACGTTGAGAGTCGTGTTGCGTGTGTTTGCCCGGACTTCAGTCCATGGTTTTATTTTAGTTTATATATATATATATATATATATATATTTATATATATGGACTAACATTATCGAGTTATGCCTCGATTTAGCCTAGACTTCGGTCTGAAGCGTTTATTTGCTTTATATATATATATGAACTGTGTGTCGAACTTTGTTCGATGAGCCTGAACTTGATGCAGGCGTTATCTTGGTTATATATATATATATATATATATATATATATATATATATATATATATATATAACTGTGTGTGCCTGACTTTGTTCGATAAGCCTGAACTTGATGCGAGCGCGTTCGCTTCTTATATATATATATATATATATATATATATATATATATATATATATATATATATGAACCGTTGTTGAACTTTGTTCGATTAGCCTGGATTTTACATCCGGTGCGTTTATTCGTTTTAAATATATATATACTTATATATATGAACTGTTGTCGAACTCTACTCGATGAGCCTGGATTTTACATCTGGTGCGTTTATTGGTTATATATATATTCGTCCCACCTGGAGTTTACTTCATGGTGGTTGATTGCTTTTACAGCTTTCTTTACGTTTCATCCTTCCTGGAGTTCACTTCGTGGCAGTTGATTGCTTTGTACAGCTTTATTTATATTTTGTCCCGCCTGGAGTTTCCTTCGTGGTGGTTGATAGCTTTTACAGCTTTATTTACATTTCGTCCCGCCTGGAGTTTCCTCAGTGGCGGTTAATAACTTTTATAGCTTTATTTACATTTTCTGATCCCCCATGGAGGTGCTTCATGGTTGGTGATCATGTCTGATATATATATATATTTACAGCTTTTATATATATACTTGCTTACTACTTTCATACAAATTGTGATATCATGTGCGCCTAGGAATCATGTGATCACAGATTCAGCCTATTGGATCTAGATTCGGTTCCCGTGATGGACATTTTCAGCTGTATGCAACTTATAAATTATTTTGCGGTTTCTGAATTTCCTCAGATGGTTTTCATACCAACGAGGAAGTCGACATTATTTTGTACATTATTTTCTTATAGATGCTTCGCATCTCGAAAATAAAATCAATCAAGTCGAACACTTAATAAAATGGAAGTGTAAAAGGTCTCAATTACTATTGAGCATCAGGGTTTGAATTTTTTTTATATAAAACATCATTGCTATATCTTGCTAAAAACTGAATTTTTACATAAATTCAAACCCTGTGTATATAGGTACGAACGAGGCCTCGCATTACTTCCAAATAACAGCACATTGACCCACACACACACACATTCAGATAATAGTTTCTTAAAAAGAGGCGGTCACTGTGAGACCCCAGATTTTATCAATAAAAATTTAAATTTTGTCGAAATAATTTTTTAATATTATGGTGTGAATTTAAGATAATATTATAATTGTGGGTAGTATTTATAAATTTTGTAAAGTATGCAAGTTGTTATAAAATATTCGTTTAGTCGGGGAATATTCTTTTTGTCGGGGAATATTAAATGCGACGACTACAAAATCATTAGTGGACCCCTAGCATGAAATTATTATCGGATTGAGAAAACGACAAAAATATTTTATAAAAATAACTTGGCGAAGGTGTTACCATTAAAATTGTTGAACTACCCGGTGGTAAAGAAATGCGCGTGGTTGTATAGTAGCACACGGTATTGATTATTGATGCTTACGTGAGAAGTCACTCGGTTATGCTCAATTATTGCTACAAATAATTGCTTTGCATCATATCTCTTATATTATTGATTCAATTATTGTCACAATATCATCTCATATAATATGTTATAGTATTAAATCAATAATTGAGACGACAAGTTATAAATGATTAATAATTGTTGAAAGATTAAATATGTGTTGATTAAAAATAAAATGATTTTGTGGTAATATTTATTCAATCCTTGATATATAAAGAGTGCATTATGAGACATTTGTGGTAAGTTTGATTATTATATGGGGGGCCCATATGTCATCATCTAAGAGTCTCTTCGTCGATAGTAATTACCTTTGTGAATAGTAATTATCTTCGTCGATAGTAATTACCTTCGTCAATAGTAATTACCTTTGTGAATAGTAATTACCTTCGTCGATAGTAATTACCTTTATGAATAGTAATTACCTTCGTCGATAGTAATTACCTTTATGAATAGTAATTACCTTCGTCGATAGTATTTACCTTCGTCGATAGTAATAGTAATTACCTTTGTGAATAGTAATTACCTTCAAATCGATAGTAATTACCTTTACCGAGACGTCGAAACCACTTGTTGTTTCACATTACAAAGCGTCCGAACCACTTGTCGTTTCACATTACAGCATCGAACCACTTGTCGTTTCACATTACAAAGCGTCGAACCACTTTTCTTTTCACATCACCGTCGTCGAGCCACTTGCCTTTTTCACATGGCAAGTGTTAAGCTAGAAATCTTCTATAAATAGAGGCCTAGTGCTTCATTATTTTCACGAATTCACTTGAAACTCTAGAGAGAAACTATAGAGAGAAAGAAGAAAAGTATTCTACTTTCTTCACCTTGCCAATATTCAGTTCTTCTAAGGTAGGGAATATTATTTGTTGTACCGTAAGGGGTGTTATTCTTTCTTATTCATGAAGAGAACTGTTGTTATTCCATTGCTTATTATTACATTGGAATAACTTTTAAAAAGTGGTATACCCTATACATACATAACTCAGTATACGCCAGGCACCCTATACTTGGTGAAATCTTTATATTATTCCATTCTTATTTATTCATTGGATTAACTCAGATCTGCTGAATCCCCTATACTTGGTGATCTTCTTACATTATTCCATTCTTTATTATTACATTTGGAATATCACATGCATGTGTTTTACAGGACACGGTTCCATTGTTTATTATTCCGCATTTATTATTACATTGGAATATCACATATGTGTGTGTTTTACACCGACCTAGTTCCATTGTTTATTATTCAAAGCATTTATTATTACATTGGATCATCACAGCTTGTTGTGAATTTCACCGACACGGTTCCGTTATTATTATTCCATTGGAATAACTTTGTCATCTGAATACCGCATGCATGGTGATTTCTTTTGTTATTCCATTCTTTATTATACCCATTTGATTAAATCTTTGATTTCTATACTCCATGAAATTAGTGGAATATCCTTGATATTTGCGCTTCATCCAAAGATATCTTTTCATGGAAATATTCTTCCGATCATTCTTGAATTTTACTCTACAAAACAAAGATCATTTTGACAATTTGGGCGTTAATAATTCTGGATAAAATAATTCTTGAACTTGTTTTATTGAATTATTATGTCATTATCATCATCCTCATGTTATATTATGTTATCTTCTACTTACGTGTATAGATGAACTTAGTATGATTATGACCGAGGATCATTCGGTATAATCATGGCTTGTTATAAATGATGTGATAAAAGTCCTCGATTGGCTCGTAATGCGGTGATGGATAGTTTTTGGTATGATTATGACCGGGGGTGATTCGGTATAGTCATGACCATTGATAATTTGATGAATATCCTTGGCAGTAGTAGTGCGGGGGTGATTCGATGATGTGAATTATTTATTAAAGTGAGTCTCAAATATAACGATGATGAAAAACCTTTTAAAACCTAAAAGATAGTAGACTTTATTCTCTACTTGACTCTTTTAATGGATTGCTTATTCATTGCAGCTAAACTTGTTATCTATTGTATTTTATCGGTTTAACCTTTGTTGAAGGCTAATGATAAATTATTACGCATTATCTTAGTCATAATATTTCTTCTTGGGCTAGTTGAGCTCACCTTTTCTTTCACCTTTATTCTCTTGAAATGAGAACATAATTTGGGACGAGTCGGGGAATGGAGTAATGGTCTAGAGGATAACATTAGTAGTCCTCACTATTACGTGAAATAGTGTGATAATAGTAGTAATGAGGACTCCTTTTGAGTTTGTATAATATCTAGTAGACAATATTTGTATTCAAACTCACAGTTTATGTCGTATTGTACATGACAGTTATATTAGTAAGTTGTATTTGAATTTATGTACCATGTAAGTGGCGACCCAAGATGGGTGACGTATACCAAATTTTGGGGGCGTCATAGTTGGTATCAGAGCTTAGGGATATGATCCCTGGCTAAGATGCGAGATAAGAACTAGGAGGGGAGAGACGGGGAATTCCTTCGCTAGTATGATCTACCAAAGTTTATTTGTTATTTAATTGGTCGGTCAGAGTATAGGGATAATATTTGATATATTAATTAACCCTTGTGTTGTCGCAGTGTTTGGAAATGGCGGTGAAAAATATTCACAATGGAGTGAATGTGACCAGTTGTGACACCTTTAATCACTAATCGGGTTAATGCGTTGTCATTTAGAGAACAAATTAGAGATATCCACGTAGTGAATGAAGAACTAATTGTTGCACCCAGAGCTAGTTGCGAGAGGTAGCGGTGAGAGTGAGGAAGAAGAGGAAGAAGAGGAACCCGAGGAGAATTGGTTAGAAGAAGTTTATGATCAAAACTTAGAATTACAAAATCGTGTTCGTGAGCTAGAAGAACAAAGTTGAAGAACGGCAAACGGGTCGTGGAACAAAGGGATACAACAATTCAAAATTGGGTTACCCGATATGTGATGCTCGAACAAAATCACGCTTTGGCGGGTGTAAGATATTAAAGTTGGAATATGAGAATTTAAAAATCAAAGATCAAATTTGAAGAAGAAACAAGCGAACGAAGGAGAATAGGCGATGCATGGGTAAAAGTTTACAACGTTGATAGTGTAGAAAAGACGTCCGATCCAATAAAGCCAAAATAGATGAAATGGACTTTGCTTTTTGGACAGCAATTGGGAGAACCCAACATCGAATTCGAATTACCCTGTGCATAGCGGTCAACCCGAATTCGATATGGATCGGAGAATAATGATTCAAATCATGGATCAGGAATGTGAAGAAGCACTTAAGGGTGGAATGTACCCTATAGTAAAGTCAAACTCGGTAATTTAAGCGAGAGCGTTTGTCGAGAAACCCGAACGAAGTTATTACGGGTAAATTAATTATAAATTATTATGAAGTTTATACTTTATTCAATACAAGTTCTACCCACTCTTTTATTTCACCTAGTTGTGTTCAACGTTTAAATTTGACTCCGAAGAAGTTAAACTTTGACTTATTGGTTGAAACTTCGTTAGTAGGAGCCTTCGTTACCGCTACTATTTTTAAATCTTGTTTGATTCAAATAAACATTTTCACGTTACCTGTCGATCTTATCTTTTTGAAAATATTTGCCTTTGATGTGATTTTAGGAATCAATTGGTTAACTACTCATCATGCTTTTCGTAAGGTTGTTAGCTTTTATATTCATAACCAACTTGTTGTGCGAATTCAAAGTAACCAAACCACTAAAGTCAATCATTGCCATATCAAGCCATAAGTAAAGAGCCCCGATCCTTTCGTTGTTGACTTCCTTGTGTGGAATGCACCGAAGCTAGACTTTTACAGAGGCGTCGTGATAAGGATCAAGATGGGAAGTTGATAGGTATCATTGTGAGGTGCTATCCAGGTTAAGGGATAGAAGTCACGAGTTGGTATTAATGTGACGTCTTATCCAAGTCTTGGCGAGAGTAACAGGTTTTGAATGATATTTCTATCATTAATAAATTTCTTGGCGTATTCTTGAAGACTTCCTAGCCTACCCTAGAACGTGAAATCGAATTTTGTATTGACCCCAGTACAAAAACCCATTTCTTAAACCCTCAAATATTTCTTCAACTAAAAGGATGCATTTACGTGGATTATGATGGAAGTCATAATAAAAGTATAGAACTGATGAAAATCATGGGTATATGAAGTATTAGTAAGTTTTAAGATGAGTTATGTTGGTTAGTATGTGAAAACATGAAAGTTTCTTAGAAATCACAAAGAGTTGAAAATCAGATTTTGGTGAAAAACGTAACATGAAATTCAATTGACCATATCTCCTATTATATTTTGAATTTTTGAGTATGGTCAAGTCCTAGAGTTAGATCTATGAGTTACCTAACTAATTCAAGTGGAATTACTGGAAAAGGTGTTGTAGATTTTTGTGTGGACTGATTTTAGCAAAGGAGTGCAAAGCTGCAAAAACCGAAAAAAGCTGCTGCCATGATTTTAGACGGGCTGTTTCGGCCACTTAAATTATGAGAAAAATTCTGGCCTTTTGGGACATGAAGGTATATGGTATAAAGTACCTCCTGTCCAAAAATGAGCTCATTATGACTTAAAATGAGCAAGTTATGACTATTTCAATATTTAGGTTTTTTCCGACAAAAAATGCTATAACCGGAGTTCTATAACTCCGATGACCATGAAATTTAAACTGGAAGCTCACGTTAACATGTGTAAGGTCCTGCCAAGATTTGGAAATGTTTGGAGTTAAACTTGAGGTAGTTAATTTCTTAAGGAATTAATTAGAAATTGATTTTTGAAAAATAGTAAATGAATTTTAAAAATTCCGAGAAAAATATTTTTTTCATTATGGGACTATATTATGCTAAAACTCAGAAAAGAAATATTTTTGGGACTGATTTAGTATTTTTCATGAAAATAGTTTAGTTACGAACATATGAGTTAAATATGTTATGTGAAGTAACAAAGTTGAAAATAAGATTTTATGGCTAGAGAATCCTATATAGAGTATATGCATATTTTTTTGAGGGATTGGTGATGACATCTTATGAGTATGGCATTTTTGAATGATTAAATGCATTATATGGTAAAGCGTAAACAATTGAAATAAATTGTTTATAAATTTAAGAAGTGATTAAAATATTATTATAATATTAATGATATTAGATTATGAGATTATTAAGTGATTGATAACATGGGGATATTCTTGAATCTGGATAAATTATATTATAAATGTTTAATATTTATCCTTTATCTCATTTGATTGATTCTTTATATCATTGACATGATCCTCATGCTTATATTATGTTGAAAGTCATCATGGCTCACGTGCATAGATGGACTTGGTATGATTATGACCGAGGATTGTTCAAGATAATCATGACCGTAATTGAAAACACGATTATCTTTGGCACGTAGTGCATGGATAATTTGTGCTCGTGATACTAATGAATACACGATTATCTTTGTACGTAGTGCATGGATAATTTGTGATCGTGATACTAATGAATACATGATTATCTTTGGCACATAGTGCATGGATAATTTGTGGTCGTGATACTAATGAATACACGATTATCTTTGGCACGTAGTGCATGGATAATTTGTGGTCGTGATACTAATGAATACACGATTATCTTTGGCACGTAGTGCATGGATAATTTGTGGTCGTGATACTAATGAATACACGATTATCTTTGGCCGTAGTGCATGGATAATTCGTGGTCGTGATACTAATGAATATCCTTGGCCTGTAGTGCAGGGATGATTCGATGATATGGATTAATTATTGAAATTTGAGTCTCGTGAATGAAATATTAATTCATGGATGTGGTAAAAGTCATCTTTGGTAGTAGTGCATTGATAGACTTGGTATGATTATGACCAAGGATTATTCGGTATAATCATGATCAGTAATTGAAAACACGAATATCCTTGGCGATTGGTGCATGGATAATTAAATTGGTCGTGATACTATTAAGTCTGCGTCTCAAAGATTATTGGTTTTACAGCTGTATATCTTTGGCCTGTAGTGCAAAGATGAATTGTGAATAAATATCTTTGGCTGGATTACAAAGATGAATTTAATGTTTTCAACGATAAAGGTATTCAAGGTATCCTCACCTCTTTATCATACTAGGTACGTACCCTAATTTCGAGGGCGAAATCCCATAAGGAGGGGAGATTGTGAGACCCCAGATTTTATCAATAAAGATTAAAATTTGTCGAAATAATTTTTTAATATTATGGTGTGAATTTAAGATAATATTATAATTGTGGGTAGTATTTATAAATTTTGTAAAGTATGCAAGTTGTTATAAAATATTCGTTTGGTCGGGGAATATTATTTTTGTCGGGGAATATTCGTACGACGGCTCAATCATTGGTGGACCCCACAACAGAATTATTGTTGGATTGAGAAAACGACAAAAATATTTTATAAAAATAACTACGGAGAGTGTTACCGTTTAAAAGCTGTTGAACTACCCGGTAAAAAAAATACGATGTCTGGCGTGGTTGCATAGTAGCACACGGTATTGATTATTGATGCTTACGTGAGAAGTCACTCATTTATGCTCAATTATTACTACTGATAATTCTTTGCATCATATCTCTTATATTATTGATTCAATTATTGTCACAAAGATCATCATCATATAATATATTATAGTATTAAATTAATAATTGAGACGACACGTTATAAATGATTAATAATTGTTGAAAGATTAAATATGTGTTGATTAAAAATAAAATAATTTGTGGTAATATTTATTCAATCCTTGATGTATATAAAGAGTCTGTTATGAGACATTTGTGGTAAGTTTGATTATTATATGGGGGGGCCCATATGTCATCATCTAGGAGTCTCTTCGTCAATAGTAATTACCTTTGTGAATAGTAATTATCTTCGTCAATAGTAATTACCTTCGTCAATAGTAATTACCTTTGTGAATAGTAATTACCTTCGTCAATAGTAATTACCTTTATGAATAGTAATTACCTTCGTCAATAGTAATTACCTTTATGAATAGTAATTACCTTCGTCAATAGTAATAGTAATTACCCTTGTGAATAGTAATTACCTTCGTCAATAGTAATTACCTTTACCAGACGTCAAACCACTTGTTGTTTCACATTACAGGCGTCGAACCACTTGTCGTTTCACATTACAAGCGTCGAACCACTTGTCGTTTCACATTACAGGCGTCAAACCACTTTTCTTTTCACATCACCAGTCGTCAAGCCACTTGCCTTTTCACATGGCAAGTGTTAAGCTAGAAATCTTCTATAAATAGAGGCCTAGTGCTTCATTATTTTTCACGAATTCACTGAAACTCTAGAGAGAGAAACTATAGAGAGAAAGAAGAAAAGTATTCTGCTACTTCACCTTGCCAATATTCAGTTCTTCTAAGGTAGGGAATATTATTTGTTGTACCGTAAGGGGTGTTATTCTTTCTTATTCATGAAGAGAACTGTTGTTATTCCATTGCTTATTATTCATTGGAATAACTTTGTAAAAGTGGTATACCCTATACATAACTTTGTGATCGCTGCAGCATACCCTATACTTGGTGAAATCTTTATATTATTCCATTCTTATTTATTCTGTTGGAATAACTTTGTATCACGCTGGAATCTCCTATACTTGGTGATCTTCTTCTTCATTATTCCATTCTTTATTATTCTATTGGAATATCCTCATGCATGTGTTTTACACACCCACTGTGTTCCATTGTTTATTATTCCGCATTTATTATTACTGTTGGAATATCCTGTCATGTGTTTTACGGACACGGTTCCATTGTTTATTATTCAGCATTTATTATTACATTGGATCATCCATCTTGGTGTGAATTTCACGACACTGTTCCGTTATTATTATTACATTGAATAACTTTTATCTATCTGATATCGCATGTATGGTGATTTCTTTTGTTATTCCACTCTTTATTATACCCAGTTGATTAAATCTTTGATTTCTATACTCCATGAAATTAGTGGAATATCCTTGATATTTGCGCTTCATCCATATCTTTTCATGGAAATATTCTTCGATCATTCTTGAATTTTACTCTACAAAAGCAAGATCATTTTGACAATTTGGGCGTTAATAATTCTGGATAAAATAATTCTTGAACTTGTTTTATTGAATTATTATGTCATTGTCATCATCCTCATGTTATATTATGTTATCTTGACTTACGTGTATAGATGAACTTAGTATGATTATGACCGAGGATCATTCGGTATAATCATGGCTTGTTATAAATGATGTGATAAAAGTCCTCGGTGGCTTCATGCAATGCGATGATGGATAGTTTTTGGTATGATTATGACCGGGGGTGATTCGGTATAGTCATGACCATTGATAATTTGATGAATATCCTTGGCAGTAGTCTGCGAGGGTGATTCGATGATGTGGATTATTTATTAAAGTCGAGTCAAATTTATAACAAATGATGAAAAACCTTTTAAAACCTAAAAGATAGTAGACTTTATTCTCTACTTGACTCTTTTAATGGATTGCTTATTCATTGCTGCAGCTTAAACTTGTTGTCTATTGTATTTTATCGGTTTAACAACTTTGTTGAAGGCTAATGATAAATTATTACGCATTATCTTAGTCATAATATTTCTTCTTGGGCTAGTTGAGCTCACCCTTTCTTTCACTGTTCTCTTCAGGAAATGAGAACATAGCTGGGACGAGTCGGGGAACGGAGTAATGGTCCAGAGGATAACATTAGTAGTCCTCACTATTCTGTGAAATAGTGTGATAATAGTAGTAATGAAGACTCCTTTTGAGTTTGTATAATATCTAGTAGACAATATTTGTATTCAAACTCACAGTTTATGTCGTATTGTTCACGACAGTTATATTAGTAAGTTGTATTTGAATTTATGTACCATGTAAGTGGCGACCCAAGATGGGTGACGTATACCAAATTTTGGGGGCGTCACAGTCACCGTGGTAACACGGATGTCGTGGGGTGCCTAACACCTTCCCTCCACATAATCAAGTCCCCGGACCCTAATGAATCTCGGTTTCTTTCACCGACAGCGCTTAGCGATGTCACGTCACCGGGTCAATGTGCAAACCTTTTTTTCTCGCTTATGTTGGTACAACCATTTAAAAACCAATGGCGACTCTTAATAAATCATCGTTGACATTATACATGTCGACCTTTTCACTTGTTTTTTCAAACAAATCTCACCTAAAATGAGAACACCAAAGAACAAGTAACGGAAAGGGACAATGAATCGAGGATTGAGCTTTCCTCTCTTTCTAAATCTCATAACTCCCTTCCATGGAGCAACACGTAACAACACATGATCTCCAATATTGAATTCCACGTCCTTCAGATGAAGATCATCATAACTCTTTTGACGATCTTGTGAGGTTTTTATACGTTGTCGGATCATTTGAATCTTTTCTGTTTTCATGCGTACCAATTCTGGTCCCAACAACGTTGCTTCACCCACCTCATCCCAGCATACTGGAGAACGACACTTTCTTCTATACAACGCCTCAAATGGAGCCATGCCGATACTTGCTTGATAACTGTTATTGTAGGAGAATTCCACTAATGGAAAGAACTTTTCCCAACTTCCTTTGAAGTCAAGGACACAGAGTCTTAATATATCTTCAAGAGTTTGAATAGTCCTCTTCGACTGCCCGTCCTTTTGAGGATGATTTGCCAAACTGAATCGCAAACCCGTGCCCATAGCTTTTTGTAAACTAACCCAAAACCGTGAATTGAATCTTGGGTCTCAATCAGAAACTATGGATACTGGCATACCATGGAGTCTTACAATCTCATTTATGTATATACGAGCAAGGCGTTCAAGTGTATAAGTTTCTCATATAGGTACGAAATGAGCAGACTTGGTCAATCTATCAACAATGACCCAAATTGCATCTATGCCTTGAGAAACCTTGGGAAGACCAGTAACGAAATCCATGGTAATGTGCTCCTACTTCCATTCTGGAATTTCAAGTTGTTGCAATGGACCTTTTGGCACTTAATGCTCCGCATTGACTCGTTGACAAGTTAAACACCTTGAGATAAACTCCGCTATCTCTCTCTTCATATTGCTCCACCAAAATGTATGTCGAATATCATGATACATTTTGGTACTCCAAGGATGGATTACAAACGGTGTGTTGTGCGCCTCCATCACGATTTTATACTTCAACTCAGAATTGTTAGGAACACAAAGTCTGGAGTTGACTCGAAGTATTCCTTCTTCATTGATTCTTGCTTCCGGGATAGCACCTTTTTGCACTTTCTTTCTCATATGCATCAGCTCTAGGTCTGTAGCTTGAGCAGCTTTAACTTTATCGATTAAAGGCGGTTCTACTTGTATGTTAGCCATCATCACGTGGGTCCATGGAGTCTTTAACTTTATCTCTATCCTTTGCAAGTCATAAAAAATGGGCCTTTGCATTGACAATATCGCACTCGTACCTGCATATGATCTTCTACTCAATGCGTTAGCTACCACGTTCGCTTTTCCAGAATGGTATTGAATAGTATGATCATAATCTTTCAACAGTTCGAGCCAACATCGTTGCCGCATGTTGAGTTCCTTTTGAGTGAAGAAATATTTGAGGCTTTTATGATCTGTATAGATCTTCACTTTCTCCCCATACAGGTAATGCCTCCAAATTTTAAGTGCGAAGACAACTGCTGCCAACTTTAGATCATGAGTAGGATAATTCCTCTCATATTCTTTGAGTTATCGAGAGGCAAAGGCTATGAATTTCCCATGTTGCATGAGAACACATCCTAACCCTTTTCCCGAAGCATCACTATAGATAACAAATCCCTCCGAGCCAGATGGTATTATCAGAACAGGTGCTGAAATGAGTCTTCTCTTGAGTTCTTAAAAACTCTTCTCACATTCCTCGCTCTAGCCTAATTTTGTATCTTTTCGAGTCAGCTGAGTGAATGGAGTAGCGATTCAAGAAAACCCTTCTACGAATCTCCGATAATAACCAGCTAAGCCGAGAAAGCTACGTACTTAGGTCACTGATTTAGGTTGCTCCCAGCTTTGTATTGCTTCAATCTTTATCGGGTCAACAGATATTCCATGACTTGATACTACGTGCCCAAGGAATGCTACTTCCTCAAGCCAGAACTCGCATTTCTTCAACTTGGCATAAAGCTTGTTTTCACGAAGCTTTTGGAGTATCAGCCTAAAGTGTTGCTCATGATCTTCACGACTTTTGGAGTATATGAGAATGTCATCAATAAAGACGACCACAAAATGATCCAAATATTCCTTGAATACTCGGTTCATCATGTCCATGAAGGCAGTAAGAGCATTAGTCAATCCAAAAGACATGACTAGGAATTCATAATGCTCGTACCGAGTTCTGAAAGCCGTGTTTGGAATGTCATCGATTTTAATCTTTAACTGATGATATCCGGAACGAAGATCAATCTTTAAAAAAAATTTGGCACCTTGCAACTGGTCAAACAGGTCATCAATACGTGGCAATGGGTACCTATTTTTTATGGTGACATGATTCAACTCCCGATAATCAATACAAAGTCGCATACTCTCATCTTTCTTCTTCAGGAATAGAATAGGAGCACCCCAAGGAGACATACTAGGACGAATGAAACCGATGTCTAACAATTCTTGCAGTTGGGTCTTTAACTCTTGAAGTTTAATAGGAGCCATTCGATATGGGGCTTTGGAAAGGGGTTTTGTACTGGATTCAAGGTCGATACAAAATTTAATTTCATGCTCCGGGGGTAGGCCAGGAAGTTCTTCAGGGAATACGTCAGGAAATTTATTAACAATAGAAATATCATTCAAAACTGACGTATTTTTGTTTAAATCCGTGACATGAGCTAAGAAAGCTTGACATCCGTTTTTAAATAAATGAATACCTTTATGGCTTGAGACGACAATGATTGATTTTAATGGTTTGGTTGCTTGAATTCGCATAATAGGTTGGTTAGGAATATGAAAGCTAACAACCTTACGAAAACAATTAATTTTTGCATGATGATTAGTTAACCAATCAATCCCTAGAATTACGTCAAATGCAAGTATTTTCAATGAAATAAGATTGACAGGTAATGTGAGGGTACCGATTTGAACCAAACAAGACTTATAAACAGTGGATGTGATGAAGGTTTCTCCCAACGGAGTTTCAATAGATAAGTCAAATTCTAATTTCTCCGGAGTCAAATTTAAACGTTGAGTGCAAGTAGGAGAAATAAAAGAATGGGCAGAACCGGTATCAAATAAGGTATATACTTCGTTAGAGTTTATGATAAGCTTACTCGTGATGACCTCGTTCGGGTTCCTTGCTTTCTGGGAGGTCACAACAAATGCTCTCCCCTGAACTACTAGTTTTGACTCGTATGGGACGGCATTTGGTGTCACCATTACAACTGGACTTGGCTTCCCGGTACGATAAAATCTAGCTAGGTGACCTTCTCTTCCACAATTGTAACACGTTTTGGACCGTCATGTAGTTTGACCGATGTGTCCTCCCTCCGCATTTGAAGCATATGATAGGTGGTCGTTCTCCTTCATTAACAACGGGTGCTGGTGATGACGTCTTTCCATCATTGTTGAATCTCCTCTTCTTGAAATGTCCACTTTTATTGCCTTGGCCATGATTACCACCAAGTGGTTACCATTTCGCATGTTGATTCCTCCACGC
This sequence comes from Panax quinquefolius, assembly GCA_020205615.1. Taxonomy (NCBI): domain Eukaryota; kingdom Viridiplantae; phylum Streptophyta; class Magnoliopsida; order Apiales; family Araliaceae; genus Panax; species Panax quinquefolius. The sequence goes on along the minus strand of JAINUW010000177.1, from coordinate 1,184,035 downwards.
TTGTTGTCACCCGCTCAATGATCAAGTACCACTAGTATTATCATTTTGTCGGCTGCTTTCTCTTGGTTGGGTTGACTCGTTATCGCACTCCAATAACTGAGCCCTATTTACAACATCTGGATACAAACACAGTTTATGGGAAATTAGATATTGACGTATCTCGGGTTTCAAACCTCTTAGAAACTTTCGCGTCATTCTCTCCTCATTATCAACCAAGTGAGATGTAAACCGGGATAACTCGGCAAACTTTGTAAGACCCCAACTTATTATTAATGAAATTTAATTTTTATTTTGAAATAGTAAGGGTTGATGTGATTAATGTGGATAGTTAGGGGTAAAATACGCAAATATTTCAAAATAAGCAAGTGGTTATAAAATATTCATTGTTGTCGGGGAATATTCGTTTGGTCGTGGAATATTCAATCTTTGTCGGGAATATTCGCATTTACGGCGCAGCGATATGCATGTAGGGCCCCATAACTGAAAAGCGATTGGATGAAGAAAACGACAAATATAAGTTGGTTAAAAATAACGGCGTAGTTATTACAGTTAATATCTTTAAAAATACTCGGTGGTTAAAACACAAGAAGAGCACCAGTATTGCACCAATTATTGATTCTTACGTAAGAAGGCACTACTCAATAATGGTTACGATAAATTATTGTTCAAGATTTTATTGAGTTAATAATTGCTTTGCGTTAATATTTTATATTCATTGTTATTTCAATAATTGTCATTACACAATATTTTTCATTATCGAAGCAATAATTCATATTATCTGAATAATATTATTAGATAACATTATTGGCAATGTCTAGAAAGTTCGCCTAAGGAGAGGTTTGGTTACCTAATTGCAAGCGCCAAGAAGGAGAAATTCTTATTGAAAGCCCCTCTTTCCTGAACCTGCTCGTTGTCAATATTGTGATTCTCGTAATATTATTTGTGAATAATTAATTATTGATTCATATGATGAGGAAAATAATAATTTTATGTGGATATAGATGGAGAAAATTTTAATGTGACAATTGTTGAAAATTGAAATTTTATCTTTTTCGATAAAATAATTCATTTAAATATATTATTATATTTTAATAATATAATAATGGTGATATTTTTACAACGAATGTGGGATATATGAGTATACGAGGAGGAAGAGTATTTTTGTTGCAATAAATGTTTAAAACATGTTAAACATGTCTGTGGACCCCATTTATTGATCGAAATTTGATTATAAATTTAAAAATTGCCCGCCAGTGGATTTCATCAATTTTGTTTGGAATTGGAAAAACTTTCTTACGCAAAGTTGTAGAGAATTGAATTTCTTATAAAAATAAGCGAGATTCAATTTTCTGATGAAAGGGCTATTTATTATGAATTATTAAAGTTCAAGTCTCAAAATAATTGATTTTTGGAAGTTTTAATTATTTAAATTAAGAAAAACGTTTTTAATGTTTTGTCACATGGTGGCTGATGTCTTGGACCAAATTAGTGGGCGTAGGAAATTTGAAAAAATAATATTATTAATTTATTAAATTTTCTGCTTTGGTGTTCTAAGCATTTTCCTATAAATAGGGTGCTTAGGTTAAATTGAAAATCACAATTTAAATCAAGTTTTCTCTCTATATTATCGAGCGTATTCTTGTGAGTATTTTGAGTATACTTTGAGTATTTCTATACGTTGCAAGTCCAAGTCATAGCCTATATCCGGTGTTTCAGCTAGAAGTACTGATCTTTCGAGGTAAGGGATGTTATTTTCTTCTCAGATGATATTATTTCTTCAATAACATTATGCTAAAGTATTGGTTGAAACTTTTTATCAAATTTGGAATTTTTCCATGTCGGGGTTACTATTCATGAGTTACTATTCACGAGTTACTATTCATGGGTTACTATTCACGAGTTACTATTCACGAGTACTATTCATGAAGCGTGAAGATGTTTTTTGTGGAATTTCTATCTTTTGGTGTCGGAGTTACTATTCACGTATACGGCACTATTCACGTATACGGCACTATTCATCGAAAAATGAAAATTTTCCTTTTCTTTCAAAATATCTATTCTGGATACTAGCTTTGATTGTATCCATGTTTTGATCATTCTTGAATTTTACACCACTATGATTATTTTTGATGTATTTTTGGACGTGGATAAAACAAAGTACGAATCCTTAATCCTTAATCCTTGTCATTTTGTTTCACTGGATTCGTTTCTTTAAAAATATTTTCATCATCTTCACCTTTTAAATGATGATATTATGGAATATCTTTGGCCCAGTAGTGCAAAGATGAATGATTTCTCAAGAATATCTTTGGCCAGTAGTGCAAAGATGAACAGTGTGTTTAGATGAACATGACTAATCGATGAATATCTTTGGCTCAGAGCAAAGATGAATATTTGATTCCGTATGTATATTGATTGATGTTACAGGGGATAAAAGATAGATTTATTAACTTTTAAATTCATATATGGAAGATAGTAGTTTGCATTCTCTACTTAACTCTTCTAATGAATTATTATTTCCGCTATGAATATTGATTTAAAATTTGTTGTCTATCAGATTCTTTTAGATTTTTCCCTCGTGAAGACTAACGGTAATTTGTTGTATATTATCTTAGTCATAATATTCTTTATCGAGCTAGTTGAGCTCACCCTTTTCCTTTTGTTCCATTTTTCTCGTGAGGCGAGAATATAATGAGTACTAGCCTGGGTATAGAATGAAGGTTCTAGAGAGACTTGTTTAGTAGTCCTCACCATTTTGTAAAATAATGTATCAATAAATGTGATGAGGATTTATTTGAGTATAGATATTGTCTGAAGATAATATTTGTATTTAAACTCACAGCTTTATTGTTGTAATAATAAAGTTGTAGTTGTTTCGCATCACGTATTGACAACTCGTAATGGGTGATGTATACCTATTTTGGGGGCATCACGCTTGGTATCGAGCTTAGGATATGATCTCCGGCGAGATCGGGGAATAGAACTAGGAGGGAGAGACGAGTAAATCCTTCGCTAGTGTGTCCTACTTAAGCTTATTTGTTAGTTGGTCAAGATATAGGGATATTATGTGATATATTGATTTCCTTAATTAACCCTTGTTTTATGACAATGATTGAGAATGTCGACCGAGAATATTAACAATGGAAATGAGACCGTGGAGACGCTCAGACTCACCAACGAGGAGAACGTGCAAAGTTATCAATGTTCCTCCTGTGTGAACAACACCACCAATCGAAAGCGATGATGAACGAGGGATGTTTAGAAGCTTTTTGCGCTTCATGCAAAATCGATTTGAGGAGACTCGTGTTCAAAATATAGGAGGAAATGATAGCAATTCACGGGTTGTCACGGCCAAGCGCTTCAAAGAGTTGGGACCACCGAATTTAAGGGAAAGCCGATCCGATCATGGCGGAAACATGGGTCAAACAAATTACCAAGATATTCGATGTCTTGGGATGCACGAAGAAAAGGTTCCATTCTCCACCTTTATGTTCCGTGGCGAAAGGCACTATCGGTGGGAGTCTCATGAAGCGTACTCCATCCAAATTTTCGCACTCAAAGATGTCTTGGGAAACGTTTGAGAATTATTTAATGACAAATACTTTCCGAAAAGTGTTTGTCATATGAAGGAAGTGGAGTTCATCGATTAGAGCAAAAAACAACATGACGGTTTCTCAATGACGAGGCAAAGTTTGCGAGTTATCCGTGTTTACACCTCATTTGGTGGAGAATGAGGAACGATGACGCGGATGTTTCTTAGAGGTTTGAAACCCTAAGATACGTCGCCAAGATCTCATTTCTCATAAACTTTCTCTATTCAGATGTTGTAAATAGAGCTCAATTATTAGAGCGAGATAACGAGTACTGTAACTCGAGGGACCACAACTAGGATCGTACGTAGATAACAATCAATGTAATAATGATAACCAAATGGAGAAAGAAACGAGATGGACAAAATGGTAACCACTCGGTGGTAATCATGGCCATGAAAATGTAAGAAGCGAGTCGGGAGAGATTTTAAAAGAGGAGATTTAACAACGATTATATGAAGACGACAAAGGCTTGGCAAGAATCGGTTCTAAGGGAGGAGAACGACCACCGGTCATTATATGCTATAAATGCGGAAAGAGGGACATATCACCAAAACCGTCCCACAACAGCCAAGGTATGCTATAATTGTGGAAAGGAAGGACATATCGCCGAGATTGTACTTCAGAAGCGAAACCTAGTTCAATGGGGACGGTGACTCAAAAGATCGTCCCGTAAAAGTCAAAGTCAACGATTCCGGGAAGAGCGTTTGTTGTGATCGGTCAAAATGCGAGGAACCCAAACGAGGTGATCACGGGTAAGCTATTTATAAATTCTTGCGAAGTTTATATCTTACTTGATACCGGTGCTACCCATTCATTTATCTCTCCTGCATGTGCTCAACGTTTAAACTTAACTCCGGAGAAATTAGACTTTGACCTATCTGTGGAAACTCCATTAGGAGAAACTTTCATCACATCCACTGTTTATAAATCTTGTTTGATTCAAGTTGGCACCATCACCTTACCGCTGACCTTATCTCTTTAAAGATACTTGATTTTGATGTGATTTTAGGGATTGATTGGTTAACTACTCATCATGCCAAAATTGATTGTTTTCGTAAGGTTGTTAGTTTTATATTCCTAACCAACCTGTTGTATGCAATTCAAGCAACTAAACCATTAAAATCAATCACCGCTATATCTAATCATAAAGCTATTCGCTTATTGAAAAACGGATGTCAAGCTTTCTTAGCCCATGTTATGGATTTAAATAAAGACACGCCAAATTTGAATAATATTCCTGTTGTTATTGACTTTCCCGACGATTCTCAAAGAACTTCCGGCCTACCCCGTAACGTGAAGTTGAATTCTTTATTGATCTTGAACCCGGTACAAAGCCCATTTCTAAAACCCCATACCGAATGGCTCCTATTGAACTTCGAGAGTTAAAGGTCCAACTACAGAATTGTTGGACATCGGTTTCATTCGCCCTAAGTACATCTCCTCGGGGTGCTCTGCTTTATTTGTAAAGAAGAAAGACGGGAGTATGCGACTTTGTATTGACTATCGGGAATTGAACCATGTCACCATCAAGAATAGGTATCCTCTACCTCGTATTGATGACTTGTTTGACCAACAGTGCAAGGGGCACAATTCTTTTCAAAATTGATCTTCGCTCGGATATCATCAATCAAGATTAGAATCGAGGATATTCCAAAGACCGCCTTCGAACTCCCCATGGACATTATGAATTCTTAGTCATGTCTTTCGGACTAACTAATGCTCCTGCGCTTTCATGGATATGATGAACCGAGTATTCAAGGAATATTTGGATCGGGTTCGTTGTTGTCTTTATTGATGACATCCTTATATATTCCAAAAGTCGTGAAGATCATGAGCACCATTTGAAGTCGGTACTCCAAAGGCTTCGTGAAAACAAACTATATGCCAAATTGAAGAAATGCGAGTTCGCTTGAGGAAGTAGCATTCCTTGGGCACGCGTGTCGAAAACATGGAGTATCTGTTGATCCGGCCAAGATTGAAGCAATACAAAGTTGGAGAGCAACCAAGCTCGGTGATCAAGTACGTAGCTTTTGGGCTTAGTGGTTATTATCGAGATTCGTGGAAGGGTTTTCTCGAATCGCTACTCCATTAACTCAAATAACTCCGGAAGGATACAAAATTCGCTTGGAGTGAAGAATGCGAGAAGAGTTTCCAAGAGCTTAAGAGGAGACTTATTTCTAAGACTGTTCTAACAATACCATCCGGTTCGGATGGATTTGTTATCTACAAATGATGCTTCGAGCAAAGGGTTAGGATGTGTTCTCATGCAACGTGGGAAAGTCATAGCCTATGCCTCATGACAACTTAAAGAGTATGAGAGGAATTATCCTACTCATGATCTAGAGTTAAGCAATCGTTCAGCTAAAAATATGGAGGCACTATCTATATGGGGAGAAAGTGGAGATATATTCGCACCATAAAAGCCTTAAATATTTCTTCACTCAAAAAGAACTCAACATGCGGCAGCGACGTTGGCTCGAGCTATTGAAAGACTACGACCACACTATTCAATACCATCCTGGAAAGGTGAACGTGGTAGCTGACGCGTTGAGTAGAAGATCATATGCGGAACGAAAAGCGATGATGTCAAGTATACGATAGAGCCAACTTTAATAGAAAAAGTTAAGGTTGCTCAAGCCACCGGGCTTGAGTCGATGCGTATGAAGAAGAAAGTACAAGAAGGAGCTATTCCTAAGCGAGAATTGATGAAGAAGGAATACTTGAGTCCACTCTAGACTTTGTGTTCCTAACGACTCGATTTGAAGTACAAGATTATGATGGAGGCACACAATAAACCATTTGCAATCCATCCTCGAAGTACTAAAATGTATCGTGATCTTCGACATACATTTTGGTGGAACAATATGAAGAGAGAGATTGCAAAGTTTATCTTAATGTGTTTAACTTGTCAACGTGTAATGGCGAGCATCCGGTACCTAAGGGTCCGTTGCAACCACTTGAGATTCCGAAATGGAAGTGGAACACATTACCATGGATTTCGTTACGGTCTTCCTACGGTTTCTCGTGGCATCAATGCTATTTGGGTTATTGTTGATAGATTAACCAAGTCCGCTCATTTCTTGCGATACGGAGACTTATTCGCTTGAACGCCTTGCTAGTATATGTACGTGAATGAGATTGTGAGGTTGCATGGCATGCCCGTATCCATAGTTTCGGATCGTGACCCAAGATTCACTTCAAGATTTTGGGTTAGCTTGCAAAAAGCTATGGGAACGGATTTACGATTCTGATTCGCATACTATCCTCAAACCAGACGGACAATCGAAAAGGACTATTCAAACTATTGAAGATTTATTAAGACTCTATGTCCTAGACTTCAAGGCGCTTGGGATAAGTATTTACCATTGGTGGAATTCTCCTACAACAACAAAGCTTATCGTGCAAGTATAGGTGTGGCTCCATTCAAGCATTATATGGATTTAAATGTCGTTCTCCAATATGTTGGGATGAGGTGGGTGAAGCAACATTGTTGGGACCCGAAAGTTAAATACGTATGACTACCGAAAAGATTCAAATGATTCGACAACGATACAAACGGCACAAGATCGACAAAAGAGTTATGCGGATCTTCATCGAAAGGACGTGGAATTTAGTGTGGGGATCATGTATTGTTGCGAGTTGCTCCATGGAAGGGAGTTACAAGATTTGGGAAGAGAGGAAAGCTCAATCCACGATTTATTGGTCCATTTCAAATTCTTGACCGAGTAGGAAATATAGCCTATGTACTTGCGTTACCTCCAAGTATGTCTCGTGTTCATAATGTGTTTCACATATCATGCATTTAAATATGTGAAAGACCCAAACCACGTTATAGAATTAGAACCCCTAGGACGAAATAGCCAAGAAGACTTAACGTATGACGAGGTACTTGTCAAGATCTTGGATAGGAAGGAGCATGTCCTACGCCAAGAAAGGTCATACCACAAGTTAAAGTTTTGTGGAGGAATCATGCTATAAAGGAAAATGACCGAATTGGAACGGAAATGAAAGCGAGGTATCCTCACCTTTTCAAACACCAGTATACGTCACGTCCAATTTCGAGGACGAAATTTCATAAGGAGGGGAGTTGTAAGACCCCAACTTATTATTAATGAAATTTAATTTTATTTTGAAATAGTAAGGGTTGATGTGATTAATGTGGATAGTTAGGGGTAAAATACGCAAATATTTCAAAATAAGCAAGTGGTTATAAAATATTCATTGTTGTTTGGGGAATATTCGTTTGGTCGTGGAATATTCGCATCGCTTGTCAGAATATTCGCATGCGACAGTAGAGCCATGTGTGGGCCCCCATAACTTGAAAAGCGATTGGATGAAGAAAACGACAAATATAAGTTGGTTAAAAATAACTAGTAGTAGTTGTTACACAAGTAATCTCTTGTTAAAATACTCGGTGGTTAAAACATAGTAGCACACCAGTATTGCACCAATTATTGATTCTTACGTAAGAAGGCACTACTCAATAATGGTTACAGTGAATTTACCGCTCAAAGATTTTATTGAGTTAATAATTGTTGCGTTGATATTTTATATTGTCGTTGTTTCAATAATTGTCATTACACAATATTTTTCATTATCGAAGCAATAATTCATATTATCTCTAATAATATTATTAGATAACATTATTGGCAATGTCTAGAAAGTTCTGCTTTAAGGAGAGGTTTGGTCACCTAATTGCAAGGCGCCAAGAAGGAGAAATTCTTATTGAAAGCCCCTCTTTCTGAACCGCCTCGTTGTCAATATTGTGATTCTCATAATATTATTTGTGAATAATTAATTATTGATTCATATGATGAGGAAAATATTAATTTTATGTGGATATAGATGGAGAAAATTTTTAATGTGACAATTGTTGAAAATTGAAATTTTATCTTTTTCCCGATAAAATAATTCATTTAAATATATTATTATATTTTAATAATATAATAATGGTGATATTTTTACAACGAATGTGGGATATATATGAGTATCACGAGGAGGAAGAGTATTTTTGTTGCAATAAATGTTTAAAACATGTTAAACATGCTCATGGACCCCATTTATTGACCGAAATATTATTATAACTGTAAAATTGCCCGTTTGTGGATTTCGGTCAATTTCTATTTGGAATTCGGAAAAACTTTCTTCTGCAAAGTTGTAGAGAATTGAATTTCCTATAAAAACTCGCGAGATTCGAATTTTCTGATGAAAGGGCTATTTATTATGAATTATTAAAGTTCCGAAGCTCCGAAATAATTGATTTTTGGAAGTTTTAATTATTTAAATTAAGAAAAACGTTTTTAATGTTTTGTCACATGGTGGCTGATGTCTTGGACCAAATTAGTGGGCGTAGGAAATTTGAAAAAATAATATTATTAATTTATTAAATTTTCTGCTTTGGTGTTCTAAGCATTTTCCTATAAATAGGGTGCTTAGGTTAGAATTGAAAATCACACCGTAAACTCCAAGTTTTCTCTCTATATTATCGAGTTTATTCTTGTGAGTATTTTGAGTATACTTTGAGTATTGCTATACGGTTGCAAGTCCAAGTCATAGCCTATATCCTGTTTCAAATTAAAGACTTGATCTTTCGAGGTAAGGGATGCTATTTTCTTCTCAGATGATATTATTTCTTCAATATCATTATGCTAAAATATTGGTTGAAACTTTTTATCAAATTTGGAACTTTTCCATGCTCGGGGTTACTATTCATGAGTTACTATTCACGAAGTTACTATTCACGAAGTACTATTAATGAAGCGTGAAGATGTTTTTTTGGAATTTCTATCTTTTGGTGTCGAGTTTACTATTCACGTGATACGGCACTATTCACGATATCTGGCACTATTCATCGAAAAATGAAAATTTTCCTTTTCTTTCAAAATATCTATTCGGATACTAGCTTTGATTGTATCCATGTTTTGATCATTCTTGAATTTTACACCACTATGATTATTTTGATGTATTTTTGACGGATAAAACAAAGTACTAATCCTTAATCCTTAATCCTTGTCATTTTGTTTCACGGATTCGCTTCTTTAAAAATATTTTCATCATCTTCACCTTAAATGATGATATTATGGAATATCTTTGGCCCAGAGTGCAAAGATGAATGATTTTCAAGAATATCTTTGGCCCAGTAGTGCAAAGATGAACAGTGTTTAGATGAACACTGACCAATCGATGAATATCTTTGGCTCAGAGTGCAAAGATGAATATTTGATTCCGTATGTATATTGATTGATGTTACAGGGGATAAAAGATAGATTTATGAACTTTTAAATTCATACATGGAAGATAGTAGTTTGCATTCTCTACTTAACTCTTCTAATGAATTATTATTTCCGCTACGAATATTGATTTAAAATTTGTTGTCTATTGTATTCTATTAGATTTTTCCCTGTTGAAAACTAACGGTAATTTGTTGTATATTATCTTAGTCATAATATTCTTTACTGAGCTAGTTGAGCTCACCCTTTTTCCTTTTTGTTCCATTTTTCTCAGGAGGCGAGAATAGAGCGAGTACGAGTCGGGGTATGGAATGAAGGTTCTAGAGAGAGTTGTTTAGTAGTCCTCACCATTTTTGTAAAATAATGTATCAATAAATGTGATGAGGATTTATTTGAGTATAGATATTGTCTAGAAGATAATATTTGTATTTAAACTCACAGTTTTACTGTTGTAATAATAAAGTTGTAGTTGTTTCTGTACCATGTATTGACAACTCAGAATGGGTGATGTATACCTATTTTGGGGGCGTCACAAACTTAGCTTCGTACTATGACACGGTCATATTGTTCTACTCCAACTTGATGAATTCTACCTCTTTCATGTGACGAATACTTTCGGGAAAGTACTTGTCGTTGAATAGTTCTTGGAACTTCTCCCAAGACATCTTTAGTGCGGCAGGTTGAGTACGCTTTACCGATTCCCACTAGTAATCTGCCTCTCCTCGCAACATAAAGGTGGAAAAGGGAACCTTTTGTTCCTCGGAGCATCCCAATACATCAAATATCTTGGTGATCTGCTTTATCCGTGTCTCCGCCTTAAGTGGTTTTGGCTCTCCAATAAACTCTGGTGGTCCCAGCTCCTTGAACTGTTTAGCGGTGACCGTCCGAGAGTTTCCAGTGTTTCCACCTACATTTTGGATAGGAGTCTTTCTTTCCTGATGTTGTACGAATTGCAGAAAGCTCCTAAACATTTCGTCGTTTGCCATTTCATGGGTGTTGTTATTCACTTGAGGATTATTGCCTTCCTGATGCACATTATCCTAGATTTTGATCTGTGGTGACTCAACGGTCTCCTGTTCTCCATTGCTATTCTCAACATTTTCGGATGTCATTTTCAAACACTGCCACAAAACAAGGGTTAATTGACATGCCACATATTATCCCTATATTATGACCGGCCATTTAAATACCAAATAAACTTATGTAGGTTATACTAGCAAAGGAATTTCCCGTCTTTCCACTCCTAGGTCTTGTCTCACATCTCAGCCAGGGATCATATCCCTAAGCTTTGATACCAACTGTGACGCCCCCAAAATAGTATACATCACCCATCTTGAGTCGCCAAATACATGGTACAAAATTCAAATACAACTTAATAATACAACTGTCGTGTAAAATACGACAAAACATAAACTGGGAATTTTAATACGAATATTGTCTTCTAGACAGTATTTAACTCAAATGGAGTCCTCAATACATTTATTATCACACTATTTCATAGAATAGTGAGGACTACTAATGCTATCATCTGGACTGTCACTCCGTTCCCTGACTAGTCTCGGCTACATTCTCATTTCCTGAAGAGAACAATGAAAGTAAAAGGGTGAGCTCAACTAGCCCAGTAAGAAATATTATGACTATGATAATGCAAAATAATTTATCTTGAGCCTTCAACAGTGTTAAACTGATAAAATATAACAAACATCAAGTTTAACTGCAGAGGAACAAGCAATCCATTAGAAGAGTCAAGTAGAGCATAAAAACTACTATCTTTTATGATTTAAAAGGCTTTTCATCGCTTTTATCGCTGAGACTCAGCTTAATAAATAATCCACATCATCGAATCACCCTTGTAGTACGACCAATGATATTCTTAAGTATCACGACCACAAATTATCCATGCACTACGGGCCAAGGATATTCGTGTATTCATCAATGGTCATGATCATGCCAACAACTGTCCATCAATGCACTACGGGCCAATGAGGACTTTTACCACATCATTTATAACATTACGGTCATGATCATACAAAGTCCATCTATGCACTACGGGCCAAAGATGACTTTCATAACAATATAAGCATTGGGATGATGACAATGATATAAGAATTCAATAAAACAAGTTCAAGGATAAATTTTTAAAGATTTATAATTTAATTTATCCAGAAATCAATAACGTCCAAATTGTCAACATGATACTGCTTTGTGGAGTAAAATCCTAGAATATTATTTGTACCAAAAATGATTTGGACCGAAAAGGAATCAATTTTTATCATGAATAGTACCCCGGGTGAATAGTAATTGTGTGAATAGTACCCGTGAATAGTAACTTCGAGAATATTAATTTCGGGAATAGTAACCCCGTGAATAGTACCCCGGCATGAAAAAGTTAAAACTTATCAAAAATGCTCAGAATAATATTTCCATGAAAATATACTGGATGAAGCACAAATATCAAGGATATTCTACTAATTTCATGGAGTATAGAAGCCAAAATTTTAACAAAATGAGTACAGAATTCGGAATCTTAAACGAAATAATATTACTTACATACTACAGAGTATGAAAGAAAATATTATTTCATATGAATATTTAATAAAAATAACATCCCTTACCTTGAAAAGAAGAGTATTTCAACTGGCATAGCGGGGATATTCTTGAAGAAAACTTTTACTATTTTTTAAAGTCAAAGCTTTCTAAAATGCGAAAGAAATACTCTCAATATTATATAAGAAGAATTCTCTGATTCTGGTGTGATTTTCAATTCTAACTAAGCATGCTATTTATAGTAGAATGGAAATGATACTATTTGAATTTCTCACGGACACACAGTATTTAGAAATCACGAACACCGAATTCGTTCGGCCGAATTCAACGAAATTATTTTTGATTTTACTATGCGGGCACTATACAAACACTATGCATAATAAAATATAATATATTCTATTTTTCATAAAAAGCAAAACTAATAAAACAAAAGATCATTATCATCAGAAATCTCTCGTGAATTCTTCCCCAAAAATTTTCATTTTCTTCATGTGGGCCCCACCTCAAGTCATTATCACATGTGGGCTCCACCTCTTATAATAAATAGCTTTCTACCGATTATTTTGAAAAATGGGTAAGTGGGGGTCCAAATAATAAGTAAATTTACAACAAATACTTCATAAAAATCCCCTCAATATTTTTAACAATATTTATTCATCATTATTATAACTCGCAATATTAACAACCAAGTCGTTCCCAGGAAAGAGGGGGCTTTCCGATAAGGATTTCTCCCTATTGGCGCGCAATTAGGTGACCAAACCCCTTTCCTCGACAGAACTTTCTAGACAATGTTAATTATGCATATAATAATTAGAGTAACTTGTCATCTCAATTATTGATTTAATTATATATAAAATATTGACAATATTTGAATCAAATAATATGAGATACTATGCAGCAATTACTGTATTAATAATTGAACAAAACTGAGTGACTTCTCACGTAAGCATCAATAATCAATACCGTGTGCTACTATGCAACCACGTGTATTACTGTACTATTAACACTGGGTATTTCAACAGTTAACGGTAAAACTTATGCCGTTACTTTTATAAAAAGATATTTTTGTCGTTTTCTCACTCTGATAATAATTCCGCTGTGGGGTCCATCAATGATTGTGCCGTTGTACGAATATTCCCTGTTAAAACGAATATTCCCCGACCAATCGAATATAATATAACAACTTGCGTACTTTGGAAAATTTATAAATATTACCCACAACTATAACATTATAACAAATTCACTCCTTAATATTCAAAAATGATATTTATAGAAAATTCATCTTTATTCATAAAAGTTGAGATCTCACACAACACATATACTAGCCTTGGTGATTATCAAGCCTATTATTTTATTATGATTACAACTCTTGCTCCCTTATATATTAACTCAGCTTTCTTGAAGATGAAAAATGTTTGAATAACCCAGCTCATGCTTTAATATGACTCGACTATTTAGCTTTCTGGCAGCTCATGCTTCTAAACCTATATTACAATTATAGTACATTTATATTACATATATACTTATTTATATTCTCAATACCTATCGTACCAAATATTATATATAATTAATATACATAATACACTTTAAAATATTACAAAAATATATTCATAAATATTTTCCACAAAATGGAAATTATACATTAAATAAAACACTATATTTAATACGATAAATTTATTAAACTAAAATAATTTATTTTAATAAGCTCTATAAAATTCTATATCTTATACTCATAAATTATTTTCCATAATTTATTTTAATCAAAATAAATATATAATATTATATTTGATCACTTCCTATTGAATTTAAATATTTATTTACATATAATAATAAATAATAATATATTTATTATTATACAAATTATCACATTGCACAACACAAATTTCACTAATAAAATCAAATATCACATAATAAGAATTTTATTTAATTAAAATCTTGTTTTAATAATTTTTAAAAATTTGGATTGTCACATTCTTATAAGGATTTCTGTGACGCCCCCAAAATTAGGTATACGTCACCCATCTTGGGTCGCCAGATACATGGTACAGAATTCAAATACAACTTAATAATACAACTGTCGTGTATAATACGACAAAATATAAACTGTGAGTTTGAATACAAATATTGTCTACTAGAGATTATACAAACTCAAAAGGAGTCCTCATTACAATTATTATCACACTATTTCACAGAATAGTGAGGACTACTAATGCAACATCTAGGATCATCACTCCGTTCCCCGACTACTCCCATCTACGTTCTCATTTCCTAAAGAGAACAGTGAAAGAAAGGGTGAGCTCAACTAGCCCAGTAAGAAATATTATGACTAAGATAATGCAGAATAATTTATCGTTAGCCTTCAATAGTGTTAAACTGATAAAATATAATAACTATCAAGTTTAACTGCAGTGGAACAAGCAATCCATTAGAAGAGTCAAGTAGAGAATAAAATCTACTATCTTCTATGATTTAAAAGGTTTTTCATGACTTTTATCATTTGGGACTCGACTTTTAATAAATAATCCACATCATCGAATCACCTACACTACTGACCAAGGATATTCTTTAGTATCACGACCACGAATTATCCATGCACTACTATAAAGATAATCATGTTTTCATCAACGGTCCCGATCATGCCATAAAACAATTCATCTTTGCACTACTACCAAAGAGAATCCATAGCCATAATCATACCAAAAAGCGTCCATCAATGCACTACGGGCGATGAGGACTTTTTCCACATCCTTTGTAACATTACGGTTATGATTATACCGAATAATCCCTAGTCATAATCATACCAAGTCCATCTATGCACTAGGCCACAGATGACTTTCAACAAAATATAAACATGAGGATGATGACAATGATATAAGAATTCAATAAAACAAGTTCAAGAATTAATTTGTCCAAGAACCAATAACGTCCAAATTGTCAACATGATACTGCTTTGTAGAGTAAAATTCAAGAATGCTCAGAAGAATATTTCCATGAAAAGATATTGGATGAAGCGCAAATATCAAGAATATTCCACTAATTTCATGGAGTATAGAAGTCAAAACTTTAACCAACTGAGTATAATAAAGAATGGAATAACAAAAGAAATCACCATGCATGCGGTACTTCGCATAGATAGGTTATTCCAATAGAATAATAATAACGGAACTAGGGCAGGCGAAATTCGCACCGACAGGATGTTCCAGCAGAATAATAAAGAATAGAATAACAACAGAAATCACCATGCATGTGGTACGTCGCATAGACATGTTATTCCAGCAGAATACTAATAAGGACGGAATCAGTCCTACAGAAAATGCACGAGCATGTGATATTCCAATGTAATAATAATAAAGATTTTACCCAGTCCGGCGTAAAATGCATGAGATGTGATATTCCAAAGAATATAAAACACTTTAATCGTGTCCCAAGTAAAACGCGTGCTGAACGGGATATTCCAAATGTAATAATAAAGACGGAATAATAGAAGAATGTCACCAAGTATAGGGTAGCAGCGTATATCTTGGTTATTCCAAAGAGAATAATAAAGAATGGAATAATGAAGTTCTCTTCATGAATAGAAAAGAAATAATACCCTTTACGAATTACAACAAATAATATTCCCTACCTTTGAAAGAAGAGTACTCCGACTAGTAGGCCGAGGATATACTCGAAGAAAAGTTGCACTATGCTCAAAGCTTTCTTAAACTCTAAAGAAATATGCTCAAGATTATAGAAGAAGAACTCTCTATATAGTTTCTCTCTCTGAGTTTCAAAGTGAATTAAAAGAAATAATGAAGGAATGAGCTTCTATTTATAGAAAAATGGATCGCATAGTAACTAACTCATGAACGGTCAGTTAATTTACTTTAATCTGACGGTCCATATTTAAAGCAAAATCTTTTAAATAAAATATAATATATTCTATTTATAATCTAATAAAACGAATAACTTTATAAAAGATTTTACTATGCAAACACTATCACGCATACACTATGCAAACACTATGCATAATAAAATATAATATATTCTAATTATTATATAATAAAACAAATAACTTTATAAAAGTATTCTGTTTTATATAAAAAGATATTACTATGCAAAACACTATGCATAATAGAATATAATATATTCTATTTATAGAATAACTTTATAAAAGTATTCTGTTTTATATAAAAAGCTTTTCTGTTTTATTACATTAATAATACCAATAAAATAAAACTTATCACCTTTATTATACTTTCAACCAACGGTCTGAAAAATTAGCACATCTCTTTATGGAATAATATTGTACTTAAAAAATGATTTGGACCGAAAAGAAATATATTTTTTCGGGTGAATAGTACCCCGTGAATAGTAATTCAGGAATAGTACCATGTGAATAGTACCCCAACACAAAAAGTGTCCCAAATACCCGAGTGAACAATACTAGAGTGAATAGTAATTGGGTGAATATTAACCCATGAATAGTAACTCGTGAATAGTACTCCGACACAAAAAGTGTCCCGAATACCCGATTGAACAATACTGAGTGACTTCTCACATAAGCATCAATAATCAATACCGTGTGCTACTATGCAATCACGTGTATTACTGTACTTTTAACATCGGGTGTTTCAACAATTAACGATAAAACTTCCGTCGTTATTTCCATAAAATATTTTTGTCGTTTTCTCAATCCGACAATAATTCCGTTGTGGGGTCCGCCAATGATTGTGCCGTTGTACGAATATTCCCTGTTAAAACGAATATTCCCCGACCAATCGAATATTATACAACAACTTGCGTACTTTGCAAAATTTATAAATACTACCCACAACTATAACATTATCTCAAATCCACACTATAATATTAAAAAAAATATTTTGAAAAAATTAAATCTTTTTTCATAAAATCTAGGGTCTCACAATTTCGTCCCCGGAATCACAATATCAAACCTCCCTATACGATTAAAGTGATAATAAAATATATTATTTTCACATAGCATACACATATCTGTTACCAACTTACCATACACATATTCATGCATCTTCAAATATAAATAGCATTCTACTTTCTTATACTTATCCCTCTAATGCTCAAAAGTCCAAAAATTCTCGGACTTATTCGATTTTAACCTTCATGCGACTATTTCTATCCATTCTATAAAAAAATTTATTCGCCATATATCTTCATTTCTCCTTTTTCAAAACTTCGATCACATTTGCTGCATTCTACAAATCATTCCCTTTTAAAGAACTTCATTTTTGCTAAACTCAACTATCAAAATATAAATACTTCACAATTGTTCAATAACTATGAAGCAAATATAAATAACTTGAGAATTCAAACGATTTGTTGAGGATGAGCTTTCACGAAATTTGTTTTGAAAAGGTTTTAACAGAAATGCATCTGTAAATTTATTATTCATCAAAATATTAAAAGTTCTTTATTATTACTTAAAATATTTTTAAATCATTTATATCCTTTATAAATGATTTTTAAATTAATAAAACCATTTTAAAACTATTTATTTAATATAATTATTAAATAAATCTAATATCATTAATATTAAATTATTAATGAAAATTACCTTAAAATATTAAAAGTTACATTTTATAACTTCAAATATTTTTCAACACTTTATTATCATTTAAAATAATTTTAATATAATAAAATTATTTTTAATATATTTATTAAATAAATTTAATACCATTATTATTCAATTAAATAATAATATTTATGAAAAATATGTCAAATTATTAAAAGTTATTTTTTATAACTTCAAATAATTTTTAAAACTAATTTTGGAATTTTTATAAATTTATTTATATTTTTAAATGATTTTTAAAAATTAAATTAATTAAAATTAATAAAACAGTCGTTATAGCCTTTAGCGACAGAAACTGTCGCCTATTGTGTTGTTGAGCCTCAAGAACATTCATAGGCAGTGTTCGAGTTACCTACTTTGACCAACAATAATTCATTGTCTAAGTTGTTTCTCGACAAGATAAAGTTTTGATCATGTAGTATTGATGTAATACTACATGTTCCAATAAGAATCATGGTCTAATTGCATCACACAAGCAAGATCTAAGCCATTGCACAAGCTGTCAGAGATGTTCTTCATTTTCTTGATTACCCAGAAAATAAGAACAGTTCGAGTAACCTACTTTGGGCTTCCATAACTTGCTCTTCATGTAATGTTTTTGTGGTTTAAGGGTTTCAGGATTTAGTACTCATGACAAGGAACATATCTATTACACCTAATCAGTCTAACCACATCACAATCAGCAGATATTGTCTGGTCAAACCATGTCAGAAGTAACGTTCTTAAGTTTTCTGGGTTACCCAGAAAATAGTTTTCGTGATCTTTCAAGCTACTATGACCGTCTACTACATTCACCATGTTTGTTGTTTAGGTGATCTAAAGGCATGAATTTTAATTCATATAACATACTATAACTTAGATACAATAACAGATTCATATCAACAAACAACTGACAGATCAGAGCCCATGAACTTCTTGTTAGAACTTTCTGGGAAAAATCTGGGTTACCTAGAACGGTTAAGTCATGGCCGGTCAACGCAGATTGACCACCCATAACTTGTAATATATATATATATATATATATATATGATCTGACCCTGATTCAAGTTCCAGATCATAGTCCACATAACATACTACAACTTCAAACTTTTAAAATACTAAAACAATTAACAAGCACCGATCTTTGAGACCTGACTTTTGACTGTCAGACAATATTTTTAAGTTTTTCAAGATTTTTAAAATTTTCAATTTCATGCATCTAGATGTTATAGATCCATAATATAACAACCCATATCACTTATTAACAAAACATACAACATAATAAAACAAAACACAATATCTAATAAAGCATACAAGATTAGATTTTAAATTAGGGTTTATACCTCACTTTGAAAAATCTTGATTCTTAGAACTTAATCCGTTATGGTGGTGCTATGGACTTGAATTGGGACTGGTCTACTAATGAAATTCATGGGTTAGGGGTTGAGAGAGTTTGGTGAACAAATGAGCTAAAATGTGAACTTTTCTCTCTCTTTAATCTATATATATGATGATACAAAGTATATGGGATGATGTATATGGCTGATTGCTTGGATTGTTTTTGGCACATGGGTAATCTAGAGTTGGTCACCAACTTAATTATATGGCAATATTTACAAGTTATGTAATAAAGAAATGCAAAAAAGGATATTTTGGTACTTTAACTTCCAATTTTATTAGATTTGTTGTCTTCTTATCCCAACCCTTAGGGTTTAATCCTTAAGTTTTTTTGTAAATTAATTTGCTTAGGATTTCTAAATTATGGTTTAAAATAGAAATTAAGCTTTCTAAAAATGGAAATTAGGGTTTCTTAACTATATTAGGTTCCCTAATAGGGCCTGGAAATTAGGTTTTAATTAGAATTTCCTAATTAACAATTGACTTTCTAAATTAACAATTAGGTTTTACCTTTTCAAACTTAGAAATTAGGGTTTCCCTAATTAGGTTTATAATTAATAATATATATCATTAGGGTTTTTACCTTAAGATTTCTAACTTAGCAATTAGGGTTTCCCTAATTAGGTTTATAATTAATAATATATATCATTAATCATCAAATCACAATTACTTATCAAACTTAACTTCATATTGAATTTCAAATTAGGGTTTATCATTTTGATACTAGCATTTTATCATGTTACACTATAATTAACCAACCATTATCAATACATACATACAGTACATACTTGTAAGTTTGAAATACAATTAATATTATATTAAAATTCTCATTCTTTATTCAAAATCCATAATTAGGGTTTTGATTCCATATCCGACTTTACTTTCATTCTTAGGCAACTTAAAATTTTAAATTGACGATTATGCTAAGTTCATATCGCATAAATGTTAAAATATTATACATGATACCAATATTCTTAAATAAAATAATAATAATAAAAAAATTTATTCGTAGAAATATAGATATAATTATTCAAAAATTCCCGGTCTTTACAACGACTCAGAATGGGTTGTATAGACCTTTTTTGGGGGCGTCACAGTTGGTATCAGAGCTTAGGGATATGATCTCTAATGGAGATATGAGGCTAGAACTAGGAGGGGAGAGACGAGTAAATCCATCGCTAGTGTGTCCTAACTAAGCTTATTTGTTATTTAATTGGTCGGTCGGAATATAGGGATAATATGTGACATGTCAATTATAATTGACTCGTCTCACGGAGTCACAGGTATGCATTTTGTTAATTTTAAATCCTCCGTCATCTCTGTGTACTCTCTTAAGCCGATTGATTGGATTGCTCTATAGTTTTTTGATTTTAACTCCATATAAACAACATTTTATTTGTTTTTGTTGTTATGGTTATGTTTTAATTAGCAACAGTTTTATTGCATAACATAATTTCAAATCTCAAAGAATTTAATTTATAACACTTTTCATGATACAAACTGAGTATATACTTTTATTTATGGGGTAATTTTACAGTTAATACTCACTAATTGGCATGCGCACTAAATGTTTGAGAAAAAGATTTGGATTAAATTAATGAAGGAAATAGTGGATAGTTGTGACGAATAAAAAAAAGGGTGTCCTGCAAGTGGAGTTGTTGAAACTTCAAACTTTTATGTGCAAAATGTAATGTAAATCCTTATATGAAAAATCTGGTTTGTAATGAGGTTGATAAAAAGGATGAGAGGCTGATTATAAGTGGAAGTGATTGTTTAAATAAGACTGGTATGATGTTGTAAGATGAAGCAATAGAATTTTCATAAGAGGATATGAGAATTGTTTGTGGACAAAGGCAAAATGGGATAAATAACATTTTGGTCACTGTACTAGGGTCCGATTTTCATTGTGGTTACCAAAACTTTTTTGTTACAATCGAATAAATGTACTCTCAAAAACTTAGCAAATAGTCATTACTTATGATTTCGGTCCAAAAAACGGACGGAAGTGCTGAGTTGGCGAACGGAAGTGCTGAGTTGGCGATTTTACTCCTTTTTTTTGCTGATATGTATATGGTTTTGCCATGTGTATCATTATGTGTAAGACCCCGAATTTTATGAAATAAAATTATTCAATTTTTCTTATAATTATAATTCAGTAAATGGTTAAATTGATAAAAATTTAAAGTTAAGGGTGATATATGAATTTTTTTTCAAAATACACAAGTGGTTATAAAATATTCATTGTTGTCGGGGAATATTCGTTTAGTCGTGGAATATTCTTTCTGTCGGGGAATATTCGTACGACGGCGCAGCCATTTGTGGGCCCCATAACGGATAACTGTCGGATGAAGAAAACGATAAATTTGAGTTTTAACAAATAACGGCGTAATCGTTACCATTAACACTGTTGGAATACCCCGTGGATAAAGTAAAGTAGTGACGCCCCCAAAATTAGGTATACATCACTCATTCTGAGTCGCCAGATACATAGTACAAAATTCAGATACAACTTCATTTATACAACTGTTGAGCTGCCATATAGAATACGACCACATTTAACTGTGAGTTTTAATACAAATGTATGTAACTCTCATGGTGCCTCGACCACAACCTTACAATGGTACTTTACATAAAAGTATAGTCAAAGACTGTTTTAGAAATTAAAATCTTTGGAAAGTGCTCAAGGAAACCTTCGTACATGGGAGGCCATGCGTCTAGGGTATAATAGATATCATATGGCCAAAGAATTATCCTTGGTTGACCCAATAGACCCCAAAGAAAAACGAGAAGATTACTATCATCTTCTTTCCAATGGTGAGTCTTCTCTTGACATATAACTATCTCCACTGTCTCCAAGTGAATATTATATTTCAAATAAACTCCAAGATCATATAGGTATTGCCCGTAGATATACTCAGCAAGTGGATGCGCACAACCCTGTCTTATGATAACACGTGGTTGTATGTCATTAGACATCTTGTGTGATAGTGGCAAAACACCCTTCCAAAGTTGGGTCCGGCTCACCCTATTTGATTCACAAAATATAACCACTAAATGATGTATAGAATACAACACACTTTTCTATACTATTTAGGGAGAACCTCAATAGCTAGAGACCACTGTTCTATTCCCCTGTTATCCCCACTCGACCCAAAGAACACTCTTGCAAAGAACACTCTTATTACACGAAAAGAAATTGTGAAGCGAAAGGGTGAGCACAACTAGCCCAAATAAGAAAGAATATCATGACTAAAGATAATTAAATTATCAATAGCTTTCATCAATAATAAATCGTAGATTTAGAACATATGATAGATGATAAAACTTTTCAACCATAGTTGCGTGAACGAAAGCAATCCATTAGAAGAGTCAAATAGACCATCAGGTCTATTATCTTCTCCATGTTAAAAGTCCACCAATAATGTTTTATCCCTGTAACATCAATCAACAATTCATGTCCACAATCATATGAATAACTCATAATCATAATTGTGATTCTGAATTCCCTTTCGCACCCAGGACGAAGATAATTTTCATCACATATCTTCACCTGAAACATCAAAAATCATGGTTATACTAAATCACAATTCATACTCGTAATTATTAAATCATCTTTGCACAATGGCCAAAAATATTCATTATTATCACATCCATGAATTAATATTTCATTGCTGAGACTCAGCTCAATAAATAATCCACGTCATCGAATCATCCCTGCACTACGGGCCAAGGATATTCTTTAGTATCACGACCACGAATTATCCATGCACTACAGGCCAAAGATAATCGTATTTTCATCAACAGTCCTGATCATACCATAAAATAATTCATCTTTGCACCCTTGGCCGAAGCGAATCCATAACCATAATCATACCAAAAACTGTCCATCAATGCACTATGGGCCAATGAGGACTTTTTCATTAGTATCACAACCACAAATTATCCATGCACTACGGGCCAAAGATAATCGTGTTTTTATCAATGGTCCTGATCATGCTATAAAACAATTCATCTTTGCACCCTTGGCCGAAGAGAATCCATAGCCATAATCATACCAAAAATTATCCATCAATGCACTACGGGCCAATGAGGACTTTTTTCCACATCATTTGCAATATTACGGTCATGATTATATCGAATAATCCATGGTCATAATCATACCAAGACCATCTATGCACTACAGGCCACAGATGACTTTCAACATAATATAAATATGAGGATGATGACAATATTATAAGCATTAATCAAAATAAATCAAGGATAAATATTAAAGACTTTAAATTTATCCAGACATTATCAATAACTTAATAAAATCATAATCTAATACTGTTAATATTATAACAATATTTTAATCACTTCTTAAACTTATAAACAATTACATTTAATTGTTTACACTTTTTAAATAATGCATTTAATCATTCAAAATGTCATACTCATAAGATTTCATCACCAATAATCAAATTACTCATCAAAAATCAAGATATACCTTATATATAGATTTTCAAGCCATAAAATCCTATTTACCAATTCTTCAACTCCACATAACATATTTAACTCATATGTTCAGTAGCTAAACTATTTTCATGAAAATACCAAATCAGTCCCAAAATTATTCTTTTACTCGATTTAGCATAATATAGTCCCATATTGAACATATATTTTTCTTGACATTTTTAAAATTCATTTACTATTTTTCAAAAATCAATTTCTAATTAATTCCTTAAGAAATTAGCTACCTCACGGTTAACTCCAGAAATTCCCAAATCTTGGCAGGATCTTACACATGTTAACGTAAGCTTCCAATTTAAATTTCATGGTCATCGGAGTTATAGAACTCCGGTTATAGCATTTTTCGTCGAAAAAACCTAAATATTGAAATAGTCATAACTTTGCTCATTTTAAATCAGAATGAGCTCATTTTTGGACAGGAGGTACTTTATACCATATACTTTCATGTTCCAAAAGGCTAGAATTTTTTTCACAAATTAAGTGGCTGAAACAACCCTTTTAAAATTGTGGCAGCAGCCTTTTTCATATTTTGCAGTTTTTCGTACTTTGCTAAAATCAGTCCACACAAAAATCTACAACAACTTTTCTTGTGATTCCACTTGGATAAGTTAAAAAACTTATAGACCTAACTCTAGAACTTGACCACACTCAAAAATTCGAAATATAATAGGAGATATGGTTAATTGAATTTCATGTTCCATTTTCACCAAAATCTGATTTTTCAACCCTTTGTGATTTCTAAGAAACTTTTATGTTTTCACATAATAACCAACATAACTCATCATAACACTTAGTAATACCACATATACCCATGATTTTCATTAGTCCAATTCTTTTATTATAACTTTAATCATAATCCATGTAAACAGATCATTTCCACAATTTAACAAGGAATGAAATAAAAAGGATCGTTCACCATGCATGTGGTAATCCACATAGACAGGTTATTCCGAATAGAATAATAAATACGAAACCAGTCCCATGAAACGTATTACGCATACATACGGAGATATTCCAAACAGAATAGTAAAGACGAAAACCAGTACTAATAAAATGTATGCATATGATATTCCAATGTAATAATAAATAATGGAACCAGTCATGCGTAAAGCACAAATAGGATGTTCCAACAGAATGATAAATAATGGAACCAGTCCTGTAAAACCCACGCATGTGATGTTCCAAAGAGAATAATAAAGAATGGAATAACAGAAGTTCTCTTCATGGATATGAAAGAAATAATACTCCCTACGAGTACAACAAATAATATCCCTTACTATAATAATAATATCCCTTATTATAATAATAATATCCCTTACCTTAAAAAGAAGAGTACTGGATATAGGAGTAGTGAAGTAGCAGAATACTTTTCTTCTTTCTCTCTATAATTTCTCTCTATAATAATTGCTCTAAAGCTTTTGTGAATTGGTGAGAAATGAAGGAAGAATGAGCTTCTATTTATAGAAAATATAGTTTCGATAATTGCACGTTTTGGGGCTCGAAATATTACAGTATAATACCTTCCTCTTTTTCTACATTTTAAATTTAGTCCTGCAAGTATTATCAATCTTGCACCAACTCCCCTAATAGTAAATCATGTGAATCAATAGTAAATCATGTGACTCAATAGTTCTAAACATGTGAAAAAAATAATTACATTATAATACCTTCATCTATACCTCCATTTTTAACTTAGTCATGCAAGTATTATCAATCTTTTACCACCTCCCCTTAACTTTAAACTTTTATCAATTTAACCATTTAAGAAATAAAATAATAATTATAAGAAAATTGAATACTTTTATTTCATAAAATTCGGGGTCTTATAATCTCCCCTCCTTATAAAATTTCGCCCTCGAAATTTACGTATGTACCTGGTATTCGAAGATATGAGAATACCTTGCTTTCTTTTCAGATTGTACCTTCCCGGTTATTTCCTCTCTATTATGATTTTCCCATTGCTCATCTCCTGTATTTCATATCATTCTAGAATATATCTTCAAAACAAAGGTCAATTGACATATCACAAATTGTCAACTTATCAAGTAAAAAAAAAATTCGGCTTAGGTAAGTCACACACTAGCGAAGTATATTACTCGTCTCTCCCCTCCTAGTTCTAGACTCATATCTCCGCTAGCGACCATATCCCTAAGCTCTGATACCAAATGTGACGCCCCCAAAATTAAGTATACATCACCCATTCTGAGTCGCAGATACATAGTACAAAATTCAGATACAACTTCATTTATATTAATCGTTGAGTCATCAGATAGAATACGACCACAGTTAACTGTGAGTTTTAATACAAATATATGTAACTCTCATGGTGCCTCGACCACAACCTTACAATGGTACTTTACATAAACGTATAGTCAAAGACTGTTTTAGAAATTAAAATCTTTGGAAAGTGCTCAAGGAAACCTTCGTACATGGGAGGCCATGCGTCTAGGTTATAATAGATATCATATGGCCACAGAATTATCCTTGGTTGACCCAATAGACCCCAAAGAAAAACGAGAAGATTACTATCATCTTCTTTCCAATGGTGAGTCTTCTCTTGACATATAACTATCTCCACTATCTCCAAGTGAATATTATATTTTAAATAAACTCCAAGATCATATAGGTAGTTCCCGTAGATATACTCAGCAAGTGGATGTGCACAACCCTGTCTTATGATAACACGAGGTTGTATGTCATTAGACATCTTGTGTGATAGTGGCAAAACAACCTTCCAAAGTTGGGTTCGCCTCACCCTATTTGATTCACCAAATATAACCACTAAATGATGTATAGAAAACAACACACTTTTCTATACTATTTAGGGAGAACCTCTACAGCTAGAGACCACTGTTCTATTCCCCTGTTATCCCCACTCGACCCTAAGAACACTCTTACTAAGCAACACTCTTATTACACGAAAGAAATTGTGAAGCGTAAAAGGTGAGCACAACTAGCCCAAAGAAGAATATCATCACTACTAAAGATAATTAAATTATCAATAGCTTTCATCAATAATAAATCGTAGATTTAGAACATATGATAGATGATAAAACTTTTCAACCATAGTTGCAGTGGAACGAGCAATCCATTAGAAGAGTCAAATAGACTATCAGGTCTATTATCTTCTCCATATTAAAAGTCCACCAATAATATTTTATCCATGTAACATCAATCAACAATTCCTGTCCACAATCATATGAATAACTCATAATCATAATTGTGATTCTGAATTCCCTTTCGTACCCAGGACAAAGATAATTTTCATCACATATCTTCACCTGAAACATCAAAAATCATGGTTATACCAAATCATAATTCATACTCATAATTATTAAATCATCTTTGCACTACGGCCAAAGATATTCATTATTATCACATCCATGAATTAATATTTTATTACTGAGACTCAGCTCAATAAATAATCCACGTCATCGAATCATCCCTGCACTACAGGCCAAGGATATTCTTTAGTATCACGACCACGAATTATCCATGCACTACGGGCCAAAGATAATCGTGTTTTCATCAACGGTCCTGATCATGCCATAAAATAATTCATCTTTACACCTTGGTCAAGCGAATCCATAGCCATAATCATGCCAAAAAGCGTCCATCAATGCACTACGCCAATGAGGACTTTTTCATTAAGTATCACAACCACAAATTATCCATGCACTACGGGCCAAAGATAATTGTGTTTTTATCAACTATCCCCGATCATGCTATAAAACAATTCATCTTTGCACCCTTGGCCGAAGAGAATCCATAGCCATAATCATACCAAAAATTGTCCATCAATGCACTACGGGCCAATGAGGACTTTTTTCCACATCATTTGCAATATTACGGTCATGATTATACCGAATAATCCATGGTCATAATCATACCAAGTCCATCTATGCACTACAGGCCACAGATGACTTTCAACATAATATAAATATGAGGATGATGACAATATTATAAGCATTAATCAAACTAAATCAAGGATAAATATTAAAGACTTTAAATTTATCCAGACATTATCAATCACTTAATAAAATCATAATCTAATACTGTTAATACTATAACAATATTTTAATCACTTCTTAAACTTATAAACAATTACATTTAATTGTTTACACTTTTCTAAATAATTCATTTAATCATTCAAAAATGTCATACTCATAAGATTTCATCACCAATAATCAAATTACTCATCAAAAATCTACATATACCTTATATAGGATTTCCAAGCCTTAAAATCCTATTTACCAATTCTTCAACTCCACATAACATATTTAAGTCATATGTTCGTAGCTAAACTATTTTCATGAAAAATATCAAATCAGTCCCAAAAATTATTCTTTTCTGGGATTTAGCATAATATAGTCCCATATTGAACATATATTTTTCTTGACATTTTTAAAATTCATATACTATTTTTCAAAAATCAATTTCTTATTAATACCTTAAGAAATTAGCTACCTCACGATTAACTCCACAAATTCCCAAATCTTGGCAGGATCTTACACATGTTAACGTGAGCTTCCAGTTTAAATTTCATGGTCATCGGAGTTATAGAACTCCGGTTATAGCGTTTTTCGTCAAAAAAAAAACTAAATATTGAAATGGTCATAACTTGCTCATTTTAAGTTGGAATGAGCTCATTTTTGGACATGAGGTACTTTATATCATATACTTTCATGTCCCAAAAGGCTAGAATTTTCTCACAAATTAAGTGGCCGAAACAGCCCTTTTAAAATCGTGGCAGCAGCCTTTTTTATATTTTTGCAGTTTTTCGTACTTTGCTAAAATCAGTCCACATAAAAATCTACAACACCTTTTCTAATGATTCCACTTGGATAAGTTAAAAAACTCATAGACCTAACTCTAGAACTTTACCACACTCAAAAATTCAAAATATAATGGGAGATATGGTCAATTGAATTTCATGTTCCATTTTCACCAAAATCTAATTTTTCAACCCTTTGTGATTTCTAAGAAACTTTCATGTTTTCACATAATTAACCAACATAACTCATCATAACACTTACTAATACCACATATACCCATGATTTTCATTAGTCCAATGCTTTTATTATGACTTTTATTATAATCCATGTAAACAGATCATTTCCACAATTTAACATGGAATGAAATACAAAGGATCGTTCACCATGCATGTGGTAATCCACATAGACATGTTATTCCAAATAGAATAATAAATACGGAACCAGGTTCGGCATAAAACACACAGATAGGATATTTCAGCAGAATAGTAAATACGGAACCAGGTCCGGCGTAAAACGTACAGACAGGATATTCCAACAGAATAATAAATAATGGAACCAGGTCATTCGTATAGCACAGACAGGATGTTCCAACAGAATGATAAATAATGGAACCAGATCCGGTGTAAACGCACAGACACGATGTTCCAGCAGAATAATAAAGAATGGAATAACAGAATTTCTCTTCATGGATAAGAAAGAAATAATACTCCCTACGAGTACAACAAATAATATCCCTTACTATAATAATAATATCCCTTACCTTAAAAAGAAGAGTACTGGATATAGGAGTAGTGAAATAGCAGAATACTTTTCTTCTTTCTCTCTATAATTTCTCTCTATAATAATTGCTCTAAAGCTTTTGTGAATTGGTGAGAACTGAAAGAAGAATGAGCTTCTATTTATAAGAAAATATAGTTTCGATAATTGCACGTTTTGGGGCTTGAAATATTACAGTATAATACCTTCCTCTTTTTCTACATTTTTAATTTAGTCCTGCAAGTATTAACAATCTTGCACCAACTCCCCTAATAGTAAATCATGTGAATCAATAGTAAATCATGTGACTCAATAGTTCTAAACATGTAAAAAAAAATAATTACATTATAATACCTTCATCTATACCTCCATTTTTAACTTAGTCATGCAAGTATTATCAATCTTTCACCACCTCCCCTTAACTTTAAACTTTTATCAATTTAACCATTTAAGAAATAAAATAATAATTATAAGAAAATTGAATACTTTTATTTCATAAAATTTGGGGTCTTACAAAAGTAATACGCGTTGTTGCACAGTAGCACACGGTTTTGCACAGTATTTTTGAACAATCGATTCTTACGTGAGAAGGCACTACTCAATAATTGCTACAGTAATTACTGTTCAATATTTTATTTTATTGATTCAATAATTGCTGCGCTGATATTTTATATTATTGTTGTTTCAATAATTGTCACTACAGAGTATTTCCCATTATCAAATCAATAATTCATATTATTTGAATAATATTATTAGATAGCATTATTGGCAATGTCTAGAAAATTCTGTCAAGGAGAGGTTTGGTCACCTAATTGCGGCGCCAAGAAGGAGAAATCATTATTGAAAGCCCCTCTTCCTCTAGAACCCGCCTGGTTGTCATTGTTGTGATTCTCAGTAATATTATTTGTGAATAATTAATTATTGATTTATAAGATAAGGAAATATTTATTTGATGTGGATATAAATGATGGATTTATTTATGTGGTTATAAATAAAAGAATTAATGTTGAGGTGTTTTATTGGTATTTTTGTCGAAATGGAGAACAAAATATGGGATTTTCAGAAAAATTAGTTTATTACTTAATTTTATAAAATCCATAACTCTTTGTGTATAATGAGTTAGGAGATGAGCCATATATCAAAAGAAAGCCCTGGAAGTAAGCTAACCGTAGATATTGGAATCATCCAAAAATTCTTTGTGGATATTTCGTGGTGAATTTTTGAATGAAACTGGTTCGAAGGACTTATAATCCGATAATCAGTGTTCTTGAGATATATTGCGTGAGTCATAAATTTTGATCCGACCGTTGGATCGTTGTGATTTTTGGATATGTTATACATATATAAGTTGAGTATATGTCCACAAATTTTGAACCGTTAAAAATTAACGTATCATTGGTTATGAATTTTGAGAAGTGACTGATTCAGAAATTATTTTTATAAATATTTTTAGTGGAAAATTCTAGAAGGCGGGCCCCACTTTTTGGTTGGTGTAAGAGATCATGTGCTGGATTGAGTTCAATTGTGGAGGGCTGGTCTTTGATGGTTGCATAGGAGAAAAGAATAATTAATATATTATGTAAAACCCCAACTTTTTGAATAAAGATGAATATTCTATAAATATTATTTTTGAATATTATGGAGTGAAATTGATATAATAGTTATGGGTAATATTTATAAATTTTGCAAAGTACGCAAGTTGTTATATAATATTCGATTGGTCGAGGAATATTTGTTTTAACAGGGAATATTAGTACAACGGCACAATCATTGGTGGACCCCACAACAGAATTATTGTCGGATTGAGAAAACGACAAAAATACTTTATGAAAAAAACGGCGGAAGTTTTACCGTTAACTGTTGAAACACCCGGTGTTTAAAGTACAGTAATACGCGTGGTTTCATAGTAGCACACGGTATTAATTATTGATGCTTAAGTGATAAGTCATTCAGTTTTGTTGGTATTATTAATGTAATAATCTGTAAAATCTTTTTATATAAAATGTAATACTTTTATAAAGTTATTCTATAAATAGAATATATTATATTCTATTATGCATTGTGTTGCATAATGTATGCATAGTATTTTGCATAGGAAAATCTTTTATATAAAATAGAATACTTTTATAAAGCTATCGCTTTTATTAGACAATAATTAGAATATATTATATTTTATTATGCATAGTGTTTGCATAAGGCTCGCATAATATTTGCATAGTAAAATCTTTTATAAAGTTATTCGTTTTATTAGATTATAAATTGAATATATTATATTTTATTTTGCTTTAAATATGGACCATCAAATTAAAGTAAATCAATCTCGAATTGCTCATGAGTTAGTTACTATGCATTCTATTTTTCTATAAATAGAAGCTAATTCATTCATTATTTTCTTACTTAATTCACTAAAACTCTAAAGAGATAAACTATAGAGAAAAGAAGAAAGTATTCGCTACTTCACTACTTATATATCCGAAGACTCTTCTTCTTAAGGTAGGGAATATTATTTGTTGTACTCAGTAAAGAGTGTTATTCTTTCTTATTCATGAAGGGAATTGTTGTTATTCCAATTCTTATTATTACATTGGAATAACTTTGTATCTGCCATTCTACCCTATACTTGGTGACATTCTTCTATTATTCTTTGGAACATCCTTGCTCATGTGTTTTACACACGGACCTAGTTCCGCCTTTATTATTATTTCGTTGGAACATTCTCGTCATGCATGTTTTTACACCGGACTGGTTCCGCTTTTTTATTATTATTCCGTTGGAACATCCTCGTCTGTGTTTTACACCGCACTGGTTTCGCCTCTTTATTATTCTGTTGGAACATCCAGCTTGTGCAAATTTTGCACGACCTAGTTCTCGTTATTATTACTCTATTGAATAACTCGCCTGGCGCGCAAGTACCGCATGCATGGTGATTTCTTTTGTTATTCCATTCTTTATTATACTCAGTTGGTTAAAGTTTTGACTTCTATACTCCACGAAATTAGTAGAATATCCTTGATATTTGTGCTTCATCCAGTATCTTTTCATGGAAATTTTCTTCTGATCATTCTTGAATTTTACTCTACAAAACAGTATTATGTTGACAATTTGGACGTTAATAATTCCTAGATAAAATAATTCTTGAACTTGTTTTATTGAATTATTATATCATTGTCATCATCCTCATGTTTATATTTTGTTGAAAGTCATCTGTGGCCTGTAGTGCATAGATGGACTTGGTATGATTATAACCAGGGATTATTCGGTGTAATCATGACCGTAATGTTACAAATGATGTGGTAAAAGTTCTCATTGTCCCGTAGTCCATTGATGGACAGTTGTTGGCATGATCATGACCATTAATGAATACACAAATATTCTTAGCCCGTAGTGCATGGATAATTGTGGTCGTGATACTAAAGAATATCCTTGGCCGTAGTGCAGGGATGATTCGATGATGTGGAATATTTATTAAAGCTGAGTCTCAGCGATAACAATGATGAAAAACCTTTTAAATCATAAAAGATAGTAGATTTTATTTTCTACTTGACTATTTTAATGGATTGCTTGTTCTGCTGCAGTTAAACTTGATGTCTATTATATTTTATCAGTTTAACATTGTTGGAGACTAATGATAATTTATTCTGCATTATCTTAGTCATAATATTTCTTACTGGGCTAGTTAAGCTCACCCTTTCTTTCAATTGTTTCTCTTGAGAAATGAGAATATAGCTGGGACTAGTCGGGGAACGGAGTGATGGTCCAGAGGATAGCATTAGTAGTCCTCACTATTCTGTTAAATAGTGTGATAATAATTGTAATGAGGACTCCTTTTGAGTTTGTATAATCTCTAGTAGATAATATTTGTATTCAAACTCACAGTTAATGTTTGTCGTATTGTACACCTACAATTGTATTAATAAGTTATATTTGAATTACATATCATGTATCCGACGACCCAAGATGGGTGATGTATACCTAATTTTGGGGGAATCACAACAGGTATCAAAGCTTGGGGATATGATCCTCACAGCTAAGATGTGGGACTAGAACGAGGAGGGAGAGATCGGGGAATTCTTTTCGCTAGTATGACCTACTTAAATTTATTTTGTATTTAAATTGGTTGGTCGAGTTTAGAGATATTATGTTACATGTCAATTAACCTTTGTTTTGTGGCGATGATCTCAAAATGACATCCAAAATGTTGAGAATAGCAATGGAGCACAAGAGATCGTTGAGTCTCCACATATCAATAATCAGGAGAATGTGCATCAGGAAGGCGACAATCCTCATGCAAACAACAACACTGACGAAATGTTCAGGAAGGCGACAATCCTCATGCAAACAACAACAAAGAAAGTAGAGCGGCTCTCATCCAAAATGTAGGTGGAAACACTTTGAAACTCTCGGTGCCACACCGCTAAATGAGCTTCAAGGAGTTATGACCTCCCAGAGAACAAGGAACCCGAATGAGGTCATCACGGGTAAGCTTATCATAAACTCTAGCGAAGTCTACACTTTATTTGATACCGATTCTACCCATTCTTTTATTTCTCCTACTTGCGCTCAACGATTAAATTTGACTCCGGAGAAATTAGACTTTAACTTATCTGTGGAAACTCTGTTGGGAGAAACCTTCATTACATCCATGGTTTTTAAGTCTTATTTGGTTCAAGTTGGTACCCACACATTACCTGTCGATCTTATTGCATTAAAATTACCTGCATTTGATGTAATTCTAGGGATTGATTGGTTAACTACTCGTCATGCAAAAATTGATTGTTTTCGTAAGGTTGTTGGCTTTTATATTCCTAATCGACCTATTATGCGAATTCAAGCAACCAAACCATTAAAATCAATCACTGTCATCTCAAGCCATAAAGCTATTCGTTTATTGAAAAACGGATGTCAAGCTTTCTTAGCTCATGTCACGAGATCTAAACAAAATACGCCGCTTTTGAATAATATTTCTATTGTTAATGAATTTCCTGACGTATTCCCTGAAGAACTTCCTGGCCTACCCCAAGAGCGTGAAATTGAATTTTATATCGACCTTGAACCCGGTACAAAACCCATTTCCAAAGCCCCATATCGAATGGCTCCTATTGAACTTCAGGAGTTAAAGACTCAACTGCAGGAATTGTTAGACATTGGCTTTATTCGTCCTAGTACTTCTCCTTGGGGTGCTCCTGTTCTATTCGTGAAGAAGAAAGATGAGAGTATGCGACTTTGTATTGATTATCGGTAGTTGAATCATGTCACCATCAAAAATAGGTACCCATTGCCACATACTGATAACCTGTTTGACCAGGTTCAAGGAGCCAAATTCTTTTTAAAGATTGATCTTCGTTCCGGATATCACGAATTGAAGATTAGAACCGATGATATTCAAAAGACGGCTTTCAGAACTCGGTATGGGCATTATGAATTCCTAGTCATGTCCTTTGGATTGACTAATGCTCCTGCTGCCTTCATGGATATGATGAACCGAGTATTCAAGGAATATTTGGATCATTTTGTGGTCGTCTTTATTGATGACATCCTCATATATTCCAAAAGTCGTGAAGATCACGAGGAACACTTGAGGCTGATACTCCAAAAGCTTCGTGAATACAAGCTTTATGCCAAGTTGAAGAAATACGAGTTCTGGCTTGAGGAAGTAGCATTCCTTGGGCACGTGGTATCAAGTCATGGAATATCTATTGACCCAGCAAAGATTGAAGCTATTCAAAGCTGGGAGCAACCTAAATCAGTGACCGAAGCTTCTCGGCTTAGCTGGTTATTATCGGAGATTCGTAGAAGGGTTTTCTCGAATCGCTACTCCACTAACTCAGCTGACTCGAAAAGATACAAAGTTTGGTTGGAGCGAGGAATGTGAGAAGAGTTTTCAAGAACTCAAGAGGAGACTAATTTCAGCACCTGTTCTGATAATACCATCTGGTTCGGAAGGATTTGTCATCTACAGTGATGCTTCAGGCAAAGGGTTAGGATGTGTTCTCATGCAACATGGGAAAGTCATAGCCTATGCCTCACGACAACTCAAAGAATATGAGAGGAATTATCCTACTCATGACCTAGAGTTAGCAGCTGTTGTCTTCGCACTTAAAATTTGGAGGCATTACTTGTATGGGGAGAAAGTGGAGATCTTTACGGATCATAAAAGCCTCAAATATTTCTTCACTCAAAAGGAAATCAACATGCGACAATGACGTTGGCTTGAACTGTTGAAAGATTATGATCATACCATCCAATACCATCCTGGAAAAGCGAACGTGGTAGTTGACGCATTGAGTAGAAGATCATATGCGGGTACGAGTGCAATATTGTCAACGCAAAGGCCCATTTTGCATGACTTGCAAAAGATGGAGATAGAGATAAAGACTCCAGGGACACACATGATGATGGCAAATATACGAGTAGAACCGTCATTAATTGATAAAATTAAAGCTGCTCAAATTATAGATCCGGAGCTGATGCGTATGAGGAAGAAAGTGCAAGAAGGTGCGATGCCGGAAGCAAGAATCGATGAAGAAAGAATACTTCGAGTCAACTCCGTACTTTGTGTTACTAACGACCCTGATTTAAAGTATAAAATCATGATGGAGGCGCACAACACACCGTTTGCAATCCATCCTGGGAGTACCAAAATGTATCAAGATCTTCGACATACATTTTGGTGGGGTAATATGAAGAGAGAGATAGCATTTTTTATCTCAAGGTGTCTAACGTGTCAACGAGTCAAGGCGGAGAATCAAGTACCTAAAGGTCCATTGCAACCACTTGAAATTCCAGAATGGAAGTGGGAGCACATTACCATGGATTTTGTTATTGGTATTCCCAAGGTTTCTCAAGGCATAGATGTGATTTGGGTCATTGTTGATAGATTGACCAAGTCTGCTCATTTCTTACCGATATGAGAAACTTA
The DNA here is from genome assembly GCA_020205615.1 of Panax quinquefolius. Classification (NCBI taxonomy): domain Eukaryota; kingdom Viridiplantae; phylum Streptophyta; class Magnoliopsida; order Apiales; family Araliaceae; genus Panax; species Panax quinquefolius. Next base: position 1,147,742 of record JAINUW010000177.1, on the reverse strand, counting down.
TACACTTGAACATCTTGCTCGTATATACATAAACGAGATTGTAAGACTGCATGGTATGCCAGTATCCATAGTTTCTGATCAAGACACAAGATTCACTTCACGATTTTGGGTTAGTTTGTAGAAAGCTATGGGCACAAATTTACGATTTAGCTCGGCATATCATCCTCAGACGGACGGACAGTTGGAGAGGACTATTCAAACTCTTGAAGATCTATTAAGACTCTGTGTCCTTGATTTCAAGGGAAGTTGGGACAAGTTCTTACCATTGGTGGAGTTTTCCTACAACAACAGTTATCAAGCAAGTATTGGCATGGCTCCATTCGAAGCATTGTATGGAAGAAAGTGTCGTTCTCTAGTATGTTGGGATGAGGTGGGTGAAGCAACGTTGTTGGGACCGGAGTTGGTACGTATGACTACAAAAAAGATTCAAACGATCCGGCAATGTATAAAAACCTCACAAGATAGATAAAAGAGTTATGCTGATCTTCATCGAAAGGACGTGGAATTCGATATAGGAGATCATGTGTTGTTACGTGTTGCTCCATGGAAAGGGGTTACGAGATTTGGAAAGAGAGGAAAGCTCAATCCTCAATTTATCAGCCCATTTTTAATCCTTGATTGAGTAGGAACTGTGGCCTATAGACTCGCTTTACAGTCAAGTATGTCTCGTGTTCATAACGTTTTTCACATATCCATGTTACGTAAATACGTGGAAGACCCGAACCACATTATTGAGTTGGAACCAGACGAAATAGCGGAAGATTTGACGTATGAAGAGGTTCCTGTTCAAATCTTGGATAAGAAGGAACATATTCTACGCACCAAGGTTATACCTCAAGTCAAAGTTTTGTGGAGAAACCACGATGTTGAGGAAATGACCTGGGAGTTAGAATCTGAAATGAAATCAAGGTATCCTTACCTCTTCGACATACCAAGTACGTACCCTAATTTCGAGGGCAAAATTTCATAAGAAGGGGAGATTGTAAAACCCTAACTTTTTGAATAAAGATGAATTTTCTATAAATATTATTTTTGAATATTATGAAGTGAAATTGATATAATAGTTGTGGGTAATATTTATAAATTTTGCAAAGTACGCAAGTTGTTATATAATATTCGATTGGTCGAGGAATATTTGTTTTAACAGGGAATATTAGTACAACGGCACAATCATTGGTGGACCCCACAACGGAATTATTGTCGGATTGAGAAAACGACAAAAATACTTTATGAAAATAACGGCGGAAGTTTTACTGTTAACTGTTGAAACACCCTTAGGTTAAAAAGTATAATAATCTGGCGTGGTTGCATAGTAGCACACGGTATTAATTATTGATGCTTAAGTGATAAGTCACTCAGTTTTGTTGGTATTATTAATGTAATAATACATAAAATCTTTTTATATAAAACAGAATACTTTTATAAAGTTATCTGTTTTATTAGATAATAATTAGAATATATTATATTCTATTATGCATAGTATTGCATAGTGCTCACAGATAAAATTTTGCATAGTAAAATCTTTTATAAAGTTATTCGTTTTATTAGATTATAAATAGAATATATTATATTTTATTTAAAAGATTTTTCTTTAAATATGGACCGTCAGATTAAAGTAAATCAATCTGGACCGCTTCATGAGTTAGTTACTATCTTGATCCATTTTCTATAAATAGAAGCTCATTCATTCATTATTTCTTACGAATTCACCTTTGAAACTCTGAGAGAAAACTATTGAGAGAAAGAAGAAAAGTGTTCTGCTACTTCACTACTTTTATATCCAGTACTCTTCTTTCTAAGGTCGGGAATATTATTTGTTATACTCGTAAGGGGTGTTATTCTTTTGTATTCATGAAGAGAACTTATGTTATTCCATTCTTTATTATTCTCGTTGGAATAACTCAGATATCTGCCAGCTACCCTATACTTGGTGAAAATTTTTCATTATTTCATTCTTTATTATTCTATTGGAATATCCTGTTTGTGCTTTTTACGTCGGATCTGGTTCCGTCTTTATTGGTATTCTGTTGGAATAACCTGTCTATGCGAAGTACCGCATGCATGGTGATTTATGTTATTATTCCGTTCTTTATTATTTTGTTGGAACATCCTCGTCTGCATTTCTTTCACGCATTTACCGGTTCCATTAATTATTATTCTGTTGAATAACCTCTTTGGCATGGCACCGCATGCATGGTGATTTCTTTTGTTATTCTATTCTTTATTATACTCAGTTGGTTAAAACTTTGACTTCCATACTCCATGAAATTAGTGGAATATCTTTGATATTTACGCTTCATCCAGTATCTTTTCATGGAAATATTCTTCTGAGAATTCTTGAATTTTACTCTACAAAGCACTATCATGTTGACAATTTGGACGTTATTAGTTCCTAGATAAATTAATTCTTGAACTTGTTTTATTGAATTCTTATATCATTATCATCATCCTCATGCTTATATTTTGTTGAAAGTCATCTGTGGCCTATAGTGCATAGATGGACTTGGTATGATTATGACCAGGGATTATTCGGTGTAATCATGACTGTAATGTTACAAATGATGTGGAAAAAGTCCTCATTGGCCCGTAGTGCATTGATGGATAGTTTTTGGTATGATTATGGCTATGGATACTCTTCGGGTAAGGGTGCGAAGATGAATTGTTTTATGGCATGATCAGGACCGTTGAAAACATGATTATCTTTAGCCGTAGTGCATGGATAATTCGTGATCGTGATACTAAAGAATATCCTTGGCCGTAGTGCAGGGGTGATTCGATGATGTGGATTATTTATTAAGCCGAGTTACAGCGATAAAAGTGATGAAAAACCTTTTAAATCATAAAAGATAGTAGATTTTATTCTCTATTTGACTCTTTTAATGGATTGCTTGTTCCGCTGCAGTTAAACTTGATGTTTGTTATATTGTATCAGTTTAACACTGTTTAAGTCTAATGATAATTTATTCTGCATTATCTTAGTCATAATATTTCTTACTGGGTTAGTTGAGCTCACCCTTTCTTTCATTGTTCTCTTCAGGAAATGAGAATATAGCTGGGACGAGTCGAGGAACGGAGTGATGGTCTTAGATGGTGCATTAGTAGTCCTCACTATTCTTTGAAATAGTGTGATAATAATTGTAATGAGGTCTCCTTATGAGTTTGTATACTCTCTAGTAGACAATATTTGTATTCAAACTCACAGTTTATGTTTTGTCGTATTGTACACGACAGTTGTATTATTAAGTTGTATTTGAATTATGTACCATGTATCTGGCGACTCAAGATGGGTGATGTATACCTAATTTTGGGGGCGTCACAACTATGATCTTTGATGTTTCAGGTAAAGACATGTGATGAAAATTATCTTCGTCCTGGATGCGAAGAGGAATTTAGAATCACAATTATGATTATGAGTTATTCATATGATTGTGGACCAGAACTGTTGATTGATGTTACAGGGATAAAACATTGTTGGTGGATTTTTAACCTGGAGAAGATAATAGACTTTATGGTCTATTTGACTCTTCTAATGGATTGCTCGTTCACCGCAACTATGGTTGAAAAGTTTTATCATCTACCATATGTTCTAAATCTACGATTTATTCTTGATGAAGGCTATTGATAATTTAATTATTTTTAGTCATGATATTCTTTATCGGGCTAGTTGTGCTCACCCTTCCATTTTTCACAATTCTTTTCGTATAAATAAGAGTGTAGTTGGGTCGAGCGGGGTAACAGGAAATAGAATCATGGTCATCATTTAGTAGTTATATTTGGTGAATCAAATAGGGTGAGGCGAACCCTACACGTTGGAAGGGTGTTTTGCAAATATCATACAAGATGTCTAAAGACATACAACCTCGTGTCATCATAAGATGTGGTTTGTACATCCACTTCTTGAGTATATCTCACAGAGCACTACCTATATGATCTTGGAGTTTATTTGAAGTATAATTCTCAATTAGAGACAGTAGAGATAATTATATGTCAAGAGATGACTCACCATTGGAAAGAATATGATAGTAATCTTCTCGTTTTTCTTTGGGGTCTATTGGGTCAACCAAGGATAATTCTGTGGCCATATGATATCTATTATAATCTAGACGCATGGCCTCCCAGGTACGAAGGTTTCCTTGAGCACTTCCCAAAGATTCTAATTTCTAAAACAGTTTTTGACTATTCCTTTATGTAAGGTGCCATTGTGACGTGCTATCCAAGATTGGGATGCGAGTCACAGTTGGTATATATTTGTATCAAAACTCACATCATATGTGTTGTTGTATTTTGCATGACAATTATTGTAATAAAGGTGTAGTTATTTTTTGTACCATGTATTTGGCGACTCAGAATAGGTTGGGCGGAATGGACCTGTTTTGAGGTTGTCACAGTTGGTGTTTGCATGAAGAGACTTTATCTATTTCGGATTGAACCATACCACTAAGAAGTGTGTTCATTGCCTTTGAATCATAGGAAACCATGTAGATTTCGGTTGAATCCATTTCTAGCAGAATCTTTGGTGTCCCATCATCTCTTCATGGAACAACTGGTCCGTTCTCCACAACCCACCATTCCCAAGGATCTCTTTAAGGTAGATCCTCATTCGGAATTTCCAGAAGTTGTAATTTTCTGTTCCATACAGCAAAGGAGGTCTATTGGTTGATTGACCTTCTTGATTATTGTTCCCGAACTGTGCCATGTTAGAATCTTTCCATACAAGTCTCCTTTAAGACCACGTAAGTAGAGCCTTGCTTTGATACCAAATGAAATTCAGATAAGGCACACTTAGAAGGGGTGGTTGAATAAGTTTGGGAACAAACTATGACCAATTTTTAAACTTTGAATTCAAACTATTGAATATAGCCTACTATATTGAAAAATGCAGCTTGCTGAATAAATGTAGTCTACCTAATTGAATTTTTATTTAAGAAAATATCTTGGTGAATTTGTAAATCAAATAGAATACTTAGTGATAACAAAATATCTCAAGATGAAACAGATGTTTAAATATTAATTAATAAGAAAATTAACTATCTTGAGAAAGTAAAATAAGCAATAGAATAACACCAAAAATTTTTACGTGGTTCAGCTATTAGAGCATTAACAACAGTTTCCCTAATTAATTCTCTATCCCCAATTTTGAAGAATGCATCAATAAATCATTATCCAATAGCTTCCTTATCCTTTTTGACTCTCTATTTTATTTCCTATATAGGATTTTATTCCCCAAAGTGAGGGAGTCAAAAGACCATTCTCTATATATACAAAATGATATTTCACACTCTCATTTAAGTGGACAACTCATCAATCATACACATCTTGACATTTTTTACTACTTTATTTTCAAATTATAAACTTAATATTAACTTATATTTTAAAAATTAATTTCAAACGTATTCAAATTTAAAACTGATATAAATTTATTTAATTTATGTCAATATAATTATAAATATTATAAAAATAATAGTAATTATAAAATTTATTATTTTCAAAATTTAAATGAATCATATTAAATTTAAATTTAAAAATATCCCAAATTAACTTTTTAAAAGTTAATATTAATCTTATGTACATTTGCAACTACAATTTATTCAATACTCATTTCATAAATTGCTTAACGTTTACACTTGACTCCTGAGAAATTAGACTTTGAGTTATCTGTTAAAACTCTACTGGGAGAAACCTTCATTACATCCACCATTTATAAATCTTGTTTGATTCAAATCGATACTTTCACATTACCTGTTGATCTCATCTCTTTGAAAATTCTTGCATTTGATGTGATTTTAGGGATTGATTGGTTAACTACTCATCATGTTAAAATTGATTGTTTTCGTAAGGTCGTTAGTTTTTATATTCCTAACTAACCTATTATGTGAATTCAAGCAACCAAACAACTAAAGTCAATCACTGTCATATCAAGCCATAAAGCCATTCGTTTATTGAAAAACGGATGTCAAACTTTCTTAGTCCATGTCACGAATTTAAAAAAAAATACGTCAGATTTGAATGATATTTCTATTATTAATAAATTTCCTAACTTAACTCTCGAAGAATTTCCTAGCCTACCCCCAGAGCGTGAAATCAAATTTTGTATTGACCTTGAACCCGGTACAAAACTCATTTCTGAAACTCCATATCGAATGGCTCGTATTGAACTTCAAGAGTTAAAAACCCAACTGCAGGAACTGTTAGACATCGATTTCATTAGTCCTATTACACTCCTTGAGGTGCTCCTATTATATTCGTAAAGAAGAAAGTGTTAGGTTTGTAATATTCTTGAACGCAATCAAATTGCATAAATTAGCGGAAACGTGTAAAAATCAGAGTTTAAAATTTTTACAAACCATATACCCGGATCACCCTTTATGCACAATTATTAATTAAACGAAAAGATGAAGGACAAGAATCATACCATTGAAGATAGAGCTTCCTCAGGTACAAGTTCACCTCCAATCCTTTTCGCGTTCAACTTGAATCCACCGGGTTTGGTTCTTTCCTTTGATCAACGTTAGTCAGCCAAGTGTTTGGCCTCTAGAGGTGATCCACCAAGGAATAATAAAGATTCAAGAAAATGGGTGGTTGGCTAAACCCTAGTTTTTCTATCTCTATAGAAAAAGAGCGTACTCTCCAACCATTGGAATTATATAGTCGTCTTGATATCTGATATAAGACTCCTCTTATAAAGATATCAAGTAACCCTATTAAAAAAATAAGGTATTATTTAATTAAACCCTTTTAATTAAAGGGGCTCCCTAATCTTATTAGGGATAATTAATTAAACTCCTTTAACTAATTTTCCTTCCTAATCCAATTAGGAATAAATGAGAGTACTTATATTAAATTAATTCCTAAACTCTTTTAGAAATTAAAATAATAATAATAATTGTAATAATATTAATAAGACTCCTCTTATTAATTTATATTTAATATTTCTAAAATATTAAATAATAAATATTAAGCTATTTAATTTATTCTATCACCATAGATTAAATTAAATATACATAACATATTATTACGATTATGCCATTAACTTCTTAAATAATTATTCTTCCTTTTATGGTGTGACCCTTTAGGTTCTCCATATTAAACCAAATGAATAAATCAATTAGAACAATTCTAATCTTATTTAAATAAATAAATTAAACAATTAATTTATTTAAATAAATAATATTTATTCTACAATAGGGATAAGCCTCCCTAGCGATCAACGACTTTCCGGATAATATAGATTTCAACATTAATCATAAAAATAACCTTTGAGTAAATAGTTACCAGATAATTTAATCCTTCCACCATACAATGTCCCAATTAAATATAAGACATGGAATTTCACATCAAGTCTTATTTTATTTAATTATATGTATTTCGATTGTTAAATGCACAACTCAAATAATGCAAATTAGAAACTCCTTTCTAATTTCATTCTCCCTTAACCAAGGACTACTTTGGGTTGTCATTTATCGAATCACATAGGACATTTCTCTTCTTTTAATAGAAGTGGTAGATTCTTTATTGATCATACATTATCTCCATGTACAACTTATTATACCCAAGCATACCCTTTGATATACCCTAAGGGTCTTAAGGAATAAGTCAAAGTATAACTCATCATACACAAGATACTATGATGATCTCAAGTCCAAGGATCACTTGACTACTATCACTACTGAGAATTTCTATTGACAGGTGCAAGTAAAACTCCATTAGGTATTCCTTAGCGAGCCACGTCATGATGAACTTATTCTCTAATAAGCACTACATACACGCTTTAGTGTCTCCACACAAATGATCATGAGATCAATCATCCTCATCCAATGAAAGCAAGCAACGTATGTACCAATCTATCCGGATTCACTAATCCCAATTTAGTAATCCAACGATTGGGAACTATTTTAGTTTTAAGCTTTCTAAGAATTTAGATCTCATTAGAATGATCATCATCATTATTCTAAAAGCATTGCTTAAAACATGGGTTTATCACATATTATAAAACAACATCATGTAGATAATTAAAAGCCTTTAATAAATTAATACTTTTTATTAATAAATGAATAAGATTGTTACAAAGTATATGCTTTATCATCAAACATGATTGGCTTGTATGCATACTACTTTCAGAAAGATGGGAGTATTCGACTTTGCATTGACTGTCGAGAGTTGAATCATGTCACCTTCAAAAAAAGGTACCCGTTACTTCGCATTGATGACCTGTTTGATCAGTTGCAATGTGCTAAATTCTATTCAAAGATCGATCTTCATTCCAGATATCATCAGTTAAGATTAAAATTGATGACATTCCAAAGACTGCTTTCAGAACTCGGTATGGACATTACGAATTCCTAGTCATGTCTTTTGGATTGACTAATGCTCCTGCTGCCTTCATGGATATGATAAATCGAGTATCCAGGGAATACTTTGATTATTTTGTGGTTCTCTTTATTGATGATGTGAGGGTCCCAGATCCGGGTTCCAAATCACCACGGATCTGGTATGTTATTTCTATAACTATTGCGGAAGATATAAACATAAATTGTTTATACATTAAACATTACACACTATCCCCAAGGTCGAGAACCTTCACATAATACCTGAATCAATATCCTAACTAACATACAATGTTATTATCATACATTACTGTTACAATTTTAGCTGCACATATAATCCAAAGTTGGACTTATTTTTGCCTTTTCTGGTATTCGACGTATTCGTCTTTATCTACAATGTTTATCATGATATAGCAAGGGTGAGCAACAAGTTTACCCAGCAAGTAAAAGTTCAATAAATTAATGATATATCATGATAAAAAGAATTGAACAATAAGATGGCTAAAGTTTTACAATATAATTGTGAACTAACATGAACAAGTTTTCATAGCTGAACGAACATTGAACGTAAACAAATATATCTTGACTGAATGGTAATGAAGGTGATCAACCTTTCATACCTGATGAACACATGCAATATGCACAGAGTGCGAATCAATAATTCATAAACATAGAATAATCAACAATGATTAACCACAAGCATATTTGAATAATCATATCTCAAGGTCGAGTTATAGAAAACTTGCACAATAATTGAGTAAGGGAACTTGTCTATTCGGTAGATTACTGTTATGCAATTTATTTAGCTTTGCCTGAAGACCTATTATAAATAATATTGATCTAAAAATTAGAATAATATCATCATAATTATACAAATAACCTAAACACATTATCACATAACCCTATCAGTCTATACAACAAATAAGACTTAGTATCAAGTCAAACTATTGCAGTCTGAGTTGAATCTATCACAATTCTGACATCCCGACAGCCTAGTCGGATAAATACCTAGCCTATTTTCCTTAAGACTCTACCTAAACTGGTTCACAATTATCTTAGATAATTTTATTATAAGTCAAAATAAATTTTAAAGTCTCATAATAATTTTTTTAAATAATTATTATCTTTTATCATGATTTTTAAATCATTAATATCGTATTTATATGATTTAAATACCACATTATTCTTTTATCATTAATATTTATTTAATATCAAATATAATGAAATACATAACATAATATTATAAATAACTTATAATATTTTAAAGTATTTTTAATACTTTATTATTGCCTTTAAATGATTTTAAAGTAATTAAAACCATTATTAATTATCTTCCATTAATATAAAATATTAATGTATTTAATGACAAAATATCAAAAGTTATATTTTATAACTTAAAATATTTTTATAACTCTTAAATCATTTTTATAAGATTTTAAAACATTAATTCTATTTTTGCATAATTTATTTAATATATTTATAAAATAAATTAATTACCATTAATATTAATGAAATTAATGAAATTAATCACAAAATAATAAAAAGTCATTAAGAATAACTTAAAATATTTTCTTATACCTTAATATAATTTTAAATAATTTTTCAAGTATTAAAATCATTTTTAAGGAATTTATAGCCTACATGTCAAGATCCAACCAAAAATACATGACCAAATCACTTAACAAAACAAGATCAAAGCCTTCAAAATTGGATGTCGTTTTTTTAGTAATCTGGGTTACCTAGAAATAGTTTGTCGTGGCTCAATCAACGACTTTGACTTTAATAACTTCTACAATCTATATCGTGATTTGGGCTTGATTCTATTTTCGATCAAAGCCCTTACAACATAGAACATATCTATAACCTTAAACACACTAAACATCTAACGCATTACAAATCTGAGCCCCGACATTGAATACATCGGATAAGTTTTAGGGTTCATGATCAGTTTTGAAAACTTGATTTTCGTGCATCTAGATGTTGTGAATCTAGGATGTAACAACCCAGATCACTCAATAACATCCTTATACACAACTTTAAACATCTAAACACAAAGATTAACATGAATCATTAGGATTTCTAAGTTTATGGTTTTATACCTTTTAAGACTTTGATCTTGAATCTGACCATTTGTTGCTGATCATGGAGTGTTAAGATATGATATTATCTTAACTGATCACTCACTCTCACTCTACATTTTTGAAATTGGAGAGAGAGTATGGCTTGTCTAGTTTGCTAAATAAAGTAACTGGTTTTTCTTACTTTTTAACTTTAATCTTTTTGATTCAATGAATTTTGCTGGCATTTGATGGCTGATATTTTAGATATATGGCACATGGAGTAGATAGAGTTGATCACCAACTCAATATTTGGCAAGATTTGCAAGTAACCTAATAAATTATGTAAGAAGGGTAGTTTGGTTATTTTGCACAATTTAAGGGCATAATTGTAACTTATGCAACCCTTAGGGTTTAACCCTAAGGTAAAAAAATTTAATTTTTTAGGATTTTCTAATTAGGTTTTAAAAATAGAAAATTAAGATTTCTAAATTATAATTAGGATTTCCTAATTATCTTAAGATTTCGTAATCACATTAGGGCTTATTAATTAGGATCAAGGTTTTCTAAATTAACATTAAAATCGCTAAATTAATAATTAAGTTTTCCTTAATTGTACATTAGGGTTTCTAATCCAAAACTTAGGTTTTTCTAACTAATCAGTTAGGGTTATCCCTAATTAGTTATTATTCAATAACGGTTAATATCCATACTTCAATTTTGAATTCCCAAATTAGGGTTTTAATATTCCTGGTTAGGGTTTTGAATTCTCGGAATTGAAATTAGGGTTTCTAGAGCCGGTATTAGGGTTTTTTATCGTTAGGGTTATCTAACTGAATGTCGATGTTCTTAACATAATATTAGGGTTTGTCACTGATATATTTTATCTAATCAACTATTGACCCTTAACCACAAACTGTACACATGTATGACCATATACACAAAACATATACATTTATACACTTAATCCTGAATAATTCACCACAAAAATTTTTAAATCCATAAAAATCCTTCAAAAATGCCAAATCCATACACTTATTTTCCGTCTATGTTTATTATTTAACCTTAATTCAATATTTTAGGATTTTAGTAAATTGTCCAAATTCTCGGGTTGTCACAAATGACATCCTCATCTACTCCAAAAGTCGTGAAGATCATGAGCAACACTAGAGGCTGATACTCCAAAAGCCTCCTGAAAATAAGTTATATGCCATGTTGAAGAAATGTGAGTTCTGGCTCGAGGAAGTAGCATTCCTTGGGCACGTGATATCGAAACATGGAATATCAGTTGACCTGGCGAAGATTAAAGCAATACAAAGTTGGGAGAAACCTAAGTCGAGAACCAAAATACGTAGTTTGCATAAATCTAGTACTCTATTTTTCACCCGGTTTAACAATCAATTAAGCTAGTAAATCTAGAATCAACCAACTATGTTTATTGTCAAATTTAGAACGCAACCAGTTAAGCTTGCCTTTCATTTGTGTAAAAAGAGTTTCTCCAATAGCTAAAAAATATATAATAGAATAAATAAATAACTCCTCCATGGCTCCATGTCCAAGAAAAGGAAAAAAAGTGTGGAAATTTTAGAACCATTAAACTAGGCAACAATAATATACTACTACTACTACTACAATACTTGTAATAGGCATTAAGTTAATCTGAGTATCTGACCTCTCCTGATCAACTGCTTAATATATCCTTCTACATATTAAAGTGATAATATTACGTGGGTTCCCCATACAAAAATTGCAAAAAATATGAAATTTAAGAACAATTTCTACTTGTATGTGTAGAATGAAGCAATGAAAAGGAAAAAAAGGATTGATTGTTCCTCATGCTTTAATTTAAGTGATTGATTTCTAAGACAAACATTCAACTTGAGAATATTCAAGTTAATTATAAAATGCTTGAGATCGCTCTCGTGAAATGACTTTGTGAAATGGTTTGCTGTAATCCATTAACAGTCCTTTATGTGTATCTCAGTTGTATCTCAATTGGCCATACATTGTTTTCAACAAGAGGAGTATCATCAGCGAACCACGTATCATGTCTCTCAGTTTGGCAATGAGCAAAATAGGAATTTATAAATAAACCAATATGACCGACAAGGAAAAGTCTTCTACGGCTTTGAGCATTTGATTCTGAAGTCCGATTCAAAATATGGAAACATGTTTTCGGGTTATACGATTAATGGAAACTACATAAACCAAGGATCACTCTTGATCTAGTCAAGAAAATCACCTTGAAGAAATCTGGATTTGTGTTGTGTTACAACGTGCATGGTTGGATTTGTAGTCATTCCAATAACCATGAGGATCGGTGATCTTTGGAGCCAAACTAGCTTGGAGTCAAGTTAAGGTTAAGAAACACTAGACAGAGGAAGGGAGACAACATGAGTTCAAAGAATTTGAAATGCTTTACTACATTTTCCATGTGTAAATATAATGAATGTTCAAGAGAAGGAAAAATCATAATCAAGCTCGGATCAAAGTGGTTTGTGCAAGTCTTTGAAAATTATTACTGCATTACGAAATTGTATAAAAATATAAAATTAAAGAAGATACCCGCCACCCATTATAAGGGAGACTAATCCATATATTGAAACTGATACTTCTTGAGGCTAAAAATGTTACTTCTTCCCATTTCTGGCCACAATAAGCTATACATGGTCAAAAAATAACATAGAAGAACATAATGGCAAAATTTTCATAGTTGATTGGTCAAATCCATAAATTTGAGAAAATTAATGCAAACCCAGCTTGATCAGGAGGCAAATTCATAATTACCAGTAAGGTCTACACTCAGACTCAAATTTCAATAAGTTTTGGCGCAAGGCCTAGCTTTTATATCTAGTAGAATATCCAGAGATTCAAAATATAAAATTTTACATCTAGTTGAAGACTCATAAATTTATTTAAGTACCATGTTATAATTTCTGGAGATCATAATGGATCTAAAGTTGCATATTTTAAATAAATTATAAAGTTGTTATGAAATTATAGTTGAAAATGAAAGGCAAACAAAAATCCCCTGAAAGGCTTATGCCAAAAGAGTAGCAACTTTTGTGCACCTTAGTACTTATTTGATTATCAACACAAACACGATAATCATCTTCGCCAAATGCAGGAGCACAATGAACGATTCCACTTCCACTGTTAGAAGTTACATAATCATCTGCAACAACTTTGAATGCCACATCAGAGAAGTCTTTGAAGTAATCAAACAATGGTACATACCTGCAGTAAACTTTGAATGCCATAACTTGAAGTGCTTACTTTGTTCCAATGAGTGAACCTGTGTTTTTTTATAGCAATCATTGACAATACTATTAGAATGAACCAAATAAAATCAGATCTAATGGACATTAACCTGTAAAAGTATTCTAATAGAGTATAGCAGACATTAATTTCACTGTAGCTTTTATTAGATAAACATGATGAGACGATAATTTCAATGTTTCAAGCAGAGTTTCAGCTAGATGGGGTTTAAAATAACTTTATTAGACAAACCTAAATTAGTTGTTAGTCACATTAAAGTCGATGGATAGCAGAGATGGTCAAAGCAAACCTGCTCAAGAGAACCATACACAATTATATCAAGAGCTTCATTCCAATCAGTGGGACCAATAGAACTAGCATGTGTCCGGGGCATTGAATGCCTCTCCATATGAAAATCATGATGATCATAATTTAGGTTAAGTTCTTGAACATTAAAAGCCTTAGTCGGAAATGTGCAGAAAACATATGTAACATCTTATATATTTAGCAAAGAGATTACCTCTAAGGTCTTAGCAGCTTTGTTAAGATCAAGAGTTCCATCTTCTATATGCTTGATTAAGTTGATGAATTTTCTCCAGGGTGTGGAGAAGGGTTTTGAGATTGAGATGAGAGAGACTCTTTACGATCCGAAGAAGTGGTCCAAGGTGGTGACGAGAGAGTTTGGTGCCAACTCTCCTTTTCTTAAGTGGTATATTCTCCACGGTATCAGCAGACCCCCGCCCAAGAAATACTACATTAAGCTGCCATAAAGAGAGTAAATATTTATGCTAATTTAAGACACTTTTAGTGCTTAGCAAAGATATGGACCAAGAAAACATACCTTTCCGATTCAATGGCGTGGAGTCTTGCCTAGCCCTTTTGGGGTTGTTGACTAGTTCCACATACAAGTTCATGCTTCTAACATTTAGCTTTCTACACCACCTTGTTGTCTTGATACAACCTTTTGTTACCTTCTTGAATGTAAGCCATGATTAATAATTCTAGTCGGTTCCACCTCAATCAGAAACTTCACTAAGAATGCTTGCAGATCACGTGATATAGGCCAAAACCTCGAAAGCAACTATTTGACTATAATAAAAGCAAATTTAATGTAAGACCCCACTTTTATAAATAAAGATGATTTTTTCTATAAATATTATTTTTGAATATTATGGAATAAATTTGATATAATATTATAGTTATGGGTAATATTTATAAATTTTGCAAAGTATGCAAGTTGTTATAAAATATTAGTTTGGTGGGGAATATTCTTTTGTTAGGAATATTAGTACAATGGCTCAATCATTGGTGGACCCCATTAATGTAATTATTATCGGATTGAGAAAACGACAAAAATATTTTATAAAAATAACTACGAGGTGTTACCGTTAAAACTGTTGAACTACCCTTATGGTAAAAGTATAGTAATCTGGCGTAGAGTGCATAAGTAGTAACACACTCAGATTGATTATTGATGCTTACGTGAGAAGTCACTCACCTATGCTCAATTATTGCTACGATAATTCTTTGCATCATATCTCTTATATTATTGATTCAATTATTGTCACAAAGATTATCATCAGATAATATGTTATAGTATTAAATCAATAATTGAGACGACAAGTTATAAATGATTAATAATTGTTGAAATATTAAATATGTGTTGATGAAAAAAAAAAAATGATTTGTGGTAAGTTTGATTATTTTATGGGGGCTCATATGTCATCATCTAAGAGTCTCTTCAAATCAATAGTAATTACCTTCGTCAATAGTAATTACCCTTGTGAATAGTATTTACCTTCGTCGATAGTAATTACCTTCGTCGATAGTAATTACCCTTTTGAATAGTATTTATCTTCGTCGATAGTAATTACGTTCACAATAGTAATTACCCTTGTGAATAGTATTTACCTTCGTCAATAGTATTTACCTTCGTTAATAGTAATTACCTTTACCGACACGTCGAACCACTTGTCGCTTTCACATTACTGAGCATCGAACCACTTGTCGTTTCACATTACAAAAGGCCAAACCAATCGTCAAGCCACTTGCCTTTTCACTACAGGGGTGCTAAGCTAGAAATCTTCTATAAATAGAGGCCTAGGTCTTCATTATTTTCACGAATTCATTCAAGCTATAGAGAGAAAAGTATAGAGAGAATAAGAGAAAAGAAGAAGAGTATTTTGTTACTACATTCTTTGCGAGATTTAATCTCCTACCAAATGTAAGGGGTGTTATTCTTTCTTATTCATGAAGAGAACTGTTGTTATTCCATTGCTTATTATTCTCATTGGAATAACTTTTGTATACGCTGTTGTTTACCCTATACTTGGTGACATTCTTCTATTATTACATTGGAACATCCTGTGCATGTGTTTTACACCGACTGGTTCCGCTCTTTATTATTCTGTTGGAACATCACATCATGTGTTTTACACCGACTGGTTCCGCTCTTTATTATTCTCATTGGAACATCCATGCGTGTGTTTTACACCGGACTGGTTCCGCTTTTTATTATTCTGCTGGAATATCCTATCTCGTGTGTTTTACACCGGACCGGTTCCATCTTTATTATTCATTTGGAATATCCTCGCTTGCAGGAATTTCACATTTACTTCGGTTCCGTTATTTATTATTCTCATTGGAATAACACATGCATGCGGTCTATCGCATGCATGGTGATTTCTTTTGTTATTCCATTCTTTATTATACCCAATTGGTTAAAACATTGACTTCTATACTCCATAAAATTAGTGGAATATCCTTGATATTTGCGTTTCATCTAGTATCTTTTCATGAAAATATTCTTCTGATCATTCTTGAATTTTACTCTACAAAACAGTATCATATTGATAATTTGGACGTTAATAATTCCTGGATAAAATAATTCTTGAACTTGTTTTATTGAATTCTTATATCATTGTCATCATCCTCATGTTTATATTTTTTTAAAGTCATCTGTGGCCTATAGTGCATAGATGGACTTGGTATGATTATGACCAGAGACTATTCGGTGTAATCATGACCGTAATGTTACAAATGATGTGGTAAAAATCCTCAGTGGCCGTAGTGCATTGATGGACAGTTGTTGGCATGATCATGACCATTAATGAATACACAAATATTCTTGGCCCGTAGTGCATGAATAATTGTGGTCGTGATACTAAAGAATATCCTTGGTCAGAAAAGTGCGGGGTGATTCGATGATGTGGAATATTTATTAAAGTTTCGAGTCTCAAATATATAATGATGATGAAAAACCTTTTAAAACCTAAAAGATAGTAGACTTTATTTTCTACTTGACTCTTTTAATGGATTGCATATTCATTCACCGCAGCTTAAACCGGTTGTCTATTGTATTTAATCGCTTTAACATTGTTGAAGACTATTGATAATTTATTCTCGCATTATCTTAGTCATAATATTTCTTCTTGGGCTAGTTGAGCTCACCCTTTCTTTCACCGTTCTCTTGAGAAATGAGAATATAGGTGGGACGAGTCGGGAAACGCAGTGATGGTCCTAAAGATAGCATTAGTAGTCCTCACTATTACGTGAAATAGTGTGATAATAATTGTAATGAGGACTCCTTTTTGAGTTTGTATAATATCTAGTGTATTTATATTTGTATTTAAACTCACGCTTTATGTCGTATTGTATACCACAGCGCTTATGTTAGTAAGTTGTATTTAAATTACGTACCATGTAAGTGGTGACCCAAGATGGGTGATGTATCCCTAATTTTGGAGGCGTCCACGGTTGGTATCGAGCTTAGGATATGATCCTGGCTAAGATGTGAGAATAGTACAAGGAGGGAGAGATGGGGAATACCTTCACTAGTATGACCTACCTAAGTTTATGTGCTATTTTATTGGTTGGTCGGAAGATAGGGATAATTTGTTACATGTAAATTAACCTTTTGTTTTGTGGCGATGATCTCAAAAATGACATCCGAGAATGTTGAGAATAGCAATGGAGCGCAGCGCGATCGTTGATTCACCACATATCAATAATCGTGGATAATGTGCATCGTGAAGGCGACAATCCTCGTGCAAACAACAACAACACTAAATGATGAATGATCAAATGTTCGAGAGGCTTTATGCAATTTATGCAACAAAGAGGCTAGAAGCGACTCTGTCCAAAACCTAGGTGGAAACACGGAAAACTCTCGGCGGTCACCGCTAAACAATTCAAGGAGCCGGGACCACCGGAGTTTAAGGGAGAGCCAAAACCAATTACTGGCGGAAGCATGGATAAAACAGTTACCAAGATATTTGATGTCTTGGGATGCTCCGAGAGCAAAAGGTTCCCTTCACGCCTTTATGTTGCTGCGGAGAGGTGGATTACTTGGTGGGAATCGGTAAAAACGTACTCAACCCATTGTCTCAAGATATCTTAGGAGAAGTTCCAGAGTCGTTCAACGACAAATACTTTCCCTGAAAGTATTCGCCACATGAAGGAGGTGGAATTTATCAAGTTGAAACAAAACAATATGACCGTGTCGCAATACGAGGCAAAATTTGCGGAGTTATCACGGTTCGTCCCCACTGGTGGATAATGAAGAGAGAATGGCGCGAATGTTTTTAAGAGGTTTGAAGTCGGAGATACGTCCAACATCTTATTTCTCATAAACCGTGTTTGTATTCGGATGTTGTAAATAGGGCTCGATTAGTGGAACGCGATAATAAGTCAACACAACTAAAAGAGAGCGTAACGGCAAAATTATAATACCAATGAGTAGTCATCGTCAGCGGTGACAACAAGCGTGGAGGGAATCAACGGGCGGATATGGTAACCACTTCGTGGTAATCGGGGCCAAAACAATAAGAATGGACATTTCAAGAAACGGAGATTCAACAATGGTGGAAAGACGTCACAGACCAAAGACCCATTGTTAAGGAAGGAGAAAGACCACCTATCATATGCTTCAAATGCGGAGGAGAGGGACACATCATCAAACTGCGCATCATGCCGTCCAAAGCATGTTATAATTATGGAAGAGAAGGTCACTTAGCTCGCTTTTTGTCGTTCTCAAGACAAATTCAAATAGGATGGAGGCACCAAAGGCCATCCCGTAAAATTCAAAACCCAGAAGTAAGGAGAGCGTTTGTTGTGACCTCCCAAAGAGCAAGGAATCCGAATGAGGTCATCACGGTAAGCTTATCATAAACTCTAATGAAGTCTATACTTTATTTGATACCGGGGTTCTACCCATTCTTTTATTTCTCCTACTTGCGCTCATCGATTAAATTTGACTCGAGAAATTAGACTTTGACTTATCTGTGGAAACTCCGTTGGGAGAAACCTTCATTACATCCATTTGCTTATAAGTCTTGTTTGGTTCAAATCGGTACCCTCACATTACCTCGTCGATCTTATTTCATTAAAAATACTTGCATTTGACGTGATTCTAGGGATTGATTGGTTAACTACTTATCATGCAAAAATTGATTGTTTTCGTAAGTGGTTGTTAGCTTTCATATTCCTAATCAACCTATTATGCGAATTCAAAAGACCAAACCATTAAAATCAATCACTACGGTCATCTCAAGCCATAAAGCTATTCGCTTTATTGAAAAACGGATGTCAAGCTTTCTTAGCTCATGTCACAGATTTAAATAAAAATACGTCAGTTTTAAACGATATTCCTATTGTTAATAAATTTCCTGACTTATTCCCCGAAGAACTTCCTGGCCTACCTCCAAAGCGTGAAATTGAATTTTGTATCGACCTTAAACCCGGTACAAAACCTATTTCCAAAGCCCCTTATCGAATGGCTCCTATTGAACTTCAGGAGTTAAAGGCCCAACTGCAGGAATTGTTAGACATTGGCTTTATTCGTCCTAGTACTTCTCCTTGGGGTGCTCCTGTTCTATTCGTGAAGAAAAAAGATGGGAGTATGCGACTTTGTATTGATTATCGGGAGTTGAATCATGTCACCATCAAAAATAGGTATCCATTGCCACGTATTGATGACTGTTTGACCCGATTGCAGAGCCAAATTCTTTTCAAAGATTGATCTTACGTTCCGGATATCACCAATTGAAGATTAGAACCGTGACATTCCAAAGACGGCTTTCGAACTTCGATGACGGCATTATGAATTCCTAGTCATGTCCTTTGGATTGACTAATGCTCCTATTTGCCTTCATGGATATGATGAACCGAGTATTCAAGGAATATTTAGATCACTTTGTGGTCGTCTTTATTGATGACATCCTTATTTATTCCAAAAGCCGTGAAGATCATGAGCAACACTTGAGGTCGACACTCCAAAAGCTTCGTGAATATAAGCTTTATGCCAAGTTGAAGAAATGCGAAGTTCTAGCTTGAAGAAGTAGCATTCCTTGGGCACGTTAGATCAAGTCATGGAATATCTGTGACCCAAAGAAAGATTGAAGCTATTCAAAGTCGGGAACAACTTAAATCGATGACCAAAGTCGTAGCTTTCTCGGTTTAGTGGTTATTATCTGGAGATTCGTGGAAGGATTTTCTCGAATCGCTATTCCATTGACTCAAATGACTCGGAAGATACAAAGTTCTATTGGAGCGATGAATGTGAGAAGAGTTTTCAAGAACTCAAGAGGAGACTTATTTCAAACTGCTTACGACAATACCATCCGCTCGGAGGGATTTGTCATCTACATGATGCTTGAAAAAGGGTGGGATGTGTTCTTATGCAACATGGAAAAGTTATAGCCTATGCCTCGCGACAACTCAAAGAATATGAGAGGAATTATCCTACTCATGATCTAGAGTTGGCAGCTGTTGTCTTTGCACTTAAAATTTGGAGGCATTACTTGTATGGGGAGAAAGTGGAGATCTTTACGGATCATAAAAGCCTCAAATATTTCTTCACTCAAAAGGAACTCAACATGCGACAACGACGTTGGCTTGAACTATTGAAAGATTATGATCATACCATCCAATACCATCCTGGAAAAGCGAACGTGGTAGCTGACGCATTGAGTAGAAAATCATATGCAAGTACGAGTGCGATATTGTCAACGCAAAGGCCCATTTTGTGTGACTTGCAAAGGATGGAGATAGAGTTAAAGACTCCAGGGACACATGTGATGATAGCGAGTATACGAGTAGAACCGACTTTAATCGATAAAGTTAAAGTCCGCCAAGCTACGCACTGGAGCCGATGCGTATGAGGAAAAAGTGCAAGAAGGTGCTATCTTGGGATGCAAGAATCGATGAAGAAGGAATACTTGAGTCAACTCCGGACTTTATGTTCCTAACGACCACGATTTAAAGTATAATATCATGATGGAGGCGCACAACACACCATTTACAATCCATCTCGGGAGTACCAAAATGTATCATGATATTCGTCATACATTTTGGTAGAGCAATATGAAGAGAGAGATAGCGGCTGTTTATCTCAAGGTGTCTAACTTGTCAATGAGTTAAAGCGGAGCATCAAGTACCAAAAGGTCCATTGCAACCACTTGAAATTCCGTAATGGAAGTGGGAGCACATTACCATGGATTTCGTTATCGGTCTTCCTAAGGTTTCTCAAGGCATTGATGCGATTTGGGTCATTGTTGATAGATTGACCAAGTCCGCTCATTTCTTCTGCGATACGAGAAACTTATACACTTGAACGTCTTGCTCAGATGTACATAAACGAGATTGTAAGAAGATCGCATGGTATGCCAGTATCCATAGTTTCCGATCAAGACCCAAGATTCACTTCACGATTTTGGGTTAGTTTGCAAAAAGCTATGGGCACAGACTTACGATTTAGGTCGGCATATCATCCTCGCATTTTACGATACGATCGGAGAGGACTATTCAAACTCTTGAAGATCTATTAAGACTCGTGTCCTTGATTTCAAGGGAGTTGGGACAAGTTCTTACCATTGGTGGAGTTTTCCTATAACAACAGCTTATCAAGCAAGTATTGGCATGGCTCCATTCAAGCGTTGTATGGAAGAAAGTGTCGTTCTCCAGTATGCTGGGATGACGTGGGTGAAGCAACGTTGTTGGGACCGAAGTTGGTACGTATGACTACGGAAAAGATTCAAACGATCCGACAACGTATAAAAACCTCACAAAATCGACAAAGAGTTATCTTGATCTTCATCGAAAGGACGTGGAATTCGATATAGGAGATCATGTGTTGTTAAGAGTTGCTCCATGGAAAGGAGTTACAAGATTTGGAAAGAGAGAAAACTTAACCCTCGATTCATCGGTCCATTTTAATCCTCGATCGAGTAGGAATCGTGGCCTATATAGACTGCTATCGCCAAATATGTCTAAATGTTCATAACGTTTTTCACATATCTATGTTACGTAAATATGTGAAAGACCCGAACCATATTATTGAGTTAGAACCGGACGAAATAGCGGAAGATTTGACGTATGAAGAGGTTCTGTTCAAATTTTGGATAAGAAGGAACATATTCTACGCTCCAAGGTTATACCTCAAGTCAAAGTTTTGTGGAGGAACCACGATGTTGAAGAAATGACTTGGGAGTTAGAATCAAATGAAATCAAGGTATCCTTACCTCTTCAACATACCAGTATCGCACCCTAATTTCGAGGGCGAAATTTCATAAGAAGGGAGGTTGTAAGACCCGACTTTTATAAATAAAGATGATTTTTCCATAAATATTATTTTTTTGAATATTATGGAATAAATTTGATATAATGTTATAGTTGTGGGTAATATTTATAAATTTTGCAAAGTATGCAAGTTGTTATAAAATATTCGTTTGGTGGGGGAATATTCTTTTGTTAGGGAATATTCGTATAAATGGCTCAATCATTGGTGGACCCCACAATGTAATTATTGTCGGATTGAGAAAACGATAAAAATATTTTATAAAAATAACTACGGAGGTGTTACCGTTAAAAAGCATTGAACTACCCGGTGGTAAAAAATACAAAGAATACGCTTAGTAGTTGCGTAAGTAGCACACTCAGTATTGATTATTGATGCTTACGTGAGAAGTCACCAAATATATGCTCAATTATTACTACGAAATTGCTTTGCATCATATCTCTTATATTATTGATTCAATTATTGTCACAAAGATCATCTCAGATAATATGTTATAGTATTAAATCAATAATTGAGACGACAAGTTATAAATGATTAATAATTGTTGAAAGATTAAATATGTGTTAATGAAAAAAAAATGATTTGTGGTAAGTTTGATTATTTTATGGGGGCTCATATGTCATCATCTAAGAGTCTCTTCGTCGATAGTAATTACCTTCATCAATAGTAATTACCCTTGTGAATATTATTTACCTTCAAATCGATAGTAATTACCTTACGTCAATAGTAATTACCCTTGTGAATAGTATTTACCTTCCGTCAATAGTAATTACCTTCGTCGATAGTAATTACCCTTGTGAATAGTATTTACCTTCGTCGATAGTATTTACCTTCGTTAATAGTAATTACCTTTACCAGACGTCCGAACCACTTGTCGTTTCACATTACAGCGTCGAACCACTTGTCGTTTCACATTACAGGCGTCCAAACCAATTCGTTGAGCCACTTGCCTTTTCACACTAAGCAGTACTAAGCTAGAAATCTTCTATAAATAGAGGCCTAGGGCTTCATTATTTTCACGAATTCATTCAAGCTATAGAGAGAGAAAGTATAGAGAATAAGAGAGAAAGAAGAAGAGTATTTTGTTACTACACTGCTGCAGTATTCAATCTCCTACCAAATGTAAGGGGTGTTATTCTTTCTTATTCATGAAGAGAAATGTTGTTATTCCATTGCTTATTATTCTCATTGGAATAACTTTGATACGCCATTTACCCTATACTTGGTGACATTCTTCTATTATTCCGCTGGAACATCCTCGTCTGCATGTGTTTTACACGGACTGGTTCCGCCTTTTATTATTACTCTGGAACATCACATGCATGTGTTTTACACCGACTGGTTCCGCTCTTTTATTATTCTCGTTGAATATCCTATCTGTGTGTTTTACACCGGATCCGGTTCCATCTTTATTATTTTGTTGGAACATCCTGCTTGTGTGAATTTCACGACGACCGGTTCCGTTATTTATTATTACATTAAAATAACTCGTCTGCATGCGGCTATCGCATGCATGGTGATTTCTTTTGTTATTCCATTCTTTATTATACCCAATTGGTTAAAACATTGACTTTATACTCCATGAAATTAGTGGAATATCCTTGATATTTGCGTTTCATCTAGTATCTTTTCATGAAAATATTCTTCCGATCATTCTTGAATTTTACTCTACAAAAAAATATCATATTGATAATT
Source organism: Panax quinquefolius (assembly GCA_020205615.1). NCBI lineage: Eukaryota > Viridiplantae > Streptophyta > Magnoliopsida > Apiales > Araliaceae > Panax > Panax quinquefolius. The sequence continues at coordinate 1,123,833 of JAINUW010000177.1, read as the reverse complement.
TGACGTTAATAATTCTGGATAAAATAATTCTTGAACTTGTTTTATTGAATTCTTATATCATTGTCATCATCCTCATGTTTATATTTTTTAAAGTCATCTGTACATGGCACGTGGTGCATAGATGGACTTGGTATGATTATGACGAGAGACTATTCGGTGTAATCATGAATAGTAATGTTACAAATGATGTGGTAAAAATCCTCGATTAGGTAGTAGTGCATTGATGGGCGATTGTTGGCATGATCATGACCATTAATGAATACACAAATATTCTTGGCCCGTAGTGCATGAATAATTGTGGTCGTGATACTAAAGAATATCCTTGGCAGAAAAGTGTGGGGTGATTCGATGATGTGGAATATTTATTAAAAGTTTGAGTCTCAAATTTATAACAATGATGAAAAACCTTTTAAAACCTAAAAGATAGTAGACTTTATTTTCTACTTGACTCTTTTAATGGATTGCATATTCAACCGCAGATTAAACCTCAGTTGTCTCATTGTATTTTATCGGTTTAACATTGTTGAAGACTATTGATAATTTATTACGCATTATCTTAGTCATAATATTTCTTCTTTGGGCTTGTTGAGCTCACCCTTTCTTTCACCGTTTCTTTCTTGAAATGAGAATATAGCCGGGACGAGCCTGGGAAGCGAGTGATGGTCCCGAAGATAGCATTAGTAGTCCTCACTATTCTGTGAAATAGTGTGATAATAATTGTAATGAGGACTCCTTTTTGAGTTTGTATAATATCTAGTAGACGATATTTGTATTTAAACTCACAGTTTATGTCGTATTGTACACGACAGTTATGTTAGTAAGTTGTATTTAAATTCTGTACCATGTAAGTGGCGACCCAAGATGGGTGATGTATCCCTAATTTTGGGGGCGTCACATGCAACATTAATATTAATGAACTAAAGGCCATGAGATTAAATAATAAGGGTGACTTGAAGGATATTGTTGATCCTAAGCTTTGATGACAGTAAGGATATTGTTGATCCTAAGCTTTGCAGCTAAAGTATATCAAGATATGACAACAATAGAAATAACCATATACTTCGATACATACCACAAACTAATCAAGTTCTTTGAATTATAAAGACTTCACACAAAATATGAATATCACTTCACTAAAAATAATTTGGGTATATAGAAAAATATACACCATGGGATGTGGAATATTAAACCGATTCCAGAGAATTTTGACACAATATCTTTGGGGTCAACTTTGACAAAATCTACACCACTTGAACCAATAATTTCGGAAATCAATTTTCAATCACATAGCCATTTGAATCATTTCAAAGCAAATCACACAATAAATATAATTAAAATACAATTAACTAGACCAATAATTAGTAAAAAAACAACAAAATCATAATTAATAAGTGGTACGGAAAATCTCACATGAGATTTGACTACTACGGCTTCGACTTAAGTGATCGGCGGTGGTCATGTGACCCTTCTAGCATCTCTGGAAGAGAAGCGATGGTAATCCTCGGGAGGAACGAATGGTGGCTTCATCAACGCAAACAGTGAATCTCTTCTGGTTAGTGTTGATCCTGCTCTACCATTTGGACAGATCTTGGTAGGAGCAAACATACGACTGCCATGACACATGGTAAAGGGAGGGAGTTGGTGGCGATGGGGCCGTCGATGGCCATATCGGATTCAAGGTTTTGAATAGAAACCAAGGGGCGAGCAGCGGCGGCGACCATTTCTAATGGTTGTGGAGGTGGGGAGTGAGAGAGAAGAAAGGCTAGGGCTTTGGGCTACAAGAGACTGAAATGTATTCTGGCTTTTTATTTTAATTTCAAACCTCCGCGTTTTTTTTGCTCCGTGTTTTCTTACATAGATAACGTTTTTTTTAAAAACGTTATCTATTTAAAACTAAAAATTACCCTTATAAATACATAACATTTTTTCATATGTATCTAAAACGTTTAGTTAAAAAATGTTGTAAAAAAATACAACAACGGTTTTTATAAAAACGTCATCTTTTAAGTGTTGTCTTTTTATGGTTTTGTACTAGTGATTACCTATATGGGGAGAAAGTGGAGATCTTTATAGATCATAAAAGCCTCAAATATTTCTTCACCCAAAAGGAACTCAACATGCGGCAACGACGTTGGCTTGAGTTGTTGAAAGATTACGACCATACCATTCAATATCATCCTGGAAAAGCGAACGTGGTAGCTGATGCGTTGAGTAGAAGATCATATGTGGGTACGAGTGTGATATTATCAACAAAAAGGCCCATTTTGTATGACTTACAAAGGATGGAGATAGAATTAAAAACTTCAGGGACCCATGTGATGATGTCAAATATACGAGTAGAACCGACTTTAATCGATAAAGTTAAAGTTTCTCAAGCTATAGACCCGGAGCTGATGCGTATAAAGAATAAAGTACAAGAAGGTGCTATTCTAGAAGTAAGGATCGACGAAGAAGGAATACTTCGAGTCAACTCTAGACTTTGTGTTCCTAATTACTCTGATTTGAAGTATAAAATCATGATGGAGGCACACAACACACCGTTTGCAATCCATCTTGGAAGTACTAAAATGTATTGTGATCTTCAACATACATTTTGGTGGAGCAATATGAAGAGAGAGATCACGGAGTTTATCTTAAGTACAAGTACAAATTAGTAAATAGACAACACTTAAACCAAAACATTTTTATAAAAAACGTTGTGGTATTTTTTTTCACAACATTTTTTAACAAAACATTGTAGATATATATGAAAAAATGTTATCTATTAAAAAGGGTATTTTTTGGTTTTAACTAGATAATGTTTTTTTTTAAAACGTTATCTATGTAGAAAACATGGAGCAAAAAATGCGTGTTGGGAGAATGCATATTATGATTTGATGTCTTAAATGTATATGTTCATGATTGTTTGTAAGGTCCTTAAATGAATATATGTATAAGGACTTAGTGATAGATCAAAATTGTTAGGTTGATCTAAGCTTTCAACGTGTACCATTCTGATAAAGAATGTATAGATAGAAAGATCAAAACTGTTAGGTTGATCTTAAGATGTAATAGATTAGTCTTGAAGAAATGATAGTACATCCATCTGATCAACATTACAGAAGTCAAAGAAGAAAACGTAGAGCCTGAAGATCGTAGTGAGCCTGTCTTGAAGGGGACTCTTCGGACATCGTAGAGTGGTCCCAACGTTTGTCGAGCCAACTCTACAATCGCAGTATGCTGAAGAAAACATGAAATTTTACAAGTCAACGATCGTAGTGTGCTCTCGGGAATGTAGAGTCAACAAAACGAGAAAGAGAAGATCGTAGTGTGCGAAGGATTAAAGGAAATCATAGTGCTCTCGAACTAATAGCTTCGTAGTATGCAAAGATGTCAAAGACACTACGATCTAAATCATAGAACACCACGATCCAAATTGTAGAGCATCATCTGTATAAGACCCCAACTTATTATTAATGAAATTTAATTTTCTCTATTTATTATTTTGAAATAGTAAGGGTTGATGTGATTAATGTGGATAGTTAGGGGTAAAATACGCAAATATTTCAAAATAAGCAAGTGGTTATAAAATATTCATTGTTGTAGGGGAATATTCATTTGGTCGTGGAATATTAAATGCTCGTCGGGGAATATTCGTACGACGGCGCAGCCATGTGTGGGCCCCATAACGGAAAGCGATTGGATGAAGAAAATGACAAATATAAGTTGTTTAAAAATAATAGCGTAGTTTTTAATTGCTGCGTTGATATTTTATATTGCTGTTGTTTCAATAATTGTCATTACACAGTATTTTTCATTATCGAAGCAATAATTCATATTATCTCGAATAATATTATTAGATAACATTATTGGCAATGTCTAGAAAGTTACATCTAAGGAGAGGTTTTGTCACCTAATTGCGTCTTTAGTAAGGAGAAATTCTTATTGAAAGCCCCTTTCTCCTGAAGGCACCTCGTTTGTCAATATTGTGATTCTGTAATATTATTTGTGAATAATTAATTATTAATTCATATGATGAGGAAAATATTGATTTTATGTGGATATAGATGGAGAAAAATTTTAATGTGACAATTGTTGAAAATTGAAATTTTATCTTTTTTGATAAAATAATTCATTTAAATATATTATTATATTTTAATAATATAATAATGGTGATATTTTTACAACAAATGTGGGATATATGAGTATACGAGGAGGAAGCGTATTTTTTGTTGCAATAAATGTTTAAAACATGTTAAACATGCTCGGTGGACCCCATTTATTAATCAAATTTGATTATAGCACAATAAAATCGCTTGGTTTGTGGATTTCGGTCAATTTCTATTTGGAATTTGGAAAAACTTTCTTCTGCAAAGTTGTAGAGAATTAAATTTCCTATAAAAATACATGAGATTCGAATTTTCTGATAAAAGGGCTATTTATTATGAATTATTGAAGTTCTGAAGCTCCGAAATAATTGATTTTTGGAAGTTTAAAATATTTTTAATTACAAAAACGTTTTTTGTGTTTGGTTAGCCTCATTAAACACATGCAAGTTGCTGAATTCAGATGGTTCTAGGTGCGTAGAGAATTTGTAATATATATAATATTATTATATTTAATTTTGTACTTTGGTGTTCTAAGCAATTTCTTATAAATAGGGTGCTTAGGTTAGAATTGAAAATCACACCAGAAACTGAAGTTTTCTCTCTCTATATTATCGAGCGTATTCTTGTGAGTATTTTAAGTATACTTTAAGTATTGCTATACGGTGCAAGTTCAAGTCATAGCTTATATTCTTGTTTTTAAATTTAAAGATTGATCTTTCGAGGTAAGGGATATTATTATTTTTCGTAATGATATTATTTCTTTAATATCATTATGCTGAAAAATTAATCTGAAGTTTTTATCAAATTTGGAACTTTTGGTGTCGAAGTTACTATTCACGTATACGACACTATTCACGAATAGGGCACTATTCATCGAAAAAATGAAAAATTTTCTTTTCGCCCCAAAATATCTATTCTGCATACTATCTTTGATTGTATCCATGTTTTGATCATTCTTGAATTTTACACCACTATGATTATTTTTGAGGTATTTTTGGACGTGGATAAAACAAAGTACGAATCCTTAATCCTTAATCCTTGTCATTTTGTTTCACTGGATTCGTTTCTTTAAAAATATTTTTCATCATCTTCAGTCTTAAATGATGATATTATGGAATATCTTTGGCCCAGTAGTGCAAAGATGAATGATTTCTGAAGAATATCTTTGGCCCAGTAGTGCAAAGATGAGCAGTGTTTAGATGAATATGACCAATCGATGAATATCTTTGGCACAGTAGTGCAAAGATGAATGTATTTAGATGAACATGACCAATCGATGAATATCTTTGGCTGTAGAGCAAAGATGAATATTTGATTCCGATATATATTGATTGATGTTACGGGAATAAAAGATAGAGCGATGAACTTTTAAATTCATACATAGAAGATAGTAGTTTGCATTCTCTACTTAACTCTTCTAATGAATTATTATTTCATTGCGAATATTGATTTAAAATTTGTTGTCTATTGTATTCTATTAGATTTTTCCCTGTTGAAGACTAACGATAATTTGTTGTATATTATCTTAGTCATAATATTCTTTACTGGGCTAGTTGAGCTCACCCTTTTCCTTTTTGTTCCATTTTTCTTCTCAAGAGGCGAGAATATAGCGAGTACGAGTCGGGGTATGGAATGAAGGTTCTAGAGAGAGTTGTTTAGTAGTCCTCACCATTTTTGTAAAATAATGTATCAATAAATGTGATGAGGATTTATTTGAGTATAGATATTGTCTAGAAGATAATATTTGTATTCAAACTCACAGTTTTACTGTTGTAATAATAAAGTTGTAGTTGTTTCTGTACCATGTTTTGACAACTCAGAATGAGTGACGTATACCTATTTTGGGGGCGTCACAATCTGTCTCATTTCGAAAAACGTCGAGCCTCATAATCTGTGTTTTCAACAAGTGAGGAATGGATCCCAGATGCTGCAGTGCTCATCAGTCCCAGAATATATGAAATATCCTTAGCATGCAACAAAGAAACGTAGTGAAGAAGCTAAGGATAGTACCATGGGTAAGAGGGACAAAACACCTTTTCAGGTGGTAGGTGAGAAAGCAGCCTACAGTGTTAGTGGGCCAGAATGCAGAATTCAAAAGATGTGCAGAAATGTCTCCATCACAGTACAGAAAGTTCAGATGCATTTAATGCCACAACGGATGGATCCAACGGATAGTTTTCAACATCACATATATACAGATCAGATAGATGAGAGAGAAAATAAGCAAGCATTAATCAAACATGAACATCTCTCTCAAGCTCAACTCTACGATCTGAGATATTGCAAAGCTTGCTCAGCTACTCAGTTCTTTAGAACAAGTGCTTACACAGCAACTGGGTAGCAACCATCAAGAACTCAACAACTATCAATCAACTGAAGAAGAGTACCAAGTCAGCTGGACTTGAAGAGTTCGTAGTGAACTGTAAGAAAGCCAAGTCTGCTGGACTTGAAGAGTTCAAGAGTGAACTAGAGAAGTTCTTAGGCTCACTGGTCTAGAAGGAATCATGTGATTCGAAGATTGTAAAAGACATCCTTAGTGGATATCCTACTCGTTGAGTAGAAGAGTGGACTAGGAGCTTTGAGTGCTCAAACCACTTAAAACAATCGTGTCATTTACATTCACGCTATATCTCGCTATAAGCGCCTTACTACATTCATAACTCCATTGCTTGGTAACGAAGATTAAAATAAATACTAATTCCACTAAGTTTTAATCATTATCTAAGAACAAGTTTAAAAAGGAAAGATTTTCAAATATCTATTCAACCCCCCCCCCCCTTCTAGATAACTTGTGCCTACTAGGAACTAACATATGGTATCAAAGAAGGTTTTATTTTACAGCTTACATTCTTTAGTAGATCCAAATGGCACTCGTACCAAGCGAATCCAGGACCGGGGGTGGCAGCAAGCCACCAATGTGCAACAAGGATAAATTTGCTAACTGAAAAGTCAAGATGCAAGCCTACATGGACTCAATAGATGAAGATCTATTTGAGACTGTTCTTAATGGGCCATATATACCAACAAAGCTTGCACCAACCATTGACGATCTAAACAGAGTACAAATCAAAGTTAAAGAAGAATGGACAGACACAGAGAAGAGAGCTCCAACTTGATAAAAAGGCGAAGAACATCCTGTTCCAATCCTTAGAGGACGATCTATTTGAAAATGTTGTAAACATCAAAACAGCTAAGGATGTTTGGAAAGCACTGCTGATTCTACACGAAGGAACTGAAGAAGTTAGAGAGAACAAGCGATCTCTCGACACACAATGAGTATGAAATGTTAAGCTCGTATGCGGGGAGAAGCGTGGATCGCAACCTATGAAAGATTCAACGTTCTGCTCAACTCTCTACGAGCGTATGGGAAGATCTATCCTAACAAGGATCTAACCATAAAGTTCATGAGAGCCCTACCGAACAGGTGGGATGAAAATACCACAACAATAAGAGAATCAAAGAATCTTAATGAGATGACAGTTCAACAACTGTATGGAAATCTCCTGATGTACGAACTGGAGTTAACCCAACGCGCCGAAACCTTATCAGAAGGAAGAAGAAAGGATAAGGGTGTTGCTCTCAAGGCAAATGAAGGTGTATCAGAAGTCATAACTGAGATTGACTCTAATGATGATGAAGACTATAACGATGACTTTGCTATGCTGGTAAAGAGACTAAGAAGGTTCATGCGACAAGGCGCGAATCCGTGAAGCAAAAGAATGTCGAGAATTCACGTCGACCAGAACAAATTAATGATTTATGCTACAACTGCAAAAAACCTGGTCATTTCATTGCTAACTGCAACAATCCTATCAAAGAAGAACTAAAGAAGAAATCTCATGCAAAGAAATAATACAAAGGAACCAAGAGGCCTCAGAAAAGAGACAAAGGCCTGGTTGCCGGAGGATCGTGGAGTGATTCAGATAATGACTCAAATGTAGACTCCGGAGATAAGGAAGAACCACATATGGCCAATCTGTGCTTAATGGCCAAACATGCAAAGGACAAACAAAGCCTAAACATACATGATGTAAGTATCGATGAGGTATTTGATTTTAATTCTCCTGATGTAGATATAAGTGACTTAAGAACTGTTTTGCATGGCATAACCACTGACCTACATCAATACATGAAGTGGTTCAGAGTCTTGTCTAAATATCATTCACTTCTTCAAGAGGAGAAGAAAAAAGTTCAAGAAGAGCTTGAAATAGCCCTTCTATGTACTAATCTTCTCTCCAAGCTTGAAGCTGAGAATGAAACTTTAAAACAGACAAACACACATCATGCACAAAGAGAGTATAAGCTAACCTCTAAAATTGAGAATCTAGAGAAGACTATCTCTGCATGGAACAAATCCTCATCATCCATGGACTGCCTGCTCTCTAGTCAGAGAAGCACATTCGACAAAACAAGTTTAGGCTTTGGGGAATCCATCTCAGAGCTAAGTGTGGAAAAGACAATGGAAACTAGCACTAGTAATGTCTCAAGTTTTGGTAGAGGCATTGCTTTTGTGAAATCCTCACAGTTGGAAGAACCAGTTCAACCTTGTTCTACTGTTTCTAGTTATACTCAGAGAAGTAAAGGATCTCATGCTGGCCTGGGTTTCATCAAGGAAAAGAGTAACCCAACCTCTACTTACCAACCTCGAAGGATCGTAGAATCAAGCAAAACCAACTCTACGAATCAACTGGGAAGGTACAGTAGAGGTAAGGCACACTCATCACTATTTATGAAACCTAAGGACACGTGGAAGAAAGAGAATCAGTTTAACAGAAGGTTAACTAAGGAACCATATAAGTCCAAGTGGAAGATGAATCATCACACACACATGCATGCATCATAATAGATGTTTCATATGCAATAAATATGGTCATAGGGCTACAAAGTGTTATTATAACTCCATGCTTGTGAGACCCAAGATTAAATAAATTTGGGTCCCCAAAGGCACTAACAATGAAGGACCCATGAAAACATGGGTACCAAAATGAAGGTTCAAATGTTTTGACAAGAAAAGAGCTCCACGACCTCAACATTGTATCTGGACAGTGGATGCTCAAGGCATATGACAGGGAACAAAGCTCTACTATCTAACTATGTAGAAAAGGAGGGTCCCTCAGTCATCTTTGGAGATAACGGCTCGGGAAAGACAAGAGGATTTGGTTCTGCTGGCAATGGTGCAGTATGTTTCAGCAAAGTAGCTTATGTGGAAGGACTCCAACACAACCTTCTAAGTATTAGCCAACTCTACGACAAGGGTCACAAAGTAATTTTTCTCAACAACCAATGTCTAGTCAGAGATTTGAAGACATCTGCCATAAAGCTGACCGGAACAAGAGAAGGAAATATCTACACAGTAGATCTTGGTCAACTAAGCTCTGATGAGATAATATGTTTTCTGGCAAAAGCGTATGAGGAAATGAGCTGGCTATGGCATAGAAGGTTGTCTCACTTAAACTTTAAAAGCATGTCCAAACTGGCATCAAAAGACCTCGTAGCTGGTCTACCCAAGTTCCACTATGTGAAGGAAAGGCCATGCAATGCCAGCCAGCTTGGAAAGCAAACTAGAAGCTCATTCAAGAGCAAGACTGCCAACTCCATTGACAAACCCCTGCAGCTGCTCCACATGGATCTCTTTGGGCCAATCCCAACAGTTAGTCTTGGAGGAAAAAGATACTCTCTAGTCATAGTCGACGACTTCACCAGATTCACATGGGTATTTTTCTTAACCTCAAAGGATGAGACAAGCTCTGAATTAATCAAGATGTTCAGACTGGCGATGAACGAGAAAGGAGAGAAAATCAAGGCAATAAGGAGTGATCATGGAAGATAATTCGATTTCTCAGAGATAGACAAGTTCTGCTCAGACAATGGCATCAGTCATAACTTCTCAGCTCCACGAAGTCCTCAACAAAATGGAGTTGCTGAAAGAAAGAACAGAATCCTGATAGAGGCTGGAAGGACTCTACTAGCAAGCTAAATCTGCTGAATATACAGGCGGAAGTCATCGACACTTGCATGCTACACACAGAACATATCATTAATTCACTCTATGATCAAGAAGACACCCTACGAACTGTGGAAAGGAATAAAGTCGAGTGTCAGCTATTTCCATGTTTTTGGCTGTGCATGCTATATTCTCAACAATGGAAAATAGTATCTAACAAAATTCCAGCCCAAGTCAGACGAAGGGATCTTTCTTGGATATGCCACAGACAGCAAAGCTTACAGGGTGTTTAACAAGAAGACACTGAATGTCGAAGTCTCAATACACATCATCTTTGATGAAAATGACTTAGACAAAGTAGTACCTCAAGACACTACGACCGATAGTGCAGACACTATGAATGAAATCGTCGAGCTCAACACTACGATCGTAGTGCCAGATAGTGAAGTCGTAGAGCATGATAATGAAATTGTAGAGAGGTCCATCAAAGACAGCGAGCCTCCACTCCAAGAAGAAGAGATAGACCTTGAAGACCTAAGACAGGAAGGCATCAGGATAGATGTCCCAATCGGAAACAGATGGGCAAGAGATCACACTCAGGATCTAATCATTGGAGATCCAAGTGCAAGAGTCAAAACAAGAGCTGCTACTCAGAATGAATGCTTTTATCTAAGCTTCCTGTCACAGATAGAGCCAAAGAAGATAGAGGATGCTATGGAAGACTCCAGTTGGATAGAAGCCATGCAGGAAGAACTCAACCAATTTGAACGAAGCAAAGTGTGGAGATTGGTACCCAGACCAAAGAGTCATCCTGTCATAGGAACCAAGTGGGTCTTCAGGAACAAAATGGATGAAGATGGGGTCATCACCAGAAACAAGGAAAGATTAGTGGCAAAGGGCTATTCTCAAGAAGAAGGTATTGACTATGATGAGACATTTGCACCTGTTGCCAGACTAGAAGCCATCAGAATCTTTCTTGCCTTTGCTGCTCACATGAAGTTCAAAGTCTTCCAGATGGATGTCAAGAGTGCATTTCTAAATGGAGAGCTTCAAGAAGAAGTCTACGTGGAACAACCTCCAGATTTCATCAATCCATCTCTTTCCAATTATGTCTATAGATTAGATAAAGCTTTATATGGTCTTAAACAAGCACCTAGAGCATGGTATGAAACACTGACTAACTTCTTAATAGAAAATGGGTTCACTAGAGGTAGAGTAGATACCACACTATTTTTTAGAAAGCATAAAGACAAAGTCTTACTAGTTCAAATATATGTTGATGATATCATTTTTGGTTCTACTGACGAAAAGTTATGTAAGAGATTCTCTAAGCTTATGCAGAGCAAGTTTGAAATGAGCATGATGGGTGAGCTGAATTTCTTCCTTGGACTGTAAGTGAAGCAGACTGATGAAGGAATATTCATCAACCAAGCCAAATACATCAAAGACTTACTAAAGAAGTATGGCATGAAATCAGCCTCTCCCATGAAAACACCAATTGCTCCTGTAACCAAGCTTGACAAGGATGAGAAAGGTAAAAGTATTGATATCACTCAATACAGAGGTATGATAGGGTCTCTTCTATACCTAACTGCCAATAGACCAGATATAATATTTGCAACATGCATATGTGCTAGATTTTAGGCCAACCCTAAAGAGTCACATTTGTCTGCTGTAAAGAGGATCTTCGGATATCTCAAGGTACACCTACTTGGGGTCATGATATCCCAAGGAATCCTCATTTGAACTAATAGGATACACGGATGATGATTTTACTGAGGATGCAAAATAGATAGAAAAAGTACCAAAGGCACCATCAACTTCTTGGGAACATACTTGTGTCTCTGGGTTTAGCAAAAGCAAAACTCAAAGTCTCTTCTTCAACCGTAGAAGTTTGAAATATATTCTTTGCTAGCATTTGCATACTAAGATCCTATGGATGAGAAATTAGCTAGCTGACTATAGGTTTTATTTCAAATCTATTCCCATACACTGTGATAACACAAGTGCCATAGCAATAACTCATAATCCTGTTATGCATTCTAGGACCAACCATATAGAAATAAGGTATCACTTCAATAGGGATCATGTGCAAAATGGAACTATATCTTTACAATATATCCCTACTGAAAATCAACTTGCTGATGTTTTTACAAAACCACTAGATGAATCCAGATTTAACAAGTTAATAAGTGAGCTAGGCATGCTAAATCTTCAACCATGAAATGTATATTCTAGATTGTGCTAACCATGACAGATATAAAGGCTGTACTCAAAATCGTAGACATGATCAAGGAAAGTTCACAATCGTAGAGCTGAACAGACAACTACCGCAACGATCGTAGCAAAGACTCAACTATCATAGTGCAGACTCGACGATGACCAAAAGCCCTTTCAACAAGCAAAGTAAATCCTATGATGACAAGCTTCATAACAAAGCAATCTCTCTAAGAGGTGCCTCAGGGACAAACCTAACCCTTGAATCACACCAAGAGGTTGGCCCTTCCTGAGTTACCTTAAAAAGATTGCTTAGTCAAAAACTCATCACAAGGATCCAGACATACTCTACGAATGCTAATCAGACTCAACGACTGCCGGACAGACTCGACGATCGCAGGACAGACTCAACAAACAGAAGACTACCTCTACAATCGTAGTCATCCTAAGGGCACCACGGCTCTTAAGACTAAAAGGGCAAATCAGTACATTCCTCACAGTCAAAATTGTAGAGCCAAACAAAAGGCGACACCTGTCCCACTAAGTAAAAGAGCGAGAGGGAAGCTACAAGTACAAATTGAAACCGTGTTTTTGAAATCTGAAGTTCAAAAGATTATCTCTCTCTCTCTCTCAAAGAAAAACCCTAAATCAGTAGAAAGCTCAGTCGTATCCCACTTCTCGACTACAGAATCAATGGCTGCTTCAAATGTAATTTCAGGCTACAGACTCTGTTTCGACGAGTTCAAGGATGCTCCACCAAAATTTCACAAGACCTTAGCACTACTGAAGAAGGCAGGTCTTGAAGAGGCACAGAGCACTGACACCCTCGTCTATCCCAAACTAGTGAAGGAGTTCTACAAGAATAGTGTGTTTGAACACAACACTATCACTACTCGAGTAAGGGGAGTAGAAATAAGACTAAGGGAAGGGGACTTCAATCTGGCCCTAGGTTTCAAGAATGAAGGGCACCCATTTCTAGACAGCATAGGCTTCCAAGAGGGATTGAAGAAAATGTACCACAAGAAGAATCCCTCTGTGAAAGGCTACAAAAAGAAGGAGTTCCCTCAAAGGTACGAATTCTTGGTTGACATTATTGGGAAATGCATCTGCTGCAAGAGCTCAGGTCATGACTCGGTAAATGAGACTCAACATAAGCTCATGACGGCCATGGTTCATGGTATACAACTCAACTATGGGGCTATATTGCTCGAGTGGATCGGCAAGTGGATTGTCAACTCGAAGAAATCAAAGAGCACTTCGAAGATGCTGTGTGAGAGATTCATAAGCACCATTCTGCAATCTGCACTTGGTGACAAAATTGGGGATGATGAAGGAGAAGCCATCAACCCTAATCGAAGAATGACACAACAGTTATTTAAGAACTGGGAAAGGAACCCTGCTGAGTATGTTCGAATAATGACAGAGTCTAGTGGGAGAACTGGGGAACTAAAGGACGCAGGCATTCCAGGAAACATGTTTGTTGTCAGGGAAGTTGAAGAAGAAGAAGAAGCAGACAAGGGAGAACCCTCTGCTCTTACCAGAAAAAGCGAAGGCAAGAGAAAGCTAAGGGCAAGACAAGTCGAAGAGCCTCAAGGATCTACAACTAATATTCCTGTAGAGTCCTCTGATATAGAGACTCTAAGAAGGCTAAGAAAGAAGCAACAACAAGAAGAAGCTGAAGAGGATCAAGCCACCATTTCACAGATCGTAAAGAAGAACAAAACTGGTCATAAATCCAAAAGACCAACAGTTTCTTCGATCGTAGAGTCTCTGTTGTTCTCTGAAACCAGGCCAAGTGTGACAGAAATGGAAGAAGTTGGTTCAAGAAGAGTGGCTATTCAAAATGACAAAGCTAAGACTCAAGAGAATCCAGAAGTTGTGGCTAAACCCAGCAAAACAAAAAGAAAGCTGGTCAAGAAGTATATTCTTGAGATTGAAAAAGTGCTGAAAAAGGAAGCCAAGAGTATGGCTGCAAAAGTAGAACTGCCCCAAGCAAACAAAGAGGACAGTGCTCCAGCTGAGGGGGAGATCCCTGAAATTCTCATGATTGAGTATACACCACCGGTGAGGGAGAAGTCAATGACTCGAAGACGTTCCAAATTGTAGGGACTTTCTGAACTTAGAAGAAAATATACTAGCTGAGGGGGAGTTTCTAAACCTCCAAGAAGATGTTCATGCTGAGGGGGAGCCTCATGATATCCCAATGGCTGAAGAAGAGGTCCTTGCTCAAGATGAAATTGAGTCAATGCCAAACCTTCCAGAGACCATTGAGATAATGGAATCTTCAGAAGAGTCCAAAGAAGAGGAAGAAAATGATAATGATGAGCTTGAAATCACTGGTGTAGGGAAAGATGGATTTAGGAGCTATATTTACACTCAACTGTTTTCCTACCTACCCATGATGGCATACCATCAAGCTCAAATCCTGAACTCATGGGATCACATGTTCTGGAGCTTCAAGGAATATCCAGCAATCACAGTTCTGGCTCATGGATTTCCAGGGAAAGTCATCTTCGCCAAGAAGCTGCTTACCAACCATTCCTCATCAAAAGATAAACCTGAGGTATTGTCTATCCCTACAAGTTTTAGAGTTAATCACCTGCCATCATCTTCATTTAGCTATTTTTATGAATTTCCTAAATGGCTGGAAGTGATTCTCAATCCGATCGTCGGTTTCGATTCAGAGAATCCCTAAAATCGAAGAACCGTAAGAAGTCAACCTTACCTGCTCCCTCAAATCACCAACTCTACGATTCCGCACTCAAGCCACATTGTAGAGTCCAATATTGAAATCGTAGAGTCACCTATCCCAGATATCCAAACCCAAGCCCCTCCAGCTGATATACTATCCTCCTCATCACATGACTACTTGAGTCTTGATCTCGCTCTTTACAATCTATAAGATCAATCTCAACTAAGAACCCCTCCAATGAACAATCCTCAAGCAAATGATACTCTCCCAAGCACCGCTTTACCAAGGATGACTTAAAAGACACCTCACGAAAAATGGTCAAGTCTATAGAAAAGCAAGCACGAAACTCACTCGGATCTCATCAATATCCCAAATTTGAATCAAATGATCACAACAAGCAAATAATCTCCCTAGCACTATGAATACTGAGCTTACAAATAGGCTAAGGGAAATTATCAAAGAGATTCTGAAGAGTATATCAGACAGAGATGAGATCCACTTCCAGATTGCTGCCAAGCATTGAGAGGTTGTACTCGAAATGCAGAATCACCAAGACCATCAACATAAAATTATGTTGGACAATATCCTCAACTTGAAAGCTTCTATGTACGACTTCTAGAAATCTTATGCAAATCAGGAGAAACATAATGATATGATTCTGTCAGCCCTCCAAAATAAAGAAGCAAGATATGAAAAACAGATCAAGGAAAATAGGGAGGACATCGCTCAAACCCAAAGCCAACAAAGCGAGTTTGTCCAAGGAGTTAATTGCCTGTCTACAGATATTCGAACCCTTGATGCTGACATAAAAGGGGAGAATAAGAAAGGGAAAGGAGATCAAGGAGGCCAAGGCAGAGGAAGAGGTCATGAAACTCAAGAAAGGGGAAGAAGTCAATTTCATGCTCAGACATCACGAAGCCCTCCTGCAAGACTATCACATCATCAGACTCAATGATGATCCAGTCAGTGAATGATTATAACTATTCCTCTGAGTCATCAGGAGCCAACTCCTAGCTCACAAGACGTGACTACTGTATGCATAAGAATGCCAATTGGAGATCCTTCATTCATGCGCAGACATGAGGAGAATCCAGCTTTAAGTCTAAGCGAGCTGGAAGAGTTAGCAAGAAATGAGGAAGCTCAAAGGAAAAGAAGGGCTGAGGAGTATGCCAACCCACCTCCATCAAAGAAGTCAAGGAAACAGAGATAAGTTAAAACTTAAATTTCCTATTGATGTAATGCTGAATTGTAATATCTTCTGATCATCAATAAATTCATACTTATTCTCTAGAAATTTCAGCTGCTCACTGAAATACTAAGTCATGTTTAAATTTCCTGCAAATGCATCTAGTCACTAATAATCATGACAACAAATCTCCTTGGTTATGTCAACATCAAATAGGGGGAGATTGTTGGGATAATGCATATAATGATTTGATGTCTTAAATGTATATGTTCATGATTATTTGTAAGGTCCTTAAATGAATATATGTACAAGGACTTAGTGATAGATCAAAATTGTTAGGTTGATCTAAGCTTTCAATGTGTACCATTCTGATAAAGAATGTATAGATAGAAAGATCAAAACTGTTAGGTTGATCTTAAGATGTAATAGATTAGTCTTGAAGAAATCATAGTACATCCATCTGATCAACATTGCAGAAATCAAGGCAGAAAACGTAGAGCCTAAAGATCGTAGTGAGCCTACCTTGAAGTGGACTCTTCGGACATCGTAGAGTGGTCCCAACGTTTGCCGAGCCAACTCTACGATCGCAGTATGCTGAAGAAAACATGAAGTTTTACAAGTCAACGATCGTAGTGTGCTCTCGGGAACGTAGAGTCAACAAAACGAGCAAGAAAAGATCGTAGTGTGCGAAGGATTAAAGGAAATCGTAGTGCTCTCGAACTAATAGCTTCGTAGTATGCAAAGATGTCAAAGACACTATGATCTAAATCGTAGAACACCACGATCCAAATTGTAGAGCATCATCTGTCTCATTTCAGAAAACGTCGAGCCTCATGATCTGTGTTTTCAACAAGTGAGGAATGGATCCCAGATGCTGCAGTGCTCATCAGTCTCAAAATATATGAAATATCCTTAGTATGCAACAAAGAAGCGTAGTGAAGAAGCTAAGGATAGTACCATGGGTAAGATGGACAAAACACCTTTTCAGGTGGTAGGTGAGAAAGCAGCCTGCAGTGTTAGTGGGCCAAAATACAGAATTCAGAAGATGTGCAGAAATGTCTCCATCACAGTACAGAAAGTTCAGATGCATTTAATGCCACAACGGATGGATCCAACGGATAGTTTTTAACATCACATATATACAGATCAGACAGATGAGAGAGAAAATAAGCAAGCATTAATCAAACATAAACATCTCTCTCAAGCTCAACTCTACGATCTGAGATATTGCAAAGCTTGCTCAGCTACTCAGTTCTTTAGAACAAGTGCTTAGACAGCAACTGAGTAGCAACCATCAAGAACTCAACAACTATCAATCAACTGAAGAAGAGTACCAATTCTGCTGGACTTGAAGAGTTCGTAGTGAATCGTAAAAAGCCAGTCTCATTGGACTTGAAGAGTTCAAGAGTGAACTAGAGAAGTTCCTGAGGCTACTTTGGTCAGAAGGAATCAATGTGATTCGGAAGATTGTAAAAGACATCCTTAGTGGATATCCTACTGCGTTGAGTAGAAGAGTGGACTAAGAGCTTTGAGTGCTCAAACACTTAAAAACAATCGTGTCATTTACATTCATGTTATATCGCCTATATCTCGCTATAACGCGCCTTTACTCGCTCATAACTCCATTGCTTGGTAACGAAGATTAAAATAAATACTAATTTCGCTAAGTTTTAATCATTATCTAAGAACAAGTTTAAAAAGGAAAGATTTTCAAATATCTATTCAACCCCCCCCCCCCTTCTAGATAACTTGTGCCTACTAGGAACTAAAAATGCGCTCAAGCAAAAAACACGCTCAAGTGAAAACTTAAAATTAAAACACGGAGCAAAAAACGCGCTCAAGTAAATCATTTCTAGGGTTTGTTTCTTCCTCTGTGTTTTAGAGAGAGTGAGTAAGAGTTAGGGAGAGAAGATATAGTAAAAATTCTTGCCGGACATGGTTTGAGTTCTAGAACAAAGGATTCCTTCTCTCGGGCCTTCAGAAAGAAGGGTATTATCCATCTCTCGACCTTCCTAAGGACCTACCACATCGGCGATTATGTCGACATCAGGGTTAATGGTGCCATCCATAAGGGTATGCCCCACAATGAGGCTGCCCAAATGCTTCTCACTCATTAGTAATAGCTACTGTAGGGGCAATTTAAAATTCCTAGACCAGAGAAAGATTAAGTCTTAAAGATATGTTCGAAGATGCTTACGAGAGATGTCGTACTACCCCCATGGAAGGAGTTTCCTTCACCATTGATGATTTTCACACTGCCATTGAGAAGTACGACCTCAGTTCCGAAATTTTCACCAAGGTCCCTTTTTAATTTTTTTTTAAAATATTTTTATAGAGTTTAGATTAAGGTACTTTTTGACTTAGCATGACATGCTTGTTTGTAGGCATTATGGTAAAATAATGATTATGGACTTGAAATGGTTTTTATTTGTATGTTATTTGGTTGAGCTCTTAGAAGAAGATATGATTTAGATAATGATTGAATCACTCATGCTCAATTCAAGAGCATACTAAACTAGGGATAATGAAAGAGCTTAAATTTACAGAACCCAAGCTTCATATGTTGATATTCAAACAAAACTTGAAACATAAAAGAAATCCTCTTTTTTGTATTAGAACTATGGGGTCATTTCAACTGTTTATTTGAGTGATTCATGTGAAGAAGCCATAAAGTGTAATATGACAGAAATTGACTCCTTCTGCACTATACATGTTTAAAACCCGTTAAATTAGTTTTATGAGAAGTAATCTTTGCTGATGGGTTAGTATGTATGTACAAACCTATGTTCTAAGTGTTTGATACTCACAGAATATGATCAATTCCACAAGAGTATCTTGATGATTTGTAAAAACTGATCACCTCCATGAATCAACTAGATACAAATAAATCGTAGAGTTGATTCTCACTCTGTGAACATTTAAACCCTGTAAACATAAACTAGCAAATGATGAAACCATCAAAGAAAAAGGGTGCTTTATTAAAATAGCATATCTTACACACATTCACCATCATGCATCTCAAAATGTATTATCTAAATTAGTTACATGCATGAATATGACTGTTGGTGATAAATATGATGATTATCCAAATAAATGAGGAACATGGGTTTAGAAAACTAACCTAGCAGGACTCATTTAACCATGGGTACAAAAACTAGAAATATATAACCTACAGGTACTTGGTTTATATGGCCCACGCTAAGGAATGCTGAAGCAGAAGACTTCAGTCAAGAAGATTCAACCAGCAGAAGGCTTAAGACTGTTCAGAAATGATTCTGATAAAACTCCTATATGTCAAAGCCTTTCCTTGAAGACCTGCTGAGCTAATCTGAATAAAGCTATCATGGTTGCTGATCTTTATATGAGAACAGGCCATTCAACCAAAAGTAAAAAAGGGTCTTAGATGCTCAATCATGCAAAGCATGTCATAAAAGAAGAATCCTCAAGGAAGCTTATCACAAAGGATCATCGAGCATCAAACATGAGGAACTCATTACGGGAGAAGAACTCAACGAGCATAAGCTGACAAAGAAGACTACGTTCGTAGTGCTGTCAAATAATCGTAGAATGATTAGTCCTGGAGATATCCATGTATATGATGTAAACAGATTTGACTGTCAGTAGTAATTCCAGTCAAAAGGAGATATGCAGGGATGCTTCCTAATGCATATGAAGAAAAGGAAATCACACCTCACTGAGAAGATAATATAAACATGGGGAAGCAGTGATCTGTTAAGAAATAACAACATTGAGATATACTATAAAGAAGTGTACCAGCTACAGAGTCCCAAAACTTTGTGGCTGATGAACCAAATGAAGATCCATAGTCAGTAGGAACGTCTCAAAACATACTACTGATAACCTCTCAGCCACCCAACTCAAAATCGTGGAGTACCTACGATCAAACATCTGATTGTAGTGTAAGAGCAGGAGGACACCACGATTACAGTAAATGAAATTGTCTAAAGTTGGTAGAGGACCTCACCACCAAAAAAGGTCAAATGAGATATCGGTGCAAATCACTTCCAAAGTATTTCATCTAGAAAGTGCCTCAGGGACAAACTTAACCCTTAGCTCACTCTAAGAGATTGGCCCTTCCTGAGCTACCTTAACCCAGATGGATTGCTTGATCAAGTTCATCTCAAGGACCAAGGCAGCCAACGATCGTAGAATAAAGTTTAAAGAGAACTCAATGATCATGATGCAACCTCAATGATCGTAGTGCAACCTCAACGATCGTAGAAGTAGACTTGACGATCGCAGTCTTACAAGAGGTTACTCTAACTCATGAGGAGCTTGAAAGAATGGGACAATTGCTCAACAATTCAAATTATGAGGAGATAAGTTCAGATACAGTTTGGAAAGATATCATGCAAACGCATCTCAGAACTTAAGTGCCCAAACTGACTTGGGGTACATCAGTGATCAAGCTATGTAGTCTCAAGATGAGGATTAATGTCAAAACCATCTACTGCAACATCTCTCAAAAGTTGATCGTTGAGTCAACAAAGGAAAACATAGAGTCCATAGCTACTTTACCATGTTACTCTACGAACCAAAATGGTCAACGATCAATCCACGTCATTGAAGCCTATTCGTTCTAAAAAGGGACATTAAACTGAAGAGGTAATGGGGGAGTTACATCAAATTACTGGGCATCGTGCAACCATTGGTTGGTTGACACATCACTATTTATACAGAGTCAGAAGGGACTACCATAAAGACAAATTCAAAATCTGCAAACAGTTACCAGAAACTATCTAACCTCTCTCCCTCCCATTTTCAAACCCTAGAATCCTCTTTGAAGCGTAAATCAATTAAACCTCTGGTGCCCTGGCCAAATCACAATCAGCTATCTCTTATAAATCTCTCTGAATCAAATACCCATATTCCTTGAACTATTCAAATGGAAGATTTCCGAGTAATCACTAGCATTCAGCTCAGAACCAAGTAGTTTGAGAAATTCGAAAAGAAGTTAGAAGACATTCTCAAACTTATGAAGAAAGCTGGATTCTCAGAATTTCTTGAGGCTAGCACTCGAGTATATACTGAACTGGTCAAGGAATTCTACTGAAATGCATCCATAAATGTCAAAACTCTTTCAACCAAGGTTAAAGGTCAGTCTCTTAAGCTGATATCATCCGATATCAATCAATGTTTAGGTTTCCCTGACCTAGGACTGAGAAACCTTGATGAGATCGACACTGAGCAAGAAAAGGATATTATGGGGTACCAAAGAAACCCTAGTCTAAAGGATATGAAAAAGGGAGTTTCCTGAGGAATTCGAGTTCCTTGTTGAGATAGTGGGAAAATACATACTAAGCAAGGATACTGCACATGACACTGTGCTTGATCAGCAGTTGAAAATTATGTCTACTATAGTTCTGAAGAAGTGAATCAATTTTGGAGTTATCCTATTTGATCAGATCTCCAAATGGGTAGAAAAGGCTGAGTTGAAGAAGTCTACTGAAAAACCACTTACAAAAGTGTTTCATGGAAGACTACTGAGTATTGTTATGAAGTAGAAGCTGGGAGGAAAAATCAAGGATGATGAGGGAGAACCTCTGAATGTTCACAAAGTAATGTCTCCACAACTGTTTGTGAATTGGAAGAAAAACCCAAAGGAGAACAGAAGGTTAACAACAACAGGGAGCAGCAAAAAGAACTCTACGAAAAAGAGGAAGGCAAAAGAGGTGGAAAGCTCTAAGTCTGGTGACTCTGCACCAGCAGTAACCACACCAGCAAGGAAGAAATCCAAGGGCGTAAAGAAAACTGAGTCCTTGCCAAGACGTCTCTCCACAGAAGACAATGATGAAGATAAAAAGGTCTCAACTGTAGAGACCACAAAGAGGAGAAGTTACAGATTACTTCAAGGGTCATCCAGAAAGAAAGCTAAGGTGGTAAACAGACCAGTCCCAGTTTCCCATGAAGGTAATCTGACGAAAAGGAGAACGTAGAGTCAGTAGAAGAAAAGGGAACTGGTGATCTCAAGACCGAGTCCCCAAAGAACAAATCCAGCAACGAAGCTGAAGCTGAATTCATGGAAGAAAATGCAGAATCTGCTGATGAAGAAGAATGCACAAGCCCTGTGGCTAATTCTCAGAGCATTCACTCTAATGATGAAGAAAAGCTGCAAGATGACCCAACTGCATCTCCAAATGCAAATGCTCCAACAAGCCTAGATGATGGGTCAAATGACGATGATTCTGAAGAAGAAGGACATGCCCCTGCCAATGCTGAAAGTCAAGGAAGCTTGTTTGATGATTCAAAGGCTTCAGAGTCTGAAGAGGAAGAAGAGTCTGATGCTCTCATAGCTGAACCTCCAAAGAGAAAGAAGAGCTACAGATTACTTGCTCAATTTGCTTCCAAGAAAAGAAATGATCACTCCCCTGCAATCATTGAATTTAGCGATGATGAATCTGAATCACAGAAAGAAAGTTCTAAAGAAGGCTCTGGTAATGAACTTCAGCAAAAAGAATTCACTGATGAATCTGATGAAAAGAGTCAGCAAGATTCAAGTTCAAGAAGAGAAGAACTAGAGAAAGACTCTTATTCTGCACATCAGGAATCAGAGAAATCAGAAGACCATCATGTCATTTCTCCAGCCAGGATCAACAGAAAGATAGTAGAGGAAGTCTCGAATGAATCACCATAAGTACTTCCAGAAATTCCAAGCCTAGAGCTGGTGGCTCAGAACTTCCCAAGGATGAAGAGTAATACATCAATGATGATCAAAGACCAGTCCCACTACAAAGTCTATAGACATGCTGGCAATCATTATATTCCCTATGATCGTAGAGTGGACTCTAAAGGCAGAAGGATTATGGGCAAGGAGATAATTATAGAGTCTGTTCACTCTACCACTAATGGTGCTCAAGTCCAAAATGAGGAGCCTCCATCTGCCCAAGCACAGCTATCTGACATTCCTTCATCCTCCAATGGCGATTGGTACTCAATGATTGTTCAGATTCTCAAAGCTTTCAAAAATCTGTCCAAGGATGAAAATCGTAGAGTCCAATCTGATGCTCCACAAGAGGCTGCCCAACCAGATGACCAAATTCCTATGGAGCAGGAGCTGTTGAAGAATTCTGATGAGCTGGTCAATAAGATATCTTTAATCAATGAAGAGTCAAAGATGGTGCTGACAACAATAGGAGATAATTCAGTTCAAAACAGACTTCAAGCTACTATGGTTGATGTATCTCTCAAAATTAAAGAGAGAGATCATATCTATCTGAAGGCCATATATGATCAGAAGGCAGAAGCTCTACGAACATAGAAGGCCAATGAAGAACAACTCCAAGTCCTCTCTAACAAGATTGACAACATGAATCATTCTTTCTCAGTGTAACTTGAGCTAAGCCAACAAGAACTCAAGTTTGAAGTTGCTAACTCCTCTTATCTGATGGAGCAGCTTATGTCCAACATGGAGCAGATCTCCCAAGTGATTAATGACAAAAAAGGGGGAGAAAAGAGGTATAGAAAGAGGCAGAGTAAGAGGCACTTAAGAAAGGGCAAGGAGATCAGAAGAAAACAAGAGAAGAAGATAGAAGAAGAAGAAATTTGGTCATCATCTGAGGGGGAGCCAAAGGATGATGAGCCTGTATTTGCAAAGGCTGAGGGGGAGCCAGAAGAAGAAGAAATGAAGTCCACATCCTAGGGGGAGCAGGAGCAAAGAAATCAAACAGATGAATAGCTGATCAACAGACATCTTGGAAACATACATGGAGCCAAAGAGGTACATCTCAAACTAGTTAGGTATGTTCTGGATCCAGGATGTAAAAAAGTCATAGTGTATTAAATTCCATATTCTTATAAATGTCATTCATGATTATTTGTTTTAGAAATACAGTTGCTCACTGTATATAAGATTCATTCATAACATGCATATGCACTTATTGTTTTTGTCATAATCAAATAGGGGAGATTGTCAGGAATAAGCATATGAATGATATTCCTATTTACATATGATTTGATTATGATATATATATATATATATGAATGAATATGCAATTATGCTTGCATTAAGAATAGTTATGAGTCCTTCGATGGATAATAGAAACATATGTACAAGGACTTAGAATGAATTGATCAAATGTGTTAGGTTGATCCTATATAAGCAAAACATCTTTGTAAAGTCCTTAAAAAGAAATGATGTACAAGGACTATAAATATAGAAAGATCAAGCATGTTAGGTTGATCTTATGATGTAATAGATAGGCTTGTCTGATCGTCGAGTACTGCACCAGAAATCGTAGTCTGCCAGGAGAGTCAAGGAAAACTCAAGAGCTATCAAGATAGAATCGTAGTCTGCAAGATAGTAGATCTCGGAGTTCGTAGACTGCCAGGAAAGACGAGGAAGGATCGTAGTGTGTCGAGTAGAACTTCCTCAGAGTCGTTGTCTGCTGAGGAAGTCATGTTCAGAATCGTAGAGACAGCCTGCCTACGAGCCGACCGAGCATCTGCCGAAGCCAAGTCAGAAACGAAGACTACACTCAGAGTCGTAGAGTCTACTGATGCCGAAGCCAAGTCAAGGATCGAAGACTACACTCTGAGTCATAGAGTCTAATGATTACATGCAGAGATCGTAGTCGAGCAAGATCAGATGAAGACAAAGAGCACAAAGTCAGAAATCATAGAGTGTCAAAATATGATCTCGGAGTCGTAGTGTCTACACAGCCGAAGCTGAATCGTAGATTGAAGAACTAAGACTTCAACATATGTGCTCACAGCGCCAATGCTGAATCGTAGAGCAAACAAGATTCTCAGCAAATGAGCACTCCCAGAATATCCAAAGGAATGAAGCCTCTGGTTGGCACTGAAAAGATACATCCCACCTGAAGGAAACCAGAGAGCACTCAACGAATGGCATACAAGATAACAAAAGATCTAAGCATCAATCCAATCAGCATCCAGATTGAGTTGTGAAGCCATTCGAGATGAAGTCTTCCACAAGATGATCATAAGAAGACTTCAGTAGCCGACTAAGGAAAGTCAGCAGGTGCAGTAGCTGTCAAGTGATAAGATGACAACGATCTTGGAAGTATCCAAGATCGTAGTGTTTGCCAAACAAAGAAAGAACTGATGGAGTGCACACAGAGATACTGGACATATTTTGAAGAACAAGGCTAAACTGATTAAGCATTGGGTCAGTCCATTGATGATAAGTAAATGATACATCACAAGGAGAAAATGAGCTGGACATGCCACAAATCTGAAATGTCTTGCTATTCAGAAGTGGCCAGACCAAGGAGTCAAACCATCAGTATCTGAGAACAGTCAAAGCAAAAAAAAGTGTTGAAGCACTGCACAATAGAAGGAAGAGGTGTTCTACACTGAAGATCAAATGAACACTCTTCAAAGATCGTAGTGTTGTCTCTACATGTCAAATGAGATAAAGTCAATAAGACACTACGATCAGGTCCAAGAATGGAAACATCAGAATCGTAGAGTTCGGTCATCCAATGATTAAAGCATTGGCAACGGTTCAATCTGAAGGTTGGTATTCAGACAAGAGCTTATTGAGAGCATCGATGCAAAAGGACAACCTCTGATCGAGAAATAAGAAGGGGGAAATAAAGTTGTTGACCTGACCGAGACATCAAAGTAACCTCTCTAACAGGGTAGGTGAAACATTAGACTGCAGTTCCAGAAAGTCATGTCATGTCACATCTGTAGTCTGTACCAAACAACTCGAGATCTGTGAAGCAATTTGAATAGCTCTCAACGGCTACTTTCCAACGAGACGATTGGCAAGGAGTATAAATCAGAAAGAGCTTCAAAGATCAAGGGTTACTAGAGTTACTGAGTTTGGAGAATTGGTGGACTGATCTAACCAACGTAAATAATGAGTGACCAATGAAGGTCTGAAGGCTCACTCTACGATCCACCAAGAACACTTAGAAACGTAAAAAAGAAAGAAGTAGAATTGAGAGTTCTACAATGTAGAAGTGAGAGTTCTACTACAAGAAGAGTGTTCTGAACTACCGAGAGAAAGAAGAGCATCAAAGTCATCTTGATGTCCATCATGGGAAGACTCTAAGTACCAGAGAGAAGAGCCTACAGTTATCTTAGCAAGTCCATCATGAGAAGGCATCAAGTATCAAGAAAAAAGATCACCAATGCCATTATGGTGGAAAGCATGAGAAAGTTTCTAAGTACCTAGCAGAAGATCTTATAGTCATCTTAGAAACCCATTATGTTCAGCCATCAAGTATCAAGAGGAATGATCTTCAAGGTAGTTCATCAAGGGATCATCAGAAGTGGTTGAGTAACTGAGGAAGCTGAGCATCATGCAACACTCAACTGCACTTCAAGGATGATCAGGCCAAGCTGCTAAGTATATAATATGTTTCGAGAATAAAAAAAAATCTTAGCAGCTCAACACCAACTCCAACAAACAAACAAACAACCAA
Source organism: Panax quinquefolius (assembly GCA_020205615.1). Taxonomy (NCBI): domain Eukaryota; kingdom Viridiplantae; phylum Streptophyta; class Magnoliopsida; order Apiales; family Araliaceae; genus Panax; species Panax quinquefolius. The sequence continues at coordinate 1,097,291 of JAINUW010000177.1, read as the reverse complement.
CTCGACAATAAGAAGCCAGGGCCTGAGGGGTCCTTGTCCGTAGGGACTAAATGAAGTTCCAAGCCTGCTGGGCTTGAAGAGTTCCTAGGGAACTAGAGAAGTTCCAAGGCTGCTGGCCTTGAAGGGTTCTTAGTGAACTGAAGTCCCAAGGTCACGGCCTTGAAGGAATCTTAGTGATTCGTGGTCTTTGCCCTCTCCTTGGTGGAAATCTCCTTAATTGAAAGTAGAAGAATAGATTAGGAGCTTGAGTCTCTGAACCACTTAAAACCCCTTGTGTCTTTTACTTTATGTCATTTACATTATGTACTTTAACTGCTATAATTGCTATGTATGTTTTAACTACTTACCACTGAACTAACTCTACGAACAATATATGTATGATTATGAAATATCAATGAAGGGGATCTTTTACTTATTCTGCTGTGCTTGAAAAGATTCTTATGTTTGTCATATGCTAAATCATTAGCTATACAAAATAAAAGAGAAAATTATTTGAAATAAAAAGGATCTATTCAACCCCCCCCTTCTAGATCTATTGTGCATACTGGGAACTAACATATTTTATTTGAGTTTGGATAATGTCTATGAGATAATATTTGTATTAAAACTCACAGCGTATGTTTTGTCGTATTTTACACGACAATTAATAGTTGTATAAATGAAGTTTGTATTTGAATTATGTACCATGTATTTTGCGACTCAGAATGAGTTGTGTGGACCTATTTTTGGGGCGTCACAGCCTGATTCCTAGTGCAATTGAGCGCCAAAGCGTTACTCCAGAGCTGAGATATTGTCCCCTAAATGCCATTGTGCAAGATTAACCTTGAGTTAGGCGATATAAGCTTGGGTCTGTACCAAGCCCAAAGAAAGAGTTTTAAGTGCTCGGTGGTCGATCTCATAGATTTATTAGACGTACATTATATATGTATTATGATGTCGTGCAAAGTTTTGTAAGGCGTTGTTTAATGTTATGTTTCAAATGAAATAAAGTCATTAAGGATTAAGATTAAGTTAAATTATCATAAAGGACGAGTATGGTAGTCGGGACGTTCTTAAACGCCGCGACACTGAGAAATACTCTTGTTGTATGGACGGGTAAGTTAGTATACAAACGTGAATTATATAAAACGAAATTAAGATAGTAAGACCATAAGAAGGGACTTTGAATTAAAGTCTCGTCTATGAACGAAGTTAAGAGAAAAATATATCGGAGTGTATATAGTTTGATACGTTATTCGAGTTATAAAGCCCGAACATCATAAATTACGAAATGAGTTAAAATAAACGAATATGATGGTCAATATATGACTAATTAGTATGTGGTCCTTATGTGATATATAGGGATTTCTAAGAGAAGTAAAGTGTAAGATGTATGAAGTGCTTAAGGCAAGTTTCATACTTCATTCATATTATGAAATTGAATGGAAGTTTCTTCAAACTTACTCAAATATTGTAAATGAGCAAGTTTTTATCTATATGCAAATTTGTTACATTTGTACAAGATGTTTATTTTGAATGAGGCTATAGACACTCAAAATTTTGTTCTCTTGTTACTAACTATGTAGGAGGGAAAAAGCATCTTTTTCACACTCCAAAGATAACTCTAGAGGACCACAACATCAAATATAACCATGGGGACATCCCCATGGAACAAATCAAATCAACCTTTGAGATCAACCCTAAGGAAAAGAAAAGGTGGAGCAATAAAACCCTGGAGACAACCCCGAAAGACAACCAAAAGCCTCGTCAACCTTAGAGACAACCCCTAGAAGGACAAAATGGTCATTTTGACAAGTCAACTACAAAAACCCTAATACATCTATAAATAGGGTAACAAAGAGCCATTGCAGCACTTCCGAACGCAAACTACGCGAAGATGCCATTTTGGTCATGGACCCATCTTCTCCGATTCTGAAAAAGGCAAGCCCTATGTCATTGCGTAACTCTCGTAAAGGGCTTTCCGGAAAGGTATATTACCCTTCCATCGGATTCCCAGATTAAATGTTATGAAAGTTCGAGCAGACATCACATTGGCTGGTGTGCACATACTTCAAGACGACAGGACCCACGGGGCCTGGGCCCACCCGAGATGCTGCAGGCAGACCCGCGGCTACTTAGGTCTATAAATAGACCCCCCCATCAACCAAAATAAAAAAACAAAGGGAATTCCATCCATTTTAGCTCTTAATCCCTCATATAGTGTTCCAAACTTCGATATTGTGATGCCCACAAAATAGGTATACATCACCCATTCTGAGTCACCAAATACGTGGTACAAAATACAAATACTATGACGCCCCCAAAACAGGTATACATCACCCATCTTGAGTCGCCAAATACATGGTACAAAATTCAAATACAACTTAATTATATAACAGTCATGTAAAATACGACAAAACATAATCTAAGAGTTTTAATAAGAATATTGTCATCTAGACAATATCCACACTCAATGGAGTCCTCATTACATTTATTGTCACACTATTTAACAGAATAGTGAGGACTACTAATGCTATCATCTGGACCATCACTCCGTTCCCCGACTAGTCCCGACTACGTTCTCATTTCCTGAAGAGACCAGTGAAAGAAAGGGTGAGCTCAACTAGCCCAGTAAGAAATATTATGACTAAGATAATGCAGAATAAATTATCATTAGCCTTCAATAATGTTAAACTGAGAGAATATAATAGACAACAAGTTTAACTGCAGCGAAACAATCAATCCATTAGAAGAGTCAAGTAGAGCATAAAATCTACTATCTTCTATGATTTAAAAAGTTTTTCATCAACTTTATTGCTGAGACTCAACTTAATAAATAAAATCGAATCATCCCTGCATCACGACCAAGGATATTCATGTAATCATCAATGGTCATGATTATACCGAATAATCCCTAGTCATAATCATACCAACAATTGTCCATCAATTAACTACAGGCCAATGAGGACTTTTACCACATCATTCGTCACATTACGGTCATGATTATACCGAATAATCCCTGGTCATAATCATACCAAGTCCATTTATGCACGTAAGCCAAATATGACTTTAATCACAATATAAGCATGAGGATGATGACAATGACATAATAATTCAATAAAACAAGTTCAAGGATAAATTTTAAAGATTTATAATTTTAATTTATCCAGAAATCAATAACGTCTAAATTGTCAACATGATACTTCTTTGTGGAGTAAAATTCAAGAATGCCCAGAAGAATATTTCCATGAAAAGATACTGGATGAAGCGCAAATATCAAGGATAATCCACTAATTTCATGGAGTATAGAAGCCAAAACTTTAACCAACTGAGTATATTAGAATATATGAAACCGCAAATGGATTTTTGTTCGCCATGCAGTAATCCACGTAGACAGATCATTTCCACAATTTAATAAGGAATGAATACAAAGGATCATTCACCGTGCATGCGGTAATCCACATAGATAGGTTATTCCAACAGAATAATAAAGAATGGAATAACAGAAGAATTCACCAGTCGTGTGTAATCCGCACAGACATGTTATTCCAACATAATAATAAAGAATGGAACCAGGTCATGCATAACCCGCACAAACAGGATATTCCAACAGAATAATAAAGAATGGAACCAGGTCATGCGTAATCCGCACAGATAGGATATTCCAACAGAATAATAAAGAATGGAATAACAATAGAATTCTATCATTTTCTAACTACGACAATACTTCCGTTGTGGGGTCCACCAATGATTGTGCCGTCGTACGAATATTCCCTGTTAGAACGAATATTCCCCGACCAATCGAATATTATATAACCACTTGTTTACTTTGCAAAATTTGTAAATATTACCCACAACTATAACATTATATCAAATCCACACCATAATATTCAAAAATATATTTCGAGAAAATTATTCTTTATTCGTAAAAGTTGGGGTCTTACAAATACAAACTTCATTTATAGAATACGACAAAGTGTAGCTGAGAGTTTTTACACGAATATTGTTCAATAGACAGTTTTCAAACTCAAAAATGAGTCCTCGTTACATTTATTATCACACTAAATAGTGAGAATAACTAAAACAACCATCACGGATATATCGTCACTCCATTCCCCGACTAGTCCCGGCTACGTTCTCATTTCTTGAAGAGAACAATGAAAGCAAAAGGGTGAGCTCAACTAGAACAGTAAGAAATATTATGACTAAGATAATGCAGAATAAATTATCATTAGCCTTCAATAGTGTTGAATTGATAAAATACAATAAACATCAAGTTTAACTACAGCAGAACAAGCAATCTATTAGAAGAGTCAAGTAGAGCATGATATCTACTATCTTCTATGATTTAAAAAGTTTTTCATCAACTTTGTCGCTAAGACTCAACTTAATAAATAAAACACATCATCGAATCATCCCTGCACTACGGGCAAGGATATTCATGTAATCATTAATGGTCATGATCATACCAACAACTGTACATCAATGCACTACGGGCCAATGAGGACTTTTACCACATCATTTGTAACATTACGGTCATGATTATACTGAATAATCCCTGGTCATAATCATACCAATCAATAGTACATCAATGCACGTAAGCCACATATGACTTTTATCACAATATAAGCATGAGGATGATGACAATGATATAAGAATTCAATTAAAAGAAAGTAAAGGATACATTTTTAAATATTTATAACTTAATTTATCTTGAATTTAATAATGTCCAAATTGTCAACATGATACTGCTTTGTGGAGTAAAATTCAAGAATAATATTGTATCAAAAATGATTTTGACAACAAAGAAATTAATTTTTGTCATGAATAATTCCCCGAGTGAATAGTACCCTGTGAATAGTATTTTGTGAATAGTACTCATGAATAGTACTTTATGAATAGTACCCGTGAATTGTACTTTGTGAATAGTACCCATAAATAGTACTTTTTGAATAGTACCGTAAAAATGAATACTACTCATGGACAGTACTCCGACATGAAAAGCTTAAAACTTAACAAGAATGTGGAAAAAATATCCTTATGAAACGATACTAGATGAAGCGCAAATTTCAAGCATATTCTACTAATTTCAAGGAGTATAGAAGCAATACTTTACCAAAATGAGAGTATAATCAGGAATACGAGACGAAATAATATTACTCACATACTACAGAGTATGGAAGAAAATATTATTCCTATGAGGCAAGTGGCTTGCCGACTGGTGATGTGAAAAGAAAAGTGGTTTGACGCCTGTAATGTGAAACAACAAGTGATTCGACACTTGTAATATGAAACGACAACTGGTTCAACGCCTATAATATGAAACGACAAGTAGTTTGACGTCTGGTAAAGGCAATTACTATTGGCGAAAGTGACTCTTAGATGATGACATATGAGCCCCCATGGAATAAACAAAACTTACCACAATCGTCTCATAATAGACTTTTTATTTATATCAAAGATTGAATAAATATTACCACAAATCATTTTATCTTCAATCCACACATTTTTAATCTTCCAACAATTCTTTGTCATTAATATTATAACTCATAATATTTAACGACCAGATCATTCCCAGGAAAAGGGGGCTTTCCGATAAGGATTTTTCCCTATTGGCGCGCAATTAGGTGACCAAACCTCTCCTCGACAGAACTTTCTAGACATCGTCAATATTGCAAATAATAATATGAATAACTTTGTCATCTCAATTATTGATTTAATAATATAAAATATTATGCAGATGATACTGTGATAATAATTGAATCAATAATATGAGATACAATGCAGATATTACTGTAGCAATAATTGAGTATAACTGGGTGGCTTCTTACGTAAGCATCAATAATCAATATCGTGTGCTACTATGCAACCACACGTATTACTGTACTTTTACCACCGGGTATTTCAACAGTTAACGGTAAAACTTTTGCCGTTATTTTTATAAAAAGATATTTTTGTCATTTTCTAACTCCGACAATAATTCTATTATGGGGTCCACATTTGATTGTGCCATCGCATTTAAATATTCCCCGACAAAAAAAGAATATTCCCCACCAAATGAATATTTTATTACATGCTTACTTTAAAAATTTATAAATATTACCCACAACTATAACATTATATCAAATCCACAAAGATAATATTCAAAATGTTATTTTGAGAAAATTATTCCGTATTCATAAAAGTTGGGGTCTTATAGATATTCTTCTTTGTAAACACTTGTATACATATATACTACAAAATATCAAATTTTAATTGGTGGAAACGGAGTTTTCAAGCTTCAAAAGCACTTTAAAGCTCTCTTCGCTACACACTATAAGATCCTTTCAAATCTAAAGTTTTTACTCACTTTTCTATATATATAACTATATATATTTTATATGGCTTAGTTTGGCTCGAATCAGAAATCTGAGGCTCTTACTACCTTAATGTATATATATATATATATATATATATATATATATATATATATATATATATATATAGTCCGCTTCTCCAGCAAACTGGAAGGAGTGAACTAAGAATGAACCGGCTATAACGACGTTTTTTCCGTCGCTATAGCATAGAAAGCTGGGTTTTTATGTTATAGCAACGGAAAAAACTGTCGCTATAGCCGGTTCAATCTTAGTTCGCTCCCTCCAGCTTTCTTTGAGAGAGTCAAGCTATATATATATATATATATATATATATATATATATATATATATATATATATATATATATATCATATCGGCATTTTTATAAATTCATGGCTTTTATTGCTTTATATATATATATAAGTTTAGTATATGTTGATAGTTGACTATGATTAAAATATCTGTTTTAACTGTTTATTCAGTTTAAAGCTGTGATATTAATATTTGTGGACTAGATTTATCTAAATCTAGCCATATCTAACTTTTAATCGATTCAAAAGTTGTAAAACTGGAATAGTTAAGGTAGAGTGGATAAGATTTATCTAAATCTAGTTTTCTTTCTAATTTTTGTAAATATTAAGCAACCAGACGTCCCTAGATCTGTATTTAGAGGAAATGGGAAGCTTGGCTACGTGTATGTAAGGATTTAACTGATGAATCCTTTGTTGTGTGACGTTTAGATTGAGTATATGTTTTATTTTATTATATTTGCTATGAAGGCTATTCATTTGATATTATGTGAGCCTAGGAACCACAGGATTTAAGATCCTGTTGACGGATCTAGATCTGGTTCCCATAATTAATAGACCCTTTTTCTGTTGTACAACCCACTTGCAAATCCTAGATGAGATGTTCAGGGTACTTTGATGGCTTTCATGCCCATAAAGAGCTCGACACTTATATGTATATTATATTTTCAAAGATGCTTCGCATCTCGAGAATAAAATCAAAATAAGCAGAATATGGAATAAAATAAAAGTATCAAAGGCCTCAGTTACTATGTGAGCATAAGGGTTTGAAAGCCTATTTTCAAAATACCATTTTACATGCCTTATATTAAAATTAAACTTTTATACAAGTCAAACCCTTTGTATATAGGTGCAAACGAGGCATATCACTACTTTCAAATAATGCACTTAGGCACAATTAACTGCACACACACTTCAAATAATTAGGGAATTGAAAAGACAAAGAACTATGTTTTCATCGAAAAGTCTACGGGGTGCCTAACACCTTCCCCCCTCTTAATCAAGCCCCTGAAGTCTATGAATCTTGGTTTCCAAGGCCTGTTAAACATAGTCCAATAATTGGGCTTTGTTAAGTTGGTACAACCATTTCACCATTACCAACTGGCGACTCTAAATTTTTAAATCGTCAACATTTTGTGTTGAACTCTTTTGTAAAACTTGCCCTTTAAAAAAAAATTCAATACACATATAGAGAATATAAAGGGTAAGAAAGACTAAAAGAGGATTCCAAAAGGAATTTTTTTCCCGATGTCGACAGGTAGCGACTCTGCTGGGGACGGTAGAGGGCTTAAGCCACATTTCAATCTTTTCAAAATCCCTTCTTATTTGCTTGTGTGTGAAAGTTGTCTTTATATTAAATGGATGTGAATGAATGCTTTATTTACTGCACTTTAGTGCCTTGCACAGTCTCTGTATTTTGTATTACTGCATCACACAGTTTCATCATTTCATACAGTGAGACACGATGTATGTTGTGTGATTCCTCCACCAGGAGGTGAACCCATCGGTGTTTGATTACTAGACTCAACGAAGAATAATCCCGCGAGGCTCAGGAAAGGCACCACTCAGATCTGCTCCAATTGAAAGATCGGATTAACTTCCCATATAGTAAATTGCGATGATCTGTGGACCTTCATGTTGAAAAGCCGCGAGAGTAACCTAAGATAGGTCAGCCTCTAATAAACCAAACGCGAAGGGGAGTCTCTTCATACCTTTCCCTTTTCAATTCCATGTAAATTTTGATTCAATGTAAATTATGAGTCCATGTAAATGTAAAGTAAAGAAAAGAAAAAGAAAAAGAAAATGTATATATGTATTCCATTCCCTGTCAAATCCTGTCATGATATCCTGTCATCAAAACAACTGATATTTGTTTAGCAGGAAAATATTAAAAACCATAGAAAACCAAGACATTGCATCAATTCATGTTGTTAACTCTTCGTGTACGTAAGATACTTCTCATTACCAGATCAAAATATAAGAAAACATAAAGACTATCCACTAATATGGCTGAAAGTGCCCAAGACGAATCTGGTTCTGTATCTCGAAAGGAGTTTGAGGGACTTAAGAATCAAATAGTAGTGTTGGCTATCCTCTTAAAAGGACAAAGTAAAAGCACTCAGGGACAGACAATGCCCAATCAAACAGATTCCTCCTCCCAGGGTGGTAAGCAAAGTGCTAAAAGAAAGTAACCAACAAAACCCCTAAAATTACCGACCTCAAGGATGATCAAGAAACTGGGGATATAAGTAAAAAAATCCAATAAATTGAGGAAACCATCCAGTCAATCAAAGGGACTGGAAACTTTAAAAGTGTAACCTATTCATATCTCTTCATATTCCCATGGGCTCAATATCCTGACAAATTCCAAGTCCCATAATTTAAAAAGTACAATGGGGCAGGCGATCCTTATACGCACCTAAAAGTATACATTGGCGAGATGGGGTCTTATGCTAAAGATGAAAGCCTTAGAATGTAGCTTTTCCAAAAGAGTCTCACTAGAGAGGCTAGAGCCTGGTATGCCCAACTGGACAATGCTAAATTCCACAACTGGAAAGAATTGACCCATGCCTTTCTAAATCAGTATAGTTTTCAGTCACAAATGGCACCAGATCGATACCAAGTGACTAATGTCAAAAAGCAGAGTACTGAGTCTTTCCGTGAATATGCCCAAAGATGGAGGCGTATGGCAACACATGTTAGCCCACCAATGACAGAAACTGAATTGGTAATGACTTTCATAGACATCTAAGAGGCACCTTATTATGAGAGGATCCTAGTAGGAATAGGCAAGCCATTTCAACAATAGGTTGCATTCAACTAATGCCAAGACATAAAGAGAAAATTTGAAAGAAAAAAAAATCAGGTGTTCACTCCACTGGGCGATTCCCTTGAAAATGCATTGGTGATGTAAATAGATCTTAAGAAAATTATCTAACTGGCTCCACCTCTTGATCTAAGAAATAAAAGATACAATCCAAGCTAGAGATGTGCTTACCACTCATGGTCTCCGGGACACGATACACAAGATTGTTGGTCCTTAAAGCATAAAATTCAAAATCTGATCGAAAGTAGCAGTATTGTGGTCCAACAACCTGACCAACAAAATGTTAACATCAACCTTCTATTGAAGAATGATATAGAGGGAGTAAACATGATCGGGTCAAGAAGAGATGAAATGTATCCAAATTGTAAGTACATACGAGAGATGGAGGGATACCCCCAAAGGAACAAAACAAATGTCATAGAGTGGGAAAATTTAGAGAAATATATGACAGTAAGTCAATAATTAGAGACGATTCAACATCAAGTAACTCTGTTGGCTAATCTGATAGTATACCAACATCAGGTTACAAGGAAACTTTTCATTCAACTCTTAGAAAGCCAAGAGAATAGAGAAGTTAACTAGAATTAAAGCCTATATTCCTCCAAGATGAGCCAACTAAATGAAGAAGATCAAAGCAGGCTGAAATGACAAGAAAAATGGAATGATAAAATTACAAGAAGATCTCGCCAGCGAAAAAATTGCTCGGGGGAATACGGATTCTCAAAGAAGAAAGTTCAAACAACCTCTAAAAGAGACCAAAAATTCACCCATCTAAACAAATCAAATGAAGAGATGCTACACTTTCTGATAAGTGAATGAAAGATTCCTGAGTTGCTGCTTCCTATAAATCCCAATTTGAAAAGTTATGATTCCACCAAGATATGTCTCTACCATTCTAACTCACCTGGACATGCAACTGAGGAATGTTTGGTCTCTAAAGCATAAAATCAAGGATCTCATTGAAAATAGAGAACTGAAGATAGAAATCTACATGATTAGAAAAGGCGAAAGGGAAATAATGAGCTTAAGATGTCCATTCGAGACATGTAGTTTAAAGGAGGCGACGACCCCCTAAGAAAATTTCTTCGCAACTTTCAAACATCTTGTTGCCAAAAGTCAGAAACCACATTCCTGATTTTACCCTCCTGGATGATGAGGATGAAATACTGATCCTTCCCAATGTTGAAAAAGCCAAAAAGGAAAGTTCCTTGCATGAAATATAACAACAATTCGGGGAAGATTTCATAGTTAAATCCTCTTAAACCCATGAAAAAGATGAAGGAACATATGAAGAAAAAGGTGGTAAGATTGTTAGGGAAGCCAACGCATCAAGGAATGAAAAGTTCATCCCTTTTTGTGATGGGTCTAGTTTAAGCATCCCGGAGGATGTCTTTGAATCGAGGCGCATCAAGTTATGGCAAGAATCAAGATATTTATGACCAAAAGATGACCTCTATTACGAGCCTTGAAGGCAACATGCCTCAGCTAGCCAAGAATACGTAGATCTAAAGGGAAGTTGAGAGTTCCAGGAAATAGTGGGACGATATCACTTTCTTAGCATTGTGCCTTTTATTTTTCATGAATGTAAATATTGGAAAAAAATCAAAAAATCAAGAAAATCAAAAAATAATCAAACCAATCAGGTTTCAGCCAAGCTTGAACTATAAAATACTTGATCTCCCCTCATCAATGGGAGTACGTAGGCAGCCATTTATGGTACTATCAAACCAAACAAAAAAACCAAAAACCCGTCAAATTAATCAAATAAACCCAGTCAAGCCAAGCTTGAACTACAAAAGACCTTATCTCCCCTTATCAATGGGAGTACGTAGGCAGTCATCTATGCTGCGGTCAAACCAAACAAAAAATCCAAAAGCCCCTCAAATCAATCAAATAAAACAATTCAAGCCAAGCTTTAACTACGAAAGATCTGATCTCCCCTCATCAATGGGAGTACGTAGGCAGCAATTTATGGTGCGGTCTAACCTTCAGAAGAAACATCCAAATCTAAACATCAATCCCAAGACACCAAAATAAAACCTTAAAAGCCTACACCCAAGAAAACCCAATGGCACCTCAATGTTATTCCAACAAATCTGGCACAAGTCCTGGAAAGAAAGAGATAGCGATACATCAAGACAACCAGTAATAGGGATGAAATGGCCATCATCATAAGATACAACTCGTCAACAACTCATCACTCCTGAAGTGCGAGAAGACTTGATCTCCTTTGGCATAAGCAGTACATGGGCAACCATCGTGGTAAAGTCTATCTCTTACCAGGTGACCTATTCCCCCAAATCAAGACCACAAATTAAACCTTGCAGATCACATCAAACTTAGATGAATGCATCACCAACCAAGATGAGATCTTATGGCTAATTCAGTGGAGTCTGAAGGCCTCTCGACATCAATCATCAAAGTTGAAACAACAACATTGTGATATATCAAACATGATCATCAGCAAAGACCTTCAAAGAACTGACACCCTCATTCATAAGTCTTCATCAAATCAAAAGAAAATCATGAAGGCCAATTGCGCCTACAAGTCAAAATGAGGATTGGGGCAAACCAAATGTGAACTCTCCACTACATGTTCATCATATGGGTCCAGAGGTAAAAGACTCTTGCAATCTCGGCATCTTATCAGCTCATCTATCAAAGCAATTTTAATACCCATTAATTGTGTGCATTTGAGCTTAATCTTATGGAAGATTTTAAGGGTTTGTGTCTATTCATGCATGTTTTATGTTGTTTTGTAGGAATTGGGACAAAAGTTACTTGGATCGACGTTTGGGGTTGCTAGATTCGCATTTTTGGCTTGCCATTTATATATCAGTCATGTCAAAGCCGATTTTAGCATATCTCCAGCCTTTATTTGGAAAAAAATCAAAGAATTAAAAGTGTAGATCTACGTCTCTTCTTCTCGAAACATCTTAAATCATCGAAATTTGAATTTAGACGGAGAGGTTATGGCCATTTTCCTAAAAAACGTCAGAGCATAAAATTTCAAAAAAAGGACCCTCACCGGGGCGGACATTATACACACAAAACCCCCGCTGGGGCGGGGGTACTAAGGCAAAAACAGAAACATCCCCCGCCAGGGTTGGCCTAGTTAGTAAAAAATCCCTCTGGGGCGGGAGTGTTGGGAAGAAAAATGAGTTTTTTCAGAATTTTAGTTCAAGAATGATTGATTCGAGCTGATTGATCAAGGACACTTCTAGGAGGATTTGTAAAGCCCCCAAACTCGGGTACTTGAAACCCGAACTCGGTGCTTTACGATACCATTTCTATGAGCGGAATAATACTAAAAATATAAAATTCCAACTTAATTTATATGTATCAAAGTCTAATCCCAATTACAAAACCTTTACTATAATTCTTTACATGATATATAATACATATCATTGTCTATATATTGTCTAACTATTACAAAAGACACCATTAAACATGTTCTATTTGCTTTCCTTTTCACTTGTTCTTGTCTGAACCTTCGGGTTGATCATGCCTAGCTGAAAACATTTAAATTTAAAATTCGTTTTCGTCTTGGCGGCATTATCGTAAATTATTCTTATCAACTTACATTCTAAACCTTATCGTATACGTGCAATTTTCTATTCAAATAGTCATGTACTCAAAATATTAGACTTTGAAAACTTTGGTTTACCGTATTAACCAGTGTTCAGATAAATAATTAATATCTTTATACCAACTTATTTCATTAATCCCACATAGACTCATATTCATAACAGTTGACATACCTTAGAATATATTGCTTTAAACATTCGTTATCCCTTTGTGACTCAAAAGTCGGGAATCGCTGCCACAACTTATATAAAAGTTAAAAATATTACCTTATACAGACATACCTATCATATACGTATCATAGAATCATACATATTTAAGTAATACTAATACTACTTAATTCTTACGCCTCCAATATGGATCAATTGCTTAGAAATCTGTCTATTCCCATTATCCTCAATAATCCATTCACACCTAACTACACCTAGTTCGTCCAACTTACCATACATTACGAGTTTAAGAACTCACCACAAACATATGAGTTTAAGAACTCGACATTGACCACATATTCTTTAACTATACTTTACCTATCAGTCATACTATCGTTTCAGGGTTCGATACTATACTTTTCAAAACAATCACCTCATTGAGGTAGCTTTCAATATGAGCCTCTATTTCAGCTATTGGCTTTGATATTGGCTCGGTTATGGAGGCTGACTTCTTCTTTACGATTTAAGGGTATCCTAATCCTTTCTATCTGACATCTACACACAAACTATCTTGATTATCACTTAATATATACACACGACAATTAATAGTTTTATATAAGTTATCTTTTATTTGATTTGACGATGAACTTATTCAATTCATCTCCTTTTTTAAACTCTATATGAGTTATTTGTATTTTCAACGTTTCCCTCTGTTCCAAGGATATAGCCTAAGGTCTAGCCCACCTAATGTTTTTAACCCTAAAGCTCTAATACCAACTTGTAAAGCCCCCAAACTCGGGTACTTGAAACCCGAACTCGGTGCTTTACCACACCATTTCTATGAGCGAAATAATACTAATAATAATAACAATAATATAAAAATCCAACTTAATTTATATTTATCAGAGTCTAATCCCAATTACGCAACCTTTACTATAATTCTTTACATGATATATAATACATATCTTAGTCTATATATTGTCTAACTATTATAAAAGACACCATTAAACATGTTCTCTTTGTTTTCCTTTTAACTTGTTCTTGTTTAAACCTTTGGGTTGATCATGCCTAGCTGAAAACATTTAAATTTAAAGCAAGAATGAGCATTTGGGTGCCCAGCAAGTAATAACAATTAGAAATATAATTAGCTGAAAGAAATAAATATTTTCTTTGTACATCACTTCAACAACGAATTTATTTATAACATCAATCAACAATTCCTGTCCACAATCATATGAATAACTTATAATCATAATTGTGATTCTGAATTCCCTTTCGCACCCTGGACAAAGATAATTTTCATCATATATCTTCACCTAAAACATCAAAAATCATGATTATACCAAATCACAATTCATACTCGTAATTATTAAATCATCTTTGCACTACGGCCAAAGATATTCATTATTATCACAACCATGAATTAATATTTTATTGCTGAGACTCAGTTCAATAAATAATTCACGTCATCGAATCATCCCTGCACTACATGCCAAGGATATTCTTTAGTATCACGACCACGAATTATCCATGCACTACGGGCCAAAGATAATCGTGTTTTCATCAACGGTCCTGATCATGCCATAAAATAATTCATCTTTACACCCTTGGCCGAAGCGAATCCATAGCCATAATCATACCAAAAACTGTCCATCAATGCACTACGGGCCAATGAGGACTTTTTCATTAGTATCACAACCACAAATTATCCATGCACTACGGGCCAAAGATAATCGTGTTTTTATCAACGGTCCTGATCATGCTATAAAACAATTCATCTTTGCACCCTTGGCCGAAGAGAATCCATAGTCATAATCATACCAAAAATTGTCCATCAATGCACTAAGGGCCAATGAGGACTTTTTTCCATATCATTTGCAATATTACGGTCATGATTATACCAAATAATCCATGGTCATAATCATACCAAGTCCATCTATGCACTACATGCCACAGATGACTTTCAACATAATATAAATATGAGGATGATGACAATATTATAAGCATTAATCAAACTAAATCAAGGATAAATATTAAAGACTTTAAATTTATCCAAACATTATCAATCACTTAATAAAATCATAATCTAATACTGTTAATACTATAACAATATTTTAATCACTTCTTAAACTTATAAACAATTACATTTAATTGTTTACACTTTTATAAATAATGCATTTAATCATTCAAAATGTCATACTCATAAGATTTCATCACCAATAATCAAATTACTCATAAAAATCAAGATATACCTTATATATAGGATTTCAAAGCCTTAAAATCCTATTTACCAATTCTTCAACTCCACATAACATATTTAACTCATATATTTAAGTAGCTAAACTATTTTCATGAAAAATATCAACTCAGGTCCCAAAAATTATTCTTTTCTCGATTTAGCATAATATAGTCCCATATTGAACATATATTTTCTTGACATTTTAAAATTCATATACTATTTTTCAAAAATCAATTTCTAATTAATTCTTTAAGAAATTAGCTACCTCACGATTAACTCCAGAAATTCCCAAATCTTGGCAGGATCTTACACATGTTAACATGAGCTTCGAGCTTTAAATTCCATGGTCATCTGAGTTATAAAACTCCAGCTTATAGCGTTTTTTAATCGAAAAAACTAAATATTGAAATGGTCATAACTTGCTCATTTTAAGTTGAAATGAGCTCATTTTTGGACAGGAGGTACTTTATATCATATACTTTTATGTTCCAAAAGGCTAGAATTTTCTCACAAATTAAGTGGTAAAATAAATTTTTTAAAATCGTGGCGTGACCTTTTTTATATTTTTGCGCTTTTTTAGTACTTTGCTAAAAATCACCCATATAAAAAATCTACAACACCTTTTCTAGTGATTCCACTTGGATAAGTTAAAAAACTCATAGACCTAACTCTAGAACTTGACCACACTCAAAAATTCGAAATATAATATGAGATATGGTCAATTGAATTTCATGTTCCATTTTCACCAAAATCTAATTTTTCAACCCTTTGTGATTTCTAAGAAACTTTCATGTTTTCACATAATTAACCAACATAACTCATCATAACACTTACTAATACTACATATACCCATGATTTTCAATAGTCCAATGCTTTTATTATGACTTTTATCATAATCCACGTAAACAGATCATTTCCACAATTTAACATGGAATGAAATACAAAGGATCGTTCACCATGCATGTGGTAATCCACATAGACATGTTATTCCAAATAGAATAATAAATACGGAACCAGGTCCGACGTAAAATGCACAAATAGGATATTTCATTGAGAATAGTAAAGATGTAACCAGTGTCCGCGTAAACGCGTCTGAGAATGAGATATTCCAATGAATAATAAATAATGGAACCAGTCATACGTAAAAGCACGCATGTGATGTTCCAACAGAATGATAAATAATGGAACCAGTCCCACAGTAAACGCACGATTATGGATGTTCCAAAGAGAATAATAAAGAATGGAATAACAGAAGTTCTCTTCATGGATAAGAAAGAAATAATACTCCCTACGAGTACAACAAATAATATCCCTTACTATAATAATAATAATATCCCTTACTATAATAATAATATCCCTTACCTTAAAAGAAGAGTACTGGATATAGGAGTAGTGAAGTAGCAGAATACTTTTCTTCTTTCTCTCTATAATTTCTCTCTATAATAATTACTCTAAAGTTTTTGTGAATTGGTGAGAACTGAAGGAAGAATGAGCTTCTATTTATAAGAAAATATAGTTTCGATAATTGCACGTTTTGGGGCTTGAAATATTACAGTATAATACCTTCCTCTTTTTCTACATTTTTAATTTAGTCCTGCAAGTATTATCAATCTTGCACCAACTCCCATAATAGTAAATCATGTGAATCAATAGTAAATCATGTGACTCAATAGTTCTAAACATGTAAAAAAAATAATTACATTATAATACCTTCATCTATACCTCCATTTTTAACTTAGTCATGCAAGTATTATCAATCTTTCACCACCTCCCCTTAACTTTAAACTTTTATCAATTTAACCATTTAAGAAATAAAATAATAATTATAAGAAAATTGAATACTTTTATTTCATAAAATTTGGGGTCTTACAAAAGTAATACGCGTTGTTGAATAGTAGCACACGGTTTTGCACAGTATTTTTGAATTATTGATTCTTACGTGAGAAGGCACTACTCAATAATTGTTACAGTAATTACTGTTCAATATTTTATTTTATTGATTCAATAATTGCTGCATTGATATTTTATATTATTGTTGTTTCAATAATTGTCACTGCACAGTATTTCCCATTATCAGATTAATAATTTATATTATTTGAATAATATTATTTGATAGCATTATTGGCAATGTCTAGAAAATTTTGTCAAGGAGAGGTTTGGTCACCTAATTGCGCGCTAGTAAGGAGAAATCCTTATTGGAAAGCCCCCTCTTTCCTAGGAACTACCTGGTTGTCATTGTTGTGATTCTGTAATATTATTTGTGAATAATTAATTATTGATTTATATGATAAGGAAATATTTATTTGATGAGGATATAAATGATGAATTTATTTATGTGGTTATAAATAAAGTAATTAATGTTGAGGTGTTTTATTGGTATTTTGTCGAAATGGAGAACAAAATATGGGATTTTCAGAAAAATTAGTTTATTACTTAATTTTATAAAATCCATAACTCTTTGTGTATAATGAGTTAGGAGATGAGCCATATATCAAAAGAAATCCCTGGAAGTAAGCTAACCTTAGAAATTGGAATCACCCAAAAATTCATTGTGGATATTTCGTGGTGAAGTTTTGAATGAAACTGGTTCGAAGGACTTATAATCCGATAATCAGTGTTCTTGAGATATATTGCGTGAGTCATAAATTTTGATTCGACCGTTGAATCGTTGTGATTTTTGGATATGTTATACATATATAAGTTGAGTATATGTCCACAAATTTTGAACCGTTAAAAATTAACGTATCATTGGTTATGAATTTTGAGAAGTGACTGATTCAGAAATTGTTTTTATAAATATTTTTAGTGGAAAATTCTAGAAGGCGGGCCCCACTTTTTGGTTGGTGTAAGAGATCATGTGCTGAATTGAGTTCAATTGTGGAGGGCTGGTCTTTGATGGTTGCGTAGGAGAAAAGAATAATTAATATATTATTTTATTAATTTAGTCTCCTTTAATCGTTTCTAAAGATTTTCCTATAAATAGGTGCTTAAGTTAGAATTGAAAATCACACCGAAACATAAGTTTTCTCTCTATATTATCAAGCATATTTTTTGTTAGTATTTAGATATCTTGAGTGTTGTTATACGGTATAAAGTTCATTCAAAAGTTATATCCGATATTCAAGTCGAAATACTTTTCTTTTTTGGTAAGGATTGTAAGGGTTGTTATGTTTTTCAGTTTCATAATTTTTCTGACCTTCAAAAATTTTGGAAAAATATGAAATTATAATTTGATGTGTTTTCTAGATTGTGTCCAAAAATGGAAATTTTTGGATGTATAGATTATGAGTTATGAATTTTATGGGAAAATACTATTTTAAAAGTAAACTCTTATAACTCCTTGTGGTTAACTCCAAAATTAATGAAATTTGTATTGGGAGTACATGTATATAATGTATATACTCAGAAATTTTGGAATTTTTGGACAAAAGTACAATTTATGATAAATGTCTAAATATTCAGCTGTTTTGGCCATATAAAAATAGTAAATGAATTTTAAAAATTCTGAGAAAAATATATGTTCAATATGAGACTATATTTTGCTAAATCCTAAAAAAAAAATATTTTTGGAGCTGATTTGGTATTTTTTATGAAAATGGACTAGTTATGAATGAATGAATTAAATATGATATGTGAAGGAAGAAAATTGGAAAATATGATTTTATGCTTGAGAATCCTACATGAGGTATATGCAAATTTTTTATGAGGGTTTTGGTTATTGGTGATGAAATCTTATGAGTTTGGCATTTTAGGATGATTAAATGCATTATTTAGTAAAGTATAAACAATTAAAATAAATTGTTTATAAACTTAAGAAATATTATTCTTTCAATATCATTATAACGAAATATTGGTATGGATTTTATTGTGGAATTTCTACATTTTTCAAGTCGGGGTTACTATTTACGAGTTACTATTCATGAGTTACTATTCATGAGTTACTATTCATGGGTACTATTCACGACAAAATTGGTTTCTTTTTCTGACCAAATTACCGTTGATTTATGAATCTTACTCTTGAAATTAAATCCATGTTTTGATTATATTATTTTTATTATCATATATAACATTTTTATAATCTTAGAGATGAAATTTCTCTTTGACTTGAGTGTAAAGATGGGTAGATTATTGGTATGATCGTGACTATGGGTTCTCTTTGGCCAGTAGTGCAAAGTTGAATCGTTGACTGGTATGATCATGACCATTGAATTTACAATTGAATATTTTTAGCTTAAGTGCAAAGGTGAATGGATCAACATGGTTATAATTATTGTTTATATAAATTCTGATATGATTATTTATTTCTTTGAGATATTAATATATTTGGCTTGTAGTGCAAATATGAACTGTTGATGAATATATTTGGCATGTAGTGCAAATATGAACTGTTGAGGAATATCTTTGGCATGTAGTGCAAAGATGAATTGTTGATGAATATCTTTGGCCCGTAGTACAAAGATGACCTGTTGTTGAATATCTTTGGCCAGTAGTGCAAAGATGAACTGTTGATGAATATCTTTGGCCCGTAGTGCAAAGATAAATTTATTAGTATGATTATGAACAAGAATTATGATTTAGTATAACCATGATCTTTCATGTTTCAGGTAAAGAAATGTGATGAAAATTATCTTCGTCCTGGATGCGAAGAGGAATTTAGAATCACAATTATGATTATGAGTTATTCATATGATTGTGGACCAGAACTGTTGATTGATGTTACAGGGATAAAACATTGTTGGTGAATTTTTAACCTGGAGAAGATAATAGACTTTATAGTCTATTTGACTCTTCTAATGGATTGCTCGTTCCGCTGCAACTATGGTTGAAAAGTTTTATCATCTACCATATGTTCTAAATCTCTGATTTATTACTGATGAAGGCTATTGATAATTTAATTATCTTTAGTCATGATATTCTTTACTGGGCTAGTTGTGCTCACCCTTCTGTTTCACAATTCTTTTCAAGTAATAAGAGTGTAGCTGGGTCGAGCGGGGGTAACAGGGAAATAGAACGGTGGTCATCATTTAGTAGTTATATTTGGTGAATAAAATAGGGTGAGGTGAACCCTACGTTGGAAGGGTGTTTTGCCACTATCATACAAGATGTCTAAAGACATACAACCTCGTGTCATCATAAGATAGGGTTGTGCACATCCACTTACTGAGTATATCTACGAGCACTACCTATATGATCTTGGAGTTTATTTGAAGTATAATTCTCAATTAGAGATAGTAGAGATAATTATATGTCAAGAGAAGACTCACCATTGGAAAGAATATGATAGTAATCTTCTCGTTTTTCTTTGGGGTCTATTGGGTCAACCAAGGATAATTCTGTGGCCAAATGATATCTATTATAACCTAGACGCATGGCCTCCCATGTACGAAGGTTTCCTTGAGCACTTCCCAAAGATACTAATTTCTAAAACAGTTTTTGACTATACCTTTATGTAAGGTGCCATTGTGACGTGCTATCCAAGGTTGGGATGCGAGTCACAGTTGGTATATATTTGTATCAAAACTCACAGCATATGTGTTGTTGTATTTTGCATGATAATTATTGTAATAAATTTGTAGTTGTTTTCTGTACAATGTATTTGGCGACTCAAAATAGGTTGGGCGGAATGGACCTATTTTGGGGTTGTCACAGTTGGTATCAGAGCTTAGGGATATGGTCTTTGGCGGAGATCGGGGAATAGAACTAGGAGGGGAGAGATGAGTAAATCCTTCGCTAGTGTGTCCTACCTAAGCTTATTTGTTGGTCAGTCATAATATCGAGATATTATGTGATATATTAATTTGTTCAGTTAACCCTTGTTTTATGGCAGTATTTGAGAATGGCAGCTGAGAATGTTAATAATGGAGTGAATGAAACAGTGGGGATACCTCTAATCACCAACCATGATAATGTGATGTCAGACAAAGAAGAAATTAGAGATATTCTTGTTGTGAGGGAAGAATTAATAGTTGCACCAGAGCTAGTCGCAGAGGTAGCAGCTGGGAGTGAGGAA
This sequence comes from Panax quinquefolius, assembly GCA_020205615.1. Taxonomy (NCBI): domain Eukaryota; kingdom Viridiplantae; phylum Streptophyta; class Magnoliopsida; order Apiales; family Araliaceae; genus Panax; species Panax quinquefolius. The sequence goes on along the minus strand of JAINUW010000177.1, from coordinate 1,075,839 downwards.
GAAGAAGAACCTGAGGATAATTTATTAGAGGTATTTTATGATCAAAATGTAGAATTGCAAAATAGTATTCATGAGTTAGAAGAGCAGGCTGAAGAACAACACGCGATCGTGGAGCAAAAGGATGCAACGATTCAAGCTTGTGTTACCCGATATGTGATGCTTGAACAGAAGCATTCTTTGGCAGAGTATAAGATGATAAAGCTGGAATCTGAGCTGAAAGAAGAAACAACTGAATGAGTGAGAGTGAGTGATGCATGGGTAAAAGTCGCACGACGCATTGATATTGTGGAAAGAGATGTCCGATATAAGAAGGCTAAAATAGATGATATGAATTTCTCTTTTTGGACAGCAATTGGGAGAACCCAACATCGAGTTTTGAATTACCCTGTAAAGAGCGATCAACCTGAATTCGATATGGATCGAAGATTAATGATTCAGATCATGAATCAGGAGTACAACGAGGTAGTTGAGGGAGGAATATGCCCTATAGAAAAGTATATTCCAACGGTAGTGATTACGCCAAATGTTGCCCCAGACAAGTCAAAGCCGAGTAGTTCAAGGGATAGCGGTTGTCATGACTTCCCAACAAGTGAGGAACCCAAATGAAGTTATCACGGGAGATGAGCAATGGAGAAATCATGATGAGCGGAGAGATAGAATCTGAAATGAAAGCAAGGTATTCTCAACTCTTCGAAATACCAGGTACGTAAATTTCGGGGACGAAATTTCATAAGGAGGGGAGATTGTAAGACCCCGAATTTTATGAAATAAAATTATTCAATTTTTCTTATAATTACAATTCAGTAAATGGTTAAATTGATAAAAAATTAAAGTTAAGGATGATATATGAATTTTTTTCAAAATACACAAGTGGTTATAAAATATTCATTGTTGTCGGGGAATATTCGTTTAGTCGTGGAATATTCTTTCTGTCGGGGAATATTCGTACGACGGCGCAGCCATTTATGGGCCCCATAACGGATAACTGTTAGATGAAGAAAACGACAAATTTGAGTTTTTACAAATAATGGCGTAATCGTTACCGTTAACACTGTTGGAATACCCCGTGGGTAAAGTAAAGTAATACGCGTTGTTGCACAGTAGCACACGGTTTTGCACAGTATTTTTGAATTATTGATTCTTACGTGAGAAGGCACTACTCAATAATTGTTACAGTAATTACTGTTCAATATTTTATTTTATTGATTCAATAATTGTTGCGTTGATATTTTATATTATTGTTGTTTCAATAATTGTCATTGCACAGTATTTTCCATTATCAAATCAATAATTCATATTATTTGAATAATATTATTAGATAGCATTATTGGCAATGTCTAGAAAATTCTATCAAGGAGAGGTTTGGTCACCTAATTGCGCGCCAGTAAGGAGAAATCCTTATTGGAAAGCCCCCTCTTTCCTGGGAACTTTCTGGTTGCCATTGTTGTGATTCTGTAATATTATTTGTGAATAATTAATTATTGATTTATATGATAAGGAAATATTTATTTGATGTGGATATAAATGATGGATTTATTTATGTGGTTATAAATAAAAGAATTAATGTTGAGGTGTTTTATTGGTATTTTGTCGAAATGGAGAACAAAATATGGGATTTTCAAAAAAATTAGTTTATTACTTAATTTTAGAAAATCCATAACTCTTTGTGTATAATGAGTTAGGAGATGAGCCATATATCATAAGAAAGCCCTGGAAGTAAGTTAACTGTAGATATTGGAATCACCCAAAAATTCTTTGTGGATATTTCGTGGTGAATTTTTGAATGAAACTGGTTCGAAGGACTTATAATCCGATAATCAGTGTTCTTGAGATATATTGCGTGAGTCATAAATTTTGATCCGACCGTTGGATCGTTGTGATTTTTGGATATGTTATACATATATAAGTTGAGTATATGTCCACAAATTTTGAACCGTTAAAAATTAACGTATCATTGGTTATGAATTTTGAGAAGTGACTGATTCAGAAATTGTTTTTATAAATATTTTTAGTGGAAAATTCTAGAAGGCGGACCCCACTTTTTGGTTGGTGTAAGAGATCATGTGCTGGATTGAGTTCAATTGTGGAGGGCTGGTCTTTGATGGTTGCGTAGGAGAAAAGAATAATTAATATATTATGTAAAACCCCAACTTTTTGAGTAAAGATGAATTTTCTATAAATATTATTTTTGAATATTATGGAGTGAAATTGATATAATAGTTGTGGGTAATATTTATAAATTTTTCAAAGTACGCAAGTTGTTATATAATATTCGATTGGTCGGGGAATATTCATTTTAACAGGGAATATTAGTACAACGGCACAATCATTGGTGGACCCCACAACGGAATTATTGTCGGATTGAGAAAACGATAAAAATACTTTATGAAAATAACGGCGGAAGTTTTACCGTTAACTGTTGAAACACCCGGTGTTAAAAGTACAGTAATACGTGTGGTTGCATAGTAGCACACGGTATTAATTATTGATGCTTAAGTGATAAATCACTCAGTTTTGTTGGTATTATTAATGTAATAATACAGAAAATCTTTTTATATAAAACAGAATACTTTTATAAAGTTATTCTATAAATAGAATATATTATATTCTATTATGCATAGTGTTGCATAATGTATGCTCAGATAGTATTTTGCATAGTAAAATCTTTTTATATAAAATGTAATACTTTTATAAAGCTATCGCTTTTATTAGACAATAATTAAAATATATTATATTTTATTATGCATATTGTTTGCATAGTGGCTCGTGATAAGTGTTTGATATAGTAAAATCTTTTATAAAGTTATTCATTTTATTAGATTATAAATAGAATATATTTTATTTTATTTTGCTTTAAATATGGACCGTCAGATTAAAGTAAATCAATCTCGACCTTTCATGAGTTAGTTACTATGCATTTCCATTTTTCTATAAATAGAAGCTCATTCATTCATTATTTTCTTACGAATTCACTAAAACTCTAAAGAGATAAACTATAGAGAGAAAGAAGAAAGTATTCTGCTACTTCACTACTTATATATCCAGTACTCTTCTTCTTAAAGTAGGGAATATTATTTGTTGTACTCGTAAAGAGTGTTATTCTTTCTTATTCATGAAGGGAACTGTTGTTATTCCAATTCTTATTATTCTGTTGGAATAACCTGTATACGCAATCTACCCTATACTTGGTGACATTCTTCTATTATTCTGTTGGAACATCCTGTCTGTGTGTTTTACACCGGACTTGGTTCCGTCTTTATTATTATTCCGTTGAACATCCTCATGCTCGTGTGTTTTACAATCAACCCGGTTCCGCTTTTTTATTATTATTCCGCTGGAACATCCTCGCTCGTGTGTTTTACACCCACCTAGTTCCGTCTTTTATTATTCTGTTGGAACATCCCGCTTGCAAATTTTGCTTGACCGGTTCTCGTTATTATTACTTTGTTGAATAACTTTTATCATCTGCGCGGGTACCGCATGCATGGTGATTTCTTTTGTTATTCCATTCTTTATTATACTCAAATTGGTTAAAGTTTTGACTTCTATATTCCATGAAATTAGTAGAATATCCTTGATATTTGCGCTTCATCCAAAGATCTTTTCATGGAAATATTCTTCCGATCATTCTTGAATTTTACTCTACAAAACAAAGATTATCATGTTGACAATTTGGACGTTAATAATTCCCCGATAAAATAATTCTTGAACTTGTTTTATTGAATTCTTATATCATTGTCATCATCCTCATGTTTATATTTTGTTGAAAGTCATCTCGTGGCTCAGAGTGCATAGATGGACTTGGTATGATTATAACCGTGGATTATTCTTGCAGTAATCATGGACCGTAATGTTACAAATGATGTGGTAAAAGTTCTCATTGGCAGTAGTGCATTGATGGACGATTGTTGGCATGATCATGACCATTAATGAATACACAAATATTCTAGGCCCGTAGTGCATGTATAATTGTGGTCGTGATACTAAAGAATATCCTTGGTCAGAAAAGTGGGGTGATTCGATGATGTGGAATATTTATTAAGTTTAGTCTCAAATATAACAATGATGAAAAACCTTTAAATCATAAAAGATAGTAGATTTTATTTTCTACTTGACTCTTTTAATGGATTGCTTGTTTTGTTGCAGTTAAACTTGATGTCTATTATATTTTATCAGTTTAACATTGTTGGAGACTAATGATAATTTATTCTGTATTATCTTAGTCAGAATATTTCTTACTGGGCTAGTTGAGCTCACCCTTTCTTTCACCGTTCTTCAGAAATGAGAATATAGCCGGGATGAGTCGGGGAACGGAGTGATGGTCCAGAGGATAGCATTAGTAGTCCTCACTATCCTGTGAAATAGTGTGATAATAATTGTAATGAGGACTCCTTTTGAGTTTGTATAATCTTTAGTAGATAATATTTGTATTCAAACTCACGATTAATGTTTGTCGATTGTACCGACAATTGTATTAGTAAGTTGTATTTGAATTCTGTACCATGTATCTGACGACCCAAGATGGGTGATGTATACCTAATTTAAGGGGCGTCACAGTTGGTGTCAAAGCTTTGGGATATGATCCCTGGCTAAGATGTGAGACTAGAACGAGGAGGGGAGAGACGGGGAATTCTTTCGCTAGTATGACCTACTTAAATTTATTTTGTATTTAAATTGGTTGGTCAGAGTTTAGAGATATTATGTTACATGTCAATTAACCTTTGTTTTGTGGCAGTATCTGAAAATGACATCCGAAAATGTTGAAAATAGCAATGGAGCACAAGAGACCGTTGAGTCTCCACATATTAATAATCAGGAGAATGTTCATCATCAAAAATATTAATAATCAACGATTAAATTTGACTCCGGAGAAATTAGACTTTTACTTATCTGTGGAAACTCTGTTGGGAGAAACTTTCATTACATCCACGGTTTTTAAGTCTTGTTTGGTTCAAGTTGGTACCCACACATTACCTGTCGATCTTATTGCATTAAAAATACTTGCATTTGATGTAATTATAGGGATTGATTGGTTAACTACTCATCATGCAAAAATTGATTGTTTTCGTAAGGTTGTTAGCTTTCATATTCCTAATCGACCTATTATGCGAATTCAAGCAACCAAACCATTAAAATCAATCACTGTCATCTCAAGCCATAAAGCTATTCATTTATTGAAAAACGGATGTCAAGCTTTCTTAGCTCATGTCACAGATCTAAACAAAAATACGTCAGTTTTGAATAATATTTCTATTGTTAATGAATTTCCTGACGTATTCCTCAAGAACTTCCCAGCCTACCCCAGAAGCGTGAAATTGAATTTTGTATCGACCTTGAACCCGGTACAAAACCCATTTCCAAAGCCCCATATCGAATGGCTCCTATTGAACTTCAGGAGTTAAAGACTCAACTGCAGGAATTGTTAGATATTGGCTTTATTCGTCCTAGCACTTCTCCTTGGGGTGCTCCTGTTCTATTCGTGAAGAAGAAAGATGGGAGTATGCGACTTTGTATTGATTATCGGTTGTTGAATCATGTCACCATCAAAAATAGGTACCCATTGCCACGTATTGATAACCTGTTTGACCAGTTGCAAGGAGCCAAATTCTTTTTAAAGATTGATCTTCGTTCCGGATATCACCAATTGAAGATTAGAACCGATGATATTCCAAAGACGACTTTCAAAACTCGGTACGGGCATTATGAATTCCTAGTCATGTCCTTTGGATTGACTAATGCTCCTGCTGCCTTCATGGATATGATGAACCGAGTATTCAAGGAATATTTGGATCATTTTGTGGTCGTCTTTATTAATGACATCCTCATATATTCCAAAAGTCATGAAGATCATGAGGAACACTTGAGGCTGATACTCCAAAAGCTTCGTGAATACAAGCTTTATTCCAAGTTGAAGAAATGCGAGTTCTGGCTTGAGGAAGTACCATTCCTTGGGTACGTGGTATCAAGTCATGGAATATCTGTTGACCCAGCAAAGATTGAAGCTATTCAAAGCTGGGAGCAACCTAAATCGATGAATCAAGCACGTAGCTTTCTCGGCTTAGCTGGTTATTATCGGAGATTTGTAGAAGGGTTTTCTCGAATCGCTACTCCACTAACTCAGCTGACTCGAAAAGATACAAAGTTCGGTTGGAGCGAGGAATGTGAGAAGAGTTTTCAAGAACTCATGAGGAGACTCATTTCAAAGACCTGCTCGACAATACCATCCGGTTCTAAGGATTTGTCATCTACAGTGATGCTTCGAGCAAAGGGTTAGGATGTGTTCTCATGCAACATGGGAAAGTCATAGCCTATGCCTCACGACAACTCAAAGAATATGAGAGGAATTATCCTACTCATGACCTAGAGTTAGCAGCTGTTGTCTTCATACTTAAAATTTGGAGGCATTACTTGTATGGGGAGAAAGTGGAGATCTTTACGGATCATAAAAGCCTCAAATATTTCTTCACTCAAAAGGAAATCAACATGCGACAACGACGTTGGCTTGAACTGTTGAAAGATTATGATCATACCATCCAATACCATCCTGGAAAAGCGAACGTGGTAGCTGACGCATTGAGTAGAAGATCATATGCGGGTACGAGTGCAATATTGTCAATGCAAAGGCCCATTTTGCATGACTTGCAAAGGATGGAGATAGAGATAAAGACTCCAGGGACCCACATGATGATGGCAAATATACTAGTAGAACCGTCATTAATTGATAAAATTAAAGCTGCTCAAATTATAGATCCAGAGCTGATGCGTATGAGGAAGAAAGTGCAAGAAGGTGCGATGCCGGAAGCAAGAATCGATGAAGAAGGAATACTTCGAGTCAACTCTGAACTTTGTGTTCCTAACGACCTTGATTTAAAGTATAAAATCATGATATAGGCGCACAACACACCGTTTGCAATCCATCCTGGGAGTACCAAAATGTATCAAGATCTTTGACATACATTTTGGTGGGGTAATATGAAGAGAGAGATAGCATTTTTTATCTCAAGGTGTATAACGTGTCAACGAGTCAAGGCGGAGAATCAAGTACCTAAAGGTCCATTGCAACCACTTGAAATTCCAAAATAGAAGTGGGAGAACATTACCATGGATTTCGTTATTAGTCTTCCCAAGGTTTCTCAAGGCATAGATGTGATTTGGGTCATTGTTGATAGATTGACCAAGTCTGCTCATTTCTTATCGATACGAGAGACTTATACACTTGAACGTCTTGCTCATATGTACATAAACGAGATTGTAAGACTGCATGGTATGCCAGTATCCATAGTTTCTGATCGAGACACAAGATTCACTTCACGATTTTGGGTTAGTTTGCAGAAAGCTATGGGCACAAATTTACGATTTAGCTCAGCATATCATCCTCAGACAGACAGATAGTTGGAGAGGACTATTCAAACTCTTGAAGATATATTAAGACTCTGTGTCCTTGATTTCAAGAGAAGTTGGGACAAGTTCTTACCATTGGTGGAGTTTTCCTACAATAACAGTTATCAAGCAAGTATTGGCATGGCTCCATTCGAAGCATTGTAGGGAAGAAAGTGTCGTTCTCCAGTATATTGGGATGAGGTGGGTGAAGCAACGTTGTTGGGACCGGAGTTGGTACGTATGACTACACAAAAGATTCAAACGATCCGGCAATGTATAAAAACCTCACAAGATCGACAAAAGAGTTATGTTGATCTTCATCGAAAGGACGTGGAATTCGATATAGGAGATCATGTGTTGTTACGTGTTGCTCCATGGAAAGGGGTTATGAGATTTGGAAAGAGAGGAAAGCTCAATCCTCGATTTATCAGCCCATTTTTAATCCTTGATTGAGTAGGAACTGTGGCCTATAGACTCGCTTTACAGCCAAGTATGTCTCGTGTTCATAATGTTTTTCACATATCCATGTTACGTAAATATGTGGAAGACCCGAACCACATTATTGAGTTGGAACCGGACGAAATAGCGGAAGATTTGACGTATGAAGAGGTTCCTGTTCAAATCTTGGATAAGAAGGAACATATTCTACGCACCAAGGTTATACCTCAAGTCAAAGTTTTGTGGAGATACCACGATGTTGAGGAAATGACTTGGGAGTTAGAATCTGAAATGAAATCAAGGTATCCTTACCTCTTCGACATACCAAGTATGTACCCTAATTTCGAGGGCGAAATTTCATAAGAAGGGGAGATTGTAAAACCCCAACTTTTTGAATAAAGATGAATTTTCTATAAATATTATTTTTTAATATTATGAAGTGAAATTGATATAATAGTTGTGGGTAATATTTATAAATTTTGCAAAGTACACAAGTTGTTATATAATATTCGATTGGTCGAGGAATATTCGTTTTAACAGGGAATATTAGTACAACGGCACAATCATTGGTGGACCCTGAAAGTAGTATGCACACAAGCCAATCATGTTTGATGATAAAGCATATACTTTGTAAATAATCTTATTCATTTATTAATAAAAGTATTAATTTATTAAAGGCTTTTAATTATCTACATGATGTCGTTTTATAATATGTGATAAACCCATAGTTTTAAGCAATGCTTTTAGAATAATGATGATGATCATTCTAATGAGATCTAAATTCTTAGAAAGCTTAAAACTAAAATAGTTCCCAATCATTGATTACTAAATCGGGGATTAGTGAATCCGGATAGATTGGGTACATACGCTGCTTGCTCATCGATGAGGATGATTGATCTCACGATCATTTGTGTGGAGACACTAAAGCAAGTATGTAGGTGCTTATTAGAGAATAAGTTCACCGAACGTGGCTCGCTAAGGAATACCTAATGGAGTTTTATTTGCTCGTCAATAGGAATTCTCAGTAGTGATAGTAGTACAAGTAATCCTTGACTCGAGATCATCATAGTATCTTGTGTATGATGAGTTATACTTTGACTTATTCCTTAAGACCCTTAGGGTATATCAAAGGGTATGCTTGGGTATAATAAGTTGTACATGGAGATAATGTATGATCAATAAAGAATCTACCACTTCTAATAAAAGAAGAGAAATGTCCTATGATTCGATAAATGACAACCCAAAGAGTCCTTGGCGGTTAAGGCGTAATGAAATTAGAAAGGAGTTTCTAATTTGCATTATTTGAGTCAGTGCATTTAAGGATCGAAATACATATAATTAAATAAAATAAGACTTGACAAGAAATTCCATGTCTTATATTTAATCGGGACATCATGATGTGAAGGATTGAATTGTACATTTCAAGAACTATTTACTCAAAGGTTCTTTTATGATTAATGTTGAAATCTATATTATCCGGAAAGTCGCCGATCGCTAGGAGGCTTATCCCTATCAGAGAATAAATATTATTTATTTAAATAAATTAATTGTTTAATTTATTTATTTAAATAAGATTAGAATTGTTCTAATTGATTTATTCACAACCGGTTTAATACGGAGAACCTAAAGGGTCACACCATAAAAGGAAGAATAATTATTTAAGAAGTTAATGGCATAATCGTAATAATATAAGTTAAGTATATTTAATTTAATCTATGGTGATAGAATAAATTAAATAGCTTAATATTTATTATTTAATATTTTAGAAATATTAAATATAAATTAATAAGAGGAGTCTTATTAATATTATTACAATTATTATTATTTTAATTTCTAAAAGAGTTTAGGAATTAATTTAATATAAGTACTCTTAATTATTCCTAATTGGATTAGGAAGGAAAATTAGTTAAAGGAGTTTAATTAATTATCCCTAATAAGATTAGGGAGCTTAATTAATTAAAAGAATTTAATTAATTAAATAAAACCCAATTCCTTAATTGTTAAGATGGGTTGCCCACATTTATAAATAAGAGGAGTCTTATTATGGGTATGGGGGTTGTTGACTTTTTTTAACATACGTAATAATTCCAATTTGTTGGAGAGTACTCCTTTTTCTATAGAGATAGAAAACTAGGGTTTGAGCCAATACTCCTTCTTCTTGAATTTTCTTCTTCCTCGTGGATCACCCTAGAGGCCAAACATTTGGGTGGCTAACGCCGATCAAAGGAAAGAACCAAACCCGGTGGATTCAAGTTGAACGCGAAAAGGATTTGAGGTGAACTTGTACCGAGGAAGCTCGATCTTCAAGGGTACGATTTTATTCTTTATCTTTTCGCTTAATTAATAATTGTGCATAAAGGTGATCCGGGTATATGGTTTGTAAAATTTTAAACTCTCGATTTTTACACGCTTCCGCATTATTTTGCAATTTGATCATGCATACATGAATATTACAAATCTAACAAAGGCATCGAGCCAAACCTTTATGCAAATTATTAATTATTTTAATTTGATATGTATATTGATATGTGTTTAGAACAATTTAATTGGGCATAATTTTATCAGATAAAATTTATTATAAAAAAAAAAAAAAAAAAAAACCGTAATCATATTCAAATTGTGTATCAAGGAAATTTCAAAGCTTCAAAGACACTATAATAGAAGCATGTTATCACGTGGGTAATCAAAGTGAAACAGAGATTTTTTTTTGAAAAGCAACTAGATTATATATATATATATATATATATATATATATAATAATATTATGTCCTTTTATATATATATATATATATATATATATATATATATATATTATATCCATTCCTTTAATTAAATATAATATGATTTTTTTTGAAAAGCAACTAGATTATATATATATATATATATATATATATATATATATATATATATATATATATATAATATTGTTATATATATATATATATATATATATATAATATATATATTAATATATATATATATATATATATATATATATATATGATAATATATATATATATATATATATATATATAATAATTATATATATATATAATATTATAATAATTTTATAATTAAAATAAAGGTTTATTTTAATTTTAAAATAATAGGTTTATTTTAATTTTAAAATTAGAATTTCATGCTAACTAATTAGAGTTGGAATTGGATTCCATGATAACTAATTGGAGTTGAAATTGATCTTTCCTTAAATAAAGGAGTTTATTTAGATATGAAATAGATTTCATATTATTCAAAATAAAAGAGTTTATTTATGAATAGGAAAGAAAATCCGTATTTCCTTAAATAAAGGAGTTTATTTAGATATGAAATTAGATTTCATATTATTCAAAATAAAGGAGTTTATTTGTGAATAGGAAAAAAAATCCGTATTTCCTTAAATAAAGGAGTTTATTTAGATATGAAATTAGATTTCATATTATTCAAAATAAAGGAGTTTATTTGTGAATAGGAAAGAAAATCCGTGTTTCCTTTAATAATTTTTTTTTTTTACATGGAATTGATTCCATAATTAATTAAAATAAAAGAGTTTATTTTAATTAAAGATTTTTTTTTTTACTTGGAATTGATTCCATAATTAATTAAAATAAAGGAGTTTATTTTGATTAAAGATTTTGATTAAAATAAAATAGTTTATTTTATTCAAAATAGGATAAATTAAAATAAAATAGTTTTATTTTGATTTAAATTTGATTAAAATAAAGGAGTTTATTTTGATTCAAAATTAGATTTTATACTAACTAAATTTGCCCATTAAATGATATCAATATATATATTAAATGTTTATTATTCATAAGATGAATGTTATTTATCGATGCATATGATGATGTGTATATGATAATAAATGGGATTGATTATGGACTATCAATTAAATGTGATTGATTTTATTTTTTGTTGGATGCATGAATGTATGGGTTTTATTAAATGGGGTCTCACAGACTGCGCTTCTCTAATTTTTCTTAATGTAAATTCTATCTCCTCCTATGTATTTCCCTCGATCACGATCAAGGTTTCTATTTATTTTAAAATAGTTTTGTAATAGGAATATTTAGAATTAATTTTGAAGAATTAGAGATCAAGGAGCAAGGAGCGCCAAGACCCGCTTGTAATGGAGCCCGGTTTAAATGTAATAGTTATATTTAAATATTATTTCTTGCACCCCTAGGGTTCACCTTTTGGTTCACTTGGTGGCTCTAGTGAACCAAACTAGAATAAAAGTCCATAATCAATCCGGTAGAATATAGTATTCTATATGTGCATGCTATACTATATATATTATATATTATGCAAACATGCTTCGCATGTTCATTAATATGACGCGTATTTTATATATATATATGCATGCTGCTAAACAAGATGAGACAAATTAATAACAAACCCCTCAATTTTTATATTAAGTCCTAAGCGCTCAAAGATATTTGGAATATCGAACGTCGCCTTCTTCTAGCATGATAAAATTAATAGAGTATTAAATATTTACGAGTTTGTTGTGTCACCACAAGGCAAGTATTAAGTATTTAAGATGTTAATTTATCACATTTGATGCTTATAAAGAAAATTGAACAATATTGTTTTGTTGTGGTCACCACAAGGATGATATTTTTCTTTTTTGAATATATGGAGTGCTAGGTCGACTTAACTTGGATAATTTTGATTCTGGATGTGCCACCACTTGATCAAAATAATCTAAGAGGCAAAAGAAAAGGAGTCAGATAGTTGATGTAATTGACAAAAGTTGTCTACCTATTTATTTATATATAGTTTGTTGTGTCACCACAAGGCTATATACATTTGAAATGGGATCCTTATTCTCACTAGCAAATCTTTAATTAGATTTTGCCAACTATATAAGTGAGGGTAATATAGTTTGAAGAAAATAGTGGGAGATACCAATTTAAAACAAGACCTAAATTATTTTGGTAATTAATAAAAGAATGTATGTTAAAATGTTGTTAATTACAAATTCATTTACGTAATTTTACAATGTCTAAATTACTATCATCACAAGAAACATATTAGATGCTAATTTAATCGGATCAATTAAACAGATTGGTTAAGGAATTTGAGAATAGTTCTCATAGTGAAAAACTATCTTATGTCCTTAATACGCCTATCCTCGCAATGGTTGCGCATAATGCCTCGAGAGAAGACATTGCTACTTTTAGAAAGTGGCAAGATGATGCACAATTATTCAATGTATCATGCTCAGATCTACGAGTAACGAGCTTCAACGTCACAAGATGAAACTATGGATGCTCCTACTATATTCCCGCACATCAAGTAGTTGATGGCGAGGAAAGTAGGATCCGATAGATATCGATATCTAAGGAGCTCTTCCGATCTAGAATGGCCAATGGCACTATAAGATGAGATAAAAGTTCTTAACATAATCAATTTGATTGATCAATTAGGACAACGAGTTTTTGTCATGGATGGAGAGTTGAGCCAAGATTTGATCTTGCACTCACTCCCAAACTCCTTTCACAATTGTTGTGAATTTTTCATATGAACAAGCTAGATATCGCCTTTCACTGATTTGCTTAACATGTTGAAAAATGTTGAGAGTCACTTTCAAACCAAGAAAGATCAAGTCTTACCGGTAGGGCCAAAGGATCTTCCGAAAAGAAGAACGATTCAAAGAAGGTAAATAGAAAGGCATAAACAAAGGATAATAAGAACAAAACCGATACGGATAAAGAAAGGAGTTTGCTTCCACCGCAATAAGCCCGACACCGGAAAGAAATCATGAGAAGCATCTTGCAGAGGCTAACCAAAGAAGCTTAGTGAAGTTTCTACATAATACGCTTTTGTTCATGATTGAAATAAATTTTTCTTTAAGTCAAGGTTCTACTTGGGTATTGATACCGATTTTGGTTATCATAAATATAGATTTATGAAGGACCAAGCAGTAAGTAGAAAGTTAAACAAAGATAAGTAATCCTATATGTGGAAAATGAAGCAAAGGTCACATTAGCTATAGAAACTTATAGTTTAGCAAATGCCTACACGGCAAATCTATTAAGTCAATAAGTTGTTATCAGATTCCAGTTCTTGTTAAAAATATTATTTCCATTTTATCATTGGACAATGAAATCTTTGGTATTATAATTAAGAACAATTGTTGTTCTATTTATAATAATAATGTTTTGTATAGAACCGAATATTACTTAATAAATTTTGTATACTTGACTTACATGAAAATAATTTTGCATATCGAACAAATTAGTATAAGAAAAGGAGATGATCATTCAAAGAGTCGAATGTATGTATTTGCTAAATATACAAGTGTGAATTATTTGAAAGGTTCAAAGAATTCGTAAGTGAAACAAATTGGCAATGTATTAAGATTCTTTGATTAGATCAAGGAATAAATACTTGTGCAATAAGTTTCTAGATCATCTCAAATGGTTTTCTCATAATGGAAACATCCCGATACGCAAATAATTGATTGATGTATCCGAATGGAAAATTCGTACCTTGTTGGACATGGTGCGGTCCATAATGATTTTACCGACATTCCAAAGATCCTTCTAGGATCATGTCCTAGAAATGGTCGACATTCACGAAAAGGTAACCTCAAAATTCAAATTTCAAGACTCCATAAAAGTTATGGATGTGAGGATTCCTAATCTTAAGTATGTTAAGATAAGGGGTTGTCCAACTTATGTGAAAAGGTTTCAAAGGATAAGCTTGGGACAAAATTTGACATGTACATGATTTGTGGGACATCCTAAAGTAAGTTTAGGGCATATGTTCTATAATCCTACATAGCAAAAGGTGTTTATTATGAAACACGCCTTCTAAGATAAAAGGTGTTTATCATTGAAAGGGCTAGTGGGAGGATAATAGATCTTGAAAAGTTCAAGAACCACAAAACACTATAAGTCAAATAAGAGGAACCTCGTAGATGTAACCTATTATACCACAACCGAATCAGAATCGAATAGTACTAAAGATACCTAGGAGGTATGGATTCATCATGGATGATGATGATGAGGTACACATCATAGAAGATGATGATCCAGAGTTACATTCGATGAGGTAAGACTTCTAGTGTGTACAAAAGGGTCAAGGGGAGCGCCGTGAAATTTCTAGTATTATATGTTGATATACTACGGATGAGGAATTACATACCAATGCTACAATCAGTAAAGATAAAGTTGTCTAAACAATCCTCCATGAATGATTTGGGATGAGTATCATTATTGGGGATGCAAATCTATATAGATAGATTTAAAAGGATGCTCAACTTAACCCAAGGAAGGTATATTCATTTGATGCTAAAGTCGTTTAGCATGGAAAACTCCAAGAGATGTCTCATGTTGATGAGCTATGGAGTGTATCTCTCTTTATAGTCCCCACAGACTCAAAAAAGAGAGATCGCATGAGTGACTATCATGTATGCAATGAAATATACAAGATCTAATGTGTCGATCACCATATTCTGAGAAGATCACTCAGAAGATGCTGAAAAACATCTTAAAGTTCTTAACCCAAGACCAAGGATGTGAGATATACATGGTGGGTCCGAATTAAAACTAGAGGGCTTAATGCACTCAAGTTTTTCGCATGCACTAAGATGATGTAAAAATCTACTTTAAGGTAAAGGGTACCTTGAACAGCAGGTGTAGTGAATTGAAAGGTTCCAAACAAAGAAAGAGTTGCTGGTTTAGTGATAAAGACAAAGTATATAGCTATAAATGAAGTTGCAAGTTGATTGTTTGGATTAAAAGTTCATTACAGAACTAGGAATAGTTCCTAAGTCTCATCTTGGATCTAAACATATGTTGTGGCACTTTCATTTGATTATTAGAATCATTGAAAGATGGGAAATCACTATAGAGATAGTGGACTCTCATGAACAACATTACATATCCATTAACTAAAGCTTATCCAACAGCAGGATAATCGCCACTTAGAGAAGAAGAGTATGAGATACCACACGATTTATCGGGCTTTAGTGCAAGTGGGAGATTGAAAGTAGTATGCACACAAACCAATCATGTTTGATGATAAAGTATATACTTTGTAAATAATCTTATTCATTTATTAATAAAAAGTATTAATTTATTAAAGGCTTTTAATTATCTACATGATGTCGTTTTATAATATGTGATAAACCCATAATTTTAAGCAATGCTTTTAGAATAATGATGATGATCATTCTAATGAGATCTAAATTCTTAGAAAGCTTAAAACTAAAATAGTTCCTAATCATTGATTACTAAATTGGGGATTAGTGAATCCGGATAGATTGGTACATACGCTGCTTTGCTCATCGGATGAGGATGATTGATCTCATGATCATTTGTGTGGAGACACTAAAGCAAGTATGTAGGTGCTTATTAGAGAATAAGTTCACCGAACGCGGCTCGCTAAGGAATACCTAATGGAGTTTTATTTGCTCGTCAATAGAATTCATGTAGTGATAGTAGTACAAGTAATCCTTGGACTTGAGATCATCATAGTATCTTGTGTATGATGAGTTATACTTTGACTTATTCCTTAAGACCCTTAGGGTATATCAAAGGGTATGCTTGGGTATAATAAGTTGTACATGGAGATAATGTATGATCAATAAAGAATCTACCACTTCTAATAAAAGAAGAGAAATGTCCTATGTGATTCGATAAATGACAACCCAAAGAGTCCTCGGCAAGGCGTAATGAAATTAGAAAGGAGTTTCTAATTTGTATTATTTGAGTCAGGCATTTAAGGATCGAAATACATATAATTAAATAAAATAAGACTTGACAAAGAAATTCCATGCCTTATATTTAATTGGGACATCAGATGGTGGAAGGATTGAATTGTATTTCAGAACTATTTACTCAAAGGTTCTTTTTTATGATTAATGTTGAAATCTATATTATCCGGAAAGTCGCTGATCGCTAGGGAGGCTTATCCCTATCAGAGAATAAATATTATTTATTTAAATAAATTAATTGTTTAATTTATTTATTTAAATAAGATTAGAATTGTTCTAATTGATTTATTCACAACCGGCTTAATACGGAGAACCTAAAGGGTCACACCATAAAAGGAAGAATAATTATTTAAGAAGTTAATGACATAATCGTAATAATATATAAGTTAAGTATATTTAATTTAATCTATGGTGATAGAATAAATTAAATAGCTTAATATTTATTATTTAATATTTTAGAAATATTAAATATAAATTAATAAGAGGAGTATAATTAATATTATTACAATTATTATTATTTTAATTTCTAAAAGAGTTTAGGAATTTTTTAATATAAGTACTTTAATTATTCCTAATTGGATTAGGAAGGAAAATTAGTTAAAGGAGTTTAATTAATTATCCCTAATAAGATTAGGGAGCTTAATTAATTAAAAGAATTTAATTAATTAAATAAAACCCAATTCCTTAATTGTTAAGATGGGTTGCCCACATTTATAAATAAGATGAGTCTTATTATGGGGTATGGGGGTTGTTGACTTTTTGAACTACGTAATAATTCCAATTTATTGGAGAGTACTCCCTTTCTATAGAGATAGAAAACTAGGGTTTGAGCCAATACCCTTCTTCTTGAATTTTCTTCTTCCTCGTGGATCACCTCAGAGGCCAAACATTTGGGTGGCTAACGCCGATCAAAGGAAAGAACCAAACCCGGTGGATTCAAGTTGAACGCGAAAGGATTTGGAGGTGAACTTGTACACGAGGAAGCTCGATCTTCAAGGGTATGATTTTATTCTTTATCTTTTCGCTTAATTAATAATTGTGCATAAATGGTGATCCGTATATGGTTTGTAAAATTTTAAACTCGATTTTTACACGCTTCGCATTATTTTACAATTTGATTACGCATATGAATATTACAAACCTAATGGACCCCTATTAACGGAATTATTGTTTGATTTGAGAAAACGACAAAAATATTTTATGAAAATAACGGCGGAAGTTTTACAGTTAATCTGTTGAAACACCTTGGTTTAAAAGTATAATAATACGCGTGGTTCGCATAAGTAGCATACTGGGTATTAATTATTGATGCTTAAGTGATAAGTCACTCAGTTTTGTTGGTATTATTAATGTAATAATACGAAAATCTTTTTATATAAAATATAATACTTTTATAAAGTTATCTATTTTATTAGACAATAATTAGAATATATTATATACTATTATGCATAGTGTTGCATAGTGCCTGCATAGTGTTTTGCATAGTAAAATCTTTTATAAAGTTATTCGTTTTATTAGATTATAAATAGAATATATTATATTTTATTTAAAAGATTTTGATTTAAATATGGACCGTCAGATTAAAGTAAATCAACTGGACCGCTCATGAGTTAGTTACTATCGTACCCATTTTTCTATAAATAGAAGCTCATCCATTCATTATTTCTTACGAATTCACTGAAACTCTAGAGAGAGAAACTATAGTGAGAAAGAAGAAAAGTGTTCTGCTACTTCACTACTTTTATATCCAGTACTCTTCTTTCTAAGGTCGGGAATATTATTTGTTATACTCGTAAGGGGTGTTATTCTTTTGTATTCATGAAGAGAACTTATGTTATTCCATTCTTTATTATTCTGTTGGAATAACCTGTATACGCGGGCTACCCTATACTTGGTGAAAATTTTCTGTTATCTCATTCTTTATTATTCTATTGGAATATCCTGTTTGTGCTTTTTACGTCGGACCTGGTTCCGTCTTTATTGGTATTCTGTTGGAATAACCTGTCTATGCGAAGTACCGCATGCATGGTGATTTATGTTATTATTCCGTTCTTTATTATTCTGTTGGAACATCCCATGCATGCTTTTTACGCATGACCTGGTTCCGTTAATTATTATTCTGTTGGAATAACCTGTCTATGCGAAGTACCGCATGCATGGTGATTTCTTTTGTTATTCTATTCTTTATTATACTCAGTTGGTTAAAACTTTGACTTCCATACTCCATGAAATTAGTGGAATATCTTTTATATTTACGCTTCATCCAGTATCTTTTCATGGAAATATTCTTCTGAGCATTCTTGAATTTTACTCTACAAAGCAGTATCATGTTGACAATTTGGACGTTATTAGTTCCTAGATAAATTAATTCTTGAACTTGTTTTATTGAATTCTTATATCATTATCATCATCCTCATGCTTATATTTTGTTAAAAGTCATCTGTGGCCTATAGTGCATAGATGGACTTGGTATGATTATGACCGAGGATTATTCTTGTAATCATGGTCGTAATGTTACAAATGATGTGGAAAAAGTCCTCATTGGCCCGTAGTGCATTGATGGATAGTTTTTGTATGATTATGGCTATGGATTCTCTTCGGGTAAGGGTGCGAAGATGAATTGTTTTATGGCATGATCAGGACCATTGAAAACATGATTATCTTTAGCCGTAGTGCATGGAGAATTCGTGATCGTGATACTAAAGAATATCCTTGGCCGTAGTGCAGGGGTGATTCGATGATGTGGATTATTTATTAAGGAAGTTACTGACAATGATAAAAGTGATGAAAACCTTTTAAATCATAAAAGATAGTAGATTTTATTCTCTATTTGACTCTTTTAATGGATTGCTTGTTCCACTGCAGTTAAACTTGATGTTTGTTATATTGTATCAGTTTAACACTATTTAAGTCTAATGATAATTTTTTCTGCATTATCTTAGTCATAATATTTCTTATTGGGCTAGTTGAGCTCACCCTTTCTTTCACTGTTCTCTTCAGGAAATGAGAATATAGCTGGGACGAGTCGGGGAACGGAGTGATGGTCTTAGATGGTGCATTAGTAGTCCTCACTATTCTGTGAAATAGTGTGATAATAATTGTAATGAGGTCTCCTTTTGAGTTTGTATACTCTCTAGTAGACAATATTTGTATTCAAACTCACAGTTTATGTTTTGTCGTATTGTACACGACAGTTGTATTATTAAGTTGTATTTGAATTATGTACCATGTATCTGGCGACTTAAGATGGGTGATGTATACCTAATTTTGGGGGCGTCACAACCATGATCTTTGATGTTTCAGGTAAAGACATGTGATGAAAATTATCTTCGTCCTGGATGCGAAGAGGAATTTAGAATCACAATTATGATTATGAGTTATTCATATGATTGTGGACCAGAACCGTTGATTGATGTTACATGGATAAAACATTGTTGGTGGATTTTTAACCTAGAGAAGATAATAGACTTTATGGTCTATTTGACTCTTCTAATGGATTGCTCGTTCCGCTGCAACTATGGTTGAAAAGTTTTATCATCTACCATATGTTCTAAATCTCTGATTTATTACTGATGAAGGCTATTGATAATTTAATTATCTTTAGTCATGATATTCTTTACTGGGCTAGTTATGCTCACCCTTCTATTTCACAATTCCTTTCAGGTAATAAGAGTGTAGCTGGGTCGAACGGGGGTAACAGGGAAATAGAACGGTGGTCATCATTTAGTAGTTATATTTGGTGAATCAAATAGGGTGAGGCGAACCCTACGTTGGAAGGGTGTTTTACCACCATCATACAAGATGTCTAAAGACATACAAATTCGTGTAATCATAAGACAGGATTGTGCACATCCACTTACTGAGTATATCTACGAGCACTACCTATATGATCTTGGAGTTTATTTGAAGTATAATTCTCAATTAGAGACAGTAGAGATAATTATATGTCAAGAGACGACTCACCATTGGAAAGAATATGATTGTAATCTTCTCGTTTTTCTTTGGGGTCTATTGGGTCAACCAAGGATAATTACGTGGCCATATGATATCTATTATAACCTGGGGCGCACGGCCTCCTGTGCACGAAGGTTTCCTTGAGCACTTCCCAAAGATTCTAATTTCTAAAATAGTTTTTGACTATTCCTTTATGTAAGGTGCCATTGTGACGTGCTATCCAAGGTTGGGATGCGAGTCACAGTTGGTATATATTTGTATCAAAACTCACATCATATGTGTTGTTGTATTTTGCATGACAATTATTGTAATAAAGGTGTAGTTGTTTTTTGTACCATGTATTTGGCGACTCAGAATAGGTTGGGCGGAATGGACCTGTTTTGGGGTTGTCACAGTTGGTGTTGCATGAAGAGACTTTATCTATTTCGGATTGAACCATACCACTAAGAAGTGTGTTCATTGCCTTTGAATCATAGGAAACCATGTAGATTTCGGTTGAATCCATTTCTAGCAGAATCTTTGGTGTCCCATCATCTCTTCGTGGAACAACTGGTCCGTTCTCCACAACCCACCACTCCCAAGGATCTCTTTTAAAGTAGATCCTCATTCGGAATTTCCAGAAGTTGTAATTTTCTGTTCCATACAGCAAAGGAGGTCTATTGGTTGATTGACCTTCTTGATTGTTGTTCCTGAACTGTGTCATGTTAGAATCTTTCCATACAAGTCACCTTTAAGACCAAGTAAGTAGAGCCTTGCTTTGATACCAAATGAAATTCAGATAAGGCACACTTAGAAGGGGGGGTTGAATAAGTGTGGGAACAAACTATGACCAATTTTTAAACTTTGAATTCAAACTATTGAATATACCCTACTGTATTGAAAAATGCAGCTTGCTGAATAAATGTAGTCTACCTAATTGAATTTTTATTTAAGAAAATATCTTGGTGAATTTGTAAATCAAATTGAATACTTAGTGATAACAAAATATCTCAAGATGAAACAGATGTTTAAATATTAATTAATAAGAAAATTAACTATCTTGAGAAAGTAAAATAAGCAATAGAATAACACCAAGATTTTTTACGTGGTTCAGCTATTAGAGCATTAACAACAGTTTCCCTAATTAATTCTCTATCCCCAATTTTGAAGAATGCATCAATAAATCATTATCCAATAGCTTCCTTATCCTTTTTGACTCTCTATTTTAATTCTTATATAGGATTTTATTCCCCAAAGTGAGGGAGTTAAAAGACCATTCTCTATATATACAAAATGATATTTCACACCCTCATTTAAGTGGACAACTCATCAATCATACACATCTTGACATTTTTTACTACTTTATTTTCAAATTATAAACTTAATATTAACTTATATTTTAAAAATTAATTTCAAACGTATTCAAATTTAAAATTGATATAAATTTATTTAATTTATGTCAATATAATTATAAATATTATAAAAATAATAGTAATTATAAAATTTATTATTTTCAAAATTTAAATGAATCATATTAAATTTAAATTTAAAAATATCCCAAATTAACTTTTTAAAAGTTAATATTAATCTTATGTACATTTGCAACTACAATTTATTCAATACTCATTTCATAAATTGCTTAACGTTTAAACTTGACTCCTAAGAAATTAGACATTGACTTATCTGTTAAAACTCTATTGGGAGAAACCTTCATTACATCCACCATTTATAAATCTTGTTGGATTCAAATCGATACTTTCACATTACCTGTTGATCTCATCTCTTTGAAAATTCTTGCATTTGATGTGATTTTAGGAATTGATTGGTTAACTACTCATCATGTTAAAATTGATTGTTTTCGTAAGGTCGTTAGTTTTTATATTCCTAACTAACCTATTATGTGAATTCAAGCAACCAAACCACTAAAGTCAATCACTGTCATATTAAGCCATAAAGCCATTCGTTTATTGAAAAACGGATGTCAAGCTTTCTTAGCCCATGTCACGAATTTAAATAAAAATACGTCAGATTTGAATGATATTTCTATTATTAATAAATTTCCTAACTTAACTCTCGAAGAATTTCCTGGCCTACCCCCAGAGCGTGAAATCAAATTTTGTATTGACCTTGAACCCGGTACAAAACTCATTTCTGAAACTCCAAATCGAATGGCTCGTATTGAACTTCAGGAGTTAAAAACCCAACTGCAGGAACTGTTAGACATCAATTTCATTAGTCCTATTACACTCCTTGAGGTGCTTCTATTATATTCGTAAAGAAGAAAGATGGGAGTATTCGACTTTGCATGGACTGTCGAGAGTTAAATCATGTCACCTTCAAAAAAAGGTACCCGTTACCTCGCATTGATGACCTGTTTGACTAGTTGCAATGTGCTAAATTCTATTCAAAGATCGATCTTTATTCCGGATATCATCAGTTAAGATTAAAACTGATGACATTCCAAAGACTGCTTTCAGAACTCGGTATGGACATTACGAATTCCTAGTCATATCTTTTGGATTGACTAATGCTCCTGCTGCCTTCATGGATATGATGAATTGAGTATTCAGGGAATACTTGGATTATTTTGTGGTTCTCTTTATTGATGATGTGAGGGTCCCAGACCCGGGTTCTAAATCACTACGGATCTGGTATGTTATTTCTATAACTATTGCGGAAGATATAAACATAAATTGTTTATACATTAAACATTACACACTATCCCCAAGGTCGAGAACCTTCACATAATACCTGAATCAATATCCTAACTAACATACAATGTTATTATCATACATTACTGTTACAATTTTAGCTGCACATATAATCCAAAGTTGGACTTATTTTTGCCTTTTTCGGTATTCGACGTATTCGTCTTAATCTACAATGTTTATCATGATATAGCAAGGGTGAGCAACAAGTTTACCCAGCAAGTAAAAGTTCAATAAATTAATGATATATCATGATAAAAAGAATTGAACAATAAGTCAAGCAAGTTTTACAATATAATTGTGAACTAACATGAACAAGTTTTCATAGCTGAACGAACATTGAACATAAACAAATATATCTTGACTGAATGGTAATGAAGGTGATCATCCTTTCATACCTGATGAACACATGCAATATGCACAGAGTGCAAATCAATAATTCATAAACATGGTATAATCAACAATGATTAACCACAAGCATATTTGAATAATCATAACTCAAGGTCGAGTTATAGAAAACTTGCACAATAATTGAGTAAGGGAACTTGTCTATTCAGTCGATTACTGTTATAGAATTTATTTAGCTTTGCCTGAAGACCTATTATAAATAATATTGATCTAAAAATTAGAATAATATCATCATAATTATACAAATTACCTAAACACATTATCACATAACCCTATAAGTCTATACAACAAATAAGACTTAGTATCAAGTCAACCTATTGCAGTCTGAGTTGAATCTATCACAATTGTGACATCCCGACAACCTAGTCGGATAAATACCTAGCCTATTTTCCTTAAGACTCTATCTAAACTGGTTCACAATTATCTTAGATAATTTTATTATAAGTCAAAATAAATTTTAAAGTCTCATAATAATTTTTTTAAATAATTATTATCTTTTATCATGATTTTTAAATCATTAATATCGTATTTATATGATTTAAATACCACATTATTCTTTTATCATTAATATTTATTTAATATCAAATATAATGAAATACATAACATAATATTATAAATAACTTATAATATTTTAAAGTATTTTTAATACTTTATTATTGCCTTTAAATGATTTTAAAGTAATTAAAACCATTATTAATTATCTTCCATTAATATTAAATATTAATGTATTTAATGACAAAATATCAAAAGTTATATTTTATAACTTAAAATATTTTTATAACTCTTAAATCATTTTATAAGATTTTAAAACATTAATTCTATTTTTGCATAATTTATTTAATATATTTATTAAATAAATTAATTACCATTAATATTAATGAAATTAATCACAAAATAGTAAAAGTCATTAAGAATAACTTAAAATATTTTCTTATACCTTAATATAATTTTAAATAATTTTTCAAGTATTAAAATCATTTTTAAGGAATTTATAGCTTACATGTCAAGATCCAACCAAAAACATGACCAAATCACTTAACAGCAACAAGATCAAAGCCTTCAAAATTGGATGTCAGGTTTTTCTAGGTAATCTGGGTTACCTAGAAATAGTTTGTCGTGGTCGGTCAACGCACTTTGACCTGTAATAACTTGCAATCTATACATGATTTGGGCTTGATTCTAGTTTCAGATCAAAGCCCTTACAACATAGAACATATCTATAACCTTAAACACACTAAACATCTAACGCACACAAATCTACGAGCCTTGACATTAGGCTGTCAGATAAGTTTTTAGGGTTCATGATCAGTTTTGAAAACTTGATTTTCATGCATCTAGATGTTATGAATCTAGAATGTAACAACCCAGATCACTTAATAACATCCTTATACACAACTTTAAACATCTAAACACAAAGATTAATATGAATCATTAGGATTTCTAAGTTTATGGTTTTATACCTTTTAAGGCTTTGATCTTGAATCTGACCATTTGTTGCTGATCATGGAGTGTTAAGATATGATATTATCTTAACTAATCACTCACTCTCACTCTACATTTTTGAAATTGGAGAGAGAGTATGGCTTGTCTAGTTTGCTAAATAAAGTAAGTGGTTTTTCTTACTTTTTAACTTTAATCTTTTTGATTCAATGAATTTTGCTGGCATTTGATGGCTGATATTTTAGATATATGGCACATGGAGTAGATAGAGTTGATCACCAACTCAATATTTGGCAAGATTTGCAAGTAACCTAATAAATTATGTAAGAAGGGTAGTTTGGTCATTTTGCACACAATTTTAAGGGCATAATTGTAACTTATGCAACCCTTAGGGTTTAACCCTAAGGTAAAAAAATTTAATTTTTTAGGATTTTCTAATTAGGTTTTAAAAATAGAAAATTAAGATTTCTAAATTATAATTAGGATTTCCTAATTATCTTAAGATTTCGTAATCACATTAGGGCTTGTTAATTAGGATCAAGGTTTTCTAAATTAACATTAAAATCGCTATATTAATAATTAAGTTTTCCTTAATTGTACATTAGGGTTTCTAATCCAAAACTTAGGTTTTTCTAACTAATCAGTTAGGGTTATCCCTAATTAGTTATTATTTAATAACGGTTAATATCCATACTTCAATTTTGAATTCCCAAATTAGGGTTTTAATATTCCCGATTAGGGTTTTGAATTCTCGGAATTGAAATTAGGGTTTCAAGAGCCGGTATTAGGGTTTTTTATCGTTAGGGTTATCTAACTGAATGTCGATGTTCTTAACATAATATTAGGGTTTGTCACTGATATATTTTATCTAGTCAACCATTGACCCTTAACCACAAACTGTACACATGTATGACCATATACACAAAACATATATATTTATACACTTAATCCTGAATAATTCACCACAAAAATTTTTAAATCCATAAAAAACCTTCAAAAATGCCAAATCCATACACTTATTTTCCGTCTATGTTAATTATTTAACCTTAATTCAATCTTTTAAGATTTTAATAAATAGTCCAAATTCTCGGGTTGTCACAAATGACATCCTCATCTACTCCAAAAGTCGTGAAGATCATGAGCAACACTAGAGGCTGATACTCCAAAAGCTTCCTGAAAATAAGTTATATGCCATGTTGAAGAAATGTGAGTTCTGGCTCGAGGAAGTAGCATTCCTTGGGCACGTGATATCGAAACATGGAATATCAGTTGACCTGGCGAAGATTGAAGCAATACAAAGTTGGGAGAAACCTAAGTCAGTAACCAAAATACGTAGATTGCATAAATCTAGTACTCTATTTTCGTACCCAGTTTAACAATCAATTAAGCTAGTAAATCTAGAATCAACCAACTATGTTTATTGTCAAATTTAGAACGCAACCAGTTAAGCTTGCCTTTCATTTGTGTAAAAAGAGTTTCTCCAATAGCTAAAAAATATATAATAGAATAAATAAATAACTCCTCCATGGCTCCATGTCCAAGAAAAGGAAAAAAAGTGTGGAAATTTTAGAACCATTAAACTAGGCAACAATAATATACTACTACTACTACTACAATACTTGTAATAGGCATTAAGTTAATCTGAGTATCTGACCTCTCCTGATCAACTGCTTAATATATCCTCCTACATATTAAAGTGATAATATTACGTGGGTTCCCCATACAAAAATTGCGAAAAATATGAAATTTGATAACAATTTCTACTTGTATGTGTAGAATGAAGCAATGAAAAGGAAAAAAAGGATTGATTATTCCTCATGCTTTAATTTAAGTGATTGATTTCTAAGACAAACATTCAAGTTGAGAATATTCAAGTTAATTATAAAGTAGCAGATACGCTCTGTGAAATGACTTTGTGAAATGGTTTTCTGTAATCCATGAACAGTCCTTTATGTGTATCTCAGTTGTATCTCAATTGGCAATACCTTGTTTTCAACAAGAGGAGTATCATCAGCGAACCACGTATCATGTCTCTCAGTTTGGCAATGAACAAAACAGGAATTTATAAATAAACCAATATGACTGGACAAGGAAAAGTCTTCTACGGCTTTGAGCATTTGATTCCTGAAGTCTGATTCAAAATATGGAAACATGTTTTCAGGTTATACGATTAATGGAAACTACGTAAACTAAGGATCACTGCTGATCTAGTCAAGAAAATCACCTTGAAGAAACTGGATTTGTGTTGTGTTACAACGTGCATGGTTGGATTTGCAGTCATTCCAATAACTATGAGGATCGGCTGATGCTGGAGCCAAACTAGCTTGGAGCTGGTTAAGGTTAAGAAACACTAGACAGAGGGAGGGAGACAACATGAGTTCAAAGAATTTGAAATGTTTTACTACATTTTCCATGTGTAAATATAATGAATGTTCAAGAGAAGGAAAAATCATACTAAGTCGGATCAAAGTGGTTTGTGCAAGTCTTTGGAAAATTATTCTGCAGCCCCTGAAATTGTATAAAAAATATAAAATTAAAGAAGATACCCGCCACCCATTGTAAGGGAGACTAATCCATATATTGAAACTGATACTTCTTGAGGCTAAAAATGTTACTTCTTCCCATTTCTGGCCACAATAAGCTACACATGGTCAAAAAATAACATAGAAGAACATAATGGCAAAATTTGCATAGTTGATTGGTCAAATTCATAAATTTGAGAAAATTAATGCAAACCCAGCTTGATCAGGAGGCAAATTCATAATTACTGCAGGGTCTACACTCAGACTCAAATTTCAATAAGTTTTGGCGCAAGGCCTAGCTTTTATATCTAGTAGAATATCCAGAGATTCAAAATATAAAATTTTACATCTAGTTGAAGACTCATAAATTTATTTAAGTACCATGTTATAATTTTTGGAGATCATAATGGATCTAAAGTTTCATATTTTAACTAAATTATAAAGTTGTTATGAAATTATAGTTGAAAATGAAAGGCAAACAAAAATCCCCTGAAAGGCTTATGCCAAAAGAGTAGCAACTTTTGTGCACCTTAGTACTTATTTGATTATCAACACAAACACGATAATCATCTTCGCCAAATGCAGGAACACAATGAACGATTCCACTTCCACTGTTAGAAGTTACATAATCATCTGCAACAACTTTGAATGCCACATCGGAGAAGTCTTTGAAGTAATCAAACAATGGTACATACCGATAAACTTTGAATGCCATAACTTGAAGTGCTTACTTTGTTCCAATGAGTGAACCTGTGTTTTTTTATAGCAATCATTGACAATACTATTAGAATGAACCAAATAAAATCAGATCTAATGGACATTAACCTGTAAAAGTATTCTAATAGAGTATAGCAGACATTAATTTCAATTTGTAGCTTTTATTAGATAAACATGATGAGAGCGATAATTTCAATGTTTCAAGCAGAGTTTCAACTAGATGGGGTTTAAAATAACTTTATTAGACAAACCTAAATTAGTTGTTAGTCACATTAAAGTCGATGGATAACAGAGATGGTCAAAGCAAACCTGCTCAAGAGAACCATACACAATTATATCAAGAGCTTCATTCCAATCAGTGGGACCAATAGAACTAGCATGTGTCCGGGGCATTGAATGCCTCTCCATATGAAAATCATGATGATCATAATTTAGGTTAAGTTCTTGAACATTAAAAGCCTTAGTCGAAAATGTGCAGAAAACTTATGTAACATCTTATATATTTAGCAAAGAGATTACCTCTAAGGTCTTAGCAGCTTTGTTAAGATCAAGAGTTCCATCTTCTATATGCTTGATTAAGTTGATGAATTTTCTCCAGGGTGTGGAGAACGGTTTTGAGATTGAGATGAGAGAGACTCTTTACGATCCGAAGAAGTGGTCCAAGGTGGTGACGAGAGAGTTTGGTGCCAACTCTCCTTTTCTTAAGTGGTATATTCTCCACGGTATCAGCAGACCCCCGCCCAAGAAATACTACATTAAGCTGCCACAAAGAGAGTAAATATTTATGCTAATTTAAGACACTTTTAGTGCTTAGCAGTATATGGACCAAGAAAACATACCTTTCCAGATTCAGTAACTGTGGAGTCTTGCCTAGCCCTTTTGGGGTTGTTGACTAGTTCCACATACAAGTTCATGCTTCTAACAGCTAGCTTTCTACACCACCTTGTTATACTGATACAACCTTTTGTTACCTTCTTCGAATGTAAGCCATGATTAATAATTCTAGTCAGTTCCACCTCAACTGTAAACTTCACTAAGAATGCTTGCAGATACAGGATATAGGCCAAAACCTCAGAAAGCAACTATTTGACTATAATAAAAGCAGCTGCAACATTAAAATTAATGAACTAAAGGCCATGAGATTAAATAATAAGGGTGACTTGAAGGATATTGTTGATCCTAAGCTTTGATGACAGTAAGGATATTGTTGATCCTAAGCTTTGCAGCTAAAGTATATCAGTAATGACAACAATAGAAATGACCATATACTTCTGATACATACCACAAACTAATCAAGTTACTGAATTATAAAGACTTCACACAAAATATGAATATCACTTCACTAAAAATAATTTGGGTATATAGAAAAATATACACCATGGGATGTGGAATATTAAACTGATTCCAGAGAATTTTGACACAATATACTGGGGTCAACTTTGACAAAATCTACACCACTTGAACCAATAATTTCGGAAATCAATTTTCAATCACATAGCCATTTGAATCATTTCAAAGCGAATCACACAATAAATATAATTAAAATACAATTAACTTAGACCAATAATTAGTAAAACAACAAAAATCATAATTAATAAGTGGTACAGAAAATCTCACAGTAGATTTGACTACTATGGCTTCAGCTTCGTGATCGGCGGTGGCTGTGACCCTTCTAGCATCTCTGGAAGAGAAGCGATGGTAATCCTCGGGAGGAACGAATGGTGGCCTCATCAATGTGAACAGTGAATCTCTTCTGGTTAGTGTTGATCCTGCTCTACCATTTGGACAGATCTTGGTAGGAGCAAACATACGACCGCCACGACACATGGTAAAGGGAGGGAGTTAGTGGCGATGGGGCCGTCGATGGCCATATCGGATTCAAGGTTTTGAATAGAAACCAAGGGGCGAGCAGCGGCGGCGACCATTTCTAATGGTTGTGGAGGTAGGGAGTGAGAGAGA
Organism: Panax quinquefolius; assembly: GCA_020205615.1. NCBI lineage: Eukaryota > Viridiplantae > Streptophyta > Magnoliopsida > Apiales > Araliaceae > Panax > Panax quinquefolius. Next base: position 1,045,609 of record JAINUW010000177.1, on the reverse strand, counting down.
AGAAAGGCTAGGGCTTTGGGCTACAAGAGACTGAAATGTATTCTGGCTTTTTATTTTAATTTCAAACCTCCGCGTTTTTTTTGCTCCGTGTTTTCTTACATAGATAACGTTTTTTTTTAAAACGTTATCTATTTAAAACTAAAAATTACCCTTATAAATACATAACGTTTTTTCATATGTATCTAAAACGTTTTGTTAAAAAATATTGTAAAAAAATACAACGGTTTTTATAAAAACGTCATCTTTTAAGTGTTGTCTTTTTATGGTTTTGTACTAGTGATTACCTATATGGGGAGAAAGTGGAGATCTTTATAGATCATAAAAGCCTCAAATATTTCTTCACCCAAAAGGAACTCAACATGCGGCAACGACGTTGGCTTGAGTTGTTGAAAGATTACGACCATACCATTCAATATCATTCTGGAAAAGCGAACGTGGTAGCTGATGCGTTGAGTAGAAGATCATATGTGGGTACGAGTGTGATATTATCAACAAAAAGGCCCATTTTGTATGACTTACAAAGGATGGAGATAGAATTAAAAACTTCAGGGACCCATGTGATGATGTCAAATATACGAGTAGAACCGACTTTAATCGATAAAGTTAAAGTTGCTCAAGCTATAGACCCGGAGCTGATGCGTATAAAGAAGAAAGTACAAGAAGGTGCTATTCTAGAAGTAAGGATTGACGAAGAAGGAATACTTCGAGTCAACTCCAGACTTTGTGTTCCTAATTACTCTGATTTGAAGTATAAAATCATGATGGAGGCACACAACACACCGTTTGCAATCCATCTTGGAAGTACTAAAATGTATTGTGATCTTCAACATACATTTTGGTGGAGCAATATGAAGAGAGAGATCGCAGAGTTTATCTTAAGTACAAGTACAAATTAGTAAATAGACAACACTTAAACCACAACATTTTTATAAAAAACGTTGTGGTATTTTTTTCCACAACATTTTTTAACAAAACATTGTAGATATATATGAAAAAATGTTATCTATTTAAAAGGGTATTTTTTGGTTTTAACTAGATAATGTTTTTTTTTTTAAAACGTTATCTATGTAGAAAACATGGAGCAAAAAACGCGTGTTGGGAGAATGCATATTATGATTTGATGTCTTAAATGTATATGTTCATGATTATTTGTAAGGTCCTTAAATGAATATATGTACAAGGACTTAGTGATAGATCAAAATTGTTAGGTTGATCTAAGCTTTCAACGTGTACCATTCTGATAAAGAATGTATAGATAGAAAGATCAAAACTGTTAGGTTGATCTTAAGATGTAATAGATTAGTCTTGAAGAAATCGTAGTACATCCATCTAATCAACATTGCAGAAGTCAAGGAAGAAAACGTAGAGCCTGAAGATCGTAGTGAGCTCTGCCTTGAAGGGGACTCTTCGGACATCGTAGAGTGGTCCCAACGTTTGTCGAGCCAACTCTACGATCGCAGTATGCTAAAGAAAACATGAAGTTTTACAAGTCAACGATCGTAGTGTGCTCTCGGGAACGTAGAGTCAACAAAACGAGAAAGAGAAGATCGCAGTGTGCGAAGGATTAAAGGAAATCATAGTGCTCTCGAACTAATAGCTTCGTAGTATGCAAAGATGTCAAAGACACTACGATCTAAATCACAGAACACCACGATCCAAATTGTAGAGCATCATCTGTCTCATTTCGAAAAACGTCGAGCCTCATAATCTGTGTTTTCAACAAGTGAGGAATGGATCCCGATCTTTGCGGTGCTCATCTCATCCCGAATATATGAAATATCCTTAGTATGCAACAAAGAAGCGTAGTGAAGACGCTAAGGATAGTACCATGGGTAAGAGGGACAAAACACCTTTTCAGGTGGTAGGTGAGAAAGCAGCCTACAGTGTTAGTGGGCCAGAATGCAGAATTCAAAAGATGTGCAGAAATGTCTCCATCACAAGATCTGAAAAGTTCGATTCATTTAATGCCACAACGGATGGATCCAACGGATAGTTTTCAACATCACATATATACAGATCAGATAGATGAGAGAGAAAATAAGCAAGCATTAATCAAACATGAACATCTCTCTCAAGCTCAACTCTACGATCTGAGATATTGCAAAGCTTGCTCAGCTACTCAGTTCTTTAGAACAAGTGCTTACACAGCAACTGAGTAGCAACCATCAAGAACTCAACAACTATCAATCAACTAAAGAAGAGTACCAAGTCTGCTGGACTTGAAGAGTTCGTAGTGAACTGTAAGAAAGCCAAGTCTGCTGGACTTGAAGAGTTCAAGAGTGAACTAGAGAAGTTCCTAGACTGCTGGTCTAGAAGGAATCAGTGTGATTCAGAAGATTGTAAAAGACATCCTTAGTGGATATCCTACTCGTTGAGTAGAAGAGTGGACTAGGAGCTTTGAGTGCTCTGAACCACTTAAAAACAACTGTGTCATTTACATTCATGCTATATCTGCTATAACTGCCTTACTCGCTCATAACTCCATTACTTGGTAACGAAGATTAAAACAAATACTAATTCCACTAAGTTTTAATCATTATCTAAGAATAAGTTTAAAAAGGAAAGATTTTCAAATATCTATTCAACCCCCCCCTTATTGGATAACTTGTGCCTACTAGGAACTAACATATGGTATCAAAGCAGGTTCTATTTTACAGCTTACATTCTTTAGTAGATCCAAATGGCACTTTCGTGCAAGCGAATCCGGACCGGGGAGGCGTGAAAAAAGCCAATGAATGTGCAACAAGGATAAATTTGCTAAGCTGGAAAGTCGGGGATGCAAGCCTACATGGACTCAATAGATGAAGATCTATTTGAGACTATTCTTAATGGGCCCTATATACCAACAAAGCTTGCACCAACCATTGTGATCTAAGCAGTACAAATCAAAGTTAAAGAAGAATGGATGGAACCAGAAGAGAGCTCCAACTTGATAAAAGGCGAAGAACATCCTGTTCCAATCCTTAGAGGACGATCTGTTTGAAAATGTTGTAAACATCAAAACAACTAAGGATGTTTGGGAAGCACTTGCTAATTACGCATCTGAAGGAACCGAAGAAGTCGAGAGAACAAGCGGTCTCTCCCCGACGCGAAGATATGAAATGTTTGCTCGTATGCGGGGAGAAAACGTGGCGCAACCTATGAAAGATTCAACGTTACGCTTTCGACTCTCTACGAGTATGGGAAGATCTATCCTAACAAGGATCTAACCATAAAGTTCATGAGAGCCCTACCGAGCAGGTGGGATGAAAATACCACAGCAATAAGAGAATCAAAGAATCTTAATGAGATGACAGTTCAACAACTATATGGAAATCTCCTGAAGTACGAACTGGAGTTGACCCAACGCGCCGAAACCTTATCAGAAGGAAGAAGAAAGGATAAGGGTGTTGCTCTCAAGGCAAATGAAGGTGTATCAAAAGTCATAACTGAGATTGACTCTGATGATGATGAAGACTATGACGATGACTTTGCTATGCTGGTAAAGAGACTAAGAAGGTTCATGCGACAAGGCAGAACCGGCAAGCCAAAGAAAGTCAGTAACTACGTCAGCTAGGAACAAATGAATGATTTATGCTACAACTGCAAGAAACCTGGTCATTTCATTGCCAACTGCAACAATCCTATCAAAGAAGAACTAAAGAAGAAATCTCATGCAAAGAAATAATACAAAGGAACCAAGAGGCCTCAGAAAAGAGACAAAGGCACAGTTCTTGGGAGGATCGTGGAGTGATTCAGATAATGACTCAAATGCAGACTCCGGAGATGAGGAAGAACCACATATGGCCAATCTGTGCTTAATGGCCAAACATGCAAAGGACAAACAAAGCCTAAACATACATGATGTAAGTATCGATGAGGTATTTGATTTTAATTCTCCTGATGTAGATATAAGTGACTTAAGAACTGTTTTGCATGGCATAACCACTGACCTACATCAATACATGAAGTGGTTCAGAGTCTTGTCTAAAGATCATTCACTTATTCAAGAGGAGAAGAAAAAAGTTCAAGAAGAGCTTGAAACAGCCCTTCTAACTACTAATCTTCTCTCCAAGCTTGAAGCTAAGAATGAAACTTTAAAACAGACAAACACACATCATGCACAAAGAGAGTATAAGCTAACCTCTAAAATTGAGAATCTAGAGAAGACTATCTCTGCATGGAACAAATCCTCATCATCCATGGACTGCCTGCTCTCTAGTCAGAGAAGCACATTCAACAGAACAAGTTTAGGCTTTGGGGAATCCATCTCAGAGCTAAGTGTGGAAAAGACAATGGAAACTAGCACTAGTAATGTCTCAAGTTTTGGTAGAGGCATTGCTTTTGTGAAATCCTCACAGTTGGAAGAACCAGTTCAACCTTGTTCTACTGTTTCTAGTTATACTCAGAGAAGTAAAGGATCTCATGCTGGCCTGGGTTTCATCAAGGAAAAGAGTAACCCAACCTCTACTTTCCAACCTCGAAGGATCGTAGAGTCAAGCAAAACCAACTCTACGAATCAACTGGGAAGGTACAGTAGAGGTAAGGCACACTCATCACTATTTATGAAACCTAAGGACACGTGGAAGAAAGAGAATCAGTTTAACAGAAGGTTAACTAAGGAACCATATAAGTCCAAGTGGAAGATGAATCATCACACACACATGCATACATCATAATAGATGTTTCATATGCAATAAATATGGTCATAGGGCTACAAAGTGTTATTATAACTCCATGCATGTGAGACCCAAGATTAAATAAATTTGGGTCCCCAAAGGCACTAACAATGAAGGACCCATGCAAGTATGGGTACCAAAATGAAGGTTCAAATGTTTTGACAGGAAAAGAGCTCCACGACCTCAACATTGTATCTGGACAGTGGATGCTCAAGGCATATGATAGGGAACAAAGCTCTACTATCTAACTATGTAGAAAAGGAGGGTCCCTCAGTCATCTTTGGAGATAACGGCTCGGGAAAGATAAGAGGATTTGGTTCTGCTGGCAATGGTGCAGTATCTTTCAGCAAAGTAGCTTATGTGGAAGGACTCCAACACAACCTTCTAAGTATTAGCCAACTCTACGACAAGGGTCACAAAGTAATATTTCTCAACAACCAATGTCTAGTTAGAGATTTGAAGACATCTGCCATAAAGCTGACCGGAACAAGAGAAGGAAATATCTTCACAGTAGATCTTGGTCAACTAAGCTCTGATGAGATAATATGTTTTCTGGCAAAAGCGTATGAGGAAATGAGCTGGCTATGGCATAGAAGGTTGTCTCACTTAAACTTCAAAAGCATGTCCAAACTGGCATCAAAAGACCTCGTAGCTGGTCTACCCAAGTTCCACTATGTGAAGGAAAGGCCATGCAATGCCTGCCAGCTTGGAAAGAAAACCAGAAGCTCATTCATGAGCAAGACTGCCAACTCCATTGACAAACCCCTGCAGCTGCTCCACATGGATCTCTTTGGGCCAATCCCAACAGTTTGTCTTAGAGGAAAAAGATACTCTCTAGTCATAGTCGACGACGTCACCAGATTCACATGGGTATTTTTCTTAACCTCAAAGGATGAGACAAGCTCCGAATTAATCAAGATGTTCAGACTGGTGATGAACGAGAAAGGAGAGAAAATCAAGGCAATAAGGAGTGATCATGGAAGAGAATTCGATTTCTCAGAGATAGATAAGTTCTGCTCAGACAATGGCATCAGTCATAACTTCTCAGCTCCACGAACTCCTTAACAAAATGGAGTTGCTGAAAGAAAGAACAGAACCTTGATAGAGGCTGGAAGGACTCTACTAGCATTTGCTAAATCACTTTTGAATACTTCAAGCGAAGCTATCAACACTACATGCTACACACAGAACAGATCATTAATTCACTCTATGATCAAGAAGACACCCTCCGAACTGTGGAAAGGAAGGAAGCCGAGTGTCAGCTATTTCAATGTCTTTGGTTGTGCATGCTATATTCTCAAAAATGGAAAATAGTATCTGACAAAATTCCAGTCCAAGTCAGACGAAGGGATCTTTCTTGGATATGCCACAGACAGCAAAGCTTACAGGGTGTTTAACAAGAAGACACTGAATGTCGAAGTCTCAATACACATCATCTTTGATGAAACTGACTTAGACAAAGCAGTACCTCAAGACACTACGACCGATAGTGCAGACACTACGAATGAAATCGTCGAGCTCAACACTACGATCGTAGTGCCAGATAGTGAAGTCGTAGAGCATGATAATGAAATTGTAGAGAGGTCCATCCAAGACAGCGAGCCTCCACTCCAAGAAGAAGAGATAGACCTTGGAGACATAAGACAGGAAGGCATCAGGACAGATGTCCCAACCGGAAACAGATGGGCAAGAGATCACACTCGGGATCTAATCATTGGAGATCCAAGTGCAAGAGTCAAAACAAGAGTCGCTACTCGGAATGAATGCTTTTATCTAAGCTTCCAGTCATAGATAGAGCCAAAGAAGATAGAGGATGCTATGGAAGACTCCAGTTGGATAGAAGCCATGCAGGAAGAACTCAACCAATTTGAACGAAGCAAAGTGTGGAGATTGGTACCCAGACCAAAAGAGTCATCCTATCATAGGAAGGAACCAAGTGGGTCTTCGGAACAAAATGGATGAAGATGGGGTCATCACCGAAACAAGGCAAGATTAGTGGTAAAGGGCTATTCTCAAGAAGAAGGTATTGACTATGATGAGACATTTGCACCTGTTGCCAGACTAGAAGCCATCAGAATCTTTCTTGCCTTTGCTGCTCACATGAAGTTCAAAGTCTTCCAGATGGATGTCAAGAGTGCATTTCTAAATGGAGAGCTTCAAGAAGAAGTTTACGTAGAACAACCTCCAGGTTTCAGCAATCCATCTCTTTCCAATTATTTCTATAGATTAGATAAAGCTTTATATGGTCTTAAACAAGCACCTAGAGCATGGTATGAAACACTGACTAACTTCTTAATAGAAAATGGGTTCACTAGAGGTAGAGTAGATACCACACTATTTCTTAGAAAGCATAAAGACAAAGTCTTACTAGTTTAAATATATGTTGATGATATCATTTTTAGTTTTACTGACGAAAAGTTATGTAAGAGATTCTCCAAGCTTATGTAGAGCAAGTTTGAAATGAGCATGATGGGTGAGCTGAATTTCTTCCTTGGACTGCAAGTGAAGCAGACTGATGAAGGAATATTCATCAACCAAGCCAAATACATCAAAGACTTACTAAAGAAGTATGGCATGGAATCAGCCTCTCCCATGAAAACACCAATTGCTCCTGTAACCAAGCTTGACAAGGATGAGAAAGGTAAAAGTATTGATATCACTCAATACAGAGGTATGATAGGGTTTCTTCTATACCTAACTGCCAATAGACCAGATATAATGTTTGCAACATGCATATGTGCTAGATTTCAAGCCAACCCTAAAGAGTCACATTTGTCTGCTGTAAAGAGGATCTTAGATATCTCAAGGGTACACCCTACTTGGGGCTGTGATATCCCAAGGAATCCTTATTTGAACTAATAGGATACACAGATGATGATTTTATAGGATGCAAAATAGATAGAAAAAGTACCAGTGGCACCTGTCAACTTCTTGGGAACATACTTGTGTCCTGGTTTAGCAAAAAGTAAAACTCAAAGGTCTACTTCAACCGAGAAGTTTGATATATTCTTTCTTTGGCAATTTCTTTGTTATAGATCCTATGGATGAGAAATCAGCTAGCTGACTATAGGTTTTATTTCAAATCTATTCCCATACACTGTGATAACACAAGTGCCATAGCAATAACTCATAATCCTGTCATGCATTCTTGGACCAAGCATATAGAAATAAGGTATCACTTCATTAGGGATCATGTGCAAAATGGAACTATATCTTTACAATATATCCCTACTAAAAATCAACTTGCTGATGTTTTTACAAAACCACTAGATGAATCCAGATTTAACAAGTTAATAAGTGAGCTAGGCATGCTAAATCTTCAACCATGAAATGTATATTCTAGATTGTGCTAACCATGACAGATATAAAGGCTGTACTCAAAATCGTAGACATGACCAAGGAAAGTTCACAATCGTAGAGCTGAACAGACAACTATCGCAACGATCGTAGCAAAGACTCAACTATCATAGTGTAGACTCGACGATGACCAAAAGCCCTTTCAACAAGCAAAGTAAATCCTATGATGACAAGCTTCATAACAAAGCAATCTCTCTAAGAGGTGCCTCAGGGACAAACCTAACCCTTGAATCACACCAAGAGGTTGGCCCTTCCTGAGTTACCTTAAAAAGATTGCTTAGTCAAAAACTCATCACAAGGATCCAGACAGACTCTACGAATGCTGATCAGACTCAACGACTGTCGGACAGACTCGACGATCGCAGGACAGACTCAACAAATCGAAGACTACCTCTACAATCGTAGTCATCCTAAGGGCACCTCGGCTCTTAAGACTAAAAGGGCAAATTAGTACATTCCTCACAGTCAAAATTGTAGAGCCAAACAAAAGGCGACACATGTCCCACTAAGTAAAAGAGAGAGAGGGAAGCTACAAGTACAAATTGAAACCATGTTTTTGAAATCTTAAGTTCAAAAGATTATCTCTCTCTCTCTCTCTCAAAGAAAAACCCTAAATCAGTAGAAAACTCAGTCGTATCCCACTTCTCGACTACATAATCAATGGCTACTTCAAATGTAATTTTAGGCTACAGACTCTGTTTCGACGAGTTCAAGGATGCTCCACCAAAATTTGACAAGACCTTAGCGCTACTGAAGAAGGCAGGTGTTGAAGAGGCGCTGAGCACTGACACCCTCGTCTATCCCAAACTAGTGAAGGATGTGACGCCCCCAAAATTAGGTATACATCACCCATCTTGGGTAGTCAGATACATGGTACAGAATTTAAATACAACTTACTAATATAACTGTCGTGTACAATACGACATAAACAGTGAGTTTGAATACAAATATTGTCTACTAGATATTATACAAACTCAAAAGGAGTCCTCATTACAATTATTATCACACTATTTCACAGAATAGTGAGGACTACTAATGCTATCCTCTGGACCATTACTCCGTTCCCCGACTCGTCCCAGCTATATTCTCATTTCCTGAAGAGAACAGTGAAAGAAAGGGTGAGCTCAACTAGCTCAAGATAGAAATATTATGACTAAGATAATGCGAGAATAAATTATCATTAGCCTACAACAAAGATGTTAAACCGATAAAATATAATGAACATCAAGTTTAACTACAGTGAACCAATGAATCCATTAAAAGAGTCAAGTAGAAAATAAAATCTACTATCTTTTATGATTTAAAAGGTTTTTCATCATCCTTTGTTATAAATTTGAGACTCGACTTTAATAAATATTCCACATCATCGAATCACCCCACACTTTCTGACGAGGATATTCTTTAGTATCGCGACCACAATTATTCATGCACTCTACGGGCCAAGAATAGTTGTGTATTCATTAATGGTCATGATCATGCCAACAATTGTCCATCAATGCACTACTACCATCGAGGATTTTACCCACATCATTTGTAACATTACGATCATGATTACAATCAATAGTCTCTAGTCATAATCATACCAAGTCCATCTATGCACTACAGAATGCCAGATGACTTTCAACATAATATAAACATGAGGATGATGACAATGATATAAGAATTGAATAAAACAAGTTCAAGAATTAATTTATCTAGGAACCAATAACATCAAACTGTCAACATGATCTTTGCTTTGTAGAGTAAAAATTCAAGAATCTTTGAGAAGAATATTTCTATGAAAGGATCTTTGGATGAAGTGCAAATATCAAGAATATTCCACTAATTTCATGGAGTATAGAAGTCAAAGTTTTAACCAATTTGGGTATAATAAAGAATGGAATAACAAAAGAAATCACCATGCATGCGATAGATCGCAGGCGAGTTATTCAACGAGAATAATAAATAACGGAACCCGGTCCCATAGAAAAGCGCATGCATGTGATATATTCAACAGAATAATAAAGAATGGAACCAAGTCTCAGCGTAAAACACATGAATGTGATGTTCCAACGAGAATAATAATAAAGACGGAACCAGGTCCGGTGTAAAACACATGTAAACGATGTTCCAACGTAATAATAATAAAAAGACGAAACCAGTGTCCGGTGTAAAACACACAAACAAGATGGTCCAATGTAATAATAATAAAAAGATTTTAACCAGTCCAATTAAAAACACATGCATGTGGATGTTCCAATGAATAATAGAATAATGTCACCAAGTATAGGGTAAACCGCATATACAGGTTATTCCAACAGAATAATAAACAATGGAATAACAACAGTTCTCTTCATGAATAAGAAAGAATAACACCACTTACGAGTACAACAAATAATATTCCCTACCTTAGAAGAACTGAATATTGGAAAAGTGAAGTAGCAGAATACTTTTCTTCTTTCTCTCTATAGTTTCTCTCTCTAGAGTTTCAGTGAATTCGTAAGAAATAATGAAAGAATGAGCTTTCTATTTATAGAAAAACTGAGGGTGGATCTTGGTCTTAACGAAGGGTCAAAATGACTCTTGGTAATATTGAAGAGACAACTACTATTTGCGAAAGGGTAATTAACCCTTGGAACACCGAAGAGGCAGTTAACTCTTGGTAATATAGAAGGGACAACTACTATTTGCGAAGGGGTAATTACTATTGACGAAGGTAATTACTATTGACGAAGGTAATTACTATTGACGAAAGTAAATACTATTGACGAAGGTAAATACTATTGACGAAGGTAAATACTATTGACGAAGGTAATTACTGTTCACAAAGGTAATTACTATTCACAAAGGTAATTACTATTGACGAAGAGACTCTTAGATGATGCCATATGGGCCCCCCTATAAAATAATCAAACTTACCACAAACGTCTCATAACAGACTCTTTATATACATCAAGGATTGAATAAATATTACCACAAATCATTTTATTTTTAATCAACACATATTTAATCTTTCAACAATTATTAATAATTTATAACTTGTCGTCTCAATTAATAATATAACATATTATCGATGATGATCTCGCGACAATAATTGAATCAATAATATAAGAGATATGATGCGGCAATTCTGTAGCAATAATTGAGTATAGCTAAATGACTTCTCACGTAAGCATCAATAATCAATACCGTGTGCTACTACGCAACCACGCAGACATCTTTATTTCTTTTTACCACCGGGTAGTTCAATAGTTTTAACGGTAACACCTCCGTAGTTATTTTTATAGAAAGATAATTTTGTCATTTTCTAACTACGACAATACTTGGTTGTGGGGTCCACTTAATGATTGAGTAGTCGTCTGCGAATATTCCCCACAAAAAGAATATTCCCCACCAAACGAATATTTTATAACAACTTGCTTACTTTGCAAAATTTATAAATATTACCCACAACTATAACATTATATCAAATTTATTCCATAATATTCAAAAATAATATTTATAGAAAATTCATCTTTATTTATAAAAGCTGGGGTCTTACAAAGGAGTTCTACAAGAATAGTGTGTTTGAACACAACACTATCACTACTCGAGTAAGGGGAGTAGAAATAAGACTAAGGGAAGGGGACTTCAATCTAGCCCTAGGTTTCAAGAATGAAGGGCACCCATTTCTAGACAGCATAAGCTTCCAAGAGGGATTAAAGAAAATGCACCACAAGAAGAATCCCTCTGTGAAAGGCTACAAAAAGAAGGAGTTCCCTCAAAGGTACGAATTCTTGGCTGACATTATTGGGAAATGCATCTGCTGCAAGAGCTCAGGTCATGACTCGGTAAATGAGACTCAACTTAAGCTCATGACACCCATGGTTCATGGTATACAACTCAACTATGGGGCTGTATTGCTCGAGTGGATCGGCAAGTGGATCGTCAACTCGAAGAAATCAAAGAGCACTTCGAAGATGCTGTATGAGAGATTCATAAGCACCATTCTGCAATTTGCACTGGGTGACAAAATTGGGGATGATGAAGGAGAGAAGCCATCAACCCTAATCGAAGAATGACACAACAGTTGTTTAAGAACTGAGAAAGGAACCCTGCTGAGTATGTTAGAATGATGACATAGTCCAGTGGGAGAACAGGGGAACTAAAAGACGCAGGCATTCCAGGAAACATGTCTGTTGTCAGGGAAGTTGAAGAAGAAGAAGAAGCAGACAAGGGAGAACCCTTTGCTCTTACCAGAAAAAGCAAGGGCAAGAGAAAGCTAAGGGCAAGACAAGTCGAAGAGCCTCAAGGATCTACAACTAACATTCCTGTAGAGTCCTCTGATATAGAGACTCTAAGAAGGCTAAGAAAGAAGCATCAACAAAAAGAAGCTGAAGAGGATCAAGCCACCATTTCACAGTTCGTAAAGAAGAACAAAACTGGTCATAAATCCAAAAGACCAACAGTTTCTTCGATCGTAGAGTCTCTGCTGTTCTCTGAAACTAGGCCAAGTGTGGCAGAAATGGAAGAAGCTGGTTCAAGAAGAGTGGCTATTCAAAATGACAAAGCTAAGACTCAAGAGAGTCCAGAAGTTGTGGCTAAACCCAGCAAAACAAAAAGAAAGCTGGTCAAGAAGTATATTCTTGAGAATGAAAAAGTGCTGAAAAAGGAAGCGAAGAGTATGGCTGCAAAAGTAGAACTGGCCCAAGCAAACAAAGAGGACAGTGCTCCAGCTGAGGGGGAGATCCCTAAAATTCTCATCATTGAGTATACACCAGCTGAGGGGGAGAAGTCAACAGCTCAAGAAGATGTTCCAGGTGTAGAGGACTTTCTGAACTTAGAAGAAGATATACTAGGCGAGGGGGAGTTTCTAAACCTCGAAGATGTTCATCTTTGAGGGGAGCCTCGTGATATCCCAATGGTGAAGAAGAGGTCCTTACTCAAGATGAAATTGAGTCAATGCCAAACCTTCCGAGACCATTGAGATAATGAGAATCTTGAAGAGTCCAAGAAGAGGAAGAAAATGATAATGATGAGCTTGAAATCACTTTGGTGTAGGGAAAGATGGATTTAGGAGCTATATGTACACTCAACTATTTTCCTACCTACCCATGATGGCATACCATCAAGCTCAAATCCACGAACTCATGGGATCACATGTTACGGAGCTTCAGGAATATCCAAAGAATCACAGTTACGCTCATGGATTTCGAGGAAAGTCATCTTCGCCAAGAAGTTTTTACCAACCATTCCTCATCAAAAGATAAACTTTGAGGTATTGTCTATCCCTACCGGTTTTAGAGTTAATCACCTGCCATCATCTTCATTTAGCTATTTCTATGAATTTCCTAAATGGCTGGAAGTGATTCTCAATCCAGTAAATCAGTTTCGATTCTGAGAATCCCAAAATTACATGGCGAAGAACCGAAAGAAGTCAACCTTACCTGCTCCCTCAAATCACCAACTCTACGATTCCAGACTCAAGCCACATTGTAGAGTCCAATATTGAAATCGTAGAGTCACCTATCCCAGATATCCAAACCCAAGCCCCTCCAGCTGATATACCATCCTTACCATCACATGACTACTTCAATCTTGATCTCGTTCTTTACAATCTACAAGATCAATCTCAACTAAGAACCCCTCCAATGAACAATCCTCAAGCAAATGATACTCTCCCAAGCCTGCCAACCAAGGATGACTTAAAAGACACCTCTGAAAATTGGTCAAGTCTATAGAAGAAAGCCTGGAAACTCACTCTGATCTCATCAATATCCGGCTGAATCAAATGATCACAGCTGCAAATAATCTCCCTGACACTATGAATACTGAGCTTACAAAGAGGCTAAGGGAAATTATCAAAGAGATTCTGAAGAGTATATCAGACAGAGATGAGATCCACTTCCAGATTGCTGCCAAGCACAGAGAGGCTATACTCGAAATGCAGAATCACCAAGACCTTCAACATAAAATTATGCTGGACAATATCCTCAACTTGAAAGCTTCTATGTACGACTTCTAGAAATCTTATGCAAATCAGGAGAAACATAATGATATGATTCTGTCAGCCCTCCAAAATAAAGAAGCAAGATCTGAAAAACAGATCAAGGAAAATAGGGAGGACATCGCTCAAACCCAAAGCCAACTGAGCGAGTTTGTCCAAGGAGTTAATCGCCTGTCTACAGATATTCGAACCTCGATCTTTGACATAAAGGGGAGAATAAGAAAGGGAAAGGAGATCAAGGAGGCCAAGGCAGAGGAAGAGGTCATGAAACTCAAGAAAGGGGAAGAAGTCAATTTCATGCTCAGACATCACGAAGCCCTCCTGCAAGACTATCACATCATCAGACTCAACGATCTGGTCAGCAGGTAATTGTAACAGCTATTCCTCTGAGTCATCAGGAGCCAACTCCTAGCTCACAAGACGTGACTACTATATGCATAAGAATGCCAGTTGGAGATCCTTTATTCATGCGCAGACATGAGGAGAATCCAGCTCTAAGTCTAAGCGAGCTGGAAGAGTTAGCAAGAAATGAGGAAGCTCGAAAGGAAAAAGAAGGGCCGAGGAGTATGTCAACCCACCTCGGTCGAGGAAGCAGAGATAAGTTAAAACTTAAATTTCCTATTGATGTAATGCTTGAATTGTAATATCTTCGGATCATCAATAAATTCATACTTATTCTCCAGAAATTTCAGCTGCTCACTGAAATACTAAGTCATGTTTAAATTTCCTGCAAATGCATCTAGTCACTAAAAATCATGACAACAAATCTCCTTGGTTATGTCAACATCAAATAGGGGGAGATTGTTGGGAGAATGCATATAATGATTTGATGTCTTAAATGTATATGTTCATGATTATTTGTAAGGTCCTTAAATGAATATATGTACAAGGACTTAGTGATAGATCAAAATTGTTAGGTTGATCTAAGCTTTCAACGTGTACCATTCTGATAAAGAATGTATAGATAGAAAGATCAAAACTGTTAGGTTGATCTAAAGATGTAATAGATTAGTCTTGAAGAAATCGTAGTACATCCATCTGAACAACATTCCAGAAATCAAGGCAGAAAACGTAGAGCCTGAAGATCGTAGTGAGCATGCCTTGAAGGGGACTCTTCGGACATCGTAGAGTGGTCCCAACGTTTGCCGAGCCAACTCTACGATCGTAGTATACTGAAGAAAACATGAAGTTTTACAAGTCAACGATCATAGTGTGCTCTCGGGAACGTAGAGTCAACAAAACGAGCAAGAGAAGATCGTAGTGTGCGAAGGATTAAAGGAAATCGTAGTGCTCTCGAACTAATAGCTTCGTAGTATGCAAAGATGTCAAAGACACTACGATCTAAATCGTAGAACACCACGATCCAAATTGTAGAGTATCATCTGTCTCATTTCGGAAAACGTCAAGCCTCATGATCTGTGTTTTCAACAAGTGAGGAATGGATCCCAGATGCTGCAGTGCTCATCAGTCTCAGAATATATGAAATATCCTTAGTATGTAACAAAGAAGCGTAGTGAAGAAGCTAAGGATAGTACCATGGGTAAGAGGGACAAAACACCTTTTCAGGTGGTAGGTGAGAAAGCAGCCTGCAGTGTCAGTGGGCCAGAATGCAGAATTCAGATGATGTGCAGAAATGTCTCCATCACAGTAAAGAAAGTTCAGATGCATTTAATGCCACAACGGATGGATCCAACGGATAGTTTTCAACATCACATATATACTGAGATCGAAGACGGATGAGAGAAAATAAGCAAGCATTAATCAAACATGAACATCTCTCTCAAGCTCAACTCTACGATCTGAGATATTGCAAAGCTTGCTCAGCTACTCAGTTCTTTAGAACAAGTTCTTACACAGAATCTGAGTAGCAACCATCAAGAACTCAACAACTATCAATCAATGAAGAAGAGTACCAAGTCTGCTTTGGACTTGAAGAGTTCAATAGTGAACTGTAAGAAAGCCAGTCTTTGGACTTGAAGAGTTCAAGAGTGAACTAGAAAGTTCCTGAGCTGGCACGGTCTAGAAGGAATCTGGTGATTCGGAAGATTGTAAAAGACATCCTTAGTGGATATCCTACTCATTGAGTAGAAGAGTGGACTAGGAGCTTTGAGTGCTCTCGAACCACTTAAAAACAACTGTGTCGTTTACATTCATGCTATATCTGCTATAACTGCCTTACTCGCTCATAACTCCATTGCTTGGTAACGAAGATTAAAACAAATACTAATTCTGCTAGTTTTAATCATTATCTAAGAACAAGTTTAAAAAGGAAAGATTTTCAAATATCTATTCAACCCCCCCCCCCTTCTAGATAACTTGTGCCTACTAGGAAATAACAACGCGCTCAAGCAAAAAACGCGCTCAAGTGAAAACTTAAAATTAAAACACGGAGCAAAAAACGCGCTCAAGTAAATCATTTCTAGGGTTTGTTTCTTCCTCTGTGTTTTAGAGAGAGTGAGTAAGAGTTAGGGAGAGAAGATACAGTAAAAATTCCTGCCGGACATGGTTTGAGTTCTAGAACAAGGGATTTCTTCTCTCGGGCCTTCAGAAAGAAGGGTATTATCCATCTCTCGACCTTCTTAAGGACCTACCACATCGGCGATTATGTCGACATCAGGGTTAATGGCGCCATCCATAAGGGTATGCCCCACAATGAGGCTGCCCAAATGCTTCTCACTCATTAGTAATAGCTACCGTAGGTGCAATTTAAAATTCTTAGACCAGAGAAAGATTAAGTCTTAAAGAAATGTTCGAAGATGCTTACGAGAGATGTCGTACTACCCCCATGGAAGGAGTTTCCTTCACCATTGATGATTTTCACACTGCCATTGAGAAGTACGACCTCAGTTCCAAAATTTTCACCAAGGTCCCTTTTTTAAATTTTTTTTAAAATATTTTTATAGAGTTTAGATTAAGGTACTTTCTGACTTAGCATGACATGCTTGTTTGTAGGCATTATGGTAAAATAATGATTATGGACTTGAAATGGTTTTTGTTTGTATGTTATTTGGTTGAGCTCTTAGAAGAAGATATGATTTAGATAATGATTGAATCGCTCATGCTCAATTCAAGAGCATACTAAACTAGGGATAATGAAAGAGCTTAAATTTACAGAACCCAAGCTTCATATGTTGATATTCAAACAAAACTTGAAACATAAAAGCAAACCTCTTTTTTGTATTAGAACTATGGGGTCATTTCAACTGTTTATTTAAGTGATTCATGTGAAGAAGCCATAAAGTGTAATATGACAGAAATTGACTCCTTCTGCACTATACATGTTTAAAACCCCTTAAATTAGTTTTATGAGAAGTAATCTTTGCTGATGGGTTAGTATGTATGTACAAACCTATGTTCTAAGTGTTTGATACTCACAGAGTATGATCAGTTCCACAAGAGTATCTTGATGATTTGTAGAAACTGGTCACCTCCATGAATCAACCAGATACAAATAAATCGTAGAGTTGATTCTCACTCTGTGAACATTTAAACCCTGTAAACATAAACTAGCAAATGATGAAACCATCAAAGAAAAAGGGTGCTTTATTAAAATAGCAAATCTTACACACATTCACCATCATGCATCTCAAAATGTATTATTTAAATTAGTTACATGCATGAATATGACTGTTGGTGATAAATATGATGATTATCCAAATAAATGAGGAACATGGGTTTAGAAAACTAACCTAGCAGGACTCATTTAACCATGGGTACAAAAAATAGAAATATATAACCTACAGGTACTTGGTTTATATGGCCCACACTAAGGAATGCTGAAGCAGAAGACTTCAGTCAAGAAGATTCAACCAGCAGAAGGCTTAAGACTGTTCAGAAATGATTCTGATAAAACTCCTATTTGTCAAAGCCTTTCCTTGAAGACCTGCTGAGCTAATCTGAATAAAGCTATCATGGTTGCTGATCTTTATATGAGAACAGGCCATTCAACCAAAGATAAAAAAGGGTCTTAGATGCTCAATCATGCAAAGAATGTCATAAAAGAAGAATCCTCAAGGAAGCTTATCACAACGGATCATCGAGCATCAAACATGAGAAACTCATTACGGGTGAAGAACTCAACGAGCACAAGCTGACAAAGAAGACTACGTTCGTAGTGCTGTCAAATGATCGTAGAATGATTAGTCCTGGAGATATCCATGTATATGATGTAAACAGATTTGACTGTCAGTAGTAATTCCAGTCAAAAGGAGATATGCAGGGATGCTTCCTAATGCATATGAAGAAAAGGAAATCACACCTCACTGAGAAGATAATATAAACATGGGAAAGCAGTGATCTGTTAAGAAATAACAACATTGAGATATACTATAAAGAAGTGTACCAGCTACAGAGTCCCAAAACTTTGTGGCTGATGAACCAAATGAAGATTCATAGTCAGTAGGAACGTCTCAAAACATACTACTGATAACCTCTCAGCCACCCAATTCAAAATCGTGGAGTACCTACGATCAAACATCTGATTGTAGTGTAAGAGCAGGAGGACACCACGATTACAGTAAATGAAATTGTCTAAAGTTGGTAGAGGACCTCACCACCAGAAAAGGTCAAATGAGATACCGGCGCAAATCACTTCCAAAGTATTTCATCTGGAAAGTGCCTCAGGGACAAACTTAACCCTTAGCTCACTCTAAGAGGTTGGCCCTTCCTGAGCTACCTTAACCCAGATGGATCGCTTGATCAAGTTCATCTCAAGGACCAAGGCAGTCAACGATCGTAGAATAAAGTTTAAAGAGAACTCAATGATCATGATGCAACCTCAATGATCGTAGTGCAACCTCAGCGATCGTAGAAGTAGACTTGACGATCGCACTCTTACAAGAGGTTACTCTAACTCATGAGGAGCTTGAAAGAATGGGACAATTGCTCAACAATTCAAATTATGAGGAGATAAGTTCAGATACAGTTTGGAAAGATATCATGCAAACGCATCTCAGAACTTAAGTGCCCAAACTGACTTGGGGTACATCAGTGATCAAGCTATGTAGTCTCAAGATGAGGATTAATGTCAAAACCATCTACTGCAACATCTCTCAAAAGTTGATCGTTGAGTCAAGAAAGGAAAACATAGAGTCCATAGCTGCCTTACCATGCTACTCTACGAACCAAAATGGTCAACGATCAATCCACGTCATTGACGCCTATTCGTTCTAAAAAGGGACATTAAACTGAAGAGGTAATGGGGGAGTTACATCACATTACTGGGCATCGTGCAACCATTGGTTGGTTGACACATCACTATTTATACAGAGTCAGAAGGTACTACCATAAAGACAAATTCAAAATCTGCAAACAGTTACCAGAAACTATCTAACCTCTCTCCCTCCCATTTTCAAACCCTAGAATCCTCTTCGAAGCTTAAATCAATTAAACCTCCGGTGCCCTGGCCAAATCACAATCAGCTATCTCTCATAAATCTCTCTGAATCAAATACCCATATTCCTTGAACTATTCGAATGGAAGATTTCTGAGTAATCACTAGCATTCAGCTCAGAACCAAGTAGTTTGAGAAATTCAAAAAAAAGTTAGAAGACATTCTCAAACTTGTGAAAAAAGCTGGATTCTCAGAATTTCTTGAGGCTAGCACTTTCGGTATATCTTTGAATCGGTCAAGGAATTCTCTTGAAAATGCATCCATAAATGTCAAAACTCTTTCAACCAAGGTTAAAGGTCGGTCTCTTAAGTCGATATCATCCGATATCAATCAATGCTTAGGTTTCCACGACTGGGGTGAGAAACCTTGATGAGATCGACAACGAAGCAAGCAAAGGATATTATGGGGTACCAAAAAACCCTAGTCTAAAGGATATGAAAAGGGAGTTTCCTAAGGAATTCGAGTTCCTTGTTGAGATAGTGGGAAAATACATACTAAGCAAGGATATCTGATATGACAACATGCTTGATCGTGATTGAAAATTATGTCTACTATAGTTCTGAAGAAGTGAATCAATTTCGGAGTTATCCTATTTGATCAGATCTCCAAATGGGTAGAAAAGGCTGAGTTGAAGAAGTCTACTGAAAAACCACTTACAAAAGTGTTTCATGGAAGACTACTGAGTATTGTTATGAAGAAGAAGCTGGGAGGAAAAATCAAGGATGATGAGGGAGAACCTCTGAATGTTCACAAAGTAATGTCTCCACATCTGTTTGTGAATTGGAAGAAAAACCCAAAGGAAAACAGAAGGTTAACAACAACAGGGAGCAGCAAAAAGAACTCTACGAAAAAGAGGAAGGCAAAAGAGGTGGAAAGCTCTGAGTCTGGTGACTCTGCACCAGCAGTAACCACACCAGCAAGGAAGAAATCCAAGGGCGTGAAGAAAACTGAGTCCTTGCCAAGACGTCTCTCCATAGAAGACAATGATGAAGATAAAATGGTCTCAACTGCAGAGACCACAAAGAAGAGAAGTTACAAATTTCTTCAAGGGTCATCTAGAAAGAAAGCTAAGGTGGTAAACAGACCAGTCCCAGTTTTCCATGATGGTAATCTGACGAAAAGGAGAACGTAGAGTCAGTGGAAGAAAAGGGAACTGGTGATCTCAAGACCGAGTCCCCAAAGAACAAATCCAGCAATGAAGTTGAAGCTGAATTCATGGAAGAAAATGCAGAATCTGCTGATGAAGAAGAATGCACAAGCCCTGTGGCTAATTCTCAGAGCATTCACTCTAATGATGATGAAAAGCTACAAGATGACCCAACTGCATCTCCAAATGCAAATGCTCCAACAAGCCCAGATGATGGGTCAAATGATGATGATTCTGAAGAAGAAGGACATGCCCCTGCCAATGCTGAAAGTCAAGGAAGCTTGTTTGATGATTCAAAGGCCTCAGAGTCTGAAGAGGAAGAAGAGTCTGATGCTCTCATAGCTGAACCTCCAAAGAGAAAGAAGAGCTACAGATTACTTGCTCAATTTGCTTCCAAGAAAAGAAATGATCACTCCCCTGTAATCATTGAATTTAGCGATGATGAATCTGAATCACAGGAAGAAAGTTCTAAAGAAGGCTCTGGTAATGAACTTCAGCAAAAAGAATTCACTGATGAATCTGATGAAAGGAGTCAACAAGATTCAAGTTCAAGAAGAGAAGAACTAGAGAAAGACTCTTATTCTGCACATCAGGAATCAGAGAAATCTGAAGACCATCATGTCATTTCTCCAGCCAGGATCAACAGAAAGATAGCAGAGGAAGTCTCGAATGAATCACCATAAGTACTTCCAGAAATTCCAAGCCTAGAGCTGGTGGCTCAGAACTTCCCAAGGATGAAGAGTAATACATCAATGATGATCAAAGACCAGTCCCACTACAAAGTCTACAGACATGCTGGCAATCATTATATTCCCTATGATCGTAGAGTGGACTCTGAAGGCAGAAGGATTATGGGCAAGGAGATAATTGTAGAGTCTGTTCACTCTACCACTAATGGTGCTCAAGTCCAAAATGAGGAGCCTCCGTCTACCCAAGCACAACTATCTGACATTCCTTCATCCTCCAATGGCGATTGGTACTCAACGATTGTTCAGGTTCTCAAAGCTTTCAAAAATCTGTCCAAGGATGAAAATCGTAGAGTCCAATCTGATGCTCCATAAGAGGCTGCCTAACCAGATGACCAAATTCCTATGGAGCAGGAGCTGTTGAAGAATTCTGATGAGCTGGTCAATAAGATATCTTTAATCAATGAAGAGTCAAAGATGGTGCTGACAACAATAGGAGATAATTCAGTTCAGAACAGACTTCAAGCTACTATGGTTGATGTATCTCTCAAAATCAAAGAGAGAGATCATATCTATCTGAAGGCCATACATGATCAGAAGGCAGAAGCTCTACGAACATAGAAGGCCAATGAGGAACAACTCCAAGTCCTCACTAACAAGATTGACAACATGAATCATTCTTTCTCAGTGCAACTTGAGCTAAGCCAACAAGAACTCAAGTTTGAAGTTGCTAACTCCTCTTATCTGATGGAGCAGCTTATGTCCAACATGGAGCAGATCTCCCAAGTGATTAATGACCAAAAAGGGGGAGAAAAAGAGGCATAGAAAGAGGCAGAGTAAGAGGCACTCAAGAAAGGGCAAGGAGAGCAGAAGGAAACAAGAGAAGAAGATAGAAGAAGAAGAAGAAGCTGGGTCATCATCTGAGGGGGAGCCAAAGGATGATGAGCCTGTATTTGCAAAGGCTGAGGGGGAGCCAGAAGAAGAAGAAATGAAGTCCACATCCTAGGGGGAGCAGGAGCAAAGAAATCAAACAGATGAATAGCTGATCAACAGACATCTTGGAAACATACATGGAGCCAAAGAGGTACATCTCTAACTAGTTAGGTATGTTCTGGATCCAGGATGTAAAAATGTCATAGTGTATTAAATTCCATATTCTTATAAATTTCATTCATGATTATTTGTTTTAGAAATACAGTTGCTCACTGTATATAAGATTCATTCATAACATGCATATGCACTTATTGTTTTTGTCATAATCAAATAGGGGAGATTGTCAGGAATAAGCATATGAATGATATTCCTATTTACATATGATTTGATTATGATATATATATATATATATATATATATATGAATGAATATGAAATTATGCTTGCATTAAGAATAGTTGTGAGTCCTTCGATGGATAATAGAAACATATGTACAAGGACTTAGAATGAATTGATCAAATGTGTTAGGTTGATCCTACATAAGCAAAACATCTTTGTAAAGTCCTTAAAAAGAAATGATGTACAAGGACTATAAATATAGAAAGATCAAGCATGTTAGGTTGATCTTATGATGTAATAGATAGGCTTGTCTGATCGTCGAGCATTGCACCAGAAATCGTAGTATGCCAGGAGAGTCAAGGAAAACTCGAGAGCTATCAAGACAGAATCGTAGTCTGCAAGATAGTAGATCTCGGAGTTCGTGAACGCCCAGAAAGACGGAGGAAGGATCGTAGTGTGTGAGTAGAACTTCCTCCAAGTCGTTGTCTGCTGAGGAAGTCATGTTCAAAATCGTAGAGACGATCACTTTCTGGTAAAGCCGACCGAGCATCTGCCGAAGCCAAGTCAGAAATGAAGACTACACTCAGAGTCACAGAGTCTACTGATGCCGAAGCAAAGTCAAGGATCGTAGACTAGACTCTGAGCCGTAGAGTCTAATGATTACATGCAGAGATCATAGTCGAGCAAGATCAGATGAAGACAAAGAGCACAAAGTCAGAAATCATAGAGTGTCAAAATATGATCTCGGAGTCGTAGTATCTACACAGCCGAAGCTTAATCGTAGATTGAAGAACTAAGACTTCAACATATGTGCTCACAGCGCCAATGCTGAATCGTAGAGCAAACAAGATTCTCAGCAAATGAGCACTCCTAGAATATCCAAAGGAATGAAGCCTCTGGTTGGCACTAAAAAGATACATCCCACCTGAAGGAAACCAGAGAGCACTCAACGAATGGCATACAAGATAACAAAAGATCTAAGCATCAACCCAATCAGCATCCAGATTGAGTTGTGAAGCCATTCGAGATGAAGTCTTCCACAAGATGATCATAAGAAGACTTCAGTAGCCGACTAAGGAAAGTCAGCAGGTGCAGTAGCTGTCAAGTGATAAGATGACAACGATCTTGGAAGTAAACAAGATCGTAGTGTTTGGCAAACAAAGAAAGAACTGATGGAGTGCACACAGAGATACTGGACATCTTTTGAAGAACAAGGCTAAAGTGATTAAGCATTGGGTCAGTCCATTGATGATAAGTAAACGATAGATCACAAGGAGAAAATGAGCTGGACATGCCACAAATCTGAAATGTCTTGCTATTCAGAAGGGGCCAAACCAAGGAGTCAAACCATCAGTATCTGAGAACAGTCTAAGCAAACAAAAGTGTTGAAGCACTGCACAAAAGAAGGAAGAGGTGTTCTACACTGAAGATCAAATGAACATTCTTCAAAGATCATAGTGTTATCTCTACATGTCAAATGAGAAAAAGTCAACAAGACACTACGATCAGGTCCAAGAATGGAAGCATCAGAATCGTAGAGTTCGGTCATCCGATGATTGAAGCATTGGCAACGGTTCAATCTGAAGGTTGGTATTCGGACAAGAGCTTATTGAGAGCATCGATGCAAAAGGACAACCTCTGATCGAGAAATCAGAAGGGGGAAACAAATTCGTTGACCTGACCGAGACATCAAAGTAACCTCTCTAACGGGGTAGGTGAAACAGTAGACTGCAGTTCCAGAAAGTCATGTCATGTCACATCTGCAGTCTGCACCAAACAACTCGAGATCTGTGAAGCAATTTGAATAGCTCTCAACGGCTACTTTCCAACGAGATGATTGGCAAGGAGTATAAATCAAAAAGAGCTTCAAAGATCAAGGGTTAATAGAGTTACTGAGTTTGGAGAATTGGTGGACTAATCTAACCAACGTAAATAGTGAGTGACCAATGAAGGTCTGAAGGCTCACTCTACGATCCACCAAGAACACTTAGAAACAGAAAAAGAAAGAAGTAGAATTGAGAGTTCTACAATGTAGAAGTGAGAGTTCTACTACAACAAGAGTGTTCTGAACTACCGAGAGAAAGAAGAGCATCAAAGTCATCTTGATGTCCATTATGGGAAGACTCTAAGTACCAGAGAGAAGAGCCTACAGTTATCTTAGCAAGTCCATCATTAGAAGGCATCAAATATCAAGAAAGAAGATCACCAACGCCATCATGGTGGCAAGCATGAGAAAGTTTCTAATTACCTAGGAGAAGATCTTATAGTCATCTTAGAAACCCATTATGTTCAGCCATCAAGTATCAAGAGGAATGATCTTCAAGGTAGTTCATCAAGGGATCATCATAAGTGGTTGAGTAACTGAGGAAGCTGAGCATCATGCAACACTCAACTGCACTTCAAGGATGATCAGGCCAAGCTGCTAAGTATATAATATGTTCCGAGCATAAAGACATCTTAGCAGCTCAGCACCAACTCCAACAAACAAACAAACAAACAACTCGACAATAAGAAGCCAGGGCCTGAGGGGTCCTTGTCCGGAGGGACTAACTGAAGTTCTAAGCCTGCTGGGCTTGAAGAGTTCCTAGGGAACTAGAGAAGTTCCAAGGCTGCTGGCCTTGAAGGGTTCTTAGTGAACTGAAGTCCCAAGGCTGCTGGCCTTGAAGGAATCTTAGTGATTCAGGGTGCTGCCCTTCCTTAGTGGAAATCCTGCTAGTTGAAAGTAGAAGAGTGGATTAGGAGCTTGAGTCTCTGAACTACTTAAAACCCCTTGTGTCTTTTACTTTATGTCATTTACATTATGTACTTTAACTGCTATAATTGCTATGTATGTTTTAACTACTTACCACTGAACTAACTCTACGAACAATGTATGTATGATTATGAAATATCAATGAAGGGGATCTTTTACTTATTCCGCTGTGCTTGAAAAGATTCTTAAGTTTGTCATATGCTAAATCATTAGCTATACAAAATAAAAGAGAAAAGTATTTGAAATAAAAAGGATCTATTCAACCACCCCCCTTCTAGATCTATTGTGCATACTGGGAACTAACATATTTTATTTGAGTTTGGATATTGTCTATGAGATAATATTTGTATTAAAACTCACAGCGTATGTTTTGTCGTATTTTACACGACAATTAATAGTTGTATAAATGAAGTTTGTATTTGAATTATGTACCATGTATTTTGCGACTCAGAATGAGTTGTGTGGACCTATTTTTGGGGCGTCACAGCCTGATTCCTAGTGCAATTGAGCGCCAAAGCGTTACTCCAGAGCTGAGATATTGTCCCCGGGTGCCGCTGTGCCAGTATTAACCTTGAGTTAGGCGATATAGCGTCGGTCCTGTACCAAGCCCAGTAAAGAGTTTTTAAGTGCTCAAGGGTTGGTCGATCTCATAGATTTATTAGACGTACATTATATATGTATTATGATGTCGTGCAAAGTTTTGTAAGGCGTAGTTTAATGTTATGTTTCAAATGAAATAAAGTCATTAAGGATTAAGATTAAGTTAAATTATCATAAAGGACGAGTATGGTAGTCGGGACGTTCTTAAACGCCGCGACACTGAGAAATACTCCTGTTGTATGGACGGGATAAGTTAGTATACAAACGTGAATTATATAAAATGAAATGAAGATAGTAAGACCATAAGAAGGAACTTTAAATTAAAGTCTCGTCTATGAACGAAGTTAAGAGAAAAATATATCGGAGTGTATATAGTTTGATACGTTATTTCGAGTTATAAAGCCCGAACATCATAAATTACGAAATGAGTTAAAATAAACGAATATAATGGTCAATATATGACTAATTAGTATGTGGTCCTTATGTGATATATAGGGATTTCTAAGAGCAGTAAAGTGTAAGATGTATGAAGTGCTTAAGGAAAGTTTCATACTTCATTCATATTATGAAATTAAATGGAAGTTTCTTCAAACGTACTCAAATGTTGTAAATGAGCAAGTTTTTATCTATATGCAAATTTGTTACATTTGTACAAGATGTTTATTTTGAATGAGGCTATAGACACTCGAAATTTCGTTCTCTTGTTACTAACTTTGTAGGAGGGCAAAAGCATCTTTTTCACACTCCAAAGATAACTCTAGAGGACCACAACATCAAATATAACCATGGAGACATCCCCATGGAACAAATCAAATCAACCTTTGAGATCAACCCTAAGGAAAAGAAAAGGTGGAGCAATAAAAC
This sequence comes from Panax quinquefolius, assembly GCA_020205615.1. NCBI lineage: Eukaryota > Viridiplantae > Streptophyta > Magnoliopsida > Apiales > Araliaceae > Panax > Panax quinquefolius. The sequence continues at coordinate 1,018,917 of JAINUW010000177.1, read as the reverse complement.
CCTAGAGACAACCCCGAAAGACAGCCAAAAGCCTCGTCAACCTTAGAGACAACCCCTAGAAGGACAAAATGGTCATTTTGACAAGTCAACTACAAAAACCCTAATACATCTGTAAATAGGGTCACGAAGAGCCATTCTTAAAGACTTAGAACGCAAACTACGCGAAGATGCCATTTCGGTCATGGACCCATCTTCTCCGATTCTGAAAAAGGCAAGCCCTATGTCATTGCGTAACTCTCGTAAAGGGCTTTCCGGAAAGGTGTATTACCCTTCCATCGGATTCCCAGATTAAATGTTATGAAAGTTCGAGCAGACATCACATTGGCTGGTGTGTACATACTTCAAGACGACGGGACCCACGGGGCCTGGGCCCACCCGGGATGCTGCAGGTAGACCCGCGGCTACTTAGGTCTATAAATAGACCCCCCCATCAACCAAAATAAAAAAACAAAGGGAATATCATCCATTTTAGCTCTTAATCCCTCATATAGTGTTCCAAACTTTGATATTGTGATGCCCCCAAAATAGGTATACATCACCCATTCAGAGTCGCCAAATACATGGTACAAAATACAAATACTATGACGCCCCCAAAACAGGTATACATCACCCATCTTGAGTCACCAAATACATGGTACAAAATTCAAATACAACTTAATTATATAACAGTCATGTAAAATACGACAAAACATAATCTAAGAGTTTTAATAAAAATATTGTCATCTAGATAATATCCACACTCAATGGAGTCCTCATTACATTTATTGTCACACTATTTAACGAATAGTGAGGACTACTAATGCTATCATCTGGACCGAATCACTCCGCTTCCCCGACTAGTCCCGCTTACGTTCTCATTTCAAGAGAAACGGTGAAAGAAAGGGTGAGCTCAACTAGCCCAATGAGAAATATTATGACTAAGATAATGCAAAATAAATTATCATTAGCCTTCAACAATGTTAAACTGAGAGAATATAATAGACAACAAGTTTAACTGCAGCGGAACAATCAATCCATTAGAAGAGTCAAGTAGAGCATAAAATCTACTATCTTCTATGATTTAAAATGTTTTTCATCAACTTTATTGCTGAGACTCAACTTAATAAATAAAATCGAATCATCCCTGCATCACGGCCAAGGATATTCATGTAATCATAAATGGTCATGATTATACCGAATAATCCCTAGTCATAATCATACCAACAATTGTCCATCAATGAACTACAAGCCAATGAGGACTTTTACCACATCAATCGTCACATTACGGTCATGATTATACCGAATAATCCCTGGTCATAATCATACCAAGTCCATTTATGCACGTAAGCCAAATATGACTTTAATCACAATATAAGCATGAGGATGATGGCAATGACATAATAAATCAATAAAACAAGTTCAAGGATAAAGTTTAAAGATTTATAATTTTAATTTATCCAGAAATCAATAACGTCCAAATTGTCAACATGATATATATTTGTGGAGTAAAATTCAAGAATGCCCAGAAGAATATTTCCATGAAAAGATACTGGATGAAGCGCAAATATCAAGGATACTCCACTAATTTCATGGAGTATAGAAGCCAAAACTTTAACCAACTGAGTATATTAGAATATATGAAACTGCAAATGGATTTTTGCCCGCCATGCGGTAATCCACGTATACAGATCATTTACATAATTTAATAAGGAATGAATACGAAGGATCATTCACCATGCATGCGGTAATCCACATAGACATGTTATTCCAACAAAATAATAAAGAATGGAATAACAGAAGAATTCACCAGGCGTGCGTAATCCGCACAGACAGGTTATTCCAATAGAATAATAAAGAATGGAACTTGGTCATGCGTAACCCGCACAGACAGGATATTCCAACAAAATAATAAAGAATGGAACCAGGTAATGCATAATCCGCACAGACAGGATATTCCAACAGAATAATAAAGAATGAAATAACAACAGAATTCACGAGTATGCGATGAGACCGCACAGACGGGTTATTCCAATGAGAATAATAAAGAATGGAATAATAGAAGAATTTTACCATGTATGCGGTACTTGGTGTGCAAAGTTATTCCAACATAATAATAAAGAATGGAATAACAACCCTTACGAGTATTGAAAGAAAATAACTCTCTTCATGAATACGAAAGAATAATACCCCTTACCTTATAAGAAGACTGGATACTGGAATAGTGAGGTAGCAGACTTCTCTTCTTCTTTTTCTCTATAATTTTTCTCTATAATAATTGCTCTATAGCTTTAGTGAATTGGTGAGAAATGAAAGAAGAATGAGCTTCTATTTATAGGAAAATATAGTTTCGATAATTGCACGTTTTGGGGCTCGAAATATTACAGTATAATACCTTCTTATTTTTCTTCATTTTTAATTTAGTCCTGCAAGTATTATCAAACTTGTACCACCTCCCCTAATAGTAAATAATGTGAATCAATAGTTCAATCATGTGAATTAATAGTTATAATCATGTGAAAATACGAATTACAGTATAGTACCTCCATCTATACCTCCATTTATAACTTAGTCATGCAAGTATTATCAATCTTGCACCACCTCCCCTAATAGTACAAGAATGTGAATCAATAGTACACACATTTGAACAAATAGTTATAATCATGTGAATTAATATCAATTAATTTCTCATTTATCCGGTTAATTACCCGATTGGTCAACATAACCTCCAGACATCAATTATTATCGAAATAAATGTCAATTTTTACTAACACTAATAATTCCAACACAATGGAACTATCCATTTCATCTTTAATCAACACGAACTTATTCATCATTAATATTATAAATCAAAATATTTAACAACCAGGTCGTTCCCAGGAAAGATGGGGCTTTCCGATAAGGATTTCTCCTTATTGGCGCGCAATTAGGTGACCAAACCTCTTCTTGACAGAACTTCTAGACATTGTCAATATTGCAAATAATAATATGAATAACTTTGTCGTCTCAATTATTGATTTAATAATATAACATATTATGCGATGATCTTTGTGACAATAATTGAATCAATAATATAGAGAGATATGGTGCGTGATTCTGTAGCAATAATTGAGTATAACTAAGTGACTTCTCACGTAAGCATCAATAATCAATACCGGTGCTACTATGCAACCACGCCAGACAGCGTATTCTTTACTTTTACTACTTAGGGTAGTTCAACAGTTTATCGGTAAAACTTTCGCCGTTATTTTATAAAAGATAATTTTGTCGTTTTCTAACTACGACAATACTTACATTATGGGGTCCACTAATGATTGTCTTGCCGTCGTCTGAATATTCCCCGTTAAAATGAATATTCCCACCAATCGAATATTATATAACCACTTGCTTACTTTGCAAAATTTGTAAATATTATCCACAACTATAACATTATATCAAATCCACACCATAATATTCAAAAATATATTTCGAGAAAATTATTCTTTATTCATAAAAGTTGGGGTCTTACAACCTCCCTTTATGAAATTTCATCCTCGAAATTAGGGTACATACCTGGTATATCGAAGATGTGAGGATATCTTGACTTCATCTCAGATTCTAACTCCCAGGTCATTTCCTCCACATCGTGGTTTCTCCACAAAACTTTGACTTGAGGTATAACCTTGGAGTATAGAATATGATCCTTCTTATCTAAGATTTTAACAGGTAACTCTTCATACGTTAAATCTTCCTCTATCTCGTCTGGTTCTAATTCAATAATGTGGTTCGGGTCTTTCACATATTTACGTAACATAGATATGTGAAAAACGTTATGAACACGAGACATACTTGATGGTAAGGCGAGTCTATAGGCCACAATTCCTACACGATCGAGGATTAAAAATGAGCCAATGAATCGAGGATTGAGCTTTCCTCTCTTTCCAAATCTCGTAACTCCTTTCAATGGAGCAACACGTAACAACACATAATCTCTAATATTAAATTCCACGTCCTTTCGATGAAGATCATCATAACTCTTTTGTCGATCATGTGAGGTTTTTATACGTTATCGGATTGTTTGAAACTTTTTCATAGTCATACGTACCAAATCCGGTCCCAACAACGTTGCTTCACCCACCTCATCCCAACATATTGGAGAACGACACTTTCTTCCATACAACGCCTCAAATGGAGCCATGCCAATACTTGCTTAATAGCTATTGTCGTAGGAAAACTCCACCAATGGTAAGAACTTGTCCCAACTTCCCTTGAAGTCAAGGATACAGAGTCTTAATAAATCTTCAAGAGTTTGAATAGTCCTTTTCGACTGCCCATCCGTTTGAGGATGATATGCCAAATTAAATCGTAAATCCATGCCCATAGCTTTTTGCAAACTAACCCAAAATCTTGAAGTGAATCTAGGGTCTCGATCAAAAACTATGGATACTGGCATACCATGCAATCTTACGATCTCGTTTATGTATATACTAGCAAGACGTTCAAGTGTATAATTTTCTCGTATCGATAAGAAATGAGCAGACTTGGTCAATCTATCAACAATGACCCAAATCGCATCTATGCCTTGAGAAACCTTAGGAAGACTAGTAACAAAATCCATGGTAATGTGCTCCCACTTCCATTATGGAATTTCAAGTGGTTGCAATGGACCTTTTGGCACTTAATGTTCCGCCTTAACTCGTTGACAAGTTAGACACCTTGAGATAAACTCTGATATCTCTCTCTTCATATTGCTCCACCAAAATGTATGTCAAAGATCACGATACATTTTGGTACTCCCAGGATGGATTGCAAACAGTGTGTTGTGCACCTCCATCATGATTTTATACTTCAAGTCAGAATCGTTAGGAACACAAAGTCTGGATTTGACTCGAAGTATTCCTTCTTCATCGATTCTTGCTTATGAAATAGCACCTTCTTGCACTTTCTTCCTCATACGCATCAGCTCCAGCTCTGTAGCTTGAGAAGCTTTAACTTTATAGATTAAAGTCGGTTACACTCGTATATTCGCCATCATCACATGGGTCCCTGGAGTCTTTAACTCTATTTCCATCCTTTCCAAGTCATACAAAATGGGCCTTTGTGTTGACAATATTGCACTCGTGCCTGCATATGATCTTCTACTCAATGCGTCAGCTACTACGTTCGCTTTTCCAGGATGGTATTGGATGGTATGATCATAATCTTTCAACAACTCAAACCATCGTCGTTGCCGCATGTTGAGTTCTTTTTGAGTGAAGAAATATTTGAGGCTTTTATTATCCGTATAGATCTCGACCTTCTCTCCATACAGGTAATGCCTCTAAATCTTAAGCACAAAAACGAATGCTGCCAACTCTAGATCATGAGTAAGATAATTCCTCTCATATTCTTTGAGTTATCGTGAGGCATAGGCTATGACTTTTCCATGTTGCATGAGAACACATCCTAAACCTTGGCCTGAAGCATCACTATAGATGACAAATCCCTCTAAGCCAGATAGTATTGTCAAAACATGTGCTGAAATGAGTCTTCTCTTGAGTTCTTGAAAACTCTTCTCACATTCCTTGCTCCAATCAAACTTTGTATCTTTTCGAGTCAGCTGAGTTAATGGAGTAGCGATTCAAGAAAACCCTTCTACAAATCTCTGATAATAACCAGCTAAGCCGAGAAAGCTACGTACTTCGGTCACTGACTTAGGTTTCTCCCAACTTTGAATTGCTTCAATCTTTGTCGGGTCAACAAATATTCCATGATTTGATATTACGTGCCCAAGGAATGCAACTTCCTCAAGCCAGAACTCACATTTCTTCAACTTGGCATAAAGCTTGTTTTCACGAAGCTTTTGAAGTATTAGCCTCAAGTGTTGCTCATGGTCTTCACGGGTTTTGGAGTATATAAGGATGTCATCAATAAAGACGACCACAAAGTGGTCCAAATATTCCTTGAATACTAGGTTCATCATGTCCATGAAGGCAGCAGGAGCATTAGTCAATCTAAAAGACATGACTAGGAATTCATAATGCCCGTATCTGGTTAAAGCGATCTTTGGAATGTCATCAGTTTTAATCTTCAACTGATGATATCCGGAACGAAGATCAATCTTTGAAAAGAATTTGGCTCCTTGCAACTGGTCAAACATGTCATTAATGCGAGGCAATGGGTACCTATTTTTGATAGTGACATGATTCAACTCCCGATAATCAATACAAAGTCGCATACTTCCATCTTTTTTCTTCACGAATAGAAAAGGAGCACCCCAAGGAGACGTACTAGGTCGAATGAAACTGATGTCTAAAAATTCCTGCAGTTGGATTTTTAACTCCTGAAGTTCAATAGGAGCCATTCGATATGGGGCTTTGGAAATGGGTTTTGTACCGGGTTCAAGGTCGATACCAAACTCGATTTCATGCTCCGGGGGTAGGCCAGGAAGTTCTTCGGGGAATACGTCAGGAAATTTATTAACAATAGAAATATCATTCAAATCTGACGTATTTTTGTTTAAATATGTGACATGAGCTAAGAAAGCTTGACATCTGTTTTTCAATAATCTAATAGCTTTATGACTTGAGCTGACCGTGATTGATTTTAATGGTTTGGTCGCTTGAATTCGCATAATAGGTTGATTAGGATATGAAAGCTAACAACCTTACGAAAACAATCAATTTTAGCATGATGAATAGTTAACCAATCAATCTCTAGAATCACGTCAAATGCAAGTATTTTTAAGGAGATAAGATCGACAGGTAACGTGCGGTTACCGATTTGAATCAAACACGACTTATAAACAGTGGATGTGCTGAAGGTTTCTCCCAACGGAGTTTCAACAGATAAATCAAAGTCTAATTTCTCCGGAGTCAAATTTAAACATTGAGCGCAAGTAGGAGAAATAAAAGAATGGGTAGAACCGGTCTCAAATAAAGTATAAACTTCGCTAGAGTTTATGACTATCTTACTCGTGATCACCTCGTTTGGATTTCTCACTTTTTGGGAGGTTACAACAAACGCTCTCCCTTGAACTATCGGTTTTTTCTTGTTTGGGACAGCCTTTGATGCCTCCATCCCACCTGGACTTGACTTCGGTGCATGACAAAATTGGGCAAGGTGACCTTCTCTTTCGCAATTATAACACGCTTTGGATTGCTGCGTACAGTTCGAACTGATATGTCCTCCCCCTCTGCATTTGTAACATACAATTGGCTGTCGTTCCCCTTCCTTAACAACAAGTGTTGGTGATGACGTCTTCCTATCATTGTTGAATCTCCTCTTCTTGAAATTTCCACTTCTATTATCTTGGCCATGATTACCACCGAAGTGGTTACAATTTCTGGCATGTTGATTCCCTCCACGTTTGTTGTCACCGCTTTGATGACTGCTACAACTGGTAATATCATTTTTTCAGCTGCTCTCTTTTGGTTGAGTTAACTCGTTATCGCGCTCCAATAACTGAGCCATATTTACAACATCTGAATACAAACACAGTTTGTGAGAAATTAAGTATTGACGTATCTCGGGTTTCAAACCTCTTAGAAACATCCGCATCATTCTCTCCTCATTATCAACCAAGTGGGATGCAAACCGGGACAACTCAGCAAACTTAGCTTCGTACTGTGACACGGTCATATTGTTCTGCTCCATCTTGATGAACTCTACCTCCTTCATGTGACGAATACTTTCGAGAAAGTACTTGTCGTTGAACAGTTCTTGGAATTTCTCCCAAGACATCTTGGTCTGGCGGAGTTGAGTACTCTTTCTGGAATTCCCACCATGTCTGCCTCTCCTCGCAACATAAAGGTGGCAAAGGGAACCTTTTGCTCCTCGGAGCATCCCAAGACATCAAATATCTTGTTGATCTGCTTTATCCATATCTCCGCCTTAAGTGATTTTGGCTCTCCAATAAACTCCGGTGGTCCAAGCTCCTTGAACTGTTTAGCGGTGACCGTCCGAGAGTTACCAATGGTTCCACCAGCGTTTTGAACAGGAGCCGCTCTCGCCTGATGTTACATGAATTGCATAAAGCCTCTGAACATCCCATCGTTCACCATTTGATCGGTGTTATTGTTTACCTGAGGATTATTGCCTTCCTATTGCACATTATCCTGGGTATTGATCGTTGGTGACTCAACGGTCTCATGTGCTTCATTACTTATCTCAACATTTTCGGATGCCATTTTCAAATACTGCCACAAAACAAGTGTTAATTAACATATCACATATTATCCCTATACTCTGACCGACCAATTAAATACCAAATAAACTTAGGTAGGTCATACTAGCGAAGGAATTCCCCGTCTCTCCCCTCCTAAATCTTATCTCACATCTCAGCCAGGGATCATATCCTAAGCTTTGATACCAACCGTGACGCCCCAAAATGTATACATCACCCATCTCGAGTCGCCACTGATACACGGTACAAAAAAATTCAAATACAACTTAATTATACAACAAATGTGTAAAATACGACAAAACATAATCTAAGAGTTTTAATAAGAATATTGTCATCTAGACAATATCCACACTCAATGGAGTCCTCATTACATTTATTGTCACACTATTTAACAAAATAGTGAGGACAAATGCTATCATCTGACAAATCACTCCGCTCCCAGACTAGTCCCACACGCTTTCATTTCACAAGAAGAAACGAAAGAAAGAAAGGGTGAGCTCAACTAGCCCAAGAAGAAATATTATGACTAAGATAATGCAGAATAAATTATCATTAGCCTTCAACAATGTTAAACTGATAGAATATAATAGACAACAAGTTTAACTGCAGCGGAACAAGCAATCCATTAGAAGAGTCAAGTAGAGCATAAAATCTACTATCTTCTATGATTTAAAAGGTTTTTCATCACTTTTATCGCTAAGACTCAGCTTAATAAATAAACCACATCATCTCTGCACTACGGCCAAGGATATTCATGTAATCATCAATGGTCATGATTATACTGAATAATCCCTTATCATAATCATACCAACAATTGTCCATCAATGAACTACATGCCAATGAGCACTTTTACCACATCATTCGTCACATTACGGTCATGATTATACCGAATAATCCCTGGTCATAATCATACCAAGTCCATCTATGCACGTAAGCCAAAGATGACTTTAATCATAATATAAGCATGAGGATGATGACAATGACATAATAATTCAATAAAACAAGTTCAAGGATAAATTTTAAAGATTTATAATTTTAATTTATCCAAAAATAAATAACGTCCAAATTGTCAACATGATACTTCTTTGTGGAGTAAAATTCAAGAATGCTCAGAAGAATATTTCCATGAAAAGATACTGGATGAAGCGCAAATATCAAGGATACTCCACTAATTTCATGGAGTATAGAAGCCAAAACTTTAACCAACTAAGTATATTAGAATATATGAAACCGCAAATGGATTTTTGCTCGCCATGCGGTAATCCACGTAGACAGATCATTTCCACAATTTAATAAGGAATGAATACGAAGGATCATTCACCGTGCATGCGGTAATCCACATAGATAGGTTATTCCAACAGAATAATAAAGAATGGAATAACAGAAGAATTCACCAGGCGTGTGTAATCCGCACAGACATGTTATTCCAACATAATAATAAAGAATGGAACCAGGTCATGCTTAACCCGCACAAACAGGATATTCCAACAGAATAATAAAGAATGGAACCAGGTCATGCATAATCCGCACAGACAGGATATTCCAACAGAATAATAAAGAATGGAATAACAATATAATTCTGTCATTTTCTAACTACGACAATACTTCCGTTGTGGGGTCCACCAATGATTGTGCCGTCGTACGAATATTCCCTGTTAAAACGAATATTCCCCGACCAATCGAATATTATATAACCACTTGTTTACTTTGCAAAATTTGTAAATATTACCCACAACTATAACATTATATCAAATCCACACCATAATATTCAAAAATATATTTCGAGAAAATTATTCTTTATTCGTAAAAGTTGGGGTCTTACAAATACAAACTTCATTTATAGAATATGACAAAGTGTAGCTGAGAGTTTTTACACGAATATTGTTCAATAGACAGTTTTCAAACTCAAAAAGGAGTCCTCGTTACATTTATTATCACACTAAATAGTGAGAACAACTAAAACAACCATCACGGATATATCGTCACTCCATTCCCCGACTAGTCCCGGCTACGTTCTCATTTCTTGAAGAGAACAATGAAAGAAAAAGGGTGAGCTCAACTAGAACAGTAAGAAATATTATGACTAAGATAATGCAGAATAAATTATCATTAGCCTTCAATAGTGTTGAACTGATAAAATACAATAAACATCAAGTTTAACTACAGCAAAACAAGCAATCTATTAGAAGAGTCAAGTAGAGCATGATATCTACTATCTTCTATGATTTAAAAAGTTTTTCATCAACTTTGTCGCTAAGACTCAGCTTAATAAATAAAACACATCATCGAATCATCCCTACACTACGGGCCAAGGATATTCATGTAATCATCAATGGTCATGATCATACCAACAACTGTACATCAATGCACTACGGGCCAATGAGGACTTTTACCACATCATTTGTAACATTACGGTCATGATTATACTGAATAATCCCTGGTCATAATCATACCAATCAATAGTACATCAATGCACGTAAGCCACATATGACTTTTATTACAATATAAGCATGAGGATGATGACAATGATATAAGAATTCAATTAAAAGAAAGTAAAGGATAGATTTTTAAATATTTATAACTTAATTTATCTTGAATTTAATAATGTCCAAATTGTCAACATGATACTGCTTTGTGGAGTAAAATTCAAGAATAATATTGTATCAAAAATGATTTTGACAGCAAAGAAATTAATTTTTGTCATGAATAATTCCCCGAGTGAATAGTACCCGAGTGAATAGTACCTTGTCAATAGTACCTTGTCAATAGTACTTTGTGAATAGTACTCATGAATAGTACTTTATGAATAGTACCCGTGAATTGTACTTTGTGAATAGTACCGTAAAAATTAATACTATTCATGGACAGTACTCCGACATGAAAAGCTTAAAACTTAACAAGAATGTGGAAAAAATATCCTTATGAAACGATACTAGATGAAGCGCAAATTTCAAGCATATTCTACTAATTTCACGGAGTATAGAAGCAATACTTTACCAAAATGAGAGTATAATCAGGAATACGAGATGAAATAATATTACTCACATACTACATAGTATGGAAGAAAATATTATTCCTATGAGGCAAGTGGCTTGCCGACTGGTGATGTGAAAAGAAAAGTGGTTTGACGCCTGTAATGTGAAACAACAAGTGGTTCGATGCCTGTAATATGAAACGACAACTGGTTCGACGCCTATAATATGAAATGACAAGTAGTTTGACGTCTGGTAAAGGCAATTACTATTGGTGAAAGTGACTCTTAGATGATGACATATGGGCCCCCATGGAATAAACAAAACTTACCACAATCGTCTCATAATAGACTTTTTATTTATATCAAAGATTGAATAAATATTACCATAAATCATTTTATCTTCAATCCACACATTTTTAATCTTCCAACAATTCTTCGTCATTAATATTATAACTCATAATATTTAACGACGGATCATTCCTGTGAAAAGGGGCTTTCAGATAAGGATTTTCCTATCAAGCGCAATTAATTAGGTGACCAAACCTCTCCTCGACGTAACTTTCTGAACATCGTCAATATTGCAAATAATAATATGAATAACTTTATCGTCTCAATTATTGATTTAATAATATAAAATATTATGCAGATGATACTGTGATAATAGTTGAATCAATAATATGAGATACTATGCAGATATTACTGTAGCAATAATTGAGTATAACTGGGTGGCTTCTTACGTAAGCATCAATAATCAATATCGTGTGCTACTATGCAACCACACGTATTACTGTACTTTTACCACCGGGTATTTCAACAGTTAACGGTAAAACTTTTGCCGATATTTTTATAAAAAGATATTTCTGTCATTTTCTAACTCCGACAATAATTCTATTATGGGGTCCACATTTGATTGTGCCATCGTACGAATATTCCCTGACAAAAAGAATATTCCCCGACCAAATGAATATTTTATTACATGCTTACTTTAAAAAATTTATAAATATTACCCACAACTATAACATTATATCAAATCCACACCATAATATTCAAAATGATATTTTGAGAAAATTATTCCGTATTCATAAAAGTTGGGGTCTTATAGATATTCTTCTTTGTAAACACTTGTATACATATATACTACAAAATATCAAATTTTAACTGGTGGAAACAGAGTTTTCAAGCTTCAAAAGCACTTTAAAGCTCTCTTCGCTACACACTATAAGATCCTTTCAGATCTAAAGCTTTTACTCACTTTTCTATAAATATAACTATATATATTTTATATGGCTTAGTTTGGCTCGAATCAAAAATAAAGGCTCTTACTACCTTAATGTATATATATATATATATATATATATATATATATATATATATATATATATATATATATATATATATTCTTCTCATAAATTTGGAAGAGCGAACTAAGAATAATAAAGCTATAACGACGTTTTTTACGTCATATATAGCATAGAAAAGTGAGTTTTTATGTTATAGCGGCGGAAAAACCGTCGCTATATACCATTCACTTAGTTCGCTCCTCCATTCTTTGAGAGAATAAATATATATATATATATATATATATATATATATATATATATATATATATATATATATATATATATATATATATATATATACATTAAAGAAACATTCGAGACCGATTATAAATTCATGGCTTTTTATTGCTTTAATATATATATAAGTTTAATATATGTTGATAGTTGACTATGATTAAAATATCTGTTTTAACTGTTTATTCAGTTTAAAGCTGTGATATTAATATTTGTGGACTAGATTTATCTAAATCTAGTTTTCTTTCTAATTTTTGTAAATATTAAGCAAGCAGACGTCCCTAGATCTGTATTTAGAGGAAATGGGAAGCTTGGCTACGTGTATGCAAGGATTTAACTGATGAATCCTTTGTTGTGTGACGTTTAGATTGAGTATATGTTTTATTTTATTATATTTGCTATGCAGGCTATTCATTTGATATTATGTGAGCCTAGGAATCACGGGATTTAAGATCCTGTTGACGGATCTAGATCTGGTTCCCATAATTAATAGACCCTTTTTCTGTTGTACAGCCCACTTACAAATCCTAGATGAGATGTTCAGGGTACTTTGATGGCTTTCATGCCCATAAGGAGCTCGACACTTATATGTATATTATATTTTCAAAGATGCTTCGCATCTCGAGAATAAAATCAAAATAAGCAGAATATGGAATAAAATAAAAATATCAAAGGCCTCAATTACTATGTGAGCATAAGGGTTTGAAAGCCTGTTTTCCAAATACCATTTTACATGCCTTATATTAAAATTAAACTTTTATACAAGTTAAACCCTTTGTATATAGATGCAAACGAGGCATATCACTACTTTCAAATAATGCACTTAGGCACAATTAACTGCACACACACTTCAAATAATTAGGGAATTAAAAAGACGCAGTAACCATGTTTTCACGAAAGTCGGTGGGGGGTGCCTAACACCTTCCCCCCTCTTAATCAAGCCCCTGAAGTCTATGAATCTCGGTTTCCAAGGCCTGTTAAACATAGTCCAATAATTGGGCTTTTTTGCAAAACTTTTCATAACTCAGTTAAGTTGGTACAACCATTTCACCACTATCAACTGGCGACTCTAAATTTTTAAATCGTCAACATTTTGTGTTGAACTCTTTTGTAAAACTCGCCCTTTAAAACAAAATTCAATACACATATAGAGAATATAAAGGGTAAGAAAGACTAAAAGAGGATTCCAAAAGGAAATTTTTTTCACTATGTCGACAGGTAGCGACTCTGCTGGGGACTGTAGAGGGCTTAAGCCGCATTTCAATCTTTTCAAAATCCCTTCTTATTTGCTTGTGTGTGAAAGTTGTCTTTATATTAAATGGATGTGAATGAATGCTTTATTTACTGCACTTTAGTGCCTCGCACAGTCTCTGTATTTTGTATTACTGCATCACACAGTTTCATCATTTCATACGGTGAGACACGATGTATGTTGTGTGATTCCTCCACCAGGAGGTGAACCCATCGGTGTTTGATTACTAGACTCAACGAAGAATAATCCCGCGAGGCTCAGGAAAGGCACCACTCAGATATGCTCCAATTGAAAGATCGGATTAACTTCCCATATAGTAAATTGCGATGATCTGTGGACCTTCATGTTGAAAAGCATGAGAGTAACCTAAGATAGGTCACCTCTAATAAACCAAACGCTAAGGGGAGTCTCTTCATACCTTTCCCTTTTCAATTCCATGTAAATTATGAGTCCATGTAAATGTAAAGTAAAGAAAAGAAAAAGAAAAAGAAAATGTATATATGAATTCCATTCCCTATCAAATCCTGTCATGATATCCTGTCATCAAAACAACTGATATTTGTTTAGCAGGAAAATATTAAAAACCATAGAAAACCAAGACATTGCATGAATGCATGTTGTTAACTCTTCGTGTAGGTAAGATACTTCTCATTACCAGATCAAAATATAAGAAAACATAAAGACTATCCACTAATATGGCTGAAAGTGCCCAAGACGAATCTGGTTCTGTATCTCGAAAGGAGTTTGAGGGACTTAAGAATCAAATAGTAGTGTTGGCTATCCTCTTAAAAGGACAAAGTAAAAGCACTCAGGGACAGACAATGCCCAATCAAACAGATTCCTCCTCCCAGGGTGGTAAGCAAAGTGCTAAAAGAAAGTAACCAACAAAACCCCTAAAATTACCGACCTCAAGGATGATCGAGAAACTGGGGATATAAGTAAGAAAATCCAATAAATTGAGGAAACCATCCGGTCAATCAAAGGGACTGGAAACTTTAAAAGTGTAACCTATTCATATCTCTTCATATTCCCATGGGCTCAATATCCTGACAAATTCCAAGTCCCATAATTTAAAAAGTACAATGGGGCAGGCGATCCTTATAAGCACCTAAAAGTATACATTGGCGAGATGGGGTCTTATGCTAAAGATGAAAGCCTTAGAATGTAGCTTTTCCAAAAGAGTCTCACTAGAGAGGCTAGAGCCTGGTATGCCCGACTGGACAATGCTAAAATCCACAACTGGAAAGAATTGACCCATGCCTTTCTAAATCAGTATAGTTTTCAGTCACAAATGGCACCAGATCGATACCAAGTGACTAAATTCAAAAAGCAGAGTACTGAGTCTTTCCGTGAATATGCCCAAAGATGGAGGCGTATGGCAACACATGTTAGTCCACCAATGACAGAAACTGAATTGGTAATGACTTTCATAGACATCTAAGAGACACCTTATTATGAGAGGATCCTAGTAGGAATAGGCAAGCCATTTTCAGAGATGATAAAAAATGGTGAAATGGCAAAGATGGGCCTAGAAGCGGGCAAGATTAAAGATCTCACAGCCTTGGTAGTAGTCATCAAACATATACAGTATGGAAAATATGCAAGCATTCCCAAGAGAGTCCCAGATAAAGGCAATGAAGATGTATCCCTCATTTTACAGAGGAAAGCTAAGAGACCGACCTATAGTCCCCGTATTTGGAAGAAGCAATGAAATCTGCCATTTCAACAACAGGTTGCATTCAACTAATGCCAAGACATAAAGAGAAAATTTGAAAGAACAAAAAATCAGGTGTTCACTCCACTGGGCGATTCCCTTGAAAATGCATTGGTGATGTAAATAGATCTTAAGAAAATTATCGAACTGGCTCCACCTCTTGATCCAAGAAATAAAAGATACAATCCAAGCCAGAGATGTGCTTACCACTCAGGGTCTCCGGGACACGATACACAAAATTGTTGGTCCTTAAAGCATAAAATTCAAAATCTGATCGAAAGTGGCAGTATTGTGGTCCAACAACCTGACCAATAAAATGTTAACATCAACCTTCTATTGAAGAATGATATAGAGGGAGTAAACATGATCGGGTCAAGAAGCGCTGAAATGTATCCAAATTGTAAGTACATACGAGGGATGGAGGGATACCCCCAAAGGAACAAAACAAATGTCATAGAGTGGGAAAATTTAAAGAAATATATGACAGTAAGTCAATAATTGGAGACGATCCAACATCAAGTAACTCTGTTGGCTAATCTGATAGTATACCAACATCAGGTTATAAGGAAACTTTTCATTCAACTCTTAGAAAGCCAAGAGAATAGAGAAGTTAACTAGAATTAAAGCCTATATTCCTCCAAGATGAGCCAACTAAATGAAGAAGATCAAAGTAGGCTGAAATGACAAGAAAAATGGAATGATAAAATTACAA
Organism: Panax quinquefolius; assembly: GCA_020205615.1. Taxonomy (NCBI): domain Eukaryota; kingdom Viridiplantae; phylum Streptophyta; class Magnoliopsida; order Apiales; family Araliaceae; genus Panax; species Panax quinquefolius. The sequence continues at coordinate 1,002,572 of JAINUW010000177.1, read as the reverse complement.
GAAGATCTCGCCAAATAAAAAAATTGCTTTCGGGAATACTTGGATTCTCAAAGAAGAAAGTTCAAACAACCTCTAAAAGAGACCAAAAATTCACCCCTCTGAACAAATCAAATGAAGAGATGCTACACTTTCTGATAATTGAATGAAAGATTCCTGAGTTGCTGCTTCCTATAAATCCCAATTTGAAAAGTTATGATTCCACCAAGATATGTCTCTACCATTCTAACTCACCTGAACATGCAACTGAGGAATGTTTGGTCTCTAAAGCATAAAATTAAGGATCTCATTGAAAATGGAGAACTGAAGATAGAAATCTACATGATTAGAAAAGGTGAAAGGGAAATAATGAGCTTAAGATGTCCATTCGAGACATGTAGTTTAAAGGAGGTGACGACCCCCTAAGAAAATTCCTTCACAACTTTCAAACATCTTGTTGCCAAAAGTCAGAAACCACATTCCTGATTTTACCCTCCTGGATGATGAGGAGGAAATACTGATCCTTCCCAATGTTGAAAAAGCCAAAAAGGAAAGTTCCTTGCATGAAATATAACAACAATTTGGGGAAGATTTCATAGTTAAATCCTCTTAAACCCATGAAAAAGATGAAGGAACATATGAAGATAAAGGTGGTAAGATTGTTAGGGAAGCCAACGCATCAAGGAATCAAGAGTTCATCCCTTTTTGTGATGGGTCTAGTTTAAGCATCCTGGAGGGATGTGCTGAATCAGGAGGCGATCAAGCTATGGCAGTAATTGAAGATATTTATGATCAAAAGGTGACCTCTATTACGAGCCTTGAAGGCAACATGCCTCAGCTAGCCAAGAATACGTAGATCTAAAAGGAAGTTGAGAGTTCCAGGAGATAGTGGGACGATATCACTTTCTTAGCATTATGCCTTTTATTTTTCATGAATGTAAATATTGGAAAAAAATCAAAAAATCAAGAAAATCAAAAAATAATCAAACTAATCAGGTTTCAGCCAAGCTTGAACTATAAAATACTTGATCTCCCCTCATAAATGGGAGTACGTAGGCAGCCATTTATGGTACTATCAAACCAAACAAAAAAACCAAAAACCCGTCAAATTAATCAAATAAACCCATTCAAGCCAAGCTTGAACTACAAAAGACCTTATCTCCCCTTATCAATGGGAGTATGTAGGCAGTCATCTATGCTGCGGTCAAACCAAACAAAAAATCCAAAAGCCCCTCAAATCAATCAAATAAAACAATTCAAGCCAAGCTTTAACTACGAAAGATCTGATCTCCCCTCATCAATGGGGTGCGTAAAGTGAAAGAATTTATGGTGCGGTCTAACCTTCAGAAGAAACATCCAAATCTAAACATCAATCCCAAGACACCAAAATCAAACCTTAAAAGCCTACACCCAAGAAAACCCAATGGCACCTCAATGTTATTCCATCAAATCTGGCACAAGTCTTGGAAAGAAAGAGATAGCGATACATCAAGACAACCAGTAATAGGGATGAAATGGCCATCATCATAAGATACAACTCGTCAGCAACTCATCACTCCTGAAGTGCGAGAAGACTTGATCTCCTTTGACATAAGAAGTACATAGGCAACCATCGTGGTAAAGTCTATCTCTTACCCGGTGACCTATTCCCCCAAATCAAGACCACAAATCAAACCTTGCAAATCACATCAAACTTAGGTGAAGTCATCACCAACCAAGATAAGATCTTATGGCTAATTCAGTGGAGTCTGAAAGCCTCTCAACATCAATCATCAAAGTTGAAACAATAACATTGTGATATATCAAACATGATCATCAGCAAGGACCTTCAAAGAACTGACACCCTCATTCATAAGTCTTCATCAAATCAAAAGAAAATCATGAAGGCCAATTGCGCCTACAAGTCAAAATGAGGATTGGGGCAAACCAAATGTGAACTCTCCACTACATGTTCATCATATGGGTCCTGAGGTAAAAGACTCATGCAATCTCGGCATCTTATCAGCTCATCTATCAAAGCAATTTTAATACCCATTAATTGTGTGCATTTGAGCTTAATCTTATGGGAGATTTTAAGGGTTTATGTCTATTCATGCATGTTTTATGTTGTTTTATAGGAATTGGGACAAAAGTTACTTGGATCGACGTTTGGGGTTGCTAGATTCGTATTTTTGGCTTGCCATTTATATATCAGTCATGTTAAAGCCGATTTTAGCATATCTCCAGCCCTTATTTGGAAAAAATCAAATAATTAAAAGTGTAGATCTACGTCTCTTCTTCTCGAAACATCTTAAATCATCGAAATCTGAATTTAGACGGAGAGGTTATGGCCATTTTCCTAAAAATGTCGAGAGCATAAAATTTCAAAAAAAGGACCCCCACCGGGGCGGACATTATACACACAAAACCCATTGAAGTGGGTTACTAAGGCAAAATGTAACATCCTCGAAGTGGGGGCTAGTTAGTAAAAAATTTCCTCCAAGGCGGAGTGTTGGGAAGAAAAAGGAGTTTTTTCAGAATTTTAGTTCAAGAATGATTGATTCGAGCTGATTGATCAAGGACACTTCTAGGAGGATTTGTAAAACCCCCAAACTCGGGTACTTGAAACCCGAACTCGGTGCTTTACGATACCATTTCTATGAGCGGAATAATACTAATAATATAAAATACCAACTTAATTTATATTTATCAAAGCCTAATCCCAATTACAAAACCTTTACTATAATTCTTTACATGATATATAATACATATCATTGTCTATATATTGTCTAACTATTACAAAAGACACCATTAAACATGTTCTGTTTGCTTTCCTTTTCACTTGTTATTGTCTGAACCTTCGGGTTGATCATGCCTAGCTGAAAACATTTAAATTTAAATTTCATTTTCGTCTTGACGGCATTATCGTAAATTATTCTTATCAACTTACATTATAAACCTTATCGTATACGCGCAATTTTCTATTCAAATAGTCATGTACTCAAAATATTAGACTTTGAAAACTTTGGTTTACCGTATTAACCAGTGTTCAGATAAATAATTACTATCTTTATACCAACTTATTTCATTAATCCCATATAGACTCATATTCATAACACTTGACATACCTTAGCATATATTGCTTTAAACATTTGCTATCCCTTTGTGACTCAAAAGTCGGGAATCGCTGTCACAACTTATATAAAAGTTAAAAATATTACCTTATACAGACATACCTATCATATACGTATCATAGAATCATACATATTTAAGTAATATTAATACTACTTAATTCTTACGCCTCCAATATGGATCAATTGCTTAGAAATTTGTCTATTCCCATTATCCTCAATAATCCATTCACACCTAACTACACCTAGTTCGTCCAACTTACCATACATTACGAGTTTAAGAACTCACCACAAACATATAAGTTTAAGAACTCGACATTGACCACATATTCTTTAACTATACTTTACCTATCAGTCATACTATCGTTTCAGGGTTCGGTACTATACTTTTCAAAACAATCACCTCATTGAGGTAGCTTTCAATATGAGCCTCTATTTCAGCTATTAGCTTTGATATTGGCTCGGTTATGGAGGCTGACTTCTTCTTTACGATTTAAGGGTATCCTAATCCTTTCTATCTGACATCTACACACAAATTATCTTGATTATCACTTAATATATACACACAACAATTAATAGTTTTATATAAGTTATCTTTTATTTGATTTGACGATGAACTTATTCAATTCATCTCCCTTTTTAAACTCTATATGAGTTATTTGTATTTTCAACGTTTTCCTTTGTTCCAAGGATATAGCCTAAGGTCTAGCCCACCTAATGTTTTTAACCCTAAAGCTCTGATACTAACTTGTAAAGCCCCCAAACTCGGGTACTTGAAACCCGAACTCGGTGCTTTACGACACCATTTCTATGAGCGAAATAATACTAATAATAATAACAATAATATAAAAATCCAACTTAATTTATATTTATCAGAGTCTAATCCCAATTACGCAACCTTTACTATAATTCTTTACATGATATATAATACATATCATTGTCTATATATTGTCTAACTATTACAAAAGACACCATTAAACATGTTCTCTTTGCTTTCCTTTTCACTTGTTCTTGTTTGAACCTTCGGGTTAATCATGCCTAGCTGAAAACATTTAAATTTAAAGCAAGAATGAGCATTTGGGTGCCCAGCAAGTAATAACAATTAGAAATATAATTAGCTGAAAGAAATAAATGTTTTCTTTGTACATCATTTCTACAACGAATTTATTTGTAACATCAATCAACAATTCCTGTCCACAATCATATGAATAACTCATAATCATAATTGTGATTCTGAATTCCCTTTCGCACCCAGGACAAAGATAATTTTCATCACATATCTTCACCTGAAACATCAAAAATCATGGTTATACCAAATCACAATTCATACTCGTAATTATTAAATCATCTTTGCACTACGGCCAAAGATATTCATTATTATCACATCCATGAATTAATATTTTATTGCTGAGACTCAGCTCAATAAATAATTAACGTCATCGAATCATCCCTACACTACAGGCCAAGGATATTCTTTAGTATCACGACCACGAATTATCCATGCACTACGGGCCAAAGATAATCGTGTTTTCATCAACGGTCTTGATCATGCCTAGCTGAAAACATTTAAATTTAAAGCAAGAATGAGCATTTGGGTGCCCAGCAAGTAATAACAATTAGAAATATAATTAGCTGAAAGAAATAAATGTTTTCTTTGTACATCACTTCTACAACGAATTTATAGTAGTGAAGTAAACTGAACCGATAATAACAACATAACAATTCTATCTCAAATTTTTGAAACTATGTAGTGACTTTATATATAGGTATTAGTTCACATGCTATGAACATTGTTTTTTTAGTTTTCACTAAGGTTTAGCAGAACTTAATCTGCAACCCGTCATAACTTACAGGCACGAGGGTGATCTGCCCAATGTGCCCTGTATTAATCAATACTACATTACAAGAACGATACTAACGTTCACTCTGTCCGCCTTGGGCACATAAAAGTTTTCCCGTGATCGAGATGTTCATACTTAGTCTGGAATCCGAACCAAAACAATTTGATTGGATACAAAAAGGTTTTATCATATTCAACGATATTTCGAAATTTGTGTCTAGCTGGTCAATTAGCTTGGACATATATATATATATATATCAAAATGTGTTTAACTACAATGACTATCCAAGTGGGGACACTTGTATACCTATATTTTGAAATTAATGAACAGTATATATATATGAGTTATATAATATAATATCATGTTGTTAAACAATGATCGGATATATTATATACGATAATAAAGTTAATAATCTAGTACAATAATAATATAATTCTGAAACTTCTTACTCATGTCCATTGCATAAAGGAAATGCAAAGGTAAGATATGTACTTGATGCACTGCTTACAGTTCGTAACTTAGTTCTATCTTTATATAACACCTATCAGTAATAAGATCATTCGTTTGATTAGAACAACATACAATAACACATAGTACTGCAATTCGTAGTCAACACATAACCTAATCACATTGTCACATATGTTCCATAACCATTGAATCACAAATAAACACATCTAATCAAATTACCTAAGTCCAGATCAATTTCTAAAACATGTCGGGGTACCGACGGCTTTATCGGGTAATTATCGAGTCTAAGACTCTATCCTGTAGTTCAATATCTGTAAGTATCAGTCATATTATTTTTAAATGACTTATTATAATTTTTAAACATTTATTATAATTTATCATGAATTTTCAAACACCGGAATCATTATTAAATAATTTAAATATTAAATAATTCTATTATCATTAATATTTAATTAATATTAAACTATTAATGAAACCATTGCCAAAATGTTAAAGTTATTTATAATAACTCAAAATACTTTTAAAGTATTAATATTACCCTTAAATGATTTTTAAAACATTTAAAATCATTTTTAAATAAGTACCATTAATATTAAAGTATTAATGTATTATTTATCAAAATATTAAAAGTCCTTATTTATAACTTATAATATTTTTATTTCATTTATTTCCTTTTTAAATGATTTTTAAATAAATAAAACCATTTTAAAACTATTTATTTAATATAATTATTAAATAAATTTAATACCATTAATATTAAATTAATATCATTTATTAATGAAATTATCCTTTAAATATTAAAAGTTATATTTTATAACTTTAAATATCCTTAAACACTTTATTTTCATTTTAAATGATTTTTATAATATTAAAATCATTTTAAACTAATTTATTTAATATAATTATTAAGTAATTCTAATATCATTAATAGTAAATAATTAATGATTTTTACTTTTAAATATTAAAAGTTATATTTTATAACTTAAAATATTTTTAAACTATTTATTTTCATTTAAAATGATTTTTATAATATTAAAATCATATTTATTTTATTTATTTAATTTAATTTTTAAATAAATCTAATATCATTAATATTAAATAATTACTATTTTTCATGAAAAATATCAAAAGTTATATTTTATAACTTAAAATATTTTATAATCTTTAAATCATTTTTCTATAATTTTTAAAACCATTTTTGTAATTTTTAGAATTTATTTTCTATTTTAATCATTTTTTGGAAAATCATAAATTAGAAATTAAATAATCTGTCGCTATAGCCTATAGCGACGCTTTCTGTCGCCTTAGGTGTTCTTGGCCTCAAGAACACTGACAAGTTCGTGTTCAAGGTGCCCTGTTTGACCGCCTTTGATTCTCAGTGTAAAGCGTTTCTAGGAAAATCTTGTTTATCCATCTTGTAGTATTTATGTATCTCTACAAGTTACAACACTTAGTTTGGTCATACAACAAAATGTCAAAACGATCTGGCAATCAAAACTCACTGTCAGACGCTACCTAGGTTTACCAAAAACCCAGGCAGTCCGAGCAGCCCTCTTGTAGCTCGATTAATTTAATGTTCTGGTAATTAGATAGTTGATTTATGGATTCATACATATAATACACATATCACAGAACATAAATACAACAACAAATAAGTCCACCAACATCAACATCGCCAAATACATCTCGGTCAATGGCTGTCAGAAAGTGTGTTCTTCATGTTTCTGGAAATTCTATAAAATGCAATCGTGACCGAGTGACCTGATTTGACCACTCACTACGTTCAATAAGTTGATGATTTAAGAGATCTAAAGGCCAAATGATAAAGTCCAGATTACATGCCACAATCTAGTTAGAATAACAACATCAAAACGTAAATCACCTGACAGAAATTAGCCTTCAAGGAGCTTGTTAGACGCTAAAATCCCATTTCTGGGTTACCTAGAATCTGACTGGCCATGCCTATCAACGAGTTTTGACAGTTTATAAAATGAAATCTAGACATCATTCAGCCTTGATTCAAGTTTCAGAATAAAGACCACATATCAGACTACATATCCAAAACATAAAACAACCAAAAACATAAATAGAGAAAAATCTACAGCCTCTGACATTCATTGTCAAAACACAAAATAAAAATTTTCCAAATTTTGTAAAATGCTTGATCTGAGCCTATAGATGTTATGGATCTAACATCTATCAACCCAGATCATCATTATATACTATAAAAAACATAATTTAACACTTAATCATAACATTTAACATAGCATCAAAAGTCAGATTTTCAAGTTAGGGTTTATACCTCACTTTGAAAAATCTTTGATTCTAGCTTCTGATTTGTTAGTGGATTTCGTGGGGCTGATTTTGTGACTTAAAAACTAAAAGAATTTCGGAGGTGTGGGGCTTGAGAGAGTTAGGTTGAGTGTTGTGCACAAAATGAGCTAAAATATGGCTTTCTCTCTCTCTTGATCTATTTATATAAAGTTGTAATGATCATGGCTGAGATATGTGACTTGTTGCTATGAATTTTAAGCACATGGGGTGGTTGGATTTGGTCACCTACTTCACTTAATGTCAAACCCTACTTGCTAGCTTCAATAATGCACACAAGGGCAATTTGGTCTTTTGATTTTCCAATTTAATGGCACTTTGGTCACTTGGCAACCCTTTAGGGTTTAGCCCTAAGGTTTTTTCCAAAAAATTAGTTTTCTTGAATTTCATTTAGGGTTTAAAAATAAAATAAAAATTAACTTTCTAGTTTTTGAAAATTAGGATTTCCTAATTATGTTTAATTTTCTAATTACATCATACATGAACATTAGGGTTTTAATGTCCACTAAATATAATTAACCTTGCCAATTTAGCAATTAGGGCTCTAATTTGATAATTAGGGTTACTAATTTTAAAAATTAGGGCTTACAACTATTATTTAGGGTTTTCCAAAATTAGGGTTTTTAATAGAAAATTAGGGTTTTACAAATATTTGGGGTTTTTTGATATTATCAGGTTTCCCCAAATTATGAATTAGGGTTTCCTAATTAATATAATAATTTACTAAAACAATAATTAGGGTTTCTAGATAATAATTAGGGTTTACCTAATTAGCATAATATAATAATGGTTATAAATCATGTACCACCATTTCCTATCCACCACAAACTACGGTTTGAGTTTCAAGTTAAGGTTTAACGAATTAATGCTACCGTTTTGACATGCCCCAACATAATTGACCAACCATTATCTGTGTGTTCATACAGTACATATTATAACATTGAAAAATCAAAATATAATTAATATTATATTATTATTCTCATTCCTTAATCCATATCCAAAACTACGGTTTTATTAAAATAATACTTGAATTTTTCATGCTACCTTAAAACTGTTTCACACATTATCCTTACACACATAACATGCATGCTTATAACACTGAAATATAATTAATATTATATTATTATCCTCTTTCTTTATTCCAAACCCAGAATTAGGGTTTGGATTCCATATCTGATTTAATATTTATATACGCCATTATTAAGTTAAAATAATTAACTTAATTAATCTGAAATAAATTCATATAATAAAATATTTATTATAATAATTCTAATAATCGTTTCACATATTATTTAAATAATATAATGATCATATTTTCATGGAAAATAATTAATAAAAATATTTATATTATAAAATTAATTATTATAAGAATATAATTTATAATGATCAATAATTTTAAAATAAAATTATTTGTAAACATTCATGTAATAAATATATTTTTATTTATTATATAATTACATACGCTTTATCTTGTACAAATCCTCCTCCTTAAAAAAAAATTATACGCAAAATTTCTGATTTAATTATATAGAAAATATCGGGTTGTTACATTCACCCTCCCTTATAATGATTCAGTCCCCGGAATCACCGTTTTAAAACCTATACATACCAGGGTACATAGCATACATAATCATTGCAAGTAGATCTCGATCAAAATTGATCGAATTGATCTTTAACTATTCAGCATAAAGCTTATCTATCTGCTTATACGGAAAAATTGATTTCTAGTAGAACTCAATTTCCTCCTTCAAAATAATTTATAAAATAATTTACTATATATAAGAAAATAATATAGAAGAAAATAAAATTGATTAGAATAATACGTGGAGTTGCATCGTCGACTGCTACAGTTTCTTGAACGGTCATGTTGAAGACGCTTGCGGTTGATTTCGTTGGTTTGTTTGTTGATGTTGGTCCCGTCATCGCCAATGTCCTGCTGCCTTTTCCTTGTCTGCGCATTCCTTGCCTCCCTTCTCCTTATTGGACAGTCTTCCACCTTATACTCCATTGATTCACACTTAAAACACACAGACTTTCCCTTTATCTCCTTTCCTTTTATTGTGACGCCCCCAAAATTAGGTATACATCACCCATCTTGGGTCGCCACTTACATGGTACAGAATTTAAATACAACTTATTAATATAACTGTCGTGTACAATACGACATAAACTGTGAGTTTAAATACAAATATCGTCTACTAGATATTATACAAACTCAAAAAAAGTCCTCATTACAATTATTATCACACTATTTCACGTAATAGTGAGGACTACTAATACTATCTTCGGGACCATCACTGCTTCCCAGACTCGTCCCAAACTATATTCTCATTTCTGAAGAGAACGGTGAAAGAAAGGGTGAGCTCAACTAGCCCAAAGAAGAAATATTATGACTAAGATAATGCGAGAATAAATTATCAATAGTCTTCAACAATGTTAAACGATAAAATACAATGAACAACCGGTTTAATCTGCAGGAATATGCAATCCATTAAAAGAGTCAAGTAGAAAATAAAGTCTACTATCTTTTAGGTTTTAAAGGTTTTTCATCATTTGTTATAGTTGAGACTCACTTTAATAGATATTCCACATCATCGAATCACCCCGCACTACTACCAAGGATATTCTTTACTATCACGACCACAATTATTCATTGCTGACTACTGGGCCAAGAATATTTGTGTATTCATTAATGGTCATGATCATGCCAACAATCGTCCCATCAATGCACTACTACCATGAGGATTTTTACCACATCATTTGTAACATTACGGTCATGATTACACCGAGATAGTCTCTGATGGTCATAATCATACCAAGTCCATCTATGCACTACAGCCACGGATGACTTTAAAAATATAAACATGAGGATGATGACAATGATATAAGAATTCAATAAAACAAGCTCAAGAATTATTTTATCCAGAATTATTAACGTCCAAATTATCAATATGATCTTTGTTTTGTAGAGTAAAATTCAAGAATGATCGGAAGAATATTTTCATGAAAGATCTTTGGATGAAACGCAAATATCAAGGATATTCCACTAATTTCATAGAGTATAGTAGTCAAAGTTTTAACCAACTGGGTATAATAAAGAATGGAATAACAAAAGAAATCACCATGCATGCGATAGACCGCACAGACAGGTTATTCCAACATAATAATAAATAACGGAACCAGTCGTCAGTGAAATTCACACCGAAGCGGGATGTTCCAACAGAATAATAAAGATGGAACCGGATCCGGTGTAAAACACATGAGATAGGATATTCAACGAATAATAAAGAAAGCGGAACCAGGTCCTTGTAAAACACACGACAGGATGTTCCAACGAGATAATAAAGATTTTAACTAGGTCCTGTAAAAACACATGCATGGATGTTCCAACAGAATAATAAAGATTTTAACCAGTCCTGTAAAACACATGCATGTGATGTTCCAATGTAATAATAGAAGAATGTCACCAAGTATAGGTAAACCGCGTATATCTGAGTTATTCCAATGAATAATAAGCAATGGAATAACAACAGCTTCTCTTCATGAATAAGAAAGAATAACACCCCTTACATTTGGTAGGAGATTGAATCTTTGCGGCGATTGTAGTAACAAAATACTCTTCTTCTTTCTCTCTTATTCTTTCTATACTTTCTCTCTCTATAAGCTTGAATGAATTAAGTGAAAATAATGAAGCCCTAGGCCTCTATTTATAGAAGATTTCTAGCTTAGCACCTGCTTAGTGTGAAAAGGCAAGTGGCTTGACAACCGGTTTGGCCTTTTTGTAATGTGAAACGACAAGTGGTTCGGCGCTGAATAATGTGAAGCGACAAGTGGTTCGACGTCTGGTAAAGGTAATTACTATTGACGAAGGTAAATACTATCGACGAAGGTAAATACTATTCACAAGGGTAATTACTATTGATGAAAGGTAATTACTATTGATGAAAGTAAATACTATTCACAAGGGTAATTACTATTGACGAAGGTAATTACTATTGACGAAGGTAAATACTATTCACAAGGGTAATTACTATTGACGAAGGTAATTACTATTTGACGAAGGTAAATACTATTGACGAAGAGACTCTTAGATGATGACATATGAGCCCCCATAAAATAATCAAACTTACCACAAATCATTTTTTTTTTTCATCAACACATATTTAATCTTTCAACAATTATTAATCATTTATAACTTAAGTCTCAATTATTGATTTAATACTATAACATATTATACGAGATGATCTTTGTGACAATAATTGAATCAATAATATAAGAGATACGATGCAACAATTCTCAGTAGTAATAATTGAGCATAGTGAGTGACTTCTCACGTAAGCATCAATAATCAATACCGTGTGCTACTATGCAACCACGCGTATTACTGTACTTTTACCACCGGGTAGTTCAATTGTTTTAACGGTAACACCTCCGCCGTTATTTTTATAAAATATTTTTGTCGTTTTCTCAATCCGACAATAATTCTGTTGTGGGGTCCACCAATGATTGAGCCATTGTACTAATATTCCCTAACAAAAAGAATATTCCCCGACCAAACGAATATTTTATAACAACTTGCATACTTTGCAAAATTTATAAATATTACCCACAACTATAACATTATATCAAATTTATTCCATAATATTCAAAAATAATATTTATAGAAAAATTCATCTTTATTTATAAAAGCTGGGGTCTTACATTTATCGTATAGGTGACAAAACTATCTTTTGCCCCTTCGTTGTCTTAGCTATCACAAATGCTTCCACCGGGTCAGTTGATCCTCTAAATCCTGGCGGTCTGATTGTCTTGAAGTCTTTGACGTTCGTTAATCGATTATTTGGCTGATCTTCTGGCGGCTGGTATTCCGTTTTGCTTAGCTTGATCGTCCATATTCGCAAAATTCTGTATCGGGTTTGGTTGTCTTCCAGCTTTGTTGACAAGTTCTTCTGTCCGTGTATTTCGTTTTCGTCTTGGCGGCATTATCGTAAATTATTCTTATTAACTTACATTCTAAACCTTATCGTATACGCGCAATTTTCTATTCAAATAGTCATGTACTCAAAATATTAGACTTTGAAAACTTTAGTTTACCGTATTAACCAGTGTTCAGATAAATAATTACTATCTTTATACCAACTTATTTCATTAATCCCACATAGACTCATATTTATAACACTTGACATACCTTAGCATATATTGCTTTAAACATTTGATATCCCTTTGTGACTCAAAAGTCAGGAATCGCTGCCACAACTTATATAAAAGTTAAAAATATTACCTTATACAGAGATACCTATCATATACGTATCATAGAATCATACATATTCAAGTAATACTAATACTACTTATTTCTTACGCCTCCACTAAGGATCAATTGCTTAGAAAACTGTCTATTTCCATTATCCTTAATAATCCATTCACACCTAACTACACCTAGTTCGTCCAACTTACCATACATTACGAGTTTAAGAACTCACCACAAACATATGAGTTTAAGAACTCGACATTGACCACATATTCTATAACTATACTTTACCTATCAGTCATACTATCGTTTTAGGGTCTGGTACTATACTTTTCAAAACAACCACCTCATTAAGGTAGCTTTCAATGTGAGCCTTTATTTCAGCTATTGGATTTGATATTGGCTTGGTTATGGAGGTTGACTTCTTCTTTACGATTTGAGGGTATCCTAATCCTTTTCTATCTGACATCTACACACAAACTATCTTGACACACAACAATTAATAGTTTTATATAAGTTATCTTTTATTTAATTTGACGATGAACTTATTCAATTCATCTCCCTTTTTAAACTCTATATGAGTTATTTGTATTTTCAACGTTTCCTTCTGTTCCAAGGTTATAGCCTAAGGTCTAGCCCACCTAAGGTTTTTAACCCTAAAGCTTTGATACCAACTTGTAAAGCCCCCAAACTCGGGTACTTGAAACCCGAACTCGGTGCTTTACGATACCATTTTTATGAGCGGAATAATACTAATAATAATAACAATAATATAAAAATCCAACTAAATTTATATTTATCAGAGTCTAATCCCAATTATGCAACCTTTATTATAATTCTTTACATGATATATAATATATATCATTGTCTATATATTATCTAACTATTACAAAAGACACCATTAAACATGTTCTCTTTGATTTCCTTTCCACTTGTTCTTGTCTGAACCTTCGGGTTGATCATGCCTAGATGAGAACATTTAAATTTAAAGCAAGAATGAGCATTTGGGTGCCCAACAAGTAATAACAATTAGAAATATAATTAGCTGAAAGAAATAAATGTTTTCTTTGTACATCACTTCTACAACGAATTTATAGTTGTGAAGTAAACTGAACCGATAATAACAACATAACCACTACTACAAAACAGTAAATAGACAACGCGAAAAAAACGATGTGGTTTCAATCGAGAAAACGTCGTGGTTAAGGGTGTCATCTATTTGACACCCTTACACAACGTTTTAAAAACGTTGTACTTAAGCACAATACATAACGTTTTTTAGGAAAAAAACGTTGTAGATTTGTTTTTCAAAAATTAACAGATGCTTAAAAATGTTGTAGTAGATATGATTTCACAACGTTTTTTGGATAAAAACGTTGTTGTTTAGTATATCAGACAACGTTTTTTAAATATTGTAGATAAAGAAAAAGAAAAAGAAAAAAAAGATGTGATTTACCTATATTACCAATGCACCTGCAATATGCTAAATGCCATGATATATAGCCAAAATGTATCAACCATTCAAAATAAATCCCAATAATACCATTCGTTTATAGTTTCAAATTACTACATCCACAAAATATATATCAAACTATCTATATATACATCTCAAATTCACTTTTCAATCCACAAAATAAACTACAAAATAAACTAAACTATATGACTGTAACAAGACACATAAAATCAACTACCATTGGGGCGCTTTACCCCACATGCAGACCACACACCCTGTTGTTGAAGCCGTTGTCTCAACTGCAATTTGCTATTATTGACTACAAATGGGCTCATCAGCCTTTGGTAACATAGATCGCAACAATTGTTCTTTGTTCTTTATTCTTGCGCTCTCGATCCTCTTTGTTGTTCCAAGTTCTGTATAAGTATGACTATTGTTCATGTGTGCGCATGACAGATTTTAAACGAAGATATAGAAGAATGAGAAAAAGATGCAAGCCTTACCGAATTTGTATTACTATTATCTTTCAGGATGGTGGTAAGCATTTTCACAGTAGATGAACACTTTGGATCTCCGGCAGAGAACAACCACACATTGAGCTATGGAAAACATTTATGTCAATGTAAAAACAATCATGAAAAGAAACATTCATGTCAATGTAAAAACAAAAAAAATAATCAAATGAATCCGTTTAATCATTTCAATGACAAGAGAAAGGCGATCAAGTGCAGCTTCATCAATTCCACCCATCAAAAGTAGGATGAACACAAATAGGCAGATAAAGAACTAGTCCAAAGAAATGGAGCCTTCAAAAGAAAACAATCAAGGCCAAACATTATATTTTTTTAAACCTGGTTGTAAATGAACATGCTGGATAATAAGAGGACAGCTAAGGAAAATATCTGTGTGCTGTAAGTTCCCTGTCAAAAAATCCAAGAGAAGGAACTGAAACACAATTATATAATACAATTCTTAAAAGAAAAAAGAACCACCAATAAAGAATCAATCCCTTCACTATCTAACCCACAATCAGATCAATCTCATAAAGACAAGTCAAAAGCTAACCGTTAGTGAAAGATGTGATGTACAACACCTAGAAACACCAGACCATTTGGAAATGAACATGTTACACCCTAGTTTCTGATGGACTGCAATGACTTTGACATCATTTTAAGAACATAGAAAACTAATTTGCAAGCTTGTTGTCAATAATTTGATCATCTTCACCCCAAATTATAAGTGTTTCCTGCTTTACCTGCAACCACATATGCGGGCATCAGGAATCACATCAAAGGAATCCATGAACTTTTACTTGCAATATAATCAAGAAAAAACATGTGGGCATATGCTGGAAATAAACTCTCTCAAGCTTCTATAGGGCCTATATGAAAAAATAGATTCTAGAAAACATGAATGTTGCATCTGTCAAAAAGTCAAATGCTTAGGAAGTATTGCAGAGTTCTACATGCGTTCTATCTGATACATAATTGTGAGAGGTCTCCTTGTCGAAATTCAACATAAAGCAACCCAAATAATTAATAATGAAAGCACATGTGGACCTCAAAACCTCAAACATTTACTTGACAGAGGCCAAAAGTAAATACTGAGAATAGCAAGAACTCTTGGCATAGCATTATATCAATATTCATTATATGTCCAAACAATACCACTAAAATTTAGCATTAAAACCAAAAGGTCTACCCAACTATGAATAAATAATTTAGAAACTTTCGATAATTCACAACAAGTATGTAGAATATTCTACAAAAATGATTGTGTCACATACTATTGTATTTAAA
Source organism: Panax quinquefolius (assembly GCA_020205615.1). Taxonomy (NCBI): domain Eukaryota; kingdom Viridiplantae; phylum Streptophyta; class Magnoliopsida; order Apiales; family Araliaceae; genus Panax; species Panax quinquefolius. The sequence continues at coordinate 986,346 of JAINUW010000177.1, read as the reverse complement.
TAACGATTAATAAGAATAAAATAAAAACACCTAGCGTAACCAATGTAGATGCATCCTTTAGGAATAAAGTAAGCAACTCACCTTTATTTATATGAAACCCGCAAAATACTTGTGATATGGGTGGCAAAAAGCGATACACGGTTTATTTAAGCAATGTGACATTATAACCCCACTACTCATAAAATCTACAATTGTGTCTTCCCACCAAGGCAATAGATAATGTAAACGTCCAATCTAGGAACGTAACAGAGGAAACAATTAAACCCAACTTCACTCTAAAATATCGATTTTTATTATAATATATATATATATATATATATAATATTGTTAAAATTAAATCAACTCGAATGAGTTTCTTCATTTGTATGCATAAACACATGAAGACTTACATTAGTCCAGATCTAAGCATTTATTTAATGGTATACCATTAAAAGTCAAAGAAGTTGCATAAAAGCGCGGTGGGATGCTCTTTAATAAATAAACATGCCCAAGAGATAATGATGTTTAGGTTTGATAATGACACACCAAAGTAGTAAATCTAACTACAAGTTTAAAGTAACAGATCGGGTTTTGAACTTGACTTGATAACTCCTCTTTTTGGGAAGGTTTCAATCCATCGTCCTCTCTCCGTGGGTTTGCAAAATTAATCGATTAGCATTATAAATTTATTTTCCGTTCTTGAGAAACAAATAGATACAGAACAGGTGACACAGAAAACTGTCTCTAATTCCTGCAACAATAAGATGTATGCGATCTACGAGAAAAGGGCGAAGCACTCCTTTGAGCATTTCAATCAATTTACAATTATAAAAAAGCAAGTCTTAAAATAAATAGAAGCAATGAATACCAACATAAAAGGAAGGAGTTGATGACTCAAAACTGCAACACAAGTTTAGTCTATAGAATTGCACATTTTTTGACCAATGAGAATGCTCGCATAAAATTGTGTGCAATGTCAAGTATTTTGGTTATAACGAACCATGCCACACATACTCACCGACTAATGTATAAGCTTAGGACACAACCAAAGAATCAAGAAAATTGTTTTTGCAATGCGTTCCCCAGTGTTTAAACAAATTTGGTTGTTAACAATTACTCTATGAATCTCCTTCTCAAAACCTCATAAAAACACTCCTGCAAATCTTTAGAGACATAAAAAACTTAACAGAAAAACTTTGATCAATCACCCAAACACAAACAAACTAATGCATAAATGCATAATCCAATTGAATAAAGAACATTCAAATGTAGAGGCAGCAGCAGTTTTACTTGATCTTTCATTTTCCTCTTTATTAATTATCTTTGCATAGAAAATTATTGACTTATCCGCAATCAATTGCTAAACTCGACTCAAGCAATTAGCAATTCCCAAATTACCGAGATGAATCCGTATGAGATTCAATAAATATATACACACAAATATATTTATGAATGCAATGATTATTTGGAGGAGTAATTACCGCTCTAGGGTTTTAGGTCTTTTAAGAGCAACCCTTCTTTGGTTGCGAGATGGAATAATTCTGAACCCGACCACCGCCTGTTGATCCTTGGGCTTTACCACGACTTCGTTACTGCGTTGATTTATTCCCGGCCATTATCAAAAGTTGTGAGCTAAACGTACTAGATTTAGCAATTGTTTCAGGATTCCTCAGATTGGACTAGGAGGAATATCAAGGGTTGTACCCGCTTGAATCTGGCCCCAACCAATAAGACGCTGCCTTGTAAATTAGGGCTTGAGCGATGTTACCGACATGTTAGACAGATCGGCTGGTGCCTTGTTAATTAGGGCTTGAGCGATGTTACGGCAGATCGGCCATTGCAGACGTCGAAAGAGATGAAGAACTTACAATGAAACCCTAGCCCCAAAACAGCTTATCTTCAAACTCAGATTTCAGCCTCAGGGAGAAGGTACACCCAAAGACGATCGAGCACAGAGATAATCTGATAGACTCCACGGCACGCTTGCGTGAGGTGGTCGTCGCCCCGATCGTTTCTAGCACAGTTGTTGGGTGAATTGCTTGCAACACCTTAACCCCTCGCCTATATGTAGACGGTAATTTTGGTACAATTGCTCGCGTTCGAAATTCTACGTTGAATGGAGACCAACGACACCTTGACCCCTCACTTATATTGAAGCGGTAATCTCGGTACAATTGACGATTGATGCAGTAGAAGACGCCACACACAACTATGAATTGTTGTATGATAAGTCAAATTGAATCTCAAAGAAATAACTAAGAAAAATACTTTGGAATTCTTCAAAGAACCAAAAGAAGATAATAACCCTAATTACTTATCATGAAACTAATATATAGATGGTGTAGTTATCAGAATACCACAAAAATCACCGATCGATTGTCTTGTACTCCTCTTGTAGACTTCAGACTCGTAAATTGTAGCTCCGTCTCAGAATTGATGATGATGGAACGGTATGAACTCTTGGTTGGAATTTGATGATTTGATGGTGTGCTACAAATTGGGTTAGCACAATAGAATATGAATTTTTTTTTTCTTTTCCTTTTTTTTTTTTGTTTTGCTATCTTTTTTTTTTCTTTTTTTTTGCAATATATATTTCGACAAAAAAATTAAAGATAAGTAACTTGCTAGAAAGGCTTAGCTCTGATACCAAATGATAGACTCCACGGCACGCTTGCGTGAGGTGGTCGTCAGCCTCGATCGCTTCTAAAGACAATTGTTGGGTGAATTTCTTGCAACACCTTAACTCCTCGCTTTATTTGAGACGGTAATTTTGGTACAATTGCTCATGCGTTCGAATTCTACGTTGAATGGACACCAACTATTACACCTTGACCCTCGCTTATATTGAAGCGGTAATCTCGGACAATTGACGATTGATGCAGTAGAAGACGCCACACACAACTATGAATTGTTGTATGATAAGTCAAATTGAATCTCAAAGAAATAACTAAGAAAAATACTTTGGAATTCTTCAAAGAACCAAAAGAAGATAATAACCTCACAAATATATTGAATAATGAATAATGTATAATGTATTTGATTACATAACTTGGACCTCTATTTATACTACTCAAAACAATTCAAATCCTAATAGGAATTTATAAACTATAACCCTAATTTCTATAAGGAAACAGAAATCAATATGGAAAAGAAATTCTAATTAAAATAAATCCTAATTACAATAGAATTTAAAATTAATTCAATTATCGTAAAAAATCGTTAAATTGCTACTGCGCGCGTAAATTCAAGTCGGTGAAACCGAAAGTGATATAAGTCGGTAATGATTCATTTGCATGCATGACTCCTTTGTAAACTAGAATTCCTTCATGGAGTATATAAGTTGAATTCTTTTGATATCGATGTTATTTGCCCACGTGACATATCCCTATATACTTGAATTCCTAGAATTAGAATAACCAACATGAATGTTAAGTATTAACTTTAATTTCCTGGGCCCAAGTCTTTTTAATTCATGCTTCCCATTCATGTTTGCTAAATTAATTTGTTTGAATTGGGCCACCCAATAATACTTTAAATTGTACTCCTTCAATAATCTTTAGCCCAATAACTTGAAATCATTTGTTGAACACTTGACGCTCGAATCGATAAATTGATGAAAAATTCTTACCCGGTCAATCTGTCATCATTCCCCTCCTCTTCAAAAGGATTTGTCCTCAAATCTGGCATCCGCTTCCCTTGAAAAGGATTTGTCCACAAATTTGATCCTACATCAAAATGAACAAAGTTAGAATCACCAAACAAAACATAACCACAAGTCTCACATGGTAATTTAAATGAATAAGCAATATCAGCAACGCAAGCAAGAAATTGAAAATTTCCAACTCCTCCTGGATCAAATATGAAAATGAAAAACTCTTCATGTGATAGATTCTTCCAATGATGAATTCCCAGATCAAATGGAAATCTTATAATCTCGATCATTTTCAAACATAACCACGTCAATGATCCTGGGTCAAATATCAACTTTTGAAATTCATCAGGTCGCATAAGCCCATACACCTGAATCCCTGGATTAAACACAGAATAAAATAAATCAACAAGTTCCTTTTGTCTAATCACAAAGGAATCAAATAAATCAAAATCACATGCATAGTCTAATAAAATAATATTCAAAACACTTCCCTGTAAACTCTCAATGCATTGATCAAATTGAATTGCACGATCCATGTTTCCCTCGATGAATATGATCCTATCACGAATTTGCAAAACACAACCAACCTCCCTCATTCCATTGACATTAATACAATAAAGAACAAATAATGTTATCAATGGAGTAAAAAGGTCACAATCATAAGTTGAAAATTCAATAGCATATCGACGATGATCACAAACAAACTCTACACATGCTAAAGAATTTCCCAAAATGTTGACAAAAATCGGAATATCATCAAAAGAGAGAATAACAAATTTTCCCATGAAAAAATGCGAAATATAATTCAACAATTCCATGGAAGTATGCAATGCCTTAGCTAATCCAAGTGAACTAACTACACATGCAAATAACTCATCTCTCAAACCATCTTGATGATAAACATTTCTTGAATCAGAACCATATGATAACAAATCATGCAATGAAGATTGCTCCAATGAAACAACATGATTACTACCATTGTTAACTAACGACAATTCATGTAAAGATTGACTAGCATGAAACCCTAAGTCAATATTTGGATAACAAAACCTAGAATTAATTTCATGCAAGTAAACACATCGAAAACGAGAATATAAATCATGATCATAAACTAACTCAACATAAATCAAATATCCTCCATAGTTTATGATAAAAATGATTCTACCATCAAAATAGCTAACAACAAATTTTCCAATAGAAGCATGCAAAACATGTTTTAAATAACTCATGAAAACACTAGATGCATTAGTTAATCTAACAGAAATAACTAACCACCTATATAACTCACATGCTAAAACAATTTTCCATTTATCACAATCTCTCGTGCTAAATTGATTAGGCATCAGTATCATTATCACATGTAGATAAAACACAAGTACTATGCAATTTATCAAGCATATTATCCAAACAAGAAAAAAAGAATAACGATACTTGTTTACCAATTCAAAATCGATTTAACAAACTCGTTGTCCCATCCTCCTTAGATACTATGATCTCATAATCAACACATGGACTCATGTCTTCTCTCACGAAACCCACTTTCACCAACTCTCCAACCCGCCTTGGTAACTTCGTGCGTCTCCTGAATACAATCACCGATCAGATTTTAATGATAGTACGGGTATTTCATCAACAACCCGCACAAGAGACAAAACAAAACTAGACAAAGAAGAATCATTAGTGTTAGTATTCAAAAGCGCCGTCTTATGCATTTAATGTACAACATTGGCTTTTCAAAATATAACTCACTTTTCAACTCACTATCTTTTCATAGTCACATATTTCTTCTCTCTCTCTTCTTTATGCTCACCCTCTCGCTTGTTTTTCTCTCGCTTATCAAGGTCACTCTTTTCATTCTCTTTTTCTCAATCTCTTTTCTTTTCATTCTCACTCTTTTTAATTTTTTCTTTTACATTATCAATCTTTTGAACAATTTCTTTTTGTCGATCTTTTCCACATGTATTTCCTTTTACAACTCATCTTCTTGATTACTTTCTTTCTTTGATGTTCACCATCTTGCTTTAGATCATGGATTTCATCTTGAACACTCGAACCCAATAACTCTCCTTGGATCGCATATTCTATAATTTCTTCCACCTCCTTAAAGCTCTCATTGATGTCTTCTCTTAATTTCTTGGATGCCTTAAGAGTGTCTTGGGGTTGTCTCCAATGTGAATCCTCTTTGTTTACATGTCAGCAGAACCCTCATATCATCTTCTAATGTAGATCGCCTTGAAGGTTGCTCTACATAATTTTTTAGATGTATACTCATCCCTCCTATCACATTTGTCTTCGAGCAAACCGCTTTCATTCATTGCTTTTTAATTTCGCCCATGTCTCGAATCTGACGCCTCCAATGTTTTTGTTTGCTAAGTTGCCACCATATAATTGTATGATCGGAGAACTCTTGAATCGCCTGTCCTGACTTTCCTCCTCTCATAAAGTAATCATGCGATACCAAATTCTCGCCCATTTTTCTCTCCCATCTCGGATATGCCTCTCAATCAATATTGCCTTGGAAAGTATTCCTTCGAGACCCATAAGAACTTTCATAATTGTATTCATACATGTTTGTCAAAACAAAGGTTAGTAGATAAAATTTTCCTCACACACTCCCTTACGTGTTTCGCTTCAAATAATGATGAATCACTCGTGTATCGCTTCAAATTTGGCTTTTACCCTCTAATAATCTTACACTCTTGCCTTTTACCTCTAATATTCTCTAAATAGGTTCTTCTTGAATTCCCCCAGCAAAATTCTTGATTTTACTAATCAATTCAAAATTACTTATCATGAAACTAATATATAGATGGTGTAGTTATCGAATACCACAAAATCACCGATCGATTGTCTTGTACTCCTCTTGTAGACTTCAAACCGTAAATTGTAGCTCGCCCTCGAAATTGATGATGATGGAACCAGTATGAACTCTTGGTTGGAATTTGATGATTTGATGGTGTGCTACAAATTAAGTTAAGCACAATAGAATATGAATTTTTTTTTTTTTTCCTTTTTTTTATCTTTTTTTTCTTTCTTTTTTTTGCAATATATATTTCGACAAAAAATTAAAGATAAGTAACTTGCTAGAAAGGCTTAGCTCTGATACCAAATGATAGACTCCACGGCACGCTTGCGTGAGGTGGTCGTCGCCCCGATCGTTTCTAGCACAATTGTTGGGTGAATTGCTTGCAACACCTTAACCCCTCGCCTATATGTAGACGGTAATTTTGGTACAATTGCTCATGCGTCGAATTCAAGCGTTGAATGGACACCAACGACACCTTGACCCTCGCTTATATTGAAGCGGTAATCTCGATACAATCGACGATTGATGCGGTAGAAGACGCCACACACAACTATGAATTGTTGTATGATAAGTCAAATCGAATCTCAAAGAAATAACTAAGAAAAATACTTAGGAATTCTTCAAAGAACCAAAAGAAGAGAATAACCTCACAAATATATTGAATAATGAATAATGTATAATGTATTTGATTATATAACTTGGACCTCTATTTATACTACTCAAAACAATTCAAATCCTAATAGGAATTTATAAACTATAACCCTAATTTCTATAAGGAAATAGAAATCAATTTGGAAAAGAAATTCTAATTAAAATAAATCTTAATTACAATAGAATTTAAAATTAATTCAATTATCGTAAAAATCGTTAAACTACTACGCGCGATGCGTAATTTTGGTGAAACCGAGTGATATAAGCTGGTAATGATTCATTTGCTTGCATGACTCCTTTGTAAACTAGAATTCCTTCATGGAGTATATAAGTTGAATTCTTTTGATATCTGATGTTGGCCCCACGTGACATATCCTTATATACTTGAATTCCTAGAATTAAAATAACCAACATGAATATTAAGTATTAACCTGGGCCCACGTCTTTTTAATTCATGCTTCCCATTCATGCTGCTAAATTGATTTGCTGAATTGGGCCAGTCCAATAATACTTAAATTGTACTCCCTTCAATAATCTTTAGCCCAATAACTTGAAATCATTTGTTGAACACTTGACGCTCGAATCGATAAATTGACGAAAAATTCTTACCCGGTCAATCTTTCATCATTCCCCTCCTCTTCAAAAGGATTTGTCCTCAACCGCATCCGCTTCCTTTGAAAAGGATTTGTCCACAAATTTGATCCTACATCAAAATGAACAAAGTTAGAATCACCAAACAAAACATAACCACAAGTCTCACATGGTAATTTAAATGAATAAGCAATATCAGCAACGCAAGCAAGAAATTGAAAATTTCCAACTCCTCCTGGATCAAATATGAAAATGAAAAACTCTTCATGTGATAGATTCTTCCAATGATGAATTCCCGGATCAAACGGAAATCTTATAATCTCGATCATTTTCAAACATAACCACGTCAATGATCCTGGGTCAAATATCAACTTTTGAAATTCATCAGGTCGCATAAGCCCATACACCTGAATCCCTGGATTAAACACAGAATAAAACAAATCAACAAGTTCCTTTTGTCTAATCACAAAGGAATCAAATAAATCAAAATCACATGCATAGTCTAATAAAATAATATTCAAAACACTTCCCTGTAAACTCTCAATGCATTGATCAAATTTAATTGCACGATCCATGTTTCCCTCAATGAATATGATCCTATCACGAATTTGCAAAACACGACCAACCTCCCTCATTCCATTGACATTAATACAATAAAGAACAAATAATGTTATCAATGGAGTAAAAAGGTCACAATCATAAGTTGAAAATTCAATAGCATATCGACGATGATCACAAACAAACTCTACACATGCTAAAGAATTTTCCAAAATGTTGACAAAAATCGGAATATCATCAAAAGAGAGAATAACAAATTTTCCCATGAAAAAATGCAAAATATAATTCAACAATTCCATGGAAGTATGCAATGCCTTAGCTAATCCAAGTGAACTAACTACACATGCAAATAACTCATCTCTCAAACCATCTTGATGATAAACATTTCTTGAATCGTAACCATATGATAACAAATCATGCAATGAAGATTGCTCCAACGAAACAACATGATTACTACCATTGTTAACTAACGACAATTCATGTAAAGATTGACTAGCATGAAACCCTAAGTCAATATTTGGATAACAAAACCTAGAATTAATTTCATGCAAGTAAACACATCGAAAAACGAGAATATATATCATGATCATAAACTAACTAAACATAAATCAAATATCCTCCATAGTTTATGATAAAAAATGATTCTACCATCAAAATAGCTAACAACAAATTTTCCAATAGAAGCATGCAAAACATGTTTTAAATAACTCATGAAAACACTAGATGCATTAGTTAATCTAATGTAAATAACTAACCACCTATATAACTCACATGCTAAAACAATTTTCCATTTATCACAATCTCGTGCTAAATTGATTAGGCATTGTATCATTATCACATGTAGATAAAACACAAGTACTATGCAATTTATTAAGCATATTATCCAAACAAGAAAAAGAATAACGATACTTGTTTACCAATTCAAAATCGATTTAACAAACTCGTTGTCCCATCCTCCTTAGATACTATGATCTCATAATCAACACATGAACTCATGTCTTCTCTCAGATACCCACTTTCACCAACTCTCCAACCCGCCTTGGTAACTTCGTCGTCTCCTCGGGAATACTGATCACCGATCGATGCGGAATGATAGTACGGGTATTTCATCAACAACTTGCACAAGAGACAAAACAAAACTAGACAAAGAAAAATCATTAGTGTTAGTATTCAAAAGCGCCGCCTTGTATTTAATGTACATACCATTGGCTTTTCAAAATATAACTCACTTTTCAACTCACTATCTTTTCATAGTCACATATTTTTCTCTCTCTTCTTTATGCTCACCCTCTCGCTTGTTTTTTCTCTCGCTTATCAAGGTCACTCTTTTCATTCTCTTTTTTCTCAATCTCTCTTTTCTTTTCATTCTCACTCTTTTTAATTTTTTCTTTTACATTATCAATCTTTTGAACAATTTCTTTTTGTCGATCTTTTCCACATGTATTTCCTTTTACAACTCATCTTCTTGATTACTTTCTTTCGAATGTTCACCATCTTGCTTTAGATCATGGATTTCATCTTGAACACTCGAACCCAATAACTCTCCTTGGACTGCATATTCTATAATTTCTTCCACCTCCTTAAAGCTCTCATTGATGTCTTCTCTTAAGTTCTTGGATGCCTTAAGAGTGTCTTGGGGTTGTCTCCAATGTGAATCCTCTTTGTTTACATGTCTGTGAACCCTCATATCATCTTCTAATGTAGATCACCTTGAAGGTTGCTCTACATAATTTTTAGATGTATACTCATCCCTCCTATCACACTGTACTGGAGCAAACCACTTTCTCATTCTTTGCTTTTAATTCTCGCCTATGTCTCGAATCTGACGCTCCCCATGTTTTTGTTTGCTAAGTTGCCACCATATAATTGTATGATCGGAGAACTCTTGAATCGCCTGGTCGTCGACCTTCCTCCTCTCAGAGTAATCATGACACTCAAATTCTCGCCCCATTTTTCTCTCCCATCTCATATATGCCTCTCTATCAATATTGCCTTGGAAAGTATTCCTTCGAGACCCATAAGAACTTTCATAATTGTAGCCATACATGTTTGTTTGTAAACAAAGGTTAGTAGATAAAATTTTCCTCACACACACTCCTTACGTGTTTCGGCTTTCAAATAATGATGAATCACTCGTGTATCGCTTCAAATTTGGCTTTTACCCTCTAATAATCTTACACTCTTGCCTTTTACCTCTAATATTCTCTCTAATAGGTTCTTCTTGAATTCCCCTAGCAAAATTCTTGATTTTACTAATCAATTCAAAATTACTTATCATGAAACAAATATATAGATGGTGTAGTTATCAGAATACCACAAAAATCACCGATCGATTTTCTTGTACTCCTCTTGTAGACTTCGGACTTTGTAAATTGTAGTCTCGCTCTCGAATTGATGATGATGGAATGGTATGAACTCTTGGTTGGAATTTGATGATTTGATGGTGTGCTACAAATTGGGTTAGCACAATAGAATATGAATTTTTTTTTTCTTTTCCTTTTTTTTTTTTTTTTTTTTTTTTTTTTTTTTTTGCAATATATATTTCGACAGAAAATTAAAGATAAGTAACTTGCTAGAAAGGCTTAGCTCGATACCAAATGATAGACTCCACTAAGACGCTATGCGTGAGGTGGTCGTCACCCCGATCGTTTCTAGCACAATTATTGGGTGAATTGCTTGCAACACCTTAACCCCTCGCCTATATGTAGACGGTAATTTTGGTACAATTGCTCGCGTTCGGAATTCTGCGTTGAATGGACACCAACGACACCTTGACCCCTCGCTTATATTGAAGAGGTAATCTCGGTACAATCGACGATTGATGCGGTAGAAGACGCCACAGACAACTATGAATTGTTGTATGATAAGTCAAATTGAATCTCAAAGAAATAACTAAGAAAAATACTTTGGAATTCTTCAAAGAACCAAAAGAAGAGAATAACCTCACAAATATATTGAATAATGAATAATGTATAATGTATTGGATTACATAACTTGGACCTCTATTTATACTACTCAAAACAATTCAAATCCTAATAGGAATTTATAAACTATAACCCTAATTTCTATAAGGAAATAGAAATCAATTTGGAAAAGAAATTCTAATTAAAATAAATCCTAATTATAATAGAATTTAAAATTAATTCAATTATCCTGTAAAAATCGTTAGCTGCGCCTGCGTGCGTAACTAAGCTGGTGAAACCGAGTGATATAAGCTGGTAATGATTCATTTGCATGCATGACTCCTTTGTAAACTAGAATTCCTTTATGGAGTATATAAGTTGAATTCTTTTGATATCTGATGTTGGCCCCACGTGACATATCCCTATATACTTGAATTCCTAGAATTAGAATAACCAACATGAATGTTAGGTATTAACCTGGGCCCACGTCTTTTTAATTCATGCTTCCCATTCATGCTGCTAAATTGATTTGCTGAATTGGGCCAGTCCAATAATACTTAAATTGTACTCCCTTCAATAATCTTTAGCCCAATAACTTGAAATTATTTGTTGAACACTTGACGCTCGAATCGATAAATTGACGAAAAATTCTTACCCGGTCAATCTGTCATCATAATCGAACCTCTACAAGGACTGAGAGTGAAGGAAACTGAGAGTGAAGGAACGAACGAAACTGAGAGTGAAGGAACGAACCTCTGAAAGGACTTGGGAGAAGGACTGAAGCTCTGCACGGAGAACGACGATCGAGCACAGAGATAATATCAAAGATGGGCTAGCCTCGGAGAGAAAAAGACTTAAGTTTTTAATTTTAAGTGAGCTCCGTGTTTATCAAATAGACAACGTTTTAAAAAAAATGTTATTTAATTAAAACTAAAAAAATGCTCTTTTAAATAGATAACGTTTTTGCATATGTATCTACAACGTTTTTTTTAAAAATGTTGTAAAAAAATATACCACAACGTGTTTATAAAAACGTTGTGGCTTAAGTGTTGTCTATTTACTATTTTGTAGTAGTGAACAATTCTATCTCAAATTTTTGAAACTACGTATTGACTTTATATATAAGTATTAGTTGATATGCTATGAACATTATTTTTAGTTTTCGCTAACGTTTAGCAGAACTTCATCTCCAAACCGTCATAACTTACAGGCACGAGGGTGATCTGCCTAATGTGCCCTGTATTGATCAATACTACATTACAAGAATGATAGTATCGTTCACTCTGTCCGCCTTGGACGCATAAAAATTTTTCCGTGATCGGGATGTTCATACTTAGTGCGAATCGAATCCAACCAAAACAATTTGATTGGATCAAAAGGTTTTATCATATTCAACGATATTTCAAAATTTGTGTCTAGTCGGTCAATTAGCTTGACATATATATATATATATATATATATATATATATATATATATATTTATATAAACACGTGTTTAACTATAAATGACTATCCAAGTGGGGACACTTGTATAACTATATTTTGAAATTAACGAACAGAATATATATGAGTTATATAATATAATATCATGTTGATAAACAATGATCGGATATATTATATACGACAATAAAGTTAATAATCTAGTACAATAATAATATAATTTTGAAACTTCTTACTCATGTCCATTGCATAAAGGAAATGCAAAGGTAAGATACTTGCCTGATGCGCTGCTTACAGTTCGTAACTTAGTTTTATCTTTATATAACACCTATCAGTAATAAGATCATTCGTTCGATTAGAACAACATACAATAACACATAGTACTGCAATTCGTAGTCAACACATAACCTAATCACATTGTCACACATGTTCCACAACCATTGAATCACAAATAAACACATATCTAATCAAATTGCCTAAGTCCAGATCAATTTCTGAAACATGTCGGGGTACCGACGGCTTTAACGGGTAATTATCGAGTCTAAGACTCTATCCTGTAGTTCAATATTTGTAAGTATCAGTCATATTATTTTTAAATGACTTATATTAATTTTTAAACATTTATTATAATTTATCATGAATTTTCAAACACCGGAATTATTATTAAATGATTTAAATATTAAATAATTCTATTATGATTAATATTTAATTAATATTAAACTATTAATGAAACCATTGCCAAAATATTAAAGTTATTTATAATAACTCAAAATACTTTTAAAGTATTAATATTACCCTTAAATGATTTTTAAAGCAATTAAAATCATTTTTAAAAAGTACCATTAATATTAAAGTATTAATGTATTATTTATCAAAATATTAAAAGTCCTTATTTATAACTTAAAATATTTTTATTTCATTTATTTCCTTTTTAAATGATTTTAAATAAATAAAACCATTTTTAAACTATTTATTTAATATAATTATTAAATAAATTTAATACCATTAATATTAAATTAATATCATTTATTAATAAAATTATCCTTTAAATATTAAAAGTTATATTTTATAACTTTAAATATCCTTAAACACTTTATTTTCATTTTAAATAATTTTTATAATATTAAAATCATTTTAAACTAATTTATTTAATATAATTATTAAATAATTCTAATATCATTAATAGTAAATAATTATTGAAATTTACTTTTAAATATTAAAAGTTATGTTTTATAACTTAAAATATTTTTAAACTATTTATTTTCATTTAAAATGATTTTTATAATTTTAAAATCATTTTAATTTTTTTTTAATTTAATTGTTAAATAAATCTAATATCATTAATATTAAATAATTAATATTTTTCATAAAAAAATATCAAAAGTTATATTTTATAACTTCAAATATTTTTATAATCATTAAATCATTTTTCTATAATTTTTAAACCATTAATTCTATTTTTCATAAATTATTTAATGCATTTATTAAATAACTTAATTAGCATTAATATTAATTTATTAATGAAATTTCATCACAAAATATTAAAAGTTACATTATAACTCAAAAAAATTTTAAACACTTTATTCTTATTTAAAATGATTTTTATAACATTAAAATCATTTTTCTCCAATTTATTTAATACACTAATTTAATAAATGAAATATCATTAATATTCAAATAATTATAAATATTAATGAAAAATATCCCAAATAATTAAAAGTTATTTTTCATAATTTAAAAATAATTTTTAAAACCATTTTTGTAATTTTTAGAATTTATTTTCTATTTTAATCATTTTTAAGAAAATCAGAAATTAGAAATTAAATAATCCGTCGCTATAGCCTATAGCGACGCTTTCTGTCGCCTAAGGTGTTCTTGGCCTTAAGAACACTGACAAGTTCGTTTTCAAGGTGCCCTGTTTGACCTCGCCTTTGATTCTCAATGTAAAACGTTTCTGGGAAATCTTGTTTATCCACCTTATAGTATTTATGTATCTCTACAAGTTAAAACACTTAGTTTGGTCATACAACAAAATATCAAGACAATCTGGCAAACAAAACTCACTGTCAGACGCTACCTAGGTTTACCAGAAACCAAGGCAGTCCGAGCAGCCCTCTTGTAGCTCGATTAATTTAATGTTCTGGTCATTAGATAGTTGATTTATGGATTCATACATATAGTACACATATCACAGAACATAAATACAACAACAAATAAGTCCACCAACATCAACATCGCCAGATACATCTCGGTCAATGGCTGTCAGAAAGTGTGTTCTTCATGTTTTTGGAAATTCCAGAAAATGCAATCGTGATCGAGTGACCTGGTTTGATCACTCACTACGTTCAATAAGTTGATGATTTAAGGGATCTAAAGGCCAAATGATAAAGTCCAGATTACATGCTATAATCTAGTTAGAAAAACAACATCAAAACGTAAATCACTTGACAGAAATTGGCCTTCAAAGAGCTTGTCAGATGCTGAAATCCCATTTCTAGGTTACCCAGAATCTGACTGGTCATGCCCGATCAACGAGTTTTGACCGTTTATAAAATGAAATCTAGACATCATTCAGCGTTGATTCAAGTTTCAGAATAAAGACTACATATCCAAAACATAAAACAACCAAAAACATAAACAGAGAAAAATCTACAGCCCTGATATTCATTGTCAGAACACAAAATAAAAAATTTCCAAAATTTGTAAAATGCTAGATCTGAGCCTATAGATGTTATGGATCTAACATCTATCAACCCAGATCATCATTATATACTATAAAAAATATATTTTAACACTTAATCATAACATTTAACATAGCATCAAATGTGACGCCCCCAAAACAGGTCCATTCCATCCAACCCATTCTGAGTCGCCAAATACATGGTACAGGAAACAACTACAACTTTATTACAAAAATTGTCGTACAAAATACAACAACTTTAGCAGACTTGACCTGCAACCTGATGGCATTACCTGCTACTATTCCCACCCCCCACATTTGAAATAAAATTCAGCACATTTCTTCACCAACCACAAGTGGGGCCCACTCAATTCTAGAATTTTCCACCAAAATCATTTATAAACCTAATTTTTGAATCAGTCACCTCTTAAAATTCATAACAAATCATACGTTCATTTTTAATAGTTCAAAATTTGTGAAAATATACTCAACTTATATATGTATAACATATCCAAAAATTACAACGATCCAACGGTCGGATTAAAAATTATAACTCGCGCAATATATCTCAAAAACACTGGTTTAATTTTTAATACCTTCATTCCGACAAAAATACTGATAAAATACCTCAACATTAATTCCTTCATTTATAACCACATAAATAAATCCATCATTTATATCCACATCAAATAAATATTTCTTTATCATATAAATCAATAATTAATTATTCACAAATAATATTATAGAATCACAATTATGACAACCAGGCCGTTCCCAGGAAAGAGGGGGCTTTCCAATAAGAATTTCTCCTTATCGCACGCAATTAGGTGACCAAACCTCTCCTCGATGTAACTTTCTAGACATTGCCAATAATGCTATCTAATAATATTATTCAAATAATATGAATTATTGATCCGATAATGAGAAATATTGTGCGAGATAATTATTGAAACAACAATAATATAAAATATCAACGCAAAGAATTATTGAATCAATAAAATAAAATATTGAGCAATAAATTACCGTAACAATGATTGAGTAGTACCTTCTTACGTAAGAATCAATAATTCAAAAATATTGTGCAATACCGCGTACATCTTGGCAACAACGCCAGACATTTTACTTTACCCACCGGGTATTCCAACAATGTTAACGATAACAATTACGCCAGTTATTTATAAAAACTCAAACTTGTCATTTTCTTCATCCGATGCTTATTCTCATTATGGGGCCCACAAATGGTTGCGACGTCGCATTTAATATTCCCTACGTAAAAGAATATTCCACGACCAAACGAATATTCCCGACAACAATAAGTATTTTATAGCCACTTGCTTATTTAGAAAAAAATTTCATATATCACCCTTAACTTTAACCTTTTATCAATTTAACCATTTACTAAATAGGAAAATTGAATACTTTTATTTTATAAAATTCGGTCTTACAATCTCCCTCCTTATGAAATTTCGTCCCCCAAAATTTACGCATTCGTATTTCAAAAGTTGAGAATACCTTGCTTCCATCTTCCATGTCCTCATGATTTCTCCATTGCTCATCTCCTGTATTTCAGATATCAT
Source organism: Panax quinquefolius (assembly GCA_020205615.1). Classification (NCBI taxonomy): domain Eukaryota; kingdom Viridiplantae; phylum Streptophyta; class Magnoliopsida; order Apiales; family Araliaceae; genus Panax; species Panax quinquefolius. Next base: position 969,509 of record JAINUW010000177.1, on the reverse strand, counting down.
TCTAGAATACAGCTTCAAAACAAGGGTTAATTGAACAAATTAACATATCACATAATATCCCGATATTACGACTAACCAACAAATAAGCTTAGGTAGGATACACTAACGAAGGATTTACTCATCTCTCCCCTCCTAGTCCTATTCCCCGATCTCCGCCAGAGACCATATCCCTAAGCTCTGATACCAACTGTGATGCCCCCAAAACAGGTCCATTCCATCCAACCCATTCTGAGTCGCCAAATACATGGTACAGGAAACAACTACAACTTTATAACAACAATTGTCGTACAAAATACAACAACATAAATGCTGTGAGTTTTGATACAAATATATACCAACTGTGACTCATGTCCCAACCTTGGATAGCATGTCACAATGACACCTTACATAAAGGTATAGTCAAAAACTGTTTTAGAAATTAGAATCTTTGGGAACTGCTCAAGGAAACCTTCGTACATGGGAGGCCATGGTTTTAGGTTACGATAGATATCATATGGCCACAGAATTATCCTTGGTTGACCCAATAGACCCCAAAGAAAAACATGAAGATTACTATCATATTCTTCCCAATGGTGAGTCTTCTCTTGACTTATCATTATCTCCACTGTCTCAAATTGAGAATTATACTTCAAACAAACACCAAGATTATATAGGTAGTGCTCAGTAAATATACTCAAAGAAGTGGATGAGCACAACCACGTCTTATGATGACACGAGGTCAGTATGTATGTCATTAGACATCTTGTATGATAGTGGCAAAACACCTTCCAACATTGGGTTCGCCTCTCCTATATGATTCACCAAATATAACTACTAAAAGATGTATACAACACACTTGTCTATACTTTGTTTAGGAGAACTCCACAACTAGAGACCACCGCTCTATTCCTCTTGTTACCCCTTGACAATCCAAATACACTTTTTTATTACCCGAAAAAGAATTGTGAAGCAAAAGGGTGAGCACAACTAGCTCAGTAAAAAATATCATGACTAAAGATAATTAAATTATCAATAGCCTTCATCAATAACAAATCAGAGATTTAGAACATATGGCAGATGATAAAAATTTTAACCATAGTTGCAGCGGAACGACCAATCCATTAGAAGAGTCAAATAGACAATACAGTCTATTATCTTCTCCATGTTAAAAGTCCACCAACAATGTTTTATCCCTGTAACATCAATCAACAGTTCCTTTCCACAATTATATGAATAACTCATAATCATAATTGTAATTCTAAATTCCTCTTCGCATCCAAGACGAAGATAATTTTCATCACATGTCTTTACCTGAAACATCAAAGATCATGGTTATACCAAATCACGCTCCTCGCTCATAATCATACTAATTAATTCATCTTTGCACTACGGGCCAAAGATATTCGTCAACAGCTCATCTTTTGCACTACAGCCAAAGATATTCAACAACAGTCATCTTTGCACTACTAGCCAAAAGATATTCAACAATAGATCATCTTTGCAAATACAAAGCTAAAGATATTCATATCTCAAATAAATATATAATCATTTCAAAATCTATATAAACCATAATTATAACCATGTTGATCAATTCACCTTTGCACTTAAGCTAAAAATATTCAATTGTAAATTCAATGGTCATGATCATACTAGTCACAATTCATCTTTGCACTGCTGGCCAAAGAGAACTCATAGTCATGATCATACCAATAATCTACCCATCTTTACACTCAAGTCAAAGAGAAATTCCATCGCCAGGGTTATAAAAATGTTATATATGATAATAAAAACAATAACATCAAAACATAGATTTAATTTCAAGAGTAAGATTCATAAATCAACGATAATTTGGTCAGAAAAAGAAACCAATTTTATTGTGAATAGTACCCGTGAATAGTAACTCGTGAATAGTAACTCGTGAATAGTAACTCGTGAATAGTAACTCATGAATAGAACTAATAGTAACTCGAATGAATAAATAGAACTCATGAATAGTACTTCGTATTTGTACATAGTACCGTATAATGTAAATAATGTCATATACATAAATAGTCCCACATACATAAATAAGGCCAGATATCGTGAATAAGACCAGATACGTGAATAGTACTATATACGTGAATAGTAACCCCGACACAAAAAGATAGAAATTCCACAATAAAATCCATACCAATATTTCAGTATAATGATATTGAAAGAATAACATCATTATGAAGAAAATAACATTCCTTACAATCCCTTACAATCCCTTAAAATCCCTTATTATCCCTTACTATCCCTTACCTCAAAAGAGCATCACTTCCGATCGGATATATCTGATATGACGTCAAGAAAACTTCAGACGATGAATATCAACTCACCAAGTATCTAAATACTCACAAAATACACTCAATAATCTAGAGAGAGAAAGAGAGAAAGCTTATGTTTCTGGTGTGATTTTCAATTCTAACTTAGCCCTCTATTTATAAGAAAATTTTAGCACACTTGACCAAGAACCCGATGGCTTTACTCGCTACTATTCCCACCCACCACATTTGAAATAAAATTCAGCACATTTCTTCACCAACCACAAGTGGGGCCCACTCAATTCTAGAATTTTCCACCAAAATCATTTATAAACCTAATTTTTTTTGAATCACCACCTCTTAAAATTCATAACAAATCATACTTTCATTTTTAATCTGCTCAAAATTTATGAAAAATATACTCAACTTATATATGTATAACATATCCAAAAATTACAACGATCCAATAGTCGGATTAAAAATTATAACTCACATAATATATCTCAAAAACACCGGTTTAATTTTTAATACCTTCATTCCAACAAAAATATCGATAAAATACCTCAACATTAATTCATTCATTTATAACCACATAAATAAATCCATCATTTATATCCACATCAAATAAATATTTCCTTATAATATAAATCAATAATTAATTATTCACAAATAATATTACGTAATCACAATTATGACAACCGTGCAGGCTTTCCAATAAGAATTTCTCCTTATCATGCGCCGCAATTAGGTGACCAAACCTCTCCTCGATGTAACTTTTCTAGACATTGCCAATAATGCTATCTAATAATATTATTCAAATAATATTATTTATTGATCCGATAATGAGAAATATTGTGCGTTGATAATTATTGAAACAACAATAATATAAAATATCAACGCAACAATTATTGAATCAATAAAATAAAATATTGAAACAAGAATTACTATAATAATTATCGAGTAGTACCTTCTTACGTAAGAATCAATAATTCAAAAATATTGTGCAATACCACATGTGCTATCGTGCAACAACGCCAGATTATTTTATTTTACCCACCGTATTCCAACAGTGTTAACGATAACAATTACGCCGTTATTTATAAAAACTCAAACTTGTCATTTTCTTCATCCGACAGTTATTCTGTTATGGGGCCCACCAATGGTTGCGACGTCGTACGAATATTCCCCGACAGAAAGAATATTCCACGACCAAACGAATATTCCCCGACAACATTAAGTATTTTATAGCCACTTGCTTATTTTGAAAAAAATTTCATATATCACCCTTAACTTTAACCTTTTATCAATTTAACTATTTACTAAATAGGAAAATTGAATACTTTTATTTTATAAAATTCGGGGTCTTACAATCTCCCCTCCTTATGAAATTTCGTCCCCAAAATTTACGTACTTGGTATTTCGAAAAGTTGAGAATACCTTGCTTCCATCTTCCATGTCCTCATGATTTCTCCATTGCTCATCTCCTGTATTTTAGATATCATTCTAGAATACAGCTTCAAAACAAGGGTTAATTGAACAAATTAACATATCACATAATATCCCGATATTATGACTAACCAACAAATAAGCTTAGGTAGGATACACTAGTGAAGGATTTACTCATCTCTCCCCTCCTAGTCCTATTCCCCGATCTCAGCCAGAGACCATATCCCTAAGCTCTGATACCAACTGTGACGCCCCCAAAACAGGTCCATTCCATCCAACCCATTCTGAGTCGCCAAATACATGGTACAGGAAACAACTACAACTTTATTACAACAATTGTCTTACAAAATACAACAACATAAATGCTGTGAGTTTTGATACAAATATATACCAATTGTGACTCATGTCCCAACCTTGGATAGCACGTCACAATGACACCTTACATAAAGGTATAGTCAAAAACTGTTTTAGAAATTAGAATCTTTGGGAAGTGCTCAAGGAAACCTTCGTACATGGGAGGCCATGGTTTTAGGTTACGATAGATATCATATGGCCACGTAATTATCCTTGGTCAATCTAATAGACCCCAAAGAAAAACATGAAGATTACTATCATATTCTTCCCAATGGTGAGTCTTCTCTTGACTTATCATTATCTCCACTCGCCTCAAATTGAGAATTATACTTCAAACAAACACCAAGATTATATAGGTAGTGCTCAGAAATATACTCAAAGAAGTGGATGAGCACAACCCTATCTTATGATGACACGAGGTCAGTATGTCATTAGACATCTTGTATGATAGTGGCAAAACACCCTTCCAACGCTGGGTTCGCCTCCCTATATGATTCACCAAATATAACTACTAAAAGATGTATACAACACACTTGTCTATACTGCTTAGGAGAACTCCACATGCCTAGAGACCACCGCTTCTATTCCCTCATTACCCCAACTTTGAATTCAACACTTTTATTACCCGAAAAGAAATGTGAAGCAAAAGGGTGAGCACAACTAGCTCAAGAAAAAATATCATGACTAAAGATAATTAAATTATCAATAGCCTTCATCAATAACAAATCGTAGATTTAGAACATATGGCGAGATGATAAAAATTTTAACCATAGTTGCAAATGAACGACCAATCCATTAGAAGAGTCAAATAGATAATACAATTCTATTATCTTCTCCATGTTAAAAGTCCACCAACAATGTTTTATCCTCGTAACATCAATCAACAGCCTTTTCCATAATTATATGAATAACTCATAATCATAATTGTAATTCTAAATTCTCTTCGCATCCAAGACGAAGATAATTTTCATCACATGTCTTTACCTCGAAACATCAAAGATCATGGTTATACCAAATCACAGCCTCGCTCAAAATCATACTAATAAATTCATCTTTGCACTACGGGCCAAAGATATTCGTCAACAGTTCATCTTTGCACTACAGGCCAAAGATATTCAACAACATGTCATCTTTACACTACGGGCCAAAGATATTCAACAATAGATCATCTTTGCACTACAGGCTAAAGATATTCATATCTCAAATAAATATATAATCATTTCAAAATCTATATAAACCATAATTATAACCATGTTGATCAATTCACCTTTGCACTTAAGCTAAAAATATTCAATTGTAAATTCAATGGTCATGATCATACTAGTCACAATTCATCTTTGCACTACTGGCCAAAGAGAACTCATAGTCATGATCATACCAACAATCTACCCATCTTTACACTCAATTCAAAGAGAAATTCCCACGCCGGGGTTATAAAAATGTTATATATGATAATAAAAATAATAACATCAAAACATGGATTTAATTTCAAGAGTAAGATTCATAAATCAACGATAATTTGGTCAAAAAAAGAAACTAATTTTATTGTGAATAGTACCCATAAATAGTAACTCGTGAATAGTAACTTGTGAATAATAACTCATAAATAGTAACTCGTGAATAGTAACTCATGAATAATAACTCGTGAATAGTTACTCATGAATAGTAACTCGTGAATAGTAACTCATGAATAGTACTCCGTATTTGTACATAGTATCGTATACGTAAATAGTGCCACATACATAAATAGTGCCGTATACGTGAATAGTACCGTATACGTGAATAGTACTATATACGTGAATAGTAACCCCGACACAAAAAGATAGAAATTCCACAATAAAATCCATACCAATATTTTAATTTAATGATATTGAAAGAATAACATCATTATGAAGAAAATAACATTCCTTACAATCCCTTACAATCCCTTCAAATCCCTTACTATCCCTTACTATCCCTTACCTAAAAAGAGCAGCACTTGTGACTGGATATTGGATATGACGCTGAAGGAAACTTGCACTGATGAATATTAACTCACCAAGTATCTAAATACTCACAAAATACACTCAATAATCTAGAGAGAGAAAGAGAGAAGGCTTATGTTTCTGGTGTGATTTTCAATTCTAACTTATCCCTCTATTTATAGGAAATTTTAGCAGACTTGACCTACAACCTGATGGCTTTACCTGCTACTATTCCCACCCACCACATTTGAAATAAAATTCAGCACATTTCTTCACCAACCACAAGTGGGGCCCACTCAATTCTAGAATTTTCACCAAAATCATTTATAAACCTTATTTCGAATCACCACCTCTTAAAATTCATAACAAATCATACGCTCATTTTAACTGGTTCAAAATATGTGGAAATATACTCAACTTATATATGTATAACATATCCAAAAATTACAACGATCCAACTATTTGGATTAAAAATTATAACTCATGCAATATATCTCAAAAACACTGGTTTAATTTTTAATACCTTCATTCCGACAAAAATACTGATAAAATACCTCAACATTAATTCCTTCATTTATAACCACATAAATAAATCCATCATTTATATCCACATCAAATAAATATTTCCTTATCATATAAATCAATAATTAATTATTCACAAATAATATTACAGAATCACAATTATGACAACCAGGCCGTTCTCAGGAAAGAGGGGGCTTTCCAATAAGAATTTCTCCTTACTGGCGCGCAATTAGGTGACCAAACCTCTCCTTGACAGAACTTTCTAGACATTGCCAATAATGCTATCTAATAATATTATTCAAATAATATGAATTATTGATCTGATAATGAGAAATATTGTGCAGTGATAATTATTGAAACAACAATAATATAAAATATCAACGCAAAGAATTATCGAATAAATAAAATAAAATATCGAATAAGAATTATCGTAACAATTATTGAGTAGTGCCTTCTTACGTAAGAATCAATAATTCAAAAATACTCGTAATACCGTAAAGCTATCGCGCAACAACGCGTAGTACTTTACTTTACCCACCGGGTATTCCAACAGTGTTAACGATAACAATTATGCCGTTATTTATAAAAACTCAAACTTGTCATTTTCTTCATTCGACAGTTATTCAGTTATGGGGCCCACAAATGGTTGCGCCTGGCCATATTTAATATTCCCTCGACGTAAAAGAATATTCCACGACCAAACGAATATTCCCCGACAACAATAAGTATTTTATAGCCACTTGCTTATTTTGAAAAAAATTCATATATCACCCTTAACTTTAACCTTTTATCAATTTAACCATTTACTAAATAAGAAAATTGAATACTTTTATTTCATAAAATTCGGGGTCTTACATCAAAAGTCAGATTTTCAAGTTAGGGTTTATACCTCACTTTGAAAAATATTTGATTCTAGCTTCTGATTTGTTAGTGGATTTCGTGGGGCTGATTTTGTGATTTAAAAAATAAAAGAATTTCGAAGGTGTGGGGCTTGAGAGAGTTAGGTTGAGTGTTGTGCACAAAATGAGCAAAAATGTGGCTTTCTCTCTTTCTTGATCTATTTATATAAAGTTGTAATGATCATGGCTGAGATATGTGACTTGTTTCTGTGAATTTTAAGCACATGGGGTGGTTGGATTTGGTCGCCAACTTCACCTAATGTCAAACCCTACTGGCTAGCTTCAATAATGCACACAAGGGCAATTCGGTCTTTTGATTATCCAATTTAATGGCACTTTGGTCACTTGGCAACCCTTTAGGGTTTGACTCTTAGGGTTTAACCCTAAATTTTTCCAAAAAGTTAGTTTCTAGAATTTTATTTAGGGTTTAAAAATAAAATAAAAATTAACTTTCTAGTTTTTGAAAATTAGGGTTTCATAATTACATCATACATGAACATTAGGGTTTTAATGTCCACTAATTATAATTAACCTTGTCAATTTAATAATTAGGGCTCTAATTTGATAATTAGGGTTACTAATTTTAAAAATTAGGGCTTACAACTATTATTTAGGGTTTCCAAAATTATGGTTTTTAATAGAAAATTAGGGTTTTACAAATACTTGGGGTTTCTTGATATTATCAGGTTTCCCCAAATTATGAATTAGGGTTTCCTAATTAACATAATAATTTACTAAAATAATAATTAGGGTTTTTAGACAGTAATTAGGGGTTACCTAAGTAGCATAATATAATAATGGTTATAAATCACATACCACCATTTCCTATCCACCACAAACTATGGTTTGAGTTTCAAGTTAAGGTTTAACGAATTAATGCTACCGTTTTGACATGCCCCAACATAATTGACCAAACATTATCTGTACGTTCATACAGTATATATTATAACATTGAAAGATCAAAATATAATTAATATTATATTATTATTCTCCTTCCTTAATCCATATCCAAAACTACGGTTTTATTAAAATAATACTTGGATTTTTCATGCTACCTTAAAACTGTTTCACACATTATCCTTACACACATAACATACATGCTTATAACACTGAAATATAATTAATATTATATTATTATCCTCTTTCCTTATTCCAAACCCAGAATTAGAGTTTGGATTCCATATCCGATTTATTATTCATATACGCCATTATTAAGTTAAAATAATTAACTTAATTAATCAAATAAATTCATATAATAAAATATTTATTATATTAATTCTAATAATCGCTTTTACATATTATTTAAATAATATAATGATCATATTTTCATGGAAAATAATTAATAAAAATATTTCTATTATAAAATTAATTAATATAAGAATATAATTTATAATGATCAATAATTTTAAAATAAAATTATTTGTAAACATTCATGTAATAAATATATTTTTATTTATTACATAATTACATACGCTTTATCTTGTACAAATCCTCTTCCTTAAAAAAAAAATTATACGCAAACTTTCTAATTTAATTATATAAAAAATATCGGGTTGTTACATTCACCCTCCCTAATAATGATTCCGTCCCAGGAATCGCCGTTTTAAAACCTATACATACCAGGGTATATAGCATACATAATCATTGCAAGTAAATCTCGATCAAAATTGATCGAACTGATCTTTAACTATGCAGCATAAAGCTTATCTATCTCTGCTTGTACGGAAAAATTGATTTCTAATAGAACTCAATTTCCTCCTTCAGAATAATTTATAAATCAATTTACTATATATAAGAAAATAAAATAGAAGAAAATAAAATTGATTAGAATAATACCTGGAGTTGCATCTCCGGCTGCTATAGTTTCTTGAACGGTCATGTTGAAGATGCTTGCTGATTTCGTTGGTTTGATTGTTGATGTTGGTCCCGTCGTCGCCAATGTCCTGCTGCCTTTTCCTTGTTTGAACATTCCTTGCCTCCCTTCTCCTTCTTGGACAGTCTTCCACCTTATACTCCATTGATTCACACTTAAAACACACAGACTTTCCCTTTATCTCCTTTCCTTTTATCGTATAGGTGACAAAACTATCTTTCGCCCCTTCGTTATCTTAGCTATCACAAATGCTTCCACCGGGTTAGTTGATCCTCTAAATCCTGGCGGTCTGATTGCCTTGAAGTTTTTGACGTTCGTTGATCGATTATTTGGCTGATCTTCTGGTGGCTGGTATTCCATTCTGCTTAGCTTGATCGTCCATATTCGCAAAATTCTGTATCGGGCCTGGTTGTCTTCCAGCTTTGTTGACAGGTTCTTCTGTTCGTGTATTTAGTTTTCGTCTTGGCGGCATTATCGTAAATTATTCTTATTAACTTACATTCTAAACCTTATCGTATATGTAAGACCCCAACTTTTTGAATAAAGATTAATTTTTTTCGAAATTTATTTTTTAATATTATGGTGTGGATTTGATATAATGTTATAATTGTGGGTAATATTTACAAATTTTGCAAAGTACGCAAGTTGTTATATAATATTCGATCGATCGGGGAATATTCATTTTAAATAGGGAATATTCGTACAATGACACAATCATTGGTGGACCCCCACAACGGAATTATTGTCAGATTGAGAAAACGACAAAAATACTTTATGAAAATAACGGCGGAAGTTTTACCATTAACTGTTGAAACACCCGGTGTTAAAAAGTACGATGTCTGGCGTGGTTGCATAGTAGCACACTCAGATTGATTATTGATGCTTACGTGAGAAGTCACTCGCTTATACTCAATTATTGCTACAAAGAATTGTCGATCATATCTCTCATATTATTAATTCAATTATTGTCACAAAGATCATTTGCATAATATTTTATATTATTAAATCAATAATTGAGATGACAAAGTTATTCATATTATTATTTGCAATATCGACAATGTCTAGAAGTTCTCACAAGGAAAGGTTTGGTCACCTAATCAAGGCTACCAATAAGGAGAAAATCCTTAACCTGAAAGCCCCCTCTTTCCGGGAACGACACGGTTGTTAAATATTGTGAGTTATAATATTAATGATGAATAAGTTGTGTTGATTAAAAATGAATTTTCATAGTTCCATTGTGTTGGGATTATTAGTGTTAGTGGAAATCGACATCTATTCCGATGATAATTGATGTCTGGGGGTTATATTGATAAATCGGATAATTTATCGGATAAATGAGCAATTAATTGCTACTAATTCACATGCTTAAATAACTATTTGTTCACATGTGTGTACTATTGAATCACATTATTTACTATTAGGGGAGTTGGTGCAAGATTGATAATACTTGCATGACTATGTTTAAAATGGAGGTATAGATGGAGGTACTATACTGTAATTCGTATTTTTCACATGATTATACTATTGATTCACATGATTGAACTATTGATTCACATTATTTACTATTAGGGGAGGTGGTGCAAGTTTGATAATACTTGCAGGACTACATTAAAAATGAAAGAAAAGTTGGAGGTATTGTACTGTAATTTTTCGAGCCCCAAAACGTGCAATTATTGAAACTATATTTTCCTATAAATAGAAGCTCATTCTTCCTTCATTTCTCATCAATTCACAAAAGCTTTAGAGCGATTATTATAGAGAGAAATTATAGAGAAAAAGAAGAAGAAAGTCTCGCTACTTCACTATTCCAAAGATCCAGCTTTTCCTAAGGTAGGAGTATTATTTCTTTCTTATCCATGAAGAGAACTTCATTATTCCATTCTTTATTATTCTATTGAATAACTCAGATATCGCTGAGCTACCCTATACTTGGTGAAATTCTTCTATTATTCCATTTTTATTATTCTCATTGAACATCCTGTCTGCGTGCGCTTCTGTGCCTACCGTACCATTATTTATCATTCTGTTGGAACATCCTATCTGTGCTTTACGCATGACCTGGTTCAATTATTTATTATTCTGTTGAAATATCCTATCTCATGCGCTTTCGCACGCCGCACTTCGATTCTTTTTATTAATCTGTTGGAATATCCATCTGCGCGTTTCGCCGGGACCTTGTTTCGTTATTTATTATTCTGTTGGAATAACCTCGCTCATTACTTTGGCTATCGCATGCTTGGTATTTTCTTTTGTTATTCCATTCTCTATTATACTCAGTTGGTTAAAGTTTTGACTTCTATACTCCATGAAATTAGTGGAATATCCTTGATATTTACGCGTCATCTAGTATCTTTTCATGGAAATATTCTTCTGAGCATTCTTAAAATTTTACTCCACAAAGAAGTATCATTATGACAATTTGGACGTTATTGATTCCTGGATAAAATAATTCTTGAACTTGTTTTATTGAATTCTAATATCATTGTCATCGTCCTCATCTTTATATTTTGTTGAAAGTCATCTGTGGCCTGTAGTGCATAGATGGACTTGGTATGATTATGACCATATATTATTCGGTGTAATCATGACCGTAATGTTACAAATGATGTGGTAAAAGTCCTCATTGGCCCGTAGTGCATTGATGGAGAGTTGTTATCATGATCATCACCATTAATGAATACACAAATATTCTTGGCCCATAGTGCATGGATAATTGTGGTCCTGATACTAAAGAATATCCTTGGCCGTAGTGCAGGGGTGATTCGGTGATGTGGATTATTTATTAAGCTGAGTCCCAGTGATAAAAGTGATAAAAAACCTTTTAAATCATAAAACATAGTAGATTTTATTCTCTACTTGACTCTTTTAATGGATTGTTTGTTCCGCTGCAGTTTAAACTTGATGGTTGTTATATTATATCAGTTTAACACTGTTGAAGGCTAACGATAATATATTCTGCATTATCTTAGTCATAATATTTTCTACTGGGCTAGTTGAGCTCACCCTTTTACTTTCATTGTTCTCTTCAGGAAATGAGAACGTAGCAGGGACTAGTCGGGGAATGGATTGATGGTCCGGATGATAGTATTAGCTAGTAGTCCTCACTATTCTGTTAAATAGTGTGACAATAAATGTAATGAGGACTTATTCTGAGAGTGGATATTATCTAAAAGACAGTATTTGTATTCAAACTCACAGCTCTCTTGTTATATATTAAAGATTGTATTTGTATTCTGTACCATGTATTTAGCGACTCAGAATAGGTGATGTATACCTATTTTGGGGGCGTCACAGTATACGCGCAATTTTCTATTCAAATAGTCATGTACTCAAAATATTAGACTTTGAAAACTTTGGTTTACCGTATTAACCAGTGTTCAGATAAATAATTACTATCTTTATACCAACTTATTTCATTAATCCCACATAGACTCATATTCATAACACTTGACATACCTTAGGATATATTGCTTTAAACATTCGCTATCCCTTTGTGACTCAAAAGTCGGGAATCGCTGCCACAACTTATATAAAAGTTAAAAATATTACCTTATACAAACATACATATCATATACGTATCATAGAATCATACATATTCAAGTAATACCAATACTACTTATTTCTTACGCCTCCATTAAGGATCAATTGCTTAGAAATCTGTCTATTCCCATTATCCTCAATAATCCATTCACACCTAACTACACCTAGTTCGTCCAACTTACCATACATTACGAGTTTAAGAACTCACAACAAACATATGAGTTTAAGAACTCGACATTGACCACATATTCTTTAACTATACTTTACCTATCAGTCATACTATCGTTTCAGAGTCCGGTATCAAAACAACCACCTCATTGAGGTAGCTTTCAATGAGAGCCTCTATTTCAGCTATTGGCTTTGATATTGGCTCGGTTATGGAGGTTGACTTCTTCTTTACGATTTGAGGGTATCCTAATCCTTTTCTATCTGACATCTACACACAAACTATCTTGATTATCACTTAATATATACACACAACAATTAATAGTTTTATATAAGTTATATTTTATTTGATTTGACGATGAACTTATTCAATTCATCTCCCTTTTTAAACTCTATATAAGTTATTTGTATTTTCAATGTTTCCCTCTATTCCAAGGTTATAGCCTAAGGTCTAGCCCACCTAAGGTTTTTAACCCTAAAGCTCTGATACCAACTTGTAAAGCCCCCAAACTCGGGTACTTAAAACCCGAACTCGGTGCTTTACGATAACATTTCTATGAGCGGAATAATACTAATAATAATAACAATAATATAAAAATCCATCTTAATTTATATTTATCAGAGTCTAATCCCAATTATGCAACCTTTACTATAATTCTTTACATGATATATAATACATATCATTATCTATATATTGTCTAACTATTACAAAAGACACCATTAAACATGTTCTCTTTGCTTTCCTTTTCACTTGTTCTTGTCTGAACCTTCGGGTTGATCATGTCTAGCTGAAAACATTTAAATTTAAAGCAAGAATGAGCATTTGGATGCCCAGCAAGTAATAACAATTAGAAATATAATTAGCTGAAAGAAATAAATGTTTTTTTTGTACATCACTTCTACAACGAATTTATAGTTGTGAAGTAAACTGAACCGATAATAACAACATAACAATTCTGTGATGCCCCAAAAATAGGTATACATCAACCATTCTGAGTCGCCAAATACATGGTACAGAAACAACTACAACTTCATTAATACAATTGTCGTGGCAAATAATACACAACATAAAAATCGAGTTTAAATACAAATATTGTCTTCTAGACAATATCCACACTCAAATAAGTCCTCATTATAATTATTGATACACTATTTTACAAAATAGTGAGGACTACTAAAACAACTGTCTTGAACCATTACTCCACACCCTAACTAGTTCCCGCTATATTCTCGTCTCCTGAGAAGAAAAATGGAACAAAAAGGAAAAAGGTGAGCTCAACTAGCCCAGTAAAGAATATTATGACTAAGATAATGTTCAACAAATTATCCTTAGCCTTCAACAGGGAAAAATCTGATAGAATACAATAGACAACAAGTTTTAGATCAACAACTGCAGCGGAAACAACAATTCATTTGAAGAGTTAAGTAGAGAATGAAATCTACTATCATATATGAATTTAAAAGTCCATCATCGATATTTTATCCCTTAACATCAATCAATATACATCATTAATCAAATATTCATCTTTGCACTACAGGCCAAAGATATTCATCAGTTGGTCATGTTCATCTAAACACCTATTCATCTTTGCACTACGGGCCAAATATATTCATCAGAAAATCATTCATCTTTGCACTACGGGCCAAAGATATTCAGTTATATCATCATTTAGGATTGAGGATGATGAAAAATATTTTAAAGAAAATGAATCCAGTGAAACAAAAGAATAAATATTAAGGATTCGTATTTCAGCTATTTCATGTCCAAAAATACCTAATAAATAATCATAGTGGAGTAAAATTCAAGAATGATCAAAACATGGATACAATCAAAGCTAGTATCCATAATAGATATTTTGGACAAAAAACAAAAATTTAATTTTTCTGTGAATAGTGCCGTATTCATGAATAGTGTCGTATACGTGAATAGTGTCGTATACGTGAATAGTAACTCCGACACTAAAAGATAGAAATTTCACAAAAAAAATCTTAATGCTTCGTGAATAGTACTCGTGAATAGTAACTCATAAATAGTAACTCATAAATAGTAACTCGTGAATAGTAACTCGTGAATAGTAACTCCGACATGAAAAAGTTCTAAATTTGATAAAAAGTTCCAACCAATATTTCGGCATAATGATATTGAAGAAATAATATCACTTACGAAGAAAATAACATCCCTTACCTCAAAAGGATAGTACTTCTGACTGGAATACTGGATATAGTGCTGAAAGAACATGCACCGTATAACAATACTCAAAGTATTAAAATACTCACAAGAATACGCTCGATAATATAGAGAGAGAAATAGAGAGAAAACTTCAGTTTCTGGTGTGATTTTCATATCTAACCTAAGCACCCTATTTATAGGAAAATGCTTAGAACACCAAAGCAGAAAATTTAATATAATAATATTATTAATAAATAAATTTTCTATGCCCACTTCTTGAATCTGAATTCAGCAACTACATCACATGCAAGACCCATAATTAATGACAAAAACGTTTTTCATATTAAAAATAATTAAAACTTCCAAAAATCAATTATTTTAGAATTCAATAATTTATAATAAATAGCCCTTTTGTCAGAAAAATTTGAATTTTACGACTTTTTATAGGAAATTCAATTCGCTACAACTTTGTAGAAGAAAGTTTTTCCAAATTCCAAACAGAAATTGACCGAAATCCACATACGGACGATTTTTCAAGCTATAATCAAATTTCAGTCAAGAAATGAGGTCCACCGACACACAAAACATGTGTTAATCATTTACTGCAACAAAATACTCTTTTTCCTCATATACTCATATATCCCACATTCATTGTAAAAATATCATCATTATTCTATTATAATAATATAATAAAATATTATTTTATCAGAAAAGATAAAATATCAATTTTTAACAATTGTCACTTTAAAAATTTTCTCCATCTATATCCACATAAAATCAATATTTTCCTCATCTTATAAATCAATAATTAATTATTCATAAATAATATTACGTAATCACAAGATCGGCAACTAGCCGCTCCTCAGAAAGATGGGGCTTTCCAATAAGAATTTCTCCTTACTGGTGCGCAATTAGGTGACCAAACCTCTCCTTAAACAGAACTTTCTAGACATTGCCAATAATGTTTTCAAATAATATTATTCAGATAATATGAATTATTGCTTCGATAATGGAAAATACTGTGTAGTGACAATTATTGAAACAATAGTAATATAAAATATCAACGCATCAATTATTGAATCAATAAAAACAATATCGAATAAGAATTAATCGTAATAATTATTGAGTAGTGCATTCTTACGTAAGAATCAATAATTGGTGCAATACCGCGTGCTTCTTCGCAACAACAACGCCAGACATCAGATTTTAACCACCGGTAATCCAATAGTATTAACGGTAACAACTACGCCGTTATTTATAAAAAAACTTATACTTGTCGTTTTCTTTATCCAATCGCTTTTCGTGTTAGGGCCCACACAAGGTCATGCTGCCGCATTTAATAATATTCCCCGACAAAGCGAAAGAATATTCCACGACCAAACGAATATTCTCCGAATAAACAATGAGTATTTTATAACCACTTGCTTATTTAAAATATTTAGATTTTACCCATAACTAACCACATTAATCAAATCAACCCCTTACTATTTAAAAATAATAATTACAGAAAATTAAATCTTTATTTATAAAAAGTTGGGGCCTTATAACCACCCCTCCTTATGAAATTTCGTCCTCGAAATTAACGTACGTAGGACATGCTCTTTCCTATCCAAGATCTTGACTGGTACCTCCTCGTACGTTAAATCTTATACTATCTTGTCTGGTTCTAACTCAATAACGTGGTTCGGGTTGTCCACATATTTATGTAACATCGATACGCGAAAAACATTATAAACACGTGTCATACTTGGCAGTAAAATGTATCTATAGGCCACAGTTCCTGTGACGCCCCAAAAATTAGGTATACATCACCCATTCTGAGTCGCCAAATATATTGTACAAAATTTAAATACAACTTCATTTATACAACTGTTGAGCTTTCGTATAGAATACAACCACAGTTAACTGTGAGTTTTAATACAAATGTATGTAACTCTCATGGTGCCTCGACCACAACCTTACAATGGTACTTTATATAAAAGTATAGTCAAAGACTGTTTTAGAAACTAAAATCTTTGGGAAGTGCTCAAGGAAACCTTTGTACATGGGAGGCCACGCGTCTAGGTTATAATAGATATCATATGGCCACAAAATTATCCTTGGTTGACCCAATAGACCCCAAAGAAAAACGAGAAGATTACTATCATCTTCTTTCCAATGGTGAGCCTTCTCTTGACATATAACTATCTCCACTATCTCCAAGTGAATATTATATTTTAAATTAACTCCAAGATCATATAGGTAGTGCCGATAGATATACTCAGCAATTGGATGCACACAACCCTGTCTTATGATAACACGAGGTTGTATGTTATTAGACATCTTGTATGATAGTGGAAAAACACCCTTCCAAAGTTGGGTTCACCTCACCCTATTTGATTCACCAAATATAACTACTAAATATTGTATAGAATACAACACACTTTTCTATACTGTTTAAGGAGAACCTCCACATCTAGAGACCACTGTTCTATTCCCCTGTTATCCCCGCTCGACCCGGCAACACTCTTACGATAACGCTCTTATTACTTGAAAGGAATTGTGAAGCAGAAAGGGTGAGCACAACTAGCCCAGTAAGGAATATCATAACTAAAGATAATTAAATTATCAATAGCTTTCATCAATAATAAATCAGAGATTTAGAATATATGGTAGATGATAAAACTTTTTAACCATAGTTGCAGCGGAACGAGCAATCCATTAGAAGTGTCAAATAGACCACAAGGTCTATTATCTTCTTTATGTTAAAAGTCCACCAATAATGTTTTATCCATGTAAAATAAATCAACAGTTCCTGTCCACAATCATATGAATAAGTCATAATCATAATTGTGGTTCTAAATTCCTCTTCACAACTAGGACGAAGATAATTCTCATCACCTATCTTCACCTGAAATATCAAAAATCATGGTTATACCAAATCAGAATTCCTGCTCATAATCATACTAATAAATTCATCTTTGCAACACGGCCAAAGATATTCATTAACAATTCATCTTTGCACTACATGCCAAAAACCTACAACTGTATTTTAGAAGAGTCAAGTAGAACATGATATCTACTATCTTCTACGCATTAAAAGTGTATAATAAATATTTTATCGCTAAGACTCAGCTTAATAAATAATCCACATCATCGAATCACCCCGCACTACTACTGGCAAGGATATTCGTTAATATCACATCCATGAATTTATATTTCATCGCTGAGACTCAGCTCGATAATCAATCCATATCACTGAATTATCCATGCACTACGCCCAAAGATATTCTTTATTATCACATCCATGAATTAATATTTCATCGCTGAGACTCAGCTCAATAATTAATCCACATCATCGAATCATCCCTGCACTACAGGACAGGGATATTCATTAGTATCACGACCACAAATTATCCATGCACTACGGGCCAAAGATAATCGTGTTTTCATCAACGGTCCTGATCATGCCATAAAATAATTCATCTTTGCACCCTTGGCCGAAGAGAATCCATAGCCATAATCATACCAAAAATTGTCCATCAATGCACTACGGGCCAATGAGGACTTTTTTCATATCATTTGTAACATTACGGTCATGATTATACCGAATAATCCCTGGTCATAATCATACCAAGTCCATCTATGCACTACAGGCCACATATGACTTTCAACACAATATAAGTATGAGGATGATGACAATGATATAAGAATCAATCAAATGAGATAAAGGATAAATATTAAACATTTATAATACAATTTATCCATCGTTTAATAATAACCAAATGTTATCAATCACTTAATAATCTCATAATCAAATATCATTAATATTATAACAATATTTTAATCATTTCTTAAACTCATAAATAATTTATTTCAATTGTTTACACTTTATCAAATAATGCATTTAATCATTCAAAAATGCCATACTCATAAGATTTTATAATCAATGATCAAATCCTCATCAAAATCATATATACCCTATATGGGATTCTCAAGCCATAAAATCATATTTTCCAATTTTATTACTTCACATAACATATTTAATTCATTTACTCATAACTAGTTCATTTTTATGAAAAATACCAAATCAGTCCCAAAAATATTTCTTTTCTGGGATTTAGCAGAATATAGTCCCATCTTGAACATATATTTTTCTCGAATTTTAAAATTCATTTACTATTTTTCATATGGATAAAATCTCATTTAATATTTAGACATTTATCATAAATTGTACTTTTGTCCAAAAATTCCAAAATTTACAGAGTATACTTCTGTTATATACATGTACTCCCAAAAAAAATTTCACCAATTTTGGAGTTAACCACAAGGAGTTATAAAAGTTTATTTTTAAAATAGTCTTTTCCCATAAAATCCATAACTCTTAATCTATATATCCATAAATCACCATTTTTGGACACAATTTAGAAAACTCATTGAGTTATCATTTCAATTTTTTTCAGAATTTTTGAGGGTCAGAAAAATTATGAATCTGCCCCTAGCAGACACCCTTTTTAATGAAAATACTATTCGTATGAATACGAAGGATCATTCACCATGCATGTGGTAATCCACATAGACAGGTTATTCCAACAGAATAATAAAGAATGGAATAACATAAGGATTCACCATGCGTGCGATAGATCGCATTCACAGTGTTATTCCCAATGTAATAATAAATAATGAAACCAGTCCGGTAAACGCATGCATGTGTTATTATTGACGAATAATAAATAATGGAACCAGTCCCAGCATAAACGCACGCATGTGATATTCCGATTGAATAATAAATAATGGAACCAGTCCAAGAGATAAATGCACGACGTGATATTCCGCGAGGATAATAAAGAACGGAATATTAGAAGAATTTCACCATGTATGCGTGATTGGCGATAAACAAAGTTATTCCAACATAATAATAAAGAATGGAATAATGTAAGAATTTCAACAAGTATAGGGTAGTCCAGTATACGAGTTATTCCAATGTAATAATAAATAATAATAATATCATTTATGCGTCAGACGACAATTATATCCCCTACCTTAAAAAGAAAAGTATAGGGTAGGTAAGTTTAATATACTTGAAGAAAACTTGCACTACGCTCAAAGCTTTCTTAAACTCTAAAGAAATACGCTCAAGATTATAGAAGAAGAACTCTCTATAGTTTCTCTCTCTAGAGTTTCAATGAATTCATAAGAAATAATGAAGGAATGAGCTTCTATTTATAGAAAAATGGACTGCATAGTAACTAACTCATGAACGGTCCAGATTGATTTACTTTAATCTGACGGTCCATATTTAAAGCAAAATCTTTTAAATAAAATATAATATATTCTATTTATAATTGTTAGACCCCAGATTTTATCAATAAAGATTTAAATTTTGTCGAAATAATTTTTTAATATTATGGTGTGAATTTAAGATAATATTATAGTTGTGGGTAGTATTTATAAATTTTGCAAAGTATGTAAGTGGTTATATTATATTCGATTGGTCGGGGAATATTCGGTTTAGCAGGGAATATTCGTACAACGGCTCAATCATTAGTGGACCCCACAACAGAATTATTGTCGGATTGAGAAAACGACAAAAATATTTTATTGAAATAACGGCAGAAGTTTTATCGTTGATACTATTGAACTACTCTCAGATTAAAGTAAAAGAATACGTGTGGTCGCATAGTAGCACACCAGTATTGATTATCGATGCTTATGTGAGAAGTCACTCGCTTTGATTCCATTATTGTCGATTAATAATATGAATTATTATAATGATAATGACGCTTTGTTTTATTCAGTATTATTAACGTAATAAAATGTAAACATCTTTTTATATAAAATGTATACTTTATTAAAGTTATTCTATAAATAGAATATATTATATTTTATTATGCATAGTATTGCATAGTGTTTTGCATAGTGTTGCATAGTGTTTGCATAGTAAAATATTTTTATATAAATAGAATATATGATATTTTATTTAAAAGATTTTGCTTTAAATATGGACCGTCGATTAAAGTAAATCAATCTGGACCGCTCATGGATTAATTACAATGCATTCTATTTTCCTATAAATAGAAGCTCATTCCTTCATTATTTTCTTACTTAATTCATTTAAACTCTGAGAGAGAAATTATAGAGAGAAGCTATAGAGAGAAAATCTATAGAGAGAAAGAAGAAGAGTATTCGGTACTTCACTACTTTGATATCCAAAGTCTTTTACTAGAAGGGATATTATTTGTTGTACCTGTAAGGGGTGTTATTCTTTCTTATTCATGAAGAGAACTTCATTATTCCATTCATTATCATTCTGTTGAAATAACTCGTAAAAGTGGCATACCCTATACATAACTCAGATACGCCAGACACCCTATACTTGGTGAAATCCTTATATTATTCCATTCTTATTTATTCATTGGAATAACTCAGTATCTGCTGAATCCCTATACTTGGTGATCTTCTTCTTCATTATTCCATTCTTTATTATTCTATTCTCATGGAATATCCTCATCAGTGTTTTACACCCACCTCGGTTCCATTGTTTATTATTCAAAGATTTATTATTCTGCTTGATCATCCTGCATGTGAATTTCACCCGACCGTTCCGTTATTATTATTCTATTGAATAACTCTGTCTATGCTGGCACCGCATGCACGGTGATTTCTTTTGTTATTCCATTCTTTATTATACCCAAATTGGTTAAAACTTTGACTTCTATACTCCATGAAATTAGTAGAATATCCTTGATAATTGCGTTTCATCCAAAGATCTTTCATGGAAATATTCTTATGATCATTCTTGAATTTTACTCTCTACAAAACAAGATCTTGTTGACAATTTGACGTTAATAATTCTCGGATAAAATAATTCTTGAACTTGTTTTATTGAATTATTATGTCATTGTCATCATCCTCATGTTATATTATGTTATCTTCGCTTACGTGCATAGATGAACTTAGTATGATTATGACCATGGATCATTCGGTATAATCATGGCTTGATATAAATGATGTGACAAAAGTCCTCGAAGGGCCTGTGAATGCGGTGATGGATAGTTTTTGGTATGATTATGACCAGGGGTGATTCTAAGATAGTCATGACCATTGATAATTTGATGAAAATCCTTGACCGTGGTACATGGATGATTAGATATTGTGGTTTATTCATTAAACCGAGTCTTAGTGATAAAAATTGATGAAAACCTTTTAAAACCTAAAAGATAGTAGACTTTTATTTTCTACTGACTCTTTTAATGGATCAGATATATTCGCTACAGCTTAAACCGATTGTCTATTGTATTTTATCGCTTTAACATTGTTGAAGACTATTGATAATTTATTCGCATTATCTTAGTCATAATATTTCTTCTTGGGCTAGTTGAGCTCACCCTTTCTTTCACCGTTTTCTGGGAAATGAGAATATAGTGGGACGAGTTGGGAAAAAGAGTGATGGTCCCAAGATAGCATTAGTAGTCCTCACTGCTCGTTAAATAGTGTAACAATAAATGTAATGAGGACTCCTTGAGTATGGATATTGTCTAAATGACAATATTCCTATTAGAACTCTCGCTTTATGTATTGACGTATATTACACGGATGTATAATTAAGTTTGTATTTGAATTTATGTACCATGTAAGTGGCGACCAAGATGGGTGACGATACTTAATTTTGGGGCGCCACAACAGTATCGAGCTTAGGATATGATCCCCACTAAGATGCGAGATAAAGAACTAGGAGGGAGAGACGGGAATTCCTTCGCTAGTATGACCTACCTAAGTTTATTTGTTATTTAAATTGGTTGGTCAGAGTATAGGGATTATATGTGATATGTTAATTAACCCTTGTTTTGTGACAGTGTTTAAGAATGACATCTGAAAATGCTGAGATAAGCAATGAAGCACATGAGAGTGTTGATTCAAATTTTAAACAAAAGGTAACGACCAACAACACGATAATAATCATATCGGGTGGCAACGGGCTATCAGAACAATGATAACCATCGTGGGGGAAATTACCATGCCAAGAATGGTAACCACTTTGGTGGTAATCATGGCCAAGATAATAGAAGTGGAAATTTCAAGAAGAGAAGGTCATTTAGCTCGATTTTGTCGTATAGTGAAGTCAAGTCCAGCTGGGATAGTGGCACCAAAGGCGGATACGGACAAAACAAAGTCGGTGGTTTCGTGAAGAGCGTTTTTCATGACTTCTCAAAAGTGGGTAACCCGAACGGTTAGCACGGGTTAGTTAATTATAAATTCTTGCGAAGTCTATACCTTATTAGATACCGGTTCTACCCATTCTTTTATCTCTCTTGCTTTCGTTTAACGTTTAAATTTGACTCCAGAGAAATTAGACTTTGATTTATCTATTGAAACTTCGTTGGGAGAAACCTTCGTTACCTCCACTGTTTATTAATCTTGTTGTTTCAAATAAACACTTTCACGCTACTCCGTCGATCTTATCTCTTTGAAAATACTTTCCTTTGAGGTAATTTTTGAAAACGATTGATTAACTACTCATTATTCTTTTTGTAAGGTTGTTAGCTTTCATATTCCTAACCAACCTGTTATACGAATTCAAAGTAACCAAATCCTAAAGTTAATCATTGTTATATCAAGCCATAATTAAAGAGCCCCGAACCTTTCGTTGTTGACTTCCTTGTGTGGAATGCACCGAAGCCAGACTTTCTGTAGGCGACATCGTGAATGAAGATGGAAAGTTTATAGGTATCATTGTGAGGTGCTATCTAGGTTAAGGGATAGAAGTCACAGTTGGTATCAATGTGACGTACTATCCAAGTCTTGGATGAGAGTCACAGTTTTGAATGATATTTCTATTATTAATAAATTTCCTGGTGTATTCTTGAAGACTTCCTAGCCTACCCTAGAACGTGAAATCGAATTTTGTATTGACCCCAGTACAAAAACCCATTTCTTAAACCCTCAAATATTTCTTCAACTAAAAGGATCTGTTTACGAGGATTATGATGAAAGTCATAATAAAAGCATTGGACTAATGAAAATCATGGGTATATGAAGTATTAGTAAGTGTTATGATGAGTTATGTTGGTTATTATGTGAAAACATGAAAGTTTCTTAGAAATCACAAAGAGTTGAAAATCAGATTTTGGTGAAAAACGTAACATGAAATTCAATTGACCATATCTCCTATTATATTTTGAATTTTTGAATTTGGTTAAGTCCTAGAGTTATATCTATGAGTTACCTAACTAATCCAAGTGGAATTACTGGAAAAGGTGTTGTAGATTTTTGTGTGGACTGATTTTAGCAAAGGAGTGCAAAGCTGCAAAAAGCGAAAAAAAGTCACTGCCATGATTTTAGAGGGCTGTTTCGGCCACTTAAATTATGAGAAAATTCTGGCCTTTGGGACATGAAAGTATATGGTATAAAGTACCTCCTGTCCAAAAATGAGCTCATTCTGACTTAAAATGAGCAAGTTGTGACTATTTCAATATTTAGGTTTTTCCGACGAAAAACGCTATAACCGGAGTTCTATAACTCATGACCATAAAATTTAAATCGGAGGCTCACATTAACATGTGTAAGGTCCTGCCAAGATTTGGGAATTTTGGAGTTAAACTTGAGGTAGCTAATTTATTAAGGAATTAATTAGAAATTGATTTTTGAAAAATAGTAAATGAATTTTAAAATTCGAGAAAAATATATTTTCATTATGGGACTATATTATGCTAAATCCCAGAAAAGAAATATTTTTGGGACTAATTTGGTATTTTTCATGAAAATAGTTTAGTTACTGAACATATGAGTTAAATATGTTATGTGAAGTAACAAAGTTGAAAATAGGATTTTATGGCTGTAGAATCCTATATAGAGTATATGCATATTTTTTGATGATGGATTTGATAATTGGTGATGATATCTTATGAGTATGGCATTTTGAATGATTAAATGCATTATATGGTAAAACGTAAACAATTGAGATAAATTGTTTATAAATTTAAGAAGTGATTAAAATATTGTTATAATATTAATGATATTAGATTATGAGATTATTAAGTGATTGATAACATGGGGATATTCTTGAATCTGGATAAATTATATTATAAATTTTTAATATTTATCCTTTTATCTCATTTGATTGATTCTTTATATCATTATCCTCATGTTTATATTATGTTGAAAGTCATCTCGTGGCTCAGTAGGTGCATAGATGGACTTGGTATGATTATGACCGTGGATTGTTCGGTATAATCATTCTGTAATTGAATACACAATTATCTTTGGTAGTAGTGCATGGATAATTTGTGGTCGTGATACTAATGAATACACGATTATCTTTGGTAGTAGTGCATGGATAATTTGTGGTCGTGATACTAATGAATACACGATTATCTTTGGCCGTAGTGCATGGATAATTTGTGGTCGTGATACTAATGAATACACAATTATCTTTGGTC
Organism: Panax quinquefolius; assembly: GCA_020205615.1. Classification (NCBI taxonomy): domain Eukaryota; kingdom Viridiplantae; phylum Streptophyta; class Magnoliopsida; order Apiales; family Araliaceae; genus Panax; species Panax quinquefolius. Next base: position 943,894 of record JAINUW010000177.1, on the reverse strand, counting down.
GTAGTGCATGGATAATTTGTGGTCGTGATACTAATGAATACACGATTATCTTTGGTAGTAGTGCATGGATAATTTGTGGTCGTGATACTAATGAATACACGATTATCTTTGGTAGTAGTGCATGGATAATTTGTGGTCCTGATACTAATGAATACACGATTATCTTTGGTAGTAGTGCATGGATAATTTGTGGTCGTGATACTAAATGAATACACAATTATCTTTGGTCGAATATGGATAATTTGTGGTCGTGATACTAATGAATACACGATTATCTTTGGCCGTAGTGCATGGATAATTTGTGGTCGTGATACTAATGAATACACGATTATCTTTGACCGTAGTGCATGGATAATTTGTGGTCGTGATACTAATGAATACACGATTATCTTTAGCCGTAGTGTATGGATAATTTGTGGTCGTGATACTAATGAATACACGATTATCTTTGGCCGTAGTGCATGGATAATTTGTGGTCGTGATACTAATGAATACACGATTATCTTTGGCCGTAGTGCATGGATAATTTGTGGTCGTGATACTAATGAATACACAATTATCTTTGGCCGTAGTGCATGGATAATTTGTGGTCGTGATACTAATGAATACACGATTATCTTTGGCCGTAGTGCATGAATAATTTGTGGTCGTGATACTAATGAATACACAATTAATTATCTTTGGCCGTAGTGCATGGATAATTTGTGGTCGTGATACTAATGAATACACAATTATCTTTGGCCGTAGTGTATGGATAATTTGTGGTCGTGATACTAATGAATACACGATTATCTTTGGCCGTAGTGCATGGATAATTTGTGGTCGTGATACTAATGAATACACGATTATCTTTGGCCGTAGTGCATGGATAATTCGTGGTCGTGATACTAATAAATATCCTTCACCTTTAGTGCAGGGATGATTCGATGATATGGATTAATTATTGAAATTTGAGTCTCAAAGAATGAAATATTAATTCATGGATGTGGTAAAAGTCATCTTTGTCAGTAGTGCATCGAGAGACTTGGTATGATTATGACCAAGGATTATTCGATATAATCATGATCAGAATTGAAAACACGAATATCCTTGGCCAAGAAGTGCATGGATAATTCATGGTCGTGATACTATTAAGTCGAGTCTCAAAGATTATTGGTTTTATCTGATTGTATATCTTTGGCTCAGAAGTGCAAAGATGAATTGTTAATGAATATCTTCGCCGGATTGCAAAGATGAATTTAATGTTTTCAACGATAAAGGTATTCAAGGTATCCTCGCCTCTTTATCATACCAGTATCGTACCCTAATTTCGAGGGCTAAAATTCCATAAGGAGGAGAGATTGTGAGACCCCGTGATTTTATCAATAAAGATTTAAATTTTGTCGAAATAATTTTTAATATTATGGTGTGAATTTAAGATAATATTATAGTTGTGGGTAGTATTTATAAATTTTGCAAAGTATGCAAGTGGTTATATTATATTCGATTGGTCGGGAATATTCGGCTTTAGCGAGGAATATTCGCATAACTACTCAATCATTTGTGGACCTCATTAACAGAAATTATTGTCGGATTGAAAACCGACAAAAAATATTTTATTGAAATAACGGCGGAAGTTTTACTGGTTGATAATCTTGTTGAACTACTCAGTAGTAAAAAGTACGAAGAATACGTGTGTGGTTGCATAGTAGCACACCACGTATTGATTATTGATGCTTATGTGAGAAGTCACTCATTTGATTCCATTATTGTCGATTAATAATATGAATTATTATAATGATAATGACGCTTTTGTTTTATTCGTATTATTAACGTAATAAAATGTAAACATCTTTTTATAAAAATGTAATACTTTATTAAAGTTATTCTATAAATAGAATATATTATATTTTATTATGCATAGTGTTGCATAGTGTTTTTGCATAGTGTTTTGCATAGTGTTGCATAGTATTTGCATAGTAAAATGTTTTTATATAAATAGAATATATGATATTTTATTTAAAAGATTTTACTTTAAATATGGACCGTCGATTAAAGTAAATCAATCTGACCGCTTCATGGATTAATTACTATGCATTCTATTTTCCTATAAATAAAGCTCATTCCTTCATTATTTTCTTACTAATTCACCGAAACTCTAGAGAGAAAATTATAGAGAGAAGCTATAGAGAGAAAATCTATAGAGAGAAAGAAGAAGAGTATTCGGTACTTCACTACTTTGATATCCAAAGGTCTTTTACTAGTAGGGATATTATTTGTTGTAATTCTTAAGGGGTGTTATTCTTTCTTATTCATGAAGAGAACTTCTGTTATTCCATTCATTATTATTCTGTTGGAATAACCTGTAAAAGTGGCATACCCTATACATAACCTGTATACGCGACATACCCTATACTTGGTGAAATCCTTATATTATTCCATTCTTATTTATTCTGTTGGAATAACCTGTATACGCGGAATCCCCTATACTTGGTGATCTTCTTCTGTTATTCCATTCTTTATTATTCTGTTGGAATATCCTCGTTCGTGTTTTTACACCGGACTGGTTCCATTGTTTATTATTCCACATTTATTATTCTCGTTGGAATATCCATGCTCATGTGTTTTACACCGCACTGGTTCCATTGTTTATTATTCAAAGATTTATTATTCGTTGGATCATCCTCGTTTGTGAATTTCACGACCGGTTCCGTTATTATTATTCTATTGGAATAACTCGCCTACATCTAAGTACCGCATGCATGGTGATTTCTTTTGTTATTCCATTCTTTATTATACTCAAATGGTTAAAACTTTGACTTCTATACTCCATGAAATTAGTAGAATATCCTTGATAATTGCGTTTCATCCAAAGATCTTTCATGGAAATATTCTTATGATCATTCTTGAATTTTACTCTACAAAAACAAAGATCTTGTTGACAATTTGGACGTTAATAATTCTGGATAAAATAATTCTTGAACTTGTTTTATTGAATTATTATGTCATTGTCATCATCCTCATGTTATATTATGTTATCTTTGGCTTACGTGCATAGATGAACTTAGTATGATTATGACCGTGGATCATTCTAGATAATCATGGCTTGATATAAATGATGTGACAAAAGTCCTCGGTGGCCTCGTAATGCAAATGATGGATAGTTTTTGGTATGATTATGACCGTGGGTGATTCGGATAGTCACGACCATTGATAATTTGATGAAAATCCTTGACCGTGGTACGTGGATGATTAGATATTGTGGTTTATTCATTAAACCGAGTCTTAGTGATAAAAATTGATGAAAACCTTTTAAAACCTAAAAGATAGTAGACTTTATTTTCTACTTGACTCTTTTAATGGATTACATATTCATTTGCAGCTTAAACCGGTTGTCTATTGTATTTTATCGCTTTAACATTGTTGAAGACTATTGATAATTTATTCTCGCATTATCTTAGTCATAATATTTCTTACTGGGCTAGTTGAGCTCACCCTTTCTTTCACTGTTCTCTTCAGGAAATAAGAATATAGCTGGGACGAGTTGGGAAAAAGAGTTATGGTCCCAAAGATAGCATTAGTAGTCCTCACTATTCTGTTAAATAGTGTAACAATAAATGTAATGAGGACTCCTTGAGTATGGATATTGTCTAAATGACAATATTCTTATTAGAACTCTCAGTTTATGTATTGTCGTATATTACACGACAGATGTATAATTAAGTTTGTATTTGAATTTATGTACCATGTAAGTGGCGACCCAAGATGGGTGACGTATACTTAATTTTGGGGGCGTCACAATAATCTAATAAAACGAATAACTTTATAAAAGATTTTACTATGCAGGCATTATACAAACACTATGCATAATAAAATATAATATATTCTAATTATTGTCTAATAAAACAAATAACTTTATAAAAGTATTTTATTTTATATAAAAAGATTTTACTATGCAAAACACTATGCAAACACTATGCAATCACTGCGTATAATAAAATATAATATATTCTATTTATAGAATAACTTTATAAAAGTATTCATTTTATATAAAAGATTTTACTATGCAAAACGCTATGCGCAGACACTATGGATAATAGAATATAATATATTCTATTTATAGAATAACTTTATAAAAGTATTCTATTTTATTATATTAATAATACCAATAAAACAAAATGAGTGACTTTATCACATAAGCATCAATAATCAATACTGTGCTTATTTACCAAAATAGAAAAAAAATTGAATACTTTTATTTCATAAAATTCGGGGTCTCACAATCACCTCTCCTTATGAAATTTCGCCCTCAAAATTAACGTACGTACCTGATATTCGAAGATATGAGAATACCTTGCTTTCTTTTCGGATTATACCTTCCCGGTTATATCCTCTTTATCATGATTTTTCCATTGTTCATCTCCTGTATTTCAGATATCATTCTAGAATATATCTTCAAAACAAAGGTTAATTGACATATCACAATTTGTCAACTTATCAAGTAAATAATTTCAACTTAGGTAAGTCACACACTAAATAAGTAGTATAACTCGCCTCTCCCTCCTAGTTCTAGGGCTCTTATCTCCGCCAAATAACCATATCCCTAAGCTCTGATACCAAATGTGACGCCCCCAAAATTAGGTATACATCACCCATTCCGAGTCGCCAGATACATGGTACAAAATTTAAATACAACTTCATTTATACAATCTGTTGAAATTGTAGTATAATATCGACCACGATTATCATGAGTTTTAATACAAATGTATGTAACTCTCATGGTGCCTCGACCACAACCTTACAATGGTACTTTATATAAAAGTATAGTCAAAGACTATTTTAGAAACTAAAATCTTTGGGAAGTGCTCAAGGAAACCTTCGTACATGGGAGGCCATGCGTCTAGGTTATAATAGATATCATATGGCCACAGAATTATCCTTGGTTGACCCAATAGACCCAAAAGAAAAACGAGAAGATTACTATCATCTTCTTTCCAATGGTGAGTCTTCTCTTGAGATATAACTATCTCCACTGTCTCCAAGTGAATATTATATTTTAAATTAACTTCAAGATCATATAAGTAGTGCCCGTAGATATACTCATCAATTGGATGCGCACAACCTTATCTTATGATAACAAGAGGTTGTAAGTCATTAGACATCTTGTATGATAGTGGCAACACACCCTTCCAAAGTTGGGTTCACCTCACCCTATTTGATTCACCAAATATAACTACTAAATGTTGTATAGAATACAACACACTTTTCTATACTTGTTTTAAGGAGAACCTCCATGCAAATAGAGACCAATCGTTCTATTCCCCCAGTATCTCCGCTCGACCTGGCAACACTCTTACGGCAACGCTCTTATTACCTGAAAGGAATTGTGAAGCAGAAAGGGTGAGCACAACTAGCCCAGTAAGGAATATCATGACTAAAGATAATTAAATTATCAATAGCTTTCATCAATAATAAATTAGAGATTTAGAACATATGATAGATGATAAAATTTTTCAACCATAGTTGCAACGGAATGAGAAATCCATTAGAAGAGTCAAATAGACCACAAGGTCTATTATCTTTTTTATGTTAAAAGTCCACCAATAATGTTTTATCCATGTAAAATAAATCAACAGTTCCTGTCTACCATCATATGAATAACTCATAATCATAATTATGGTTCTAAATTCCTCTCTGCAACTAAGACGAAGATAATTCTCATCACCTATCTTCACCTGAAATATCAAAAATCATGGTTATACCAAATCAGAATTCCTCCTCATAATCATACTAATAAATTCATCTTTGCACCACGGCCAAAGATATTCATTAACAATTCATCTTTGCACTACATGCCAAAGACCTACAACTATAGACTTGTAGAGACCCTCTATGTAGTTGTCTATCTAGGGCGATCGATCTACATCTACATCTTTCCCCATAGCCCTGGGGCTGTGTCTCGATCTCCTATGTGCGAAATCTAAGGTACTAGTTCCTATGGAGATTCCCCTTGGTCTAATTCCACGCCTTATACGACGAAGTGGGAGCCTACATGTAAAGTGAAGATTGGGGAAGTAGAGCAAAATTCCCTTCCCGGGTATTCAAGGTGTAACCTAGGCAACGAAAAAGGGGCCCGATACTTCAACTAGAGGAGCGACCTGTTGGTTCACCAAACCCCGACCCAGCGTCACACGTTCTCCAGGTCCGAAGGGATCCAGTGCCCAACTACCGACTAGAGTTAAAATTAGAAATTCTAATACTCGGTCTCCTCCGTCTACCAACGAAACAAGGGAGAGCTTGAAGAAAACATAGTCCGACTCTTTGAGATTCCGTAAGTAACTCAGTGCTTCCTGCCTGAAAGGACGGAGGGACAAGACAACAACCCCGGTCTTAGTGTATACGAGTTTTTTTGAAATAAAAAGGAGCAATAACCTCTTTCTTGTTCTATCAAGAGGGCGGTATTGCTCCTTTTTTTATTTAGTAGTATTTGACTTAAGAGTCAAGTAGAACATGATATCTACTATCTTCTACGCATTAAAAGTGTATAATAAATATTTTATCGCTGAGACTCAGCTTAATAAATAATCCACATCTTCGAATCACCCCTGCACTACGGCCAAGGATATTCGTTAATATCACATCTATGAATTTATATTTCATCGCTGAGACTCAGCTCGATAATCAATCCATATCACTGAATTATCCATGCACTACGGCCAAAGATATTCATTATTATCACATCCATGAATTAATATTTCATCACTGAGACTCAGCTCAATAATTAATCCACATCATCGAATCATCCCTGCACTACAGGACAAGGATATTCATTAGTATCACGACCACGAATTATCCATGCACTTCGGGCCAAAGATAATCGTGTTTTCATCAACGGTCCTGATCATGCCATAAAACAATTCATCTTTGCACCATTGGCCGAAGAGAATCCATAGCCATAATCATACCAAAAACTGTCCATCAATGCACTACGGGCCAATGAGGACTTTTTTCATATCATTTATAATATTACGGTCATGATTATACCGAATAATCCCTGGTCATAATCATACCAAGTCCATCTATACATGCACTACAGCCACGATGACTTTCAACACAATATAAGCATGAGGATGATGACAATGATATAAGAATCACTAAATGAGATAAAGGATAAATATTAAACATTTATAATACAATTTATCCATCGCTTTAATAATAACCAAATGTTATCAATCACTTAATAATCTCATAATCAAATATCATTAATAGTATAACAATATTTTAATCATTTCTTAAACTCATAAATAATTTATTTCAATTGTTTACACTTTATCAAATAATGCATTTAATCATTCAAAATGCCATACTCATAAGATTTTATAATCAATGATCAAATCCTCATCAAAATCAGATATACCCTATATGGGATTCTCAAGCCATAAAATCCTATTTTCCAATTTTATTACTTCACATAACATATTTAATTCATTTACTCATAACTAGTTCATTTTTATGAAAAATACCAAATCAGTCCAAAATATTTCTTTTCCGGGATTTAGCGTAATATAGTCCCATCTTGAACATGTATTTTCTCGAATTTTTTAAAGTTCATTTACTATTTTTCATATGGATAAAACTGCCGAATATTTAGACATTTATCATAAATTATACTTTTGTCCAAAAATTCCAAAATTTACAGAGTATACTTCTGTTATATACATGTACTCCCAATAAAAATTTCACCAATTTTGGAGTTCACCACAAGGAGTTATAAGAGTTTAATTTTAAAATAGTCTTTTCCCATAAAATCCATAACTCTTAATCTATACATCCAAAAATCGCCATTTTTGGACACAATTTAGAAAACTCATTAAATTATCATTTCAAATTTTTCGAGAATTTTTGAGGGTCAGAAAAATTACGAATCTGCCCCTAGCAGACACCCTTTTTTAATGAAAATACTATTCGTATGAATACGAAGGATCATTCTCCATGCATGTGGTAATCCACATAGACAGGCTATTCCAACAGAATAATAAAGAATGTAATAACATAAGGATTCACCATGCGTGCAATAGACTACACCGACAGGTTATTCCCAACAGAATAATAAATAATGAAATCAGTCCCACAGAAACGCATACGATGTGATATTCCGGCGAATAATAAATAATGGAACCAGGTCCGACATAAACGCACAGACAGGATATTCCGATAGAATAATAAATAATGGAACCATGTCCGGCATAAACGCAAAGACATGATATTCCGACAGGATAATAAAGAACGGAATATTAGAAGAATTTCACCATGTATGCAGATTGGATAAACAAAGTTATTCCAACATAATAATAAAGAATGGAATAACAAGAATTTCACCAAGTATAGGGTAGTCCGCATTATCAAGTTATTCCAACAGAATAATAAATAATAATAACCTTTACGCGTCGACAATTATTATATCCCTACCTTAAAAAGAAAAGTATTCCAATCGGTAAAGTGGAATATACTGAAGAAAACTTGACTACGCTCAAAGCTTTCTTAAACTCTAAAGAAATACGCTCAAGATTATAGAAGAAGAACTCTCTCTATAGTTTCTCTCTCTAGAGTTTCAGTGAATTCGTAAGAAATAATGAAAGAATGAGCTTCTATTTATAGAAAAATGGACTGCATAGTAACTAACTCATGAACGGTCCAGATTGATTTACTTTAATCTGACGGTCCATATTTAAAGTAAAATCTTTTAATTAAAATATAATATATTCTATTTATAATCTAATAAAAGGAATAACTTTATAAAAGATTTTACTATGCAAATACTATGCAGGCAATATGCAAACACTATGCATAATAAAATATAATATATTCTAATTATTGTCTAATAAAACAAATAACTTTATAAAAGTATTTTATTTTATATAAAAAGATTTTACTATACAAAATACTATGCAAACACTATGCAACACTATGCTTAATAAAATATAATATATTCTATTTATAGAATAACTTTATAAAAGTATTCTGCTTATATATAAAGATTTTTTACTATGCAAAATACTATGCAGACACTATGCATAATAGAATATAATATATTCTATTTATAGAATAACTTTATAAAAGTATTCTGTTTTATTACATTAATAATACCAATAAAACAAAACTGAGTGACTTATCACATAAGCATCAATAATCAATACCGTGCTATTTACCAAACTAGATAAAAAATTTAAATACTTTTATTTCATAAAATTCGGGGTCTCACAGTTCCTACTTGATCGAGAATCTCAAATGGACTAATAAATTGAAGGTTTGAGCTTTCCTCACATCACCAATTTTCGCTTTTGTAATAACGACTTCTTGCATCTTCTTCTTCATATTCATCAACTCCAGGTCTGTAGCTTGAGCATCTTTAAATTTATCGATTAAAGTCGATTCTAATCGTATATTCGTTATCTTCACGCAGGTTCTTTGAATCATTAACTCTATCTCCATCTTCTATAAGTCGTACGAAATGGGTCTTTGTGTTAACAATATCGCACTCGTAAACGCATACGATCTTTTACTCAACGCGTCAGCTACCATGTTCGTTTTTTTCTCAGGATGGTATTGAATGGTATAGTCGTAATCTTTCAATAGCTCGAGCCAACGTTGTTGCCGCATGTTGAGTTCTTGGAAGCTCTTCTCACATTCCTCGCTTGATTCAAATTTTGTATCTTTTCGAGTCAGCTGAGTTAATAGAGTATCGATTCGATAAAATCCTTCCACGAATATCCGATAATAACCAGCTAAGCCTAGAAAGCTACTTATTTCGATTACTGACTTAGGTTGCTCTCAACTGTGACTTATATCCCAATCATGGATAGCACGTCACAATGGTACCTATCAGTTTACCATCACACAAATATGGCATCCCCTACAGAGAGTCTGGCTTCGGTGCATTCCACAAAGGAAGTCACCAGATAAAGGCTCGGGTACAAACTTCTACAGTTGAATTTTTAACTCCTGAAGTTCAATAGAAGCCATGAGATTTTAGAAATGGGTTTTGTACAGAGTTCAAAGTCGATACAAAATTCAACATCACACTTTGGGAGGAAGCCAAAAAAATTCTTCAGGAAATACATCAGGAAATTTACTAACAATAGAAATATTATTCAAATCTGATGTATTTTTGTTCAAGTCCATAACATGGGCTAAGAAAACTTGACATCCGTTTTTCAATAAACGAATGACTTTATGGCTTGATATGAAAGTGTTTGACTTCAATGGTTTGGTTGCTTGAATTTGAATAACAGGTTGCTTAGGAATATGAAAACTAACAACCTTACGAAAGCAATCAATTTTGGCATGATGAGTAGTTAATCAATCAATCCCCAAAATCACATCAAAGGTAAGTATCTTTAAAGAAATAAGGTCAACAGGTAATGTGATGGTGCCAACTTGGATCAAACAAGATTTATAAACAGTGGATGTAACGAAAGTTTCTCATAACAGAGTTTCAACAGATAAGTCAAAGTCTAATTTTCTCCGGAGTCAAGTTTAAACGTTGAGTATAAGCAGGAGAGATAAATGAATGGGTAGAACCGGTATCTAATAAGGTATAAACTTCGTAAGAATTTATAATAAACTAACCTGTGCTAACCGTTCGCTCGTTCCTCGCATTCTCGACCAATACCACGACAAACGCCTTTCCGTGAACCGCTGACTTTGACTTTTCTGGGAAAACCTTTTGAGTCACCATCCCCGCTGGACTGGGTTTCGTTACCGTACAATCTCGAGCGATATGACCTTCTTTTCCACAATTATAACATACCTTGGAAGGTTGTGAATAGTTTAGACTTATGTGTTCCTCTTCTCCGCATCTGTAGCATCTAACTGGCGGTCTTTCTCCTCCTCTAAAATTCGTAGCTGGTGTTGGTGCCAACGTCTTCCCGTCATTGTTGAATCTTCTCTTTTTGAAATTTCCACTTGAATTATTTCTTCTATTATCTTGGCCATGATTACCACTGAAGTAGTTACCATTTCTGGCATGATAATTTCCTCCACAATGGTTATCATTGTTCCGATGATCGTTGCCACCAGTACGATTATTATCGAGTTGTTGGTCATTATTCTTCAGTTGAGCCGACTCATTATCGCGCTCCAATAACAGAGCCCTATTCACAACATTTGAATATAAACAAAGTTTGTGAGAAATGAGGTATTGACGTATTTTGGGTTTTAAACCTCGCAGAAACATTCGCGTCATTCTCTCCTCATTATCAACCAAATGGGATGCAAATTAGGACAACTCGGCAAACTTAACTTACGTCAGATCGCGACATCGCTCATATTGTTTTGCTCCACTTGATGAACTCTACCTCCTTCATGTGACGAAATACTTTCGGAAAGTACTTGTCGTTGAACAATTCTTGAACTTCTCCCAAGACATCTTCAAGTCAAGGCGTTGAGTACGCTTTTACAGATTCCCACCAATAATCACCTTTCCTCGCAACATGAAGGTGGCGAAAGGAACCTTTACTCCTCTCGAGCATCCCAAGACATCAAATATCTTAGTGATCTGCTTTATCCACGTCTCTATCGTAAGTGGTTCTGGCTTTCCCAAAAACTCTGGCGGTCCTAACTCCTTGAACTGCTTAGCGGTGACCATCTGTGAGTTGCCAGTGTTTCCACCTGCATTTTGAACAATAGTCTCTCTCGTTTGGTTTTGCATGAATTCTAGAAAGTTCCTAAACATACCATCGTCATTCATCTCGCTTAGTGGTGTTGTTCACAGAGGAGAACATTGCCAGCCTATTGCACGTTCTCCTCATTGGTGAGCAAAGGTGTCTCTACGGTCTCATTTACTCCACTGTTAACATTCTCAGTCGACATTCTCAAATACTGCCATAAAACAAGGGTTAATTTAACAAATTAACAAATCACATAATACCCCTATATTATGATCGACCAACAAATAAGCTTAGGTAGGACACACTAGCGAAGGATTTACTCATCTCTCCCCTCCTAGTTCTAATCTCGATCTCCGCAAGAGATCATATCCCTAAGCTCTGATACCAACTGTGACGCCCCCAAAATAGGTATACATCACCCATTCTGAGTCGCCAAATACATGGTACAGAAACAACTATAACTTCATTAATACAATTGTCGTGCAAAATAGGACAACACATAAACTGTGAGTTTAAATACAAATATTGTCTTCTAGATAATATCCACACTCATATAAGTCCTCATTATAATTATTGATACACTATTTTACAAAATATTGAGGACTACTAAAATAACTATCTTGAACCATTACTCCACACCCCGACTAGTTCCCGCTATATTCTCGTCTCCTGAGAAGAAAAATGGAACAAAAAGGAAAAGGGTGAGCTCAACTAGCCCAGTAAAGAATATTATGACTAAGATAATGTACAAAAAATTATCCTTAGTCTTCAACAGGGAAAAATCTCATAGAATACAATAGATAACACGTTTTAGATCAACAACTGCAGCGGAAACAACAATTCATTAGAAGAGTTAAGTAGAGAATGAAATCTACTATCATCTATGAATTTAAAAGTCCATCATCGATATTTTATCCCTGTAACATCAATTAATATACATCATAAATCAAATACTCATCTTTGCACTACATGCCAAAGATATTCATCAGTTGGTCATGTTCATCTAAACCCCTGTTCATCTTTGCACTACGGGCCAAAGATATTCATAAGAAAATTATTCATCTTTACACTACGGGCCAAAAATATTCAGTTATATCATCATTTAGGACTGAGGATGATGAAAAATATTTTAAAGAAAACGAATCCAGTGAAACAAAAGAATAAATATTAAGGATTCGTATTTCAGCTATTCCATGTCCAAAAATACCTCATAAATAATCATAGTGGAGTAAAATTCAAGAATGATCAAAACATGGATACAATCAAAGCTAGTATCTATAATAGATATTTTGGACGAAAAACGAAAATTTAATTTTTCTGTGAATAGTGTCGTATACGTGAATAGTAACTCCGACACTAATAGATAGAAATTTCACAAAAAAATCTTCATGCTTCGTGAATAATAACTCGTGAATAGTAACTCATGAATAGTAACTCATGAATAGTAACTCGTGAATAGTAACCCCGAAATGAAAAAGTTCCAAATTTGATAAAAAGTTCCAACCAATATTTCGGCATAATGATATTGAAGAAATAATATCACTTACGAAGAAAATAACATCCCTTACCTCAAAAGGATAGTACTTACGACCGAATATCGGATATAGTCTTTGAAAGAACTTGCACCGTATAACAATACTCAAAGTACTAAAATACTCACAAGAATACGCTCGATAATATAGAGAGAAATAGAGAGAAAACTTCAGTTTCTGGTGTGATTTTCAATTCTAACCTAAGCACCCTATTTATAGGAAAATGCTTAGAACACCAAAGCAGAAAATTTAATATAATAATATTATAAATAAACAAATTTTCTACGCCCACTTCTTGAATCTGAATTCAGCAACTACATCACATGCAAGACCCACAATTAATGACAAAAACATTTTTCATATTAAAAATAATTAAAACTTCCAAAAATTAATTATTTCGGAACTTCAATAATTCATAATAAATAGCCTTTTTTTCAGAAAAATTTGAATCTCGCTACTTTTTATAGGAAATTCAATTCTCTACAACTTTGTAGAAGAAAGTTTTTCCAAATTCCAAACAGAAATTGACCGAAATCCCAATACGGACTATTTTTCAAGCTGTAATCAAATTTCAGTCAAGAAATGAGGTCCACCGACACACAAAACATGTGTTAATCATTTAATGCAACAAAAATACTCTTTCTCCTCATATACTCATATATCCCACATTCATTATAAAAATATCATCATTATTATATTATAATAATATAATAAAATATTATTTTATCGAGAAAAGATAAAATATCAATTTTTAACAATTGTCACTTTAAAAATTTTCTCCATCTATATCCATATAAAATCAATATTTTCCTCATCTTATAAATCAATAATTAATTATTCATATATAATATTACGTAATCACAAGATCGATAACTAGGCCGTTCTGTGAAAGAGGGGGCTTCGAATAAGAATTTCTCCTTCTTGGCGCAATTATTAGGTGACCAAACCTCTCCTTAGACGTAACTTTCTAGACATTGCCAATAATGCTTTCTAATAATATTATTCGGATAATATGAATTATTACTTCGATAATGGAAAATACCGTAGTGAGAATTATTGAAACAACGGTAATATAAAATATCAACGCAAAGAATTATTGAATCAATAAAATAAAATATTTGAGCGAATTAATTCTTTGTAACAATTATTGAGTAGTGCCTTCTTACATAAGAATCAATAATTGGTGCAATACTGGTAATGCTATCGTGCAACAACGCCAGACATCGTATTTTAACCACCGGTATTCCAACAAGATATATTGTAATAATCAACTACTGTTATTTATAAACAACTTATACTTGTCATTTTTTCATCTAATAATCGCTTTTTGTTATGGGGCCCACACAAAGGTCATCTTGGTCGTCATTTAATATTTCCCGACAAAGAAGAATATTCCACGACCAAACGAATATTCTCCGACAACAATGAGTATTTTATAACCACTTGCTTATTTAAAATATTTGTGCATTTTACCCATAACTAACCACATTAATCAAATCAACCCCTTACTATTTAAAAATAATAATTATAGAAAATTAAATCTTTATTTATAAAAAGTTGGGGCCTTACAAATTCTATCTCAAATTTTTTAAACTACGTATTGACTTTATATATAGGTATTAGTTGACATGCTATGAACATTGTTTTTTAGTTTTCGCTAAGGTTTAGCATAACTTCATCTGCAAACCGTCATAACTTACAGGCACGAGGGTGATCTCCCCAATGTGCCTTGTATTGATCAATACTACATTACAAGAACGATAGTATTGTTCACTCTGTCCGCCTTGGGCGCATAAAAGTTTTCCCGTGATCGGGATGTTCATACTTAGTCTGGAATCCGAACCAAAACAATTTGATTGGATACAAAAAGGTTTTATCATATTCAACGATATTTCGAAATTTGTGTCTAGCTGGTGAATTAGATTGGACATATGTATATATATATGTGTGTGTGTGTGTGTGACTTCCCCAAAATTAGGTATACATCACCCATCTTGGGTCGCCAGATACATGGTACAGAGTTGAATTACAACTTACTAATACAACTGTCGTGTACAATACAACAAAACATAAACTGTGAGTTTGAATACAATTATTGTCTACTAGAGATTATACAAACTCAAAAGGAGTCCTCATTACAATTATTATCAAACTATTTCACAGAATAGTGATGACTACTAATGTTATCCTCTGGACCATTACTCTGGCTCCCAGACTTCGTCCCAACTATATTCTCACTTCACAAGAGAACAAAGAAAGAAAGGGTGAGCTCAACTAGCCCAAGAAGAAATATTATGACTAAGATAATGCGAATAAATTATCATTAGCCTTCAACAATGTTAAACCGATAAAATATAATAAACATCAAGTTTAATCTGCGAATGGAACCAAAGAATCCATTAAAAGAGTCAAGTAGAAAATATAATCTACTATCTTTTATGATTTAAAAGGTTTTTCATCACTATTATAGCTGAGACTCAGCTTAATAAATATTTCACATCATCGAATCACCCCTGCACTACGGCCAATGATATTCTTTAGTATCACGACCACAATTATCCATGCACTACAGGCCAAGAATATTTGTGTATTCATTAATGGTCATGATCATGCCAACAACTGTCCATCAATGCACTACGGGCTAATGAGGATTTTTACCACATCATTTGTAACATTACGATCATGTTTACACCAAATAATCCCTGGTCATAATCATACCAAGTCCATCTATGCACTACAGGCCACAGATGACTTTCAACATAATATAAACATGAGGATGATGACAATGATATAAGGATTCAATAAAACAAGTTCAAGAATTAATTTATCCATGAACCAATAACATCCAAACTGTCAACATGATACTGCTTTGTAGAGTAAAATTCATGAATACTTAGAAGAATATTTCCATGAAAGGATACTAGATGAAGCGCAAATATCAAGGATATTCCACTAATTTCATGGAGTATAGAAGTCAAAGTTTTAACCAACTGAGTATAATAAAGAATGGAATAACAAAAGAAATCACCATGCATGCGATAGATCGCATTGCAGCAAAAGTTATTCCAATGAATAATAAATAACGGAACCAGTCCGGTGTAAAAACGCACGTGCAGGATATTCCAATAGAATAATAAAGAATGGAACCAGTGTCCGGCGTAAAACACACGAGATGTGATGTTCCAACCTAGAATAATAATAAAGACGGAACCGTGTTCGGTTAGTAAAACACACGATGTGATGTTCTAATGTAATAATATTAAAGATTTTAACATGGTCCTGGTGTAAAACACACGCATGTGATGTTCCAATGTAATAATAGAAGAATGTCACCAAGTATAGGGTAAACCACAGATATATCTGAGTTATTCCAATGTAATAATAAGCAATGGAATAAGAACAGCTTCTCTTCATGATTAAGAAAGAATAACACCCCTTACTTTAGTAGGAGATTGAATCTTTGCAGATGGTGTAATAATGTAATACTCTTCTTCTTTCTCTTATTCTCAATATACTTTCTCTCTCTATAGCTTGAATGAATTCGTGAAAAATAATGAAGCACTAGGCCTCTATTTATAAAAGATTTCTAGCTTAGCACTTGCTATGTGAAAAGGCAAGTGGCTTGACGACTGGTGATGTGAAAAGAAAAGTGGTTTGACGCCTGTAATGTGAAACGACAATTGGTTCGACGCCTGTAATGTGAAACGACAAGTGGTTCGACGCCTATAATATGAAACGACAAGTGGTTTGACGACTGGTAAAGGTAATTACTATTGACGAAGGTAATTACTATTAATGAAGGTAATTACTATTGACGAAGGTAATTACTATTGACGAAGGTAATTACTATTGACGAAGGTAATTACTATTGACGAAGGTAATTACTATTGACGAAGAGACTCTTAGATGATGACATATGGGACCCCTATAAAATAACCAAACTTACCACAAACGTCTTATAACAGACTCTTTATATACATCAAGGATTGAATAAATATTACCACAAATCATTTTATTTTTAATCAACACATATTTAATCTTTCAACAATTATTAATCATTTATAACTTGTCGTCTCAATTAATAATATAACATATTATACGATGATAATCTTGACAATAATTGAATCAATAATATAAGAGATATGATGCAGTAATTACTGTAGCAATAATTGAGTATAACTGAGTGACTTCTCACGTAAGCATTAATAATCAATACCGTGTGCTACTATGCAACCACGCGTATTACTGTACTTTTACTACCGGGTAGTTCAACAGTTTTAACGGTAACACCTCCGCCGTTATTTTTATAGAAAGATAATTTTGTTGTTTTCTAACTACGACAATACTTCCGTTGTGGGGTCCACCAATGATTGAGCCGTTGTACGAATATTCCCCAACAAAAAGAATATTCCCTGACCAAATGAATATTTTATAACAACTTGCTTACTTTGCAAAATTTATAAATATTACCCACAACTATAACATTATATCAAATTTATTCCATAATATTCAAAAATAATATTTATAGAAAATTCCTCTTTATTTATAAAAGTTGGGGTCTTACAACCTCCCCTTCTTATGAAATTCCGCCCTTGAAATTAGGGTACGTACCTGGTATATCGAAGAGGTAAGGATACCTTGATTTCATTTTAGATTCTAACTCCCAAGTCATTTCCTCAACATCGTGGTTTCTCCACAAAACCTTGACTTGAGGTATACCTTTTGAGCGTAAGAATATGTTCCTTCTTATCCAAGATTTGAACAGGAACCTCTTCATACGTCAAATCTTCCGCTATTTCGTCCGGTTCTAACTCAATAATGTGGTTCGGGTCTTTCACATATTTACGTAACATGGATATGTGAAAAACGTTATGAACACGAGACATACTTAAGCGGTAAAAGCGAGTCTATAGGCCACGATTCCTACTCGATCGAGGATTAAAAACGGGCCGATGAATCGAGGATTGAGTTTTCCTCTCTTTCCAAATCTTGTAACTCCTTTCCATGGAGCAACACGTAACAACACATGATCTCCTATATCGAATTCCACGTCCTTTCGATGAAGATCAGCATAACTCTTTTGTCAATTTTGTGAGGTTTTTATACGCGTCGGATCGTTTGAATCTTTTCCGTAGTCATATATACCAACTCCGGACCCAACAACGTTGCTTCACCCACCTCATCCCAGCATACTAGAGAACGACACTTTCTTCTATACAACGCTTCGAATGGAGCCATGCCAATACTTGCTTGATAACTGTTGTTGTAGGAAAACTCCACCAATGGTAAGAACTTGTCCCAACTTCCCTTGAAATCAAGGACACAAAGTCTTAATAGATCTTCAAGAGTTTGAATAGTCCTCTCCGATTGTCCGTCCGTCTGAGGATGATATGCCGAGCTAAATCGTAAGTCTGTGCCCATAGCTTTTTGCAAACTAACCCAAAATCGTGAAGTGAATCTTGGGTCTCGATCAGAAACTATGGATACCAGCATACCATACAGTCTTACAATCTCGTTTATGTACATACAAGCAAGACATTCAAGTGTATAAGTTTTTCGTATCGGTAAGAATTGAGCAGACTTGGTCAATCTATCAACAATGACCCAAATCGCATCTATGCCTTGAGAAACCTTAGGAAGACCGGTAACGAAATCCATGGTAATGTGCTCCCACTTCCATTCTGGAATTTCAAGTGGTTGCAATGGACCTTTTGGTACTTGATGCTCCGCTTTAACTCGTTGATAAGTTAGACACCTTGAGATAAACAACGCTATCGCTCTCTTCATATTGCTCCACCAAAATGTATGATGAATATCATGATACATTTTGGTACTCCCAGGATAGATTGCAAATGGTGTGTTGTGCGCCTCCATCATGATTTTATACTTTAAATCAGGGTCGTTAGGAACACAAAGTCTGGAGTTGACTCGAAGTATTCCTTCTTCATCGATTCTTGCTTCCGGTATAGCACCTTCTTGCACTTTCTTCCTCATACACATCGCCTCAGTGCCGTAGCTTGAGCGACTTTAACTTTATCGATTAAAGTCGGTTCTACTCAGATATTCACCATCGCCATATGCGCCCATGGAGTCTTTAACTCTATCTCCATCCTTTGCAAGTCACACAAAATAAAGGCCCTCAGTTGACAATATCGCACTCGTGCATTGCATATATGATTTTCTACTCAATGCGTCGCCTACCACGTTTGCTTTTCCAGGATGGTATTGGATGGTATGATCATAATCTTTCAACAGTTTAAGCCAACTTCGTTGTCGCATGTTGAGTTCCTTTTGAGTGAAGAAATATTTGAGGCTTTTATGATCCGTAAAGATCTCCACTTTCTCCCCATACAAGTAATGCCTCCAAATTTTAAGTGCAAAGACAACAGCTGCGAACTCTAGATCATGAGTAAGATAATTCCTCTCATATTCTTTGAGTTGTCGCGAGGCATAGGCTATGACTTTTCCATGTTGCATGAGAACACATCCCAACCCTTTGCCCGAAGCATCATTGTAGATGACAAATCCCTCCGAGCCAGATGGTATTGTCAGAACAGGTGCTGAAATGAGTCTCCTCTTGAGTTCTTGAAAACTCTTCTCACATTCTTCGCTCCAACCGAACTTTGTATCTTTTTGAGTCACCGAAAGTCGAATGGAGTAGCGATTCGAAAAAATCCTTCCACGAATCTCTCGATAATAACCAAATAAACCGAGAAAGCTACGTACTTGATCCATCGATTTAGGTTGCTCCGACTTTGAATGGCTTCAATCTTTGTTGGGTCAACAGATATTCCATGACTTGATACCACGTGCCCAAGGAATGCTACTTCCTCAAGCCAGAACTCGCATTTCTTCAACTTGACATAAAGCTTATATTCACAAAGCTTTTGGAGTGTCAGCCTCAAGTATTGCTCATGATCTTCACGGCTTTTAGAATAAATAAGGATGTCATCAATAAAGACGACCACAAAGTGATCCAAATATTCCTTGAATACTCGGTTCATCATATCCATGAAGGCAGCAGGAGCATTAGTCAATCCAAAGGACATGACTAGGAATTCATAATGCCCGTACCGAGTTTTGAAAGCCGTCTTTGAAATGTCATCGGTTCTAATCTTCAATTGGTGATATCCGGAACGAAGATCAATCTTTGAAAAGAATTTGGCTCCTTGCAACTAGTCAAACAGGTCATCAATACGTGGCAATGGATACCTATTTTTGATGGTGACATGATTTAACTCCCGATAATCAATACAAAGTCGCATAATCCCATCTTTCTTCTTCACGAATAGAACAGGAGCACCCAAAGGAGACGGGAGTTAAAGACCCAACTGCAGAAATTGTTAGACATTGGACGAATAAAGCCAATGTCTAACAATTTCTGCAGTTGGGTCTTTAACTCCCGAAGTTCAATAGGAGCCATTCGATATGGGGCTTTGGAAATGGGTTTTGTACTGGGTTCAAGGTCGATACAAAATTCAATTTCATGTTATGGGGTAGGCCGTAGTTCTTCTGAAATACGTTAGAAATTTATTAACAACAAAAATATCATTCAAAGTCGATTTATTTTGTTTAGATCACGTGACACGAGCCAAGAAAGCTTGACATCCGTTTTTCAATAAACGAATAGCTTTATGGCTTGAGATGACCGTGATTGATTTTAATGGTTTGGTCGCTTGAATTCGCATAATAGGTTGATTAGGAATATGAAAGCTAACAACCTTATGAAAATAATCAATTTTTGCATGATGAGTAGTTAACCAATTAATCCCTAGAATCACGTCAAATGCAAGTATTTTCAATGAAATAAGTTCGACAGGTAATATTAGGGTACCTATTTGAACCAAACAAGACTACTAAACAGTGGATGTAATGAAGGTTTCTCCCAACGGAGTTTCCATAGATAAGTCAAAGTCTAATTTCTCCAGAGTCAAATTTAATCGATGAGCACAAGTAGGAGAAATAAAAGAATGGGTAGAACCTGTATCAAATAAAGTATAGACTTCGTTAGAGTTTATGATAAGCTTACCTGTGATGACCTCATTCGGGTTCCTTGCTATCTAGGAGGTCACAAAAAACGCTCTCCCTTGCACTACCGGCTTTGACCTTTCTGGGACGGCCTTTGGTGCCTCCATCCTAGCTGAATTTGTCTTTGGTGAACGACAAAATTGGGCTAAGTGACCTTCTCTTCCACAATTATAACATGCTTTGGACGACATCGCACAATTTGGACTGATGTGTCCCTCCCCTCCGCATTTGAAGCATATGATAGGTGGTCTTTCTCCTTCCTTAACAACGGGTGCTGGTGCTGACGTCTTTCCATCATTGTTGAATCTCCTCTTCTTGAAATGTCCATTCTTATTGTTTTGGCCTTGATTACCACCGAAGTGGTTACCATTTCTGGCCTGTTGATTCCCTCCACGCTTGTTGTCACCGCTTCGATGACTACTCTCGCTGGTATTATAATTTTTACATTTGCTCTCTTTTAGTTCAAGGTTGATCGGTTATCGCGCTCCACTAATCGAGCCCTATTTACAACATTTGAATACAAACACGGTTTATGAGAAATAAGATATTGACGTATCTCCAGCTTCAAACCTCTTAAAAACATTCACGCCATTGTCTCTTCATTATCCAACAAGTGGGACGAAACCGGGATAACTCATAAATTTTGCCTCGTATTGCTACTACTCTGTCCATATTATTTTGTTCCAACTTGATAAACTCCACCTCCTTCATGTGGCGAATACTTTCGAAAGTATTTGTCATTGAAACGACTCTGAACTTCTCCCAAGATATCTTGATCTGACAAAGAAGTTGAGTACGCTTTCTGGATTCCCACCAATGTCTGCCTTTTCAGCAACAACATAAAGGCGTGAAAGGGAACCTTTTGCTCCTCGGAGCATCCCAAGACATCAAATATCTTGGTGATCTGCTTTATCCATGCTTCCGCCATAAGTGGTTTTGGCTCTCCTTAAACTCCGGTGGTCCCGGCTCCTTGAATCTGCTTAGCGGTGACCGCCAGAGATTTTCCAAGTGTTTCCACCCCACGTTTTGGACAGAGCCGCTCTCGCTTTCTTCTTTGCATGAATTGCATAAAGCCTCTGAAAAATTTTGATCATTCATCATTTGGTCAGTGTTGTTGTTTGCATGAGGATTGTCGCCTTCCTGATGCACATTATCCTGATTATTGATATGTGGTGAATCAACGGTCGGATGTGCTCCATTGCTATTCTCAACATTCTCAGATGTCATTTTCAGATACTGCCACAAAACAAAAGGTTAATTGACATGTAACATATTATCCCTATATTCTGACCGACCAATAAAATAGCACATAAATTTAGGTAGGTCATACTAGCAAAGTAATTCCCCGTCTCTCCCCTCATAGTACTATTCTCACATCTTAGCCAGGGATCATCTCCCTAAGCTCTGATACCAACTGTGACGCCCCCAAAATTAGGTATACATCACCCATCTTAGGTCGCCAGATACATGGTACAGAGTTGAAATACAACTTACTAATACAACTGTCGTGTACAATACGACAAAACATAAACTGTGAGTTTGAATACAATTATTGTCTACTAGAGATTATACAAACTCAAAAGGAGTCCTCATTACAATTATTATCAAACTATTTCACAGAATAGTGATGACTACTAATGTTATCCTCTGGACCATTACTCCGTTCCCCGACTCGTCCCAGCTATATTCTCACTTCCTGAAGAGAACAGTGAAAGAAAGGGTGAGCTCAACTAGCCCAGTAAGAAATATTATGACTAAGATAATGCAGAATAAATTATCATTAGCCTTCAACAGTGTTAAACTGATAAAATATAATAAACATCAAGTTTAACTGCAACGGAACCAGCAATCCATTAAAAGAGTCAAGTAGAAAATATAATCTACTATCTTTTATGATTTAAAAGGTTTTTCATCACTATTATAAATGAGAGACTCGACTTAATAAATATTTCACATCATCAAATCACCCCACACTACTGACCAATGATATTCTTTAGTATCACGACCACAATTATCCATGCACTACGGGCCAAGAATATTTGTGTATTCATTAATGGTCATGATCATGCCAACAATCGTCCATCAATGCACTACGGGCTAATGAGGATTTTACCACATCATTTGTAACATTACGATCATGTTTACAATCAATAATCCTCAGTCATAATCATACCAAGTCCATCTATGCACTACAGGCCACAGATGACTTTCAACATAATATAAACATGAGGATGATGACAATGATATAAGGATTCAATAAAAGAAGTTCAAGAATTAATTTATCCAGGAACCAATAACATCCAAACTATCAACATGATACTGTTTTATAGAGTAAAATTCAAGAATACTTAGAAGAATATTTCCATGAAAGGATACTGGATGAAGCACAAATGTCAAGGATATTCCACTAATTTCATGGAGTATAGAAGTCAAAGTTTTAACCAACTGAGTATAATAAAGAATGGAATAACAAAAGAAATCACCATGCATGCGATGACCGCGCAGCGAAAGTTATTCCAATGTAATAATAAATAACGGAACCGGTCCTAAGCAGTAAAACGCAGAGACAGGATATTCCAATAGAATAATAAAGAATGGAACCAGTCCCACGTAAAACACATGCACATGATGTTCCAACAATAATAATAATAAAGATTTTAACCAGTCCTGTAAAACACACAGCACGGATGTTCCAATGTAATAATAGAAGAATGTCACCAAGTATAGGTAAATCATTATCAAAGTTATTCCAATGAGAATAATAAAGACCGGAATAATGTAAGAATTTCACCAAGTATAGGGTAGCCAGCAGTATCTGAGTTATTCCAATGAAATAATAAATAATGAAATAATGTAAGTTCTCTTCATGAATACAAAAAAAATAACACCCCTTACATTAGTAGGAGATTGAATACTACGATGAGTGTAGTAATGTAATACTCTTCTTCTTTCTCTCTTATTCTCTCTATACTTTCTCTCTCTATAGCTTGAATGAATTCGTGAAAAATAATGAAGCACTAGGCCTCTATTTATAGAAGATTTCTAGTTTAGCACTTGCCATGTGAAAAGGCAAGTGGCTTGACGACTGGTGATGTAAAAAGAAAAGTGGTTTGACGCTTGTAATGTGAAAGGACAATTGGTTCGACGCCTGTAATGTGAAACGATAAGTGGTTCGACGCCTGTAATATGAAACGGCAAGTGGTTTGATGGCTGGTAAAGGTAATTACTATTGACGAAGGTAATTACTATTAACGAAGGTAATTACTATTGACGAAGGTAATTACTATTGACGAAGAGACTCTTAGATGATGACATATGGGCCCCCCATAAAATAACCAAACTTACCACAAACGTCTCATAACAGACTCTTTATATACATCAAGGATTGAATAAATATTACCACAAATTATTTTATTTTTAATCAGCACATATTTAATCTTTCAACAATTATTAATCATTTATAACTTTTCGTCTCAATTATTGATTTAATAATATAACATATTATACTGATGATAATCTTTGTGACAATAATTGAATCAATAATATAAGAGATATGATCACGAAATTCTTGTAGCAATAATTGAGTATAGTGAGTGACTTCTCATGTAAGCATCAATAATCAATACTGGTGTGCTACTATGCAACCACACGTATTCTTTGTACTTTTACTACCGTAGTAGTTCAGCAGTTTTAACGGTAACACCTCCGTAGATTATTTTTATAGAAAGATAATTTTGTCGCTTTTCTACTACGATAATACTTGATTATGGGGGTCCACCAATGATTGAGTAAAATCGTACAAATATTCCCCACAAAAAAGAATATTCCCAGACCAAACGAATATTTTATAACAACTTGCTTACTTTGCAAAATTTATAAATATTACCTACAACTATAACATTATATCAAATTTATTCCATAATATTCAAAATAATATTTATAGAAAATTCATCTTTATTTATAAAAGTTGGGGTCTTCATATATATATATATATATATATATATATATATATATATATATATATCAAATTTATTCCATAATATTCAAAAATAATATTTATAGAAAATTCATCTTTATTTATAAAAGTTGGGGTCTTACAATATATATATATATATATATATATATATATATATATCAACATGTGTTTAATTACAATGACTATCCAAGTGGGGACACTTGTATAACCATATTTTGAAATTAACTAATGTAATATATGAGTTATATAATATAATATAACGTTGATAAACAATGATCGGATATATTATATACGACAATAAAGTTAATAATCTATTACAATAATAATATAATTCTGAAACTTCTTACTCATGTCCATTGCATAAAGGAAATGCAAATGTAAGATACTTGCCTGATGTGCTGCTTACAGTTCGTAACTTAGTTTTATCTTTATATAACACCTATCAGTAATAAGATTATTCGTTCTATTAGAACAACATACCATAACACATAGTACTGCAATTCGCAGTCAACACATAACCTAATCACATTGCCACATATGTTCCACAATCATTGAATCAAAAATAAACACATATCTAATCAAATTACCTAAGTCCAGATCAATTTCTAAAACATGTCGGGTTACCGACGGCTTTATCGGATAATTATCGAGTCTAAGACTCTATCCTGTAGTTTAATATCTGTAAGTATCAGTCATATTATTTTTAAATGACTTATAATAATTTTTAAACATTTATTATAATTTATCATGAATTTTCAAACACCGGAATCATTATTAAATGATTTAAATATTAAATAATTCTATTATCATTAATATTTAATTAATATTAAACTATTAATGAAACCATTGCCAAAATGTTAAAGTTATTTATAATAACTCAAAATACTTTTAAAGTATTAATATTACCCTTAAATAATTTTTAAAACATTTAAAATCATTTTTAAATAATTACCATTAATATTAAAGTATTAATTAATTATTTATCAAAATATTAAAAGTCCTTATTTATAACTTAAAATATTTTTATTTCATTTATTTCCTTATTAAATGATTTTTAAATAAATAAAACTATTTTTAAACTATTTATTTAATATAATTATTAAATAAATTCAATACCATTAATATTAAATTAATATCATTTATTAATGAAATTATCCTTTAAATATTAAAAGTTATATTTTATAACTTTAAATATCCTTAAACACTTTATTTTCATTTTAAATGATTTTTATAATATTAAAATCATTTTAAACAAATTTATTTAATATAATTATTAAATAATTCTAATATCATTAATAGTAAATAGTTAATGAAATTTACTTTTAAATATTACAAGTTATATTTTATAACTTAAAATATTTTTAAACTATTTATTTTCATTTAAAATGATTTTATAATATTAAAATAATTTTTAATTAATTAATTTAATTTAATTGTTAAATAAATCTAATATCATTAATATTAAATAATTACTATTTTCATGAAAAAATATCAAAAGTTATATTTTATAAATTAGAATATTTTTATAATCTTTAAATCATTTTTCTATAATTTTTAAACCATTAATTCTATTTATTATATTTATTTAATTCATTTATTAAATAACTTAATTATCATTAATATTAATTTATTAATAAAATTTTATCACAAAATATTAAAAGTTACATTATAACTCAAAACTATTTTTAAACACTTTATTCTTATTTTAAATGATTTTTATAACATTAAAATTATTTTTCTCTAATTTATTTAATACACTAATTAAATAAATTAAATATCATTAATATTCAAATAATTATAAATATTAATGAAAAATATCCCAAATAATTAAAAGTTATTTTTCATAATTTAAAAATAATTTTTAAAACCATTTTTGTAATTTTTAGAATTTATTTTCTATTTTAATTATTTTCTGGAAAATCAAAAATTAGAAATTAAATAATCCGCCGCTATAGCCTATAGCAACGCTTTCTGTCGCCTTAGGTGTTCTTGGCCTCAAGAACACTGACAAGTTCGTGTTCAAGGTGCCTTGTTTGACCGCCTTTGATTCTCAGTGTAAAACGTTTCTGGGAAATCTTGTTTATTCATCTTGTAGTATTTATGTATCTCTACAAGTTAAAACCTTAGTTTGGTCATACAACAAAATATCAAGACGATCTGGCAAACAAAACTCACTGTCAGACGCGTCAGACGTTAGAAGATATGCTAAGATCCTGCGTCATGGATTTCAAGGGTAGTTGGGATGATCATCTACCATTAGCGGACTTTGCGTATAACAATAGTTATCATGCAAGCATAGGTATGCCGCCATACGAAGCTTTGTATGAGAGGAAATGCAGAACGCCACTGTATTGGGATGAGGTAGGAGAACGCCGGATGTTGGGACCAGAATTGGTATAATAGACATCGGATATTGTTAAGAAGATTCAGATGCGTCTTCTAGCAGCTCAAGACAAAGAGAAGAAGTTTACGGATCCGCATAGAGAGAATCGAGAGTTTGAAGTAGGTTCGTATGTATTTCTGAAAGTATCTCCCTGTAAAGGAAAGATACGTTTTGGAAAGAAGGGGAAGTTAAGTCCGAGGTTTATAGGACCTTTCGAGGTATTGAAACGGGTAGGTGAGGTAGCTTACATGTTAGCATTACCTCCATCCTAGAAACGAATACATAATGTATTTCGGTGTATCGTATTACGTCCTTATAAGCGGATTATAAGCACGTGATATAATATGAGCCTATTCATGTCGAAAAGGACTTAACATACGAGGAAACGCCGGTTCAAATTGTCGATGAAAGGAACAAGTTCATGAATAAAGTCATATCTTCTTGAAGGTGATATGGAAGAACCACGATGCGAGAAGAAGCAACGTGGTAGTTAGAAGAAAAGATGAGAAAGAATTACCCGCATTTATTTGTGTAATTTTTTTTTATATATAGCGAGATTCTGGGGACAGAATCCTTTTAAGGGGGAGAGAGTGTAACGCCTCGGAAAATCGAACATTTTGTAATTTCTTTTAATAATGAATAAAATAATATTATTTATTATTATTGTGTATTGAGTAGATGAATGTTGTTCTATAACCTAGAAACGTCGGAACGTCGTAGTATTTTAACTACGTGGATGAATTAAAGTGTTTGAATTTCCAAGATGAAAATAAATGTTTTCCGAGAAAGTTTACGAAAATCACTATTCATCGTTTATCACTCGGGAATTTATTTTTGAACTTCCGAGAAATACGTAACATTAGAATATCGAGGCGAGATGGATTATGTAATAATAATCTAAGTATGGAAAACACAATAAATCGCATGCGGACTTAATTTGGGATTATAGGTATTAAAACCTAATGGAAGGAATTGAGGTAATTTGTATAAGGTGTAAACTTATGTGGGATTAATTATCAAGCCCAAGTAATTGGTTAATGAAGCCCAACTTGATTAATGCAAGCCCAACAAGGAAATAAGCTATTATTATTAGCAAGCCCAAAGGATAAGTTAATTGAATTAGTATTGAGCCCAAACTATGATCCATTAGCTAATGATGATCCATGGGTAGACTTGATGGGCAAGGTTTTTGTGTGATGCCCAAGAACTTTATGTAGCTAGCAAGAAGACTTGAAGGTTAAGTAAGGAATAGTAAGGAGGTGGAAATGAGGAGGTGGGAGGTTTAATGTCTAAAATTCCCTCACTTTGCCAAGCCTATAAATACCAAGCTCATTTCTTATGTTGGTTGATCATTTTCATCCAACTTTTCTCTCAAACATAAAGCTACTTATTGGTTAGGGAGAATAAATCACTTAAGCACTTATAAGCCACTTCAACCATTGATAGTATTCCAAAGCAAATAGAAGTCTTCAAGGGTAATACTCCTCTCGTATATCTTCATCTCTTCTATAATAGGATTAATAGAGAAGGTGGAGGGTTGGATGATAGCATGTAATAAGTTACTAAAGAATGAACTTAAGCCGAATAAGTTGAAAGAAAAAGAAACTTGAACATTAATAAGTTGCTAGAACCATGAAGAACCTATCTTATGATGTTTAGTATGAGGAATATAACATGAGAACTTTGATTGAAGGAATTAAGTTAATAATAAGTCATGAGCATGAAGAATTCTAACCCTTAAGTTAAATAAGTTAATAACTTATGAGAATAAGTCAAAAACTACTTTGATTATAAGTTGGAGTAGCAAATAACTTGTAATGATCTTATATTGATTAAAATCCATTAAGAACGCTCAATAATAAAGAGTTACCGGAATTCGCACGATTGGACGATTACCGTCAAATTCGTGAAATTCTCATAATGGAAGTCGTATTTTGTGTTCGAAGTCGGAAACGTTGGTTTTCAATGGAGACAAGTCATTTTAGTCATTATAGAGTTGCGGACTCGAAAATGACCGAATTCTGACTTAAAACTAAGAAACGAGCATTGAACGTTCGCGAACGTTTATCGTTTTTGTTAAAAATGAACTCATAGGTGAATTTTGAGCAAACGAAGTAAGATAGATAAAATTCTTGAATGAACACATAGAGTATGTGATTTGTGACCTGTAGACTCTTGAACGAGCCAATTCGGACTTATAATGAAGAAGTTACGAGTCCGGGAATCTCAACTTTTAAAAAATCATCAAAAATTTACGTAGCACGAGTCCATGTACAAGGCGACTCAAACCATTTAGACGGCGCCATTGAAAGACCAAAGTGGCCTTAGTCCCCAGCAAACTCACGCCATAAGGTCACGACCGGTAAGAAAGGGACTCAGCTGTGCAGCAATGAGTCCGGTTTACAAACAACAATAGGTGATGACTTGCGGTGCAGTACCAAGTGTAAATCCGGCAATAAGAAATACAAATTTCGAGACCAAGACATTAATGAAGGTTTACATATAGAACATGGTTAGTAGTTGATAACCAATTGGACAAAGATTATAAAGAAACATTGTTAAGACATATTAAGCCTTAAGTGTGAACACTTAGGGTTTAGTTAAATCAATTGCAAATGAATGAAAGAATGATCTTACGGGAAGCCAGAACCGATAAATAACAAATCTAATACGTAATTAGATTGAGAAGTAGGGTAAGATTCTTTAGAAACCATGTATGATCATTCATTACCTAATGTTCTATGTTATGCTATCATTTAATGTAGAGACCTTAAAGACGTACAGTGCACGTGTTATAATTTGTAGCAGACGCTAAAGGCAAGTACTCTAACCCTTGTTCCAGTTCGATCTGGGCAAGTCTTTTTGATTCATGTATTCTTCACATGAGTTAGTATTTGAGGAATGTCAAAGCCAATCCTTTCGGCTAGACGTATGCTATGTTATTCTATCAAGTGTATAAGGATTTACTGAACTAATATTGTTGTGGTTTTTCAAAGGTAGATTGTGTATGCTCAAATTGTTTTGTCGTCAAACGACAGGCACGTGAGGTTGCCACAACTTAAACGTATACACGTTTAATGAATGTAGTGTTGATCAATATAGAGTACTATAGTTTGATCACTGGGCGTGCTTTCGTAAGCTATACTGGGACTTACGGACTTCGTCTTGGGATGTCCTTTTCAAAGTACTTATGAAATGCTTACGGTCTTGAACCGGAATTGATGTTTTACTAAATATTGTAGCTGTAAAACATTTTGAATGAAAAAGAAGTGCTATTTTGAATTCTCAATAGTACTTCGTAACTATTGTCGAGTTATTGAAGATATACGATTCCTATGTTTGAAGCATGCTATTTTACTTGAAATGTTATACTTGCTAAGCTAGTTAGGCTCATTCTTGCGAACCCGTAGATTGCTTATGTAATAGTATAGGTTTTGTAAGGAATAATATTGATATTATGACAAAGACAATGTATTGATTGTAAAGAACCTGGGGTATGTAAATATTCTTTTGATATATATATATATATAAAGACATATCCGTTCTTTTGAGGAATTTCAATTGAATGTTTATGTGAACTGTAGCACCGTGTAGCACCATCTGTCGGGTTGGAAGATACCCGGATTTGGGGGTGTCACAAAATACAACTCGGTAAATGGCTGTCAGAAAGTGTGTTCTTCATGTTTCTGGAAATTCCAGAAAATGCAATCGTGACCGAGTGTCCTAGTTTGACCACTCACTACGTTCAATAAGTTGATGATTTAAGGGATCTAAAGGCCAAATGATAAAGTCCAGATTACATGCTATAATCTAATTAGAAAAACAACAACAAAACATAAATCACCTGACAGAAATTGGCCTTCAAAGAGCTTGTCAGACGCTGAAATCCCATTTCTGGGTTACCCAGAATCTGACTAGTCATGCCCGGTCAACGGGTTTTGACCGTTTATAAAATGAAATCTAGACATCATTCAGCCTTAATTCAAGTTTCAGAATAAAGACCACATATCAGACTACATATCCAAAACATAAAACAACCAAAAACATAAACAGAGAAAAATCTACAGCCTCTAACATTCATTGTCAGAACACAAAATAAAAATTTTCTAGATTTTGTAAAATGCTAGATCTGAGCCTATAGATGTTATGGATTTAACATCTATCAACCTAGATCATTATTATATACTTTAAACAACATATTTTAACACTTAATCATAACATTTAAAATAACATCGAAAGTCAGATTTTCAAGTTAGGGTTTATGCCTCACTTTGAAAAATCTTTGATTCTAGCTTCTGATTTGTTAGTGGATTTTGTGGGGCTGATTTTGTGACTGAAAAACTAATAGAATTTCGGGGGTGTGGGGCTTAAGAGAGTTAGGTTGAGTGTTGTGCACAAACTGAGCAAAAATGTGGCTTTCTCTCTCTTGATCTATTTATATAAAGTTGTAGTGATCATAGCTGAGATATGTGACTTGTTGCTGTGAATTTTAAGCACATGGGGTTGTTGGATTTGGTCACCAACTTCACCTAATGTCAAACCCTACTTGCTAGCTTCAATAATGAACACAAGGGCAATTTGGTCTTTTGATTTTCCAATTTAATGGCACTTTGGTCACTTGGCTAACCTTTAGGGTTTGACCCTTAGGGTTTAACCTTAAGGTTTTTCCAAAAATTTAGTTTTCTAGAATTTCATTTAGGTTTAAAAATAAAATAAAAAATAAATTTCTAATTTTTTAAAATTAGGGTTTCCTAATTATGTTTAATTTTCTAATTACATCATACATGAACATTAGGATTTTAATGTCCACTAATTATAATTAACCTTGCCAATTTAGAAATTAGGGCTCTAATTTGATAATTAGGGTTACTAATTTTAAAAATTAGGGCTTACAACTATTATTTAGGGTTTTCCAAAATTAGGGTTTTTAATAGAAAATTAGGGTTTTACAAATACTTAGGGTTTCTTGATATTATTAGGTTTCCCCAATTATGAATTAGGGTTTCCTAATTAACATAATAATTTACTAAAATAATAATTAGGGTTTCTAGACAATAATTAGGGTTTACCTAATTAGCATAATATAATAATGGTTATAAATCACGTACCACCATTTCCTATCCACCACAAACTACGGTTTGAGTTTCATGTTAAGGTTTAACGAATTAATGCTACCGTTTTGACATGCCCGAACATAATTGACCAACCATTATCTGTGCGTTCATACAGTATATATTATAACATTGAAAAATCAAAATATAATTAATATTATATTATTATTCTCCTTCCTTAATTCATATCCAAAACTAGGATTTTATTAAAATAATACTTGGATTTTTCATGCTACCTTAAAACTCTTTCACACATTATCCTTACACACATAACATGCATGCTTATAACACTGAAATATAATTAATATTATATTATTATCCTCTTTCCTTATTCCAAACCTAGAATTAGGGTTTGGATTCCATATCTGATTTAATATTCATATACGCCATTATTAAGTTAAAATAATTAACTTAATTAATCTGAAATAAATTCATATAATAAAATATTTATTATAATAATTCTAATAATCGTTTTCACATATTATTTAAATAATATAATGATCATATTTTCATGGAAAATAATTAATAAAAATATTTCTATTATAAAATTAATTATTATAAGAATATAATTTATAATGATCAATAATTTTAAAATAAAATTATTTGTAAACATTCATGTAATAAATATATTTTATTTATTACATAATTTCATACGCTTTATCTTGTACAAATCTTCCTCCTTAAAATAAAAAAAAAAAATTATACGCAAAATTTCTGATTTAATTATATAGAAAATATCAAGTTCCTACAGCATTAAAAGATATATGAAGAGGCATATAAAAGGAGAAAATCACCAGGATTAGGGAGATAGGATTTCATTAGATTAGATTAGAGTAGATTAGGATAAAACCCTAGTTCTTATTAGTTTTGGAGATTGAAGCAACTTGGAGACCATTGAACATCAAGAGCAGGAGCTTGAGGAAGATGGAGATTTGCTGACAACAGATTTATTCTTCACTCTACTCTTATTTTTGTCTTTTAATGTTTATTCAATTGCGAATTCTTGGTTTTTATTCATTAATCATGAACTAAATCTGTTGTTTAAGATTACAATGGAACTTATTGTATAGTTTATTTTTAGTATGCTTCTCTATTAATTATTGTGATTATTTTTGGATTGTCTATTACGGGTTATGTTTATTGCTAAATTGCCTAGCTAACAATTACCATGATAATCTATATGAACTCTAGAGATGAAGTATAGATTTAGATCTGATTATAATAGCATGTGATTGTGTTTTCTGTATGGCGTAGGATTACATAATTTATGTCTAGGATAGAGATATACCTATACATCGCATGTAATCTGATAGAGAACTTGTGCTTAAAATCCTTTTTAATTTTAATTCACATAGAGATATAGTGAATTAGTTAATTAGGGTGTTCTTCTTAATTCTATCATCCGTTGATTTAAGTTGATTTGAGTATGATGCATTAAGAGATGGTTATATTTACTTATGTGTTTTTGATTAAAAATTCAGAATAGTTAGCATAATTGATAAGAAGTGTATTAATTTAAGTGAATCAATAAGTGAAGTTGTGATCTTAATTCTCCATAATCTAATTTTTAATTAGTGATAATTAGAATTAGTATAACTAAATAATTTAATTTATAATCTTAAATTGTTTGTTTAAATAAAATTAGTTTGATTAAGGGTTAGTATTTGGTAATTTTTATTAATAATTCCTCGTTGGAACGATACTCTACTTTCACTTTATTACTTGTTGACCACGTATACTTACGTGTTGTGCGTAATTAGATTTTACCCAACAACTACCCCAAACAACAAGCAAGACTGGGCAATTTCAGAATCAACGACAACCCGATATTCGGACCCTTACATCAAACAAGACTAGGGCAATTTCAAAAACAGCGACAACTCAACACTGGGGAATTTATCAACCATCCTAAAAAGGAAAAATGCACCAGTTGGCATCATGAACATGGTCCATTATCATCAGAGCTTCCCTCATATCACCTCACTAGCGATCCGGTATGATCATGTGTTCTTTTGCAATCATACTTTTTCAGAATAAATAATCCACATGTGCGGTATGACTTTTTCATCTCTTTATGCTCTTTTAGTCTCCATTTACATGCATTAGCGATAATATACCTGTTAAATATTCTTATAAAAAGGTTTTAAAAGAGAAAACTTTTGCTTAACTTGTTATGAATTGGATTAAGACTATTCAACCCTTTTGATTAGGCATGACATCCTAGTTCAAAGCGCTTTTGGAACATACTTGACCTCATATATATGTCTGCACTTTGCAATTGCCCTGAATCTTTCTTGTGGGGGTATAAAGCTATGGCGAAAATAATAACAATTAATGAGAAAATAGGTAACCAGCCTAATGTCTCGAATTGAGGCCTTGGTTATTCGAGTTATTAAGCCTAAGGGGTGTCTATAAATTTGGTGCCCTAAAGCCATCTGGTTTGGGAGTCACCAGCTCAACGCTTGTTGCATGGGTAACTTAGCGCCTAAGAAAATATGCATTGAAAAAAATAAAAGGCAAAACATGAGAAGATCTGAATCGTGGCCTAGGTTATTCGAGTAATTAAGCCCGATGGGTGTCTTTACATCTGGTGCCCTAAAGTCGGCTGATTTTGGAGTCATCAGCCCAACGCTCGCTACATGGGTGACTTAGAGCCTTAGAAAACGAATATTACACAAGCTCAGGCGAAGAGAAATAGATTCGACCGCCTAAATTATCTCGAAGTGTGGCCTTTGTTACTCGAGCCAGTAAACCCGAAGGGGTACCTTAACACCTAGTGCCCTAAAGTCGTTAGGTTGGGGAGTCATTAGTCCAAAACTCGTTAAATGGGTAACTCTGAATAGCCAAAGAAAATGAGACAAGTTAAGTGAAAGAAAAAATAAATAAATTTTACAAAACATGGAAATGAAACCCCTGCTAAGAGTTGCGTCACTCATAGTACACATGTCATTTGAAATCAAGTCTACAAAGAAGAATGTTTAGGGCGAAGATGAAGTATCTCTAATAAAGGGAGATAAGCCTTTTAAATCTAATCCTACCCATGAATAATGAGCATGGATGTTTCAAAATTTCCTTGCGATTTCATAAACTTTTACTTCAAATGACTTATTTGTTAGGTTTGCTAGAAACAAATATACGCAATCAAATCACATAAATGAAGCGAAGTGTAATAAAACGAATTTTAAAATTTTCTTACAAACCATAAATCAAGATCATTCTTGTACTTGATTATCAATCTATAAAAGAGAAGGAGAATCAAAATCATACCCTTATAGATACGAGCTTCCATAGGTACGAGTTCAACTCCTACTTCTCCGTGATCTCCTTGAATCTCCAGGTTAGATTCCTTTTCTTTGATCAATATTAGTCACACAAGTGTATGGCCTCTAGAGGTGATCCACCAAGGAAGAAGAATATTCAAGAAGAATGGTGTATTGGCTAAAACCCTAGTTTTCTATCTGTATAGAAAAAGAGCGTACTCTCCAACTATTGGAATTACGTATTATGATATCTGATATAAGACTCTTCTTATAAAGATATCAGTTAACCCTTTTTAATATAATTAAAATAGGGTATTATTTAATTAATTAAACTTTTTTAATTAATTAAGCTCCCTAATCTTATTAGAGATAATTAATTAAAATATTTTAATTAATTTGCATCCTAATCCTATTAGAATAAATGACAATACTTATATTAAAATTAATTCCTAAACTCCTTTAGAAATTAAAATAATAATAATTATAATAATATTAATAAGACTCCTCTTATTAATTTATATTTAATATTTCAAAAATATTAAATAAAAATATTTAGTTATTTAATTTACTCTATCACCATATATTAAATTAAATACACTTAACATATTATTACGATTATGCCATTTATTTCTCAAATAATTAATCTTGTTTTTATGGTGTAACCCTTTAGGTTCTCCATATTAAACCGGATGTGAATAAATCAATTAGAATAATTCTAATCTCATTTAAATAAATAAATTAAACTATTAATTTATTTAAATAAATAATATTTATTCTACAATAAGAATGAGCCTTCTTAGCTATCAACGACTTTCCAGATAATATAAATTTCAATATTAATCATAAAAGAACATTTGAGTAAATAGTTACCGTAAAATTCATACCTTCCACCATACAATATCCCAATTAAATATAAGACTTGGAATTACTGTCAAGTCTTATTTTATTTAATTATATGTATTTTGATTCACAAATGCTCAACTCCAAATAAATGTAAATTAGAAACTACTTTCTAATTTCATTCCACTTTGGTCAAGGATTCCTAAGTTGTCATTTATCGAATCACATAAGACATTTCTCTTCTTTTACTAGAAATAGTAGATTCTTTATTGATCGTTTATTATCTCCATATATAACTTATTACACCCAAGCATACCTTTTGATATACCCTAAGGGTCTTAAGGAATAAGTCAAAATATAATTCATTATACATAAGATATTATGATGATCTCAAGTTTAAAGATCATTTGTACTGCTATCACTACAAGAATTCCTATTGACAGGCAAGTAAAACTCTATTAGGTATTCCTTAACGAGTCACGTTTAGTGAACTTATTCTTCAATAAGCACTTATATACTTGTTTTAGTGTCTCCACACAAATGATCATGAGATCAATCATCCTCATCCAATGAGCAAGAAATGTATGTACCAATTTATCTGAATTCACTAATCCCCTTTTTAGTAATCCATTGATTGGGAACATTTTATTTTTTAAGCTATATAAGAATTTAGATCTCATTAGCATGATCTCATCATGATTCTAAAAGCATTGCTTAAAACTATGGGTTTATCACGTATTATTAAAATAGCACCATGTAGATAAATTAAATGCCTTTAGTAAATAAATACTTTTATTAATAAATAAACAAGATTGATTACAAAGTATATACTTTATCATCATACATGATTAGCTTGTATACATACTAATTTCAATCTCCCACTTACACTAAAGCCAATCGCCATGATATCTCATACCCATCTTCTCTAAGTGACAATCGAATTGTTGTTGTGTTAACGATTTAGTAAGTTGATCTGCAATGTTGTTTTGAGATTCCACACGCTTCAGGGTGACATCTCCTCTTTCAATGATTTCTCTAATCAAATGAAAGTGTCACAACATGTGTTTGGATTTCTGATGAGACCCAGGTTCCTTAGCATGCACAACAGTTCTGATGTTGTCACAGAATAAAAGTATTGGTCCTGTAATGCTAGGAACCACACCAAGTTCAGAAATGAACTTCTTCATCTAAACAGCCTCCTTTGCAGCTTCACTTGCAGCTATGTACTTTGTCTCTGTTAGTGAATCAACAACTATTTGCTGTTTGAAACTTTTCCAACTCACTGTGCCACCATTCAAGTTAAACACATACCCCAA
The DNA here is from genome assembly GCA_020205615.1 of Panax quinquefolius. Lineage (NCBI taxonomy): Eukaryota > Viridiplantae > Streptophyta > Magnoliopsida > Apiales > Araliaceae > Panax > Panax quinquefolius. Next base: position 905,800 of record JAINUW010000177.1, on the reverse strand, counting down.
AATAGATTCACTGTCATCTTCGTCCGTTCAAAAACTTGAGTCTGTGAAGCCCTCTAGTTTCAATTCAGACCCACCATAGACAAGAAATACATCTTTAGTTCTTCTTAAGTACTTTAGGATATTTTTCACTGCCTTCCAGTGCTCTTCTCCTGGATTCGACTAATATATGCTTGTTACACTAAGTGCATGAGCGACATCTAGTCTAGAACATATCATACCGTACATGATAGATCCTATTGCTGAAGCATAATGAATCTTACTCATACGGTCTCTCTCCTCAAGTGTCTTTGGGGCCTGTTTCTTGGAGAGATGTATTTCATGGCTCATCGGCGTAAGACCTCTTTTGGAATCTTCCATGTTAAACCTCTTTAGCCTCGAGTCAATGTACGTTCCTTGGGATAAGCTAAGCATCCTTTTAGATCTATCTCTATAGATCCTTATTCCTAAAATATAGGATGTTTCTCCCAAGTCCTTCATGGAGAAGTGTTTAGATAACAAGATTTTAATCGATTGTAACATAGGAATATCATTCCCCATTAGTAGTATATCATCAATATTTAATACAAGGAATGAAACAGCACTCCCACTAACCTTCTTGTACACACATGGTTCATCCTCATTTTTGATAAAATCAAACTCTTTGATTGTCTCATCAAAACAGATGTTCCATCTACATGAAGCTTACTTCAATCCAAAAATGGATCGTTGTAGTTTACAGACTTGATTTGTTCCAACTTTTGAAACAAATCCCTATGGTTGTGTCATATACACATCCTCCTCAAGTTTCCCATTGAGGAAGGTCATTTTCACGTCCATCTGCCAGATTTCATAGTTGTGGTAAGCTGCAATCGCAAGAAAAATCCGAATAGACTTGAGCATAGCTACTGGTGAGAAGATTTCATCATAGTCAACTTCTTGTCTTTGTTTGAAACCTTTTGTGACTAGTCGGGCCTTATAGGTCTCTACCTTACCGTCTACTCTGGTCTTTCCTTTAAAGACCTATTTACACCTAATAAGCTTAATGCCTTCAGGTGGTGAAACCAAAGTCTATACTTGGTTTTCATCCATGGAGTCCATCTCAGATTTCATGGCTTCTTGCCAATTCTCTGAGTCTTTACTACTCATAGCATGTTCGTAATTCAATGGATCATCATCATCTATGATGCATACCTCATCGTCATCCTCTATGACGAATCCATACCTATCAGGTATCTTCGGTACTCTTGCAGATTTACGAATAGGGTATGTTACAATAGGTTCTTCCACTTGGTTAGGTACCTAACTTTGATCCGTAGTATTTTGTGGTTCTTGAATGTCTTCAAGATATATCCTACTCCCACTGACCCCTTCCAATATAAACTCCTTTTCCAAGAAGGCAACATGTTTTGCAACAAACACCTTTTGATCAGTTGGATGATAGAAATAATACCCTGATGTTTATTTAGAGTATCCCACTAATCTACACTTGTCGGATCTAGTCCATAGCTTATCGTTTTCAAACTTTTTGACATAAGCTGGACAACCCCAAGTCTTAATATGCTTAAGATTTGGTTTCCTCCCTGTCCATAACTCATATGGGGTCCTAGGGACGGATTTAGTAGATACTTTGATAAGTAGGTATGCAGCCGATTCTAGGGCATATCCCTAGAAGGACATTAAAAGCTCGGTAAAGCTCATCATGGATCGAACCATATCCAATAATGTTCAATTTCTCTTTTCAGATACACTATTCTGTTGTGGCATCCCTAGTGCAGTCCATTGTGAAATTATACCATTTTCTTTGAGACAATTGAGAAACTCACTGCTTAAGTATTCACCACCTTGATCTCATCGAAGAATCTTAATACTTTTGCCAGTTTGTTTTTCTACTTCACTTCTGAACTCTTTGAACTTTTCAAATGATTCAGATTTGTATTTCATTCAATACACATATCCAAATCTTGAGTGATCATTAGTGAATGTAATAAAATAAAAATACCATCCTCGTGCAGTCGTTGTCATAGGTCCACATACATATGTGTGTACTAACACTAACAACACTGTAACTCTTTCTCCTTTTCTACTAAAAGGAGATTTAGTCATTTTTCCCATGAGATAAGATTCACAAGTTGTATATGATTCATAATCAGATAGCTCTAAGAGCCCATCCTTATGCAACTTGGATAATCTTGTTTCATTAATATGACCGAGTCTACAGTGCCACATATAGGTATAATTAACATCATCTTTTTTCCTTTTATTAGTTTGTTCAATTTGAAATATATTTTAATGCAAGTCAAGTATATAAAGTCCATTTCGCAAATTACCAACACCACAAAAAACATTATTATTATAAATAGAATAATTGTTGTTCTTTATTATAATGTCAAAACCATCCATATCCAATACAGAAATTGAAATAATGTTTCTAATGATATTCGAAAAAAATTAACAATTATTTAAATTAATGAACTTGCCCGTAGGCAGTGCTAAATAATAAGTCCCTATAGCTAATACAGCAACCTTTGCTCCATTTCCCACTCGTAGGACGACCTTATCCTTTCTCAACTCTCTACTTCTGACCAGTCCCTGCATATTATTACTTATGTGAGAACCACAGCCGATATCCAATACCCAAGTAGAAGATTGACTTTCAGAAAAAATAATTTCAATCATAAACAAACCTTGATTAGGATTTAAAGCTTCTCCAAGCTTGTTTTGCTTTTGCTCGTCAAGATAATCCTTGCAGTTCCTCTTCTAGTGATTCGGCTTGTTGCAATGAAAACAAATTCCTTGGCTAGCTGGATCAAGTTTCTTTTGAACCTTCACTCTCGCCTTACCTTTAGCCTTCTTAGATTTCTTCTTTTCTGAAGATACCTTGGGCCTCTTCCTTTTTTGGAAGAATCATCCACTATTAAGACATGGTCCTTCTTGGATGGGAAGTAACCTTCAGCAGTTTTCAACATGTTAAGTAATTCAAGCAGGCTGACATCTAACTTATTTATGTGAAAATTCACAACAAATTACGAGAAGGTGTCAAAGAGTGACTGCAAGACTAAATCTTAACTCAACTCCCCATCCATGACAAACCCAAGCAATCTAAGACGTTCAATAAGATTAATCATCTTTAAGACATGAGTCTCAATAACAATGCCCTCGATCATCTGAGATCGCTAGCTATTTAGATATTTCATATCTAGCAGTCTTACTTTGCTCACCATACAGCTCTTGCAGGTGCATCAGTATAGTAGGAGCATCCATGGTTTCATGCTGAAGCTGAAGCTCGTTACTCATGGATACGAGCATGATGCATTGAGCTACAGATGCATCATCTTGCCACTTTCTAAATGTAGCAATCTCTTCCTTAGTGGCTATTTCTGCAACTTTTGCAGGGACAGGCGAATTTATGATATAAGAAATCTTTTAAGCAGTGAGAACTATTCAAAGATTCCTTAATCAGTCCGTGTAATTCGGTCCGGTTAGTTTGTTAGCATCAAGTATGCTACGCAATGAAATTATTGAATGTGACATTTTTAAATTTTTGTATGTGAAAAAAACAACATTTTAGCAAACATTCATTTAATTAATTTCTTTTACCAAAATAAATTAGGTCTTATTTTAAAATTGGTATCTCCCATTATTTTTTTCAAACTATATTACCCTCATCTGTATAGTTCAGAAAAATCTAATTAAAGTTTTTGCTAGTGAGAATAAGGATCTCATTTCAAATATATATAGCCTTGTGGTGACACATTAAATTATATATAAATAAATAGGTAGACAACTCCTTGTCAATTACATCATCATGTAACTCCTTATGTTTTGCCTCATGGATTATTTTGATCAAGTGTTGGCACATCCGAATCAAAATTATCTACGTTAAATCCAACCTGGCAGTTCCATATATTTAAAAAAAAATTATTGTCCACGTGGTGACACAACAAAATAATATTGTTCAATTTTCTTTATAAGCATCAAATGTGATAAATTAACATCTTTAATACTTAATATTTGTCTTGTGGTGACACAACAAACTCATTAAATATTTAATATTCTATTAATTTTATCATGCTAGAAGGCGACGTTCGATAATCCAAATATCGTTGAACGCTTAGGACTTAATATAAATTTTTTTGAGGGGTTTGTTATTATTTGTCTCATCTTGTTTATCGCGCACACACACACACACACACACACACACACACACACACATATATATATATATATATATATATATATATATATATAATACGCATCATATTATTAAACATGTGAAGCATGTTTGCACAATAATATATATATATAATACTAGCATGCATTTATAGAATACTATATTCTACTCGGATTGATTATGGACTTTTATTCTAGTTTGGTTCACTAGAGCCGCCAAGTGAACCAAAAGCTCAAACCCTAGGGTGCAAGAATTAACATTTAAATAAAACTATTACATTTAAACCCGGGCTCCATTACAAACGGGTCTTCAAGAGCACTTTTCTCCTTGATCTCCGGTTCTTTTAGAAATTCGAACTAATCTTATTACATAAACTATTTTATTTAAATAGAAACCTTGATCAACATTCAAGGGGAAGTATATAAGAGAGAAATAGAGTTTACATCAAGAAGAAAATAAGAAAAGACAAGGTACGCAAACCCCATTTAATAAAACTCATACATTCAAGCATCCATCCAAAATAAAATACAATCACATTGGTCATAGTCCATAATCAATCAAATTAATTATCATATATATCAACATATGCATCAATAAATAACATTCATCTCATGAACAATTATAAATCCATTCCATATATGCAATAATATCAATTAATGGGCAAAAGTTTGCTAAACTTTAGTTTTTAAACAAAATAAACTCTTTTATTTTAATCAAAAACCAAATCCAAATTAAACTCTTTAATTTTAGCATTCTGAAATCATATTTCAGATAAAATAAACACCTTTATTTTAAAAATTTATCAATTAAATAAACCATTTATTTAATTAAAGAAAAACAAATGTTTTTCAGATTACGCCAAGCGGCTAGCCATGCCTCAAATGAATCGGGTTTCATGCAAGCATTTGAGTTTCAAAGCCAGAAATTGATTTCTAGGTAACGACACAGATGGGCCCAGAATGAAATGGGTCACGGCGCAGCTGCTCTGTTTATCTAAGAAACTGAATTTGGGTAACGGCGCAGCTGCGCTCCAAAATGAACTGGAGACGGGCGCAGTTGTGCTATATCGCAGAAACAAAAAACTTTATGTTGCCCAAAAAATTGATCCAATCACATATTATACATACATGTAATCATAAAACACTGATAATTAGCACAAGATTGGCTCTGATACCACTGTTAGGTTTGCTATAAACAAGTATGTGCAATCAAATCACATAAACGAAGCGGAAGCGTAAATAAAACAAATTTTAAAATTTTCTTACAAACCATTAACCAAGATCATTCTTGTGCTTGATTATCAATCTATAAAAGAGAATGAGAATCAGAATCATACCCTTGTAAATACGAGCTTCCACAGGTACGAGTTCAATTCATATTTCTCCGCGATCTCCTTGAATCTCCGGGTCAGATTCCTTTCCTTTGATCAATATTAGCCACCCAAGTGTATGGCCTCTAGAGGTGATCCACCAAGGAAAACGAATATTCATGAAGAATGGTGTATTGGCTAAAACCCTAGTTTTCTATCTGTGTAGAAAAAGTACGTACTCTCCAACTATTGTAATTACGTATTATGATATCTAATATAAGACTTCTCTTATAAAGATATCATTAAACTCCTTTAATTAATTAGGCTCCCTAATCTTATTAGAGATAATTAATTAAACTTTTTTATTTAATTTGCCTCCTAATCCTATTAGGAATAAATGAGAGTACTTATATTAAAATTAATTTATAAACTCCTTTAGAAATTAAAATAATAATAATTGTAATAATATTAATAAGACTCTCTTATTAATTTATATATCATATTTAAAAAATATTAAACAATAAATATTAAGCTATTTAATTTACTTTATCATCATAGATTAAATTAAATACACTTAACATATTATTACGATTATGTCATTAACTTCTTAAATAATTATTCTTCCTTTTATGGTGTGACCCTATAGGTTCTCCATACTAAACTGGTAGTGAATATACTGTGACGCCCCCAAAATTAGGTATACATCACCCATCTTGAGTCGCCAGATACATGGTACATAATTCAAATACAACTTAATAATACAATTGTCGTGTACAATATGACAAAACAAAAATTGTGAGTTTGAATAAAAATATTGTCTACTAAAGAGTATACAAACTCAAAAGGTGTCCTCATTACAATTATTATCACACTATATCACCGAATAGTGAGGACTACTAATGCACCATCTAGGACCATCACTCCGTTCCCCGACTCAACTAGCCCAGTAAGAAAGGGTGAGCTCAACTAGCCCAGTAAGAAATATTATGACTAAGATAATGCAGAATAAATTATCATTAGCCTTAAACAGTGTTAAACGGATACAATATAACAAACATCAAGTTTAACGGCAGCAGAACAAGCAATCCATAAAAAGAGTCAAGTAGAGAATAAAATCCACTATCTTTTATGATTTAAAAGGTTTTTCATCACTTTTATCGTTGGGACTCAGTTAATAAATAATCCACCTCATCGAATCACCCCTGCACCACGGCCAAGGATATTCTTTAGTATCACGACCACAATTATCCATGCACTACGGGCCAAGAATATTTGTGTATTCATTAATGGTAATGTTCATGCCAACAACTGTCCATCAATGCACTACGGGCCAATGAGAACTTTTACCACATCATTTGTAACATTACGGTCATGATTACACCGAATAATCCCTGGTCATAATCATACCAAGTTCATCTATGCACTACAGGCCACATATAACTTTCAATAAAATATAAACATGAGGATGATGACAATGATATAAGAATTCAGTAAAACAAGTTCAAGAATTAATTTATCCAGGAACCAATAACGTCCAAATCGTCAACATGATCTTTGCTTTGTGTAGAGTAAATTTCAAGAATGCTCGTAAGAATATTTCCAAGAAAAGATACTGGATGAAGCGCAAATATCAAGGATATTCCACTAATTTCATGGAGTATAGAAGTCAAAGTTTTAACCAACTGAGTATAATAAAGAATGGAATAACAAAAGAAATCACCATGCATGCGATAGACCGCACAAAAGGTGTTATTCCAACAGAATAATAAATAACGGAACCAGGTCCGACGTAAAACGCACAGAGAGGATATTCCAATAGAATAATAAGGATGGAACCAATCCGTCCGTAAACAACGCATTGAGCATGATATTCCAATGAATAATATAGATCGAAACCAGTCCCAGCATAAAACGCATGCATGTGATATATTCAATGTAATAATAAAGAAGACTGGAATAATGTAAGAATTTCACCAAGTATAGGGTAGCCCGCGTATCTGAGTTATTCCAATGAAATAATAAATAATGAAATAATGTAAGTTCTCTTCATGAATACAAAAGAAATAACACCCCTTACATTAGTAGGAGATTGAATAACGCAGAGTGTAGTGTAATAATGTAATACTCTTCTTCTTTCTCTTTATTCTTTCTATACTTTCTCTCTATAGCTTGAATGAATTAAATGAAAATAATGAAGAACTAGGCCTCTATTTATAGAAGATTTCTAGCTTAGCACTTGCAATGTGAAATGCAAGGACTTACGATCGGTGATGTGAAAAGAAAAGTGGTTTGACGCTCAGTAATGTGAAACACCAAGTGGTTTGACGCGCAGAATGTGAAACACCAAGTGGTTTGATGCCTGTAATGTGAAACACCAAGTGGTTTGACGCCTGTAATGTGAAACGATAATTGGTTCGACGCCTGTAATATGAAATGACAATTGGTTCGACGCCTGTAATATGAAACGACAATTGGTTCGGCCGCCTCAGTAATATGAAAACGGCAAGTGGTTTGACGTCTGTAAAGGTAATTACTATCAAGCGAAAGAGACTCTTAGGTGATGATATATGGGCCCCCATAAAATAACCAAATTTACCACAAACGTTTCATAATAGACTCTTTATATACATCAAGGATTGAATAAATATTAACACAAATCATTTTATTTTTAATCAACACATATTTAATCTTTCAACAATTATTAATCATTAATATTATAACTTGTCGTCTCAATTATTGATTTAATAATATAACATATTATATGATGATAATCTTGTGACAATAATTGAATCAATAATATAAGAGATATGATGCAACAATTCTCGTAGCAATAATTGAGTATAACTGAGTGACTTCTCACGTAAACATCAATAATTAATACCGTGTGCTACTATGCAACCACGCGTATTACTGTACTTTTACTACTGGGTAGTTCAATAGTTTTAACGGTAACACTTCCGCCGTTATTTTTATAGAAAGATAATTTTGTCGTTTTCTAACTACGACAATACTTCCACTGTGGGGTCCACTAATGATTATGCCGTCGTACAAATATTCCCTGACAAAAAGAATATTCTCCGACCAATCGAATATTATATAACCATTTGCTTACTTTGCAAAATTTGTAAATATTACCCACAACTATAACATTATATCAAATCAACACCATAATATTCAAAAATATAATTCGAGAAAATTAATCTTTATTCATAAAAGTTGGGGTCTTACAACCTCCCCTTCTTATGAAATTTCGTCCTCAAAATTAGGATACATACCTGGTATGTCAAAGAGATAAGGATACCTTGACTTCATCTCAGATTCTAACTCCCAAGTTATTTCCTCCACATCGTGGTTTCTCCACAAAACTTTGACTTGAGGTATAACCTTGGAGCGTAGAACATGATCCTTCTTATCCAAGATTTTTACAGGTAACTCTTCATACATTAAATCTTCCTCTATCTCGTCTGGTTCTAACTCAATAATGTGGTTCGGGTCTTTCACATATTTACACAACATAGATAAATGAAAAACATTATGAACGTGAGACATACTTGGCGGTAAGGCGAGTCTATAGGCCACAGTTCCTACTCGATTGAGGATTAAAAATGGGCCGATGAATCGAGCATTGAGCTTTCCTTTCTTTCTAAATCTAGTAACTCCTTTCCATGGAGCAATACGTAACAACACATGATCTTCTATATCGAATTCCAAATCCTTTCGATGAAGATCAGCATAACTCTTTTGTCGATCTTGTGAGTTTTTTATATGTTGCCGGATCGTTTGAATCTTTTCCGTAGTCATACGTACCAACTCGGTCCCAACAACGTTGCTTCACCCACCTCATCCCAAAGATACCGAGAGAACGACACTTTCTTCCATACAATGCTTGAATGGAGCCATTCCAATACTTGCTTGATAACCGCTGTTGTTGTAGGAAAACTCCACCAATGGTAAGAACTTGTCCCAACTTCCTTGAAATCAAGGACATAGAGTCTTAATAGATCTTCAAGAGTTTGAATAGTCCTCTCCATTGTCCGTCCGTCCGAGAGGATGATATGCCGAGCTAAATCGTAAGTCTGTGCCCATAGCTTTTGCAAACTAAACCAAAATCGTGAAGTGAATCTTGGGTCTCGATCGGAAAATATGGATACCTAAGATACCATGCGTCTTACAATCTCATTTATGTACATACGAAAGCAAGACGCGTTCAAGTGTATAAGTTTCTCGTATCGGTGAAAAATGAGCAGACTTGGTCAATCTATCAACAATGACCCAAATCGCATCTGTGCCTTGAGAAACCTTAGGAAGACTGATAATGAAATCCATGGTAATGTGCTCCCACTTCCATTCTGGAATTTCAAGTTGTTGCGATGGACCTTTTGGTACTTGATGCTCCGCTTTAACTCATTGACAAGTTAGACACCTTGAGATAAACAAATACTATCTCTCTTCTTATATTGCTCCACCAAAATGTATGACGAAGATCATGAAACATTTTGGTACTCCCAGGATGGATTACAAACGGTGTGTTGTGAGCCTCCATCATGATTTTATACTTTAAATAAGGGTCGTTAGGAACACAAAGTCTGGAGTTGACTCGATGTATTCCTTCTTCATCGATTCTTGCTTCCGGCTTAACACCTTCTTGCACTTTATTCCTCATACGCATCAGCTCCAGGTCAGTAGCTTGAGCAGCTTTAACTTTATCGATTAAAGTTGGTTCTACTCGTATATTCGCCATCATCACATGGGTCCCTAGAGTCTTTAACTCTATCTCTATCCTTTGCAAGTCACATAAAATGGGCCTTTACGTTGACAATATCACACTCGTACTTGCATATGATCTTCTACTCAATGCATCAGCTACCACGTTCGCTTTTCTAGGATGGTATTGGATGGTATGATCATAATCTTTCAACAGTTCAAGCCAACGTTGTTGTCGCATGTTGAGGTCCTTTTGAGTGAAGAAATATTTGAGGCTTTTATGATCCGTAAAGATCTCCACTTTCTCCCCATACAAGTAATGCCTCCAAATTTGAAGTGCAAAGACAACAGCTGCCAACTCTAGATCATGAGTAGGATAATTCCTCTCATATTCTTTGAGTTGTCGTGAGGCATAGGCTATGACTTTCCCATGTTGCATGAGAACACATCCAAACCCTTTGCCCGAAGCATCACTGTAGATGACAAATCCCTCCGAGCCAGATGGTATTGTAAGAACAGGTGCCGAAATGAGTCTCCTCTTGAGTTCTTAAAAACTCTTCTCATATTCTTCGCTCCAACCGAACTTTGTATCTTTCCGAGTTAGCTGAGTTAATGGTGTAGCGATTCGAGAAAATCCTTCCACGAATCTCCGATAATAACCAGCAAAACCGAGAAAGCTACGTACTTCGGTCACTGATTTAGGTTGCTCCCAGCTTTGAATAACTTCAATCTTTGCCGGGTCAACAATTATTCCATGACTTGATACTACGTGCCCAAGGAATGCTACTTCCTCAAGCCAGAACTCATATTTCTTCAACTTGGCATAAAGCTTGTATTCACGAAGCTTTTGGAGTGTCAGTCTCAAGTGTTGCTCATCATCTTCACGGCTTTTGGAATAAATAAGGATGTCATCAATAAAGACGACCACAAAGTGATCCAAATATTCCTTGAATACTCGGTTCTTCAAATCCATGAAGGCAGCAGGAGAAATAGTCAATCCAAAGGACATGACTAGGAATTCATAATGTCTGTATCGAGTTCTGAAAGCCATCTTTGGAATGTCATCGGTTATAATCTTCAATTGGTGATATTCGGAACGAAGATCAATCTTTGAAAAGAATTTGGCTCCTTGCAACTGGTCAAACAGGTCATCAATACGTGGCAATGGGTACCTATTTTTGATGGTGACATGATTCAACTCCCGATAATCAATACAAAGTCGCATACTCCCATCTTTCTTCTTCACGAATAGAACAGGAGCACCCAAAGGAGACGTACTAGGACGAATAAAGCCAATGTCTAACAATTCCTGCAGTTGGGTCTTTAACTCCTGAAGTTCAATAGGAGCCATTCGATATGGGGCTTTGGAAATGGGTTTGGTACTAGGTTCAAGGTCGATACAAAATTCAATTTCACGCTCTGGGGATAGGCCAGGAAGTTCTTCATGAAATATGTCAGGAAATTTATTAACAATAGAAATATCGTTCAAAACTGACATATTTTTGTTTAAATCTGTGACATGAGCTAAGAAAGCTTGACATCCGTTTTTCAATAAACGAATAGCTTTATGGCTTGAAATAACCGTGATTGATTTTAATGGTTTGGTCACTTGAATTCACATAATAGGTTGTTTAGGAATATGAAAGCTAACAACCTTACGAAAACAATCAATTTTTGCATGATGAGTAGTTAACCAATCAATCCCTAGAATCATGTCAAATGCAAGTATTTTCAATGAAATAAGATCGACAGGTAATGTGAGGGTACCAATTTGAACCAAACAAGACTTATAAACAGTGGATGCAATAAAGGTTTCTCCCAATGGAGTTTCCACAGATAACTCAAAGTCTAATTTCTCCGTAGTCAAATTTAATCGTTGAGCGCAAGTAGGAGAAATAAAAGAATGGGTAGAACCGGTATCAAATAAAGTATAGACTTCGCTAGAGTTTATGATAAGCTTACCCGTGATGACCTCATTCGGGTTCCTTGCTTTTTGGGAGGTCACAACAAACGCTCTCCCTTGCACTACCGGTTTTGACTTTTTTGGGACGGCTTTTGGTGCCTCAATCCTAGATGAACTTGTCTTCGGTGAACGACAAAATCGGGCTAAGTGACCTTCTCTTCCACAATTATAACATGCTTTGACTGACATCGTGCGCGTTTGACCGATGTGCCCTCCCTCGCATTTTTGAAGCATATGATCGGTGGTCATTCTCCTTCCTTAACGACAGGTGCTGGTGCTGACGTCTTTCCATCATTGTTGAATCTCCTCTTCTTGAAATGCCCATTCTTATTATTTTGGCCCTGATTACCACCGAAGTGGTTACCACTTCTGGCCTATTGATTTCCTCCACGCTTGTTGTCACCGCTTCGATGACTGCTCTCACTGGTATTATTATTTTCCCGGCTGCTCTCTTTTAGTTGCGTTGACTCGTTATCGCGCACCACTAACTGAGCCCTATTTACAACATCTGAATAGAAACACAGTTTATGAGAAATAAGATGTTAACGTATCTCCGGCTTCAAACCTCTTAAAAACATCCGCGTCATTCTTTCATCATTATCCACCAAGTTGGACACAAACCGGGACAACTCGATAAACTTTTCTTTGTACTGCGACACGGTCATATTATTATGTTCCAACTTGATGAACCTCACCTCCTTCATGTGATGAATACTTTAAGGAAAGTACATGTCGTTGAATAGTTCTTGGAACTTCTCCCAAGACATTTTCAGTGCAGCAGGTTGAGTACGCTTTACTGATTCCCACCAGTTATCTGCCACTCCTCGCAACATAAAGGTGGCAAAGGGAACCTTTTGCTCCTCAGAGCATCCCAAGACATCAAATATCTTGGTGATCTGCTTTATCCATGCTTTCGCCTTAAGTGGTTTTGGCTCTCCAATAAACTCCGATGGTCCCAGCTCCTTAAACTGTTTAGCGGTGACCGTCCGCGAGTCTCCAGTGTTTCCACCTATATTTTGGACAGGAGCCGCTCTCGCCTACTGTTGCATGAATTGCATAAAGCCTCTGAACATTTGATCATTCATCATTTGGTCAGTGTTGTTATTTGCATGAGGATTGTCGCCTTCCTAATGCACATTATCCTGATTATTGATATGTGGTGAATCAACGGTCGCCTGTGCTCCATTGCTATTCTCAACAATCTCGGATGTCATTTTCAGAAACTGCCACAAAATAAAGGTTAATTGACATGTAACATATTATCCCTAAATTCTGACCGACCAATTAAATACCACATAAACTTAGGTAGGTCATACTAGCGAAGGAATTCCCTGTCTCTCCCCTCCTAGTACTATTCTCACATCTTAGCCAGGGATCATATCCTTAAGCTTTGATACCAACTGTGAAGCCCCCAAAATTAGGTATACATCACCCATCTTGAGTCGCCAGATACATGGTACAGAATTAAAATACAACTTAATAATACAATTGTCGTGTACAATACGACAAAACATAAACTGTGAGTTTGAATACAAATATTGTCTACTAGAGAGTATACAAACTTAAAAGGAGTCCTCATTACAATTATTATCACACTATATCACCGAATAGTGAGGACTACTAATGCACCATCTAGGACCATCACTCCGTTCCCCGACTCATCCCAGCTATATTCTCATTTCCTGAAGAGAACAGTGAAAGAAAGGGTGAGCTCAACTAGCCCAATAAGAAATATTATGACTAAGATAATGCAGAATAAATTATCATTAGCCTTAAACAGTGTTAAACTGATACAATATAACAAACATCAAGTTTAACGGCAGCGGAACAAGCAATCCATAAAATGAGTCAAGTAGAGAATAAAATCTATTATCTTTTATGATTTAAAAGGTTTTTCATCACTTTTATCGTTGGGACTCAGCTTAATAAATAATCCACATCATCGAATCACCCCTGCACTACGGCCAAGGATATTCTTTAGTATCACGACCACAATTATCCATGCACTACGGGCCAAGAATATTTGTGTATTCATTAATGGTCATGATCATGCCAACAATCATCCATCAATGCACTACGGGCCAATGAGGACTTTTTCCACATCATTTGTAACATTACTGATCCATGATTACACCGAATAATCCTCAGTCATAATCATACCAAGTCTATCTATGCACTCACAGCCACATATGACTTTCAATAAAATATAAACATGAGGATGATGACAATGATATAAGAATTCAGTAAAACAAGTTCAAGAATTAATTTATCCAGGAACCAATAACGTCCAAACTGTCAATATGATACTGCTTTGTAGACTAAAATTCAAGAATGCTCAGAAGAATATTTTCATGAAAAGATACTGGATGAAGCATAAATATCAATGATATTCCACTAATTTCATGGAGTATAGAAGTCAAAGTTTTAACCAACTGAGTATAATAAAGAATGGAATAACAAAAGAAAATACCATGCATGCGATATAACGCACAGACAGGTTATTCCAACAGAATAATAAATAACGGAACCAGGTCCGGCGTAAAATGCACATAGAGGATATTCCAATAGAATAATAAAGAATTGAATCAGGTTCGGCGTAAAATGCACAGACAGGATATTCCAATAGAATAATAAAGACTAGAACTAGGTCCCACAGAAAAGCGCATGCATGGATATATTCCAACGAATAATAAAGACCGGAATAATGTAAGAATTTCACCAAGTATAGGGTAGCTCACAGATACATCTGAGTTATTCAAATGAATAATAAATAATGGAATAACGAAGTTCTCTTCATGAATACAAAAGAAATAACACCCTTACATTAGTAGGAGATTGAATCTGCGAGTGGTTTAGTAATGTAATACTCTTCTTCTTTCTCTCTTATTCTCTCTATACTTTCTCTCTCTATAGCTTGAATGAATTCATGAAAAATAATGAAGAACTAGGCCTCTATTTATTGAAGATTTCTAGCTTAGCACTTGCAATGTGAAAAGGCAAGCAGCTTGACGACTAGTGATGTGAAAAGAAAAGTTGTTTGACGCCTGTAATGTGAAATACCAAGTTGTTTGACGCCTGTAATGTGAAATACCAAGTGGTTTGACGCCTGTAATGTGAAACACCAAGTGGTTTGATGCTTGTAATGTGAAACACCAAGTGGTTTGACGCCTGTAATGTGTAACGATAATTGGTTCGACGCCTGTAATGTGAAACAACAATTGGTTCGACGCTTGTAATATGAAACGACAATTGGTTCGACGCCTGTAATATGAAACGGCAAGTGGTTTGACGTCTGGTAAAGGTAATTACTATTGGCGAAAGAGACTCTTAGATTATGACATATGGGCCCCTATAAAATAACCAAATTTACCACAAACGTCTCATAATAGACTCTTTATATACATCAAGGATTGAATAAATATTAACATAAATTATTTTATTTTTAATCAACACATATTTAATCTTTCAACAATTATTAATCATTAATATTATAACTTGTCGTCTCAATTATTGATTTAATAATATAACATATTATACTGATGATAATCTTGTGACAATAATTGAATCAATAATATAAGAGATATGATGCAGCAATTACTGTAGCAATAATTGAGTATAACTGGGTGACTTCTCACGTAAGCATCAATACCGTGTGCTACTGTGCAACCACGCATATTACTGTACTTTTACTACCGGGTAGTTCAACAGTTTTAACGGTAACACCTCCGCCGTTATTTTTATAGAAAGATAATTTTGTCGTTTTCTAACTACGACAATACTTCCATTGTGGGGTCCACCAATGATTGTGCCGTCGTATGAATATTCCTGACAAAAAGAATATTCCCCGACCAATCAAATATTATATAACCACTTGCTTACTTTGCAAAATTTGTAAATATTACCCACAACTATAACATTATATCAAATCAACACCATAATATTCAAAAATATAATTCGAGAAAATTATTCTTTATTCATAAAAGTTGGGGTCTTACATATATCATCAATTAGAACAATTTTAATCTCATTTAAATAAATAAATTGAACTATTAAATAAATAATATTTATTCTACAATAAGGATAAACCTCCTTAGCGATCAACGACTTTCCAAATAATATAGATTTCAATATTAATCATAAAAGAACCCTTGAGTAAATAGTTACCGTACAATTCAGTCATACCACCATACAATGTCCCAATTAAATATAAGACATGAAATTATTGTCAAGTCTTATTTTATTTAATTATATGTATTTCGATTCCCAAATGCACAACTCCGAATAAATGCAAATTAGAAGCTACTTTCTAATTTCATTCCACCTTGGTCAAGGATTCCTAGGTTGTCATTTATCAAATCGCATAGGATATTTCTCTTCTTTTACTAAAAGTGGTAGATTCTTTATTGATCATTCATTATCTCCATATATAACTTATTATACCCAAGCATACCATTTGATATACCCTAAGGGTCTTAAGGAATAAGTCAAAATGTAATTCATTATACATAAGATATTATGATGATCTCAAGTCTAAGAATCATTTGTAATACTATCATTACAGAAATTCCTATTAACAGACAAATAAAACTCTATTAGGTATTCCTTAGCGAGTCACGTTCAGTGAACTTATTGTCCAATAAGCACCTACATACTTGCTTTAGTGTCTCCACACAAATGATCATGAGATCAATCATCCTCATCCAATGAGCAAGCACCGTATGTAGCAATCTATCTGGATTCACTAATCCCATTTTTAGTAATCCATTTGTGATACCCCCAAAATAGGTATACATCACCCATTTTGAGTTGCCAAATACATGGTACAGAATACAAATACAAACTTAAATATACAACATAAGCTGTGAGTTTTAGTACAAATATTGTCTTCTAGATAGTATTCAAACTCAAAATAAGTCCTCAATACATTTATTATCACACTATTTCACAGAATAGTGAGGACTACTAATGTAAATATCTGGACCGTCACTCCGTTCCCCGGCTAGTCCCAGCTACATTCTCATTTCCTGAAGAGAACAATGAAAGCAAAAAGGGTGAGCTCAACTAGCCCAGTAAGAAATATTATGACTAAGATAATGCAGAATAAATTATCGTTAGCCTTCAACAGTGTTAAACTGATAAAATATAATAGACATCAAGTTTAACTGCAGCGGAACAAGCAATCCATTAGAAGAGTCAAGTAGAGCATGATATCTATTATCTTCTATTATTTAAAAGGCTTTTCATCACTTTTATCGCTGAGACTAAGCTTAATAAATATTCCACATCATCGAATCACCCCTGCACTACGGCCAAAGATATTCATTAGTATCACGACCACGAATTATCCATGGACTACGGGCCAATGATATTCGTGTATTCATCAATGGTCATGATCATGCCAACAACTGTCCATCAATGCACTACGGGCCAATGAGGACTTGTACCACATCATTTGTAACATTACGGTCATGACTATACCGAATAATCCTTGGTCATAATCATACCAAGTCCATCTATGCACTA
Source organism: Panax quinquefolius (assembly GCA_020205615.1). Lineage (NCBI taxonomy): Eukaryota > Viridiplantae > Streptophyta > Magnoliopsida > Apiales > Araliaceae > Panax > Panax quinquefolius. The sequence goes on along the minus strand of JAINUW010000177.1, from coordinate 888,151 downwards.
CGACCACAGATGACTTTCAAGATAATATAAGCATGAGGATGATGACAATGATATAAGAATTCAATTAAAAGAAAGCAAAGGATAAATTTTTAAAGATTTATAATTTAATTTATCCAGAATTCAATAATGTCCAAATTGTCAACATGATACTGCTTTGTGGAGTAAAATTCAAGAATAATTTTGTACTAAAAATAATTTGGAACGAAAACGAATCAATTTTGTCATGAATAGTGCCCCGGGTGAATAGTAACCGAGTGAATGGTACCCCGTGAATAGTAACTTCGGGAATAGTAACCCCGTGAATAGTACCCCGACATGAAATAGTTAAAACTTATCAAGGATACTAAGAATAATATTTCCATTAAAAGATACTGGATGTAGCATAAATATTAAGGATATTCTACAAATTTCATAGAGTATAGAAGCCAAAACTTTAACCAAATTAGTATAAAATTCGAAATCTGAAACGAAATAATATTATTTATATACTACAGAGTATGGAAGAAACTATTATTTCAAGCGAATATTGAACCAAAATAACATCCCTTACCTTGAAAAGAAGAGTATTCCAACTGGTATAGCGGGAATATTCTTGAAGAAAACTTTCACTATTTTCTATGCTCAAAGCTTCTAAAACTCGAAAGAAATACACTCAATATTATAAAAGAAGAATTCTCTGATTCTGGTGTGATTTTCAATTCTAACTATGCATCCTATTTATTGGATAATGGAAATGATACTATTTGAATGCACAGTAAAGGGAAAAATCATGGATTGCATAGTAAGGGTCACGGGAAATCGTCCAAATTTTCTGATTTAATATGCAGTCACTATGCAAATATTATGCGGACACAATGCAAACACTATGCATAATAAAATATAATATATTCTATTTTTTCATAAAAAAAAAATAATAATATATATATATATATATATATATATATATATCACCCGTAAACTTGCATTCCCAGCCAATTCATTTTCCACATATGGGCCCCACATGTGGGCCCACCTTTATTATATTAAATAATTTTCTACCGATTATTTTGAGAAATGAGTAAATGGGGGTCCAAATAATACACCAATATTTACAACAAATACAAATCACCTCAATATTTTTAACAACATTTATCATCATTATTATAATTCGCAATATTTAACAACCAGGTCGTTCCCAGGAAAGAGGGGGCTTTCCGATAAGGATTTCTCCTAATTGGCGCACAATTAGGTGACCAAACCTTTCCTTGACAGAACATCTAGACATTGCCACTATTGTAAATAATAATATGAATAACTTTGTCGTCCCAATTATTGATTTAATAATATAAAATATTATGCAGATGATACTGTGACAATAATTGAATCAATAATATGAGAGATATTATGCAGCAATTACTGTAGCAATAATTGAGTATAACTGAGTTACTTCTCACGTAAGCATCAATAATCAATACTGTGTGCTACTATGCAACCACGCGTATAACTGTATTTTTACCACCTGGTAGTTCAACAGTTTAACGATAAAAATTTTGCTATTTTTTTATAAAAAGATTATTTTGTCGTTTTCTAACTACGACAATACTTTTGTTTTGGGGTCCACCAATGATTTTGTCGTCGTACGAATATTCCCCGACAAATCAAATATTATATAACCACTTGCTTACTTTGAAAAATTTGTAAATAATACCCACAACTATAACATTATATCAAATCCACACCATAATATTCAAAAATATATTTCGAGAAAAATTAATCTTTATTCATAAAAGTTGGGGTCTTACATCCTCCCCTTCTTATGAAATTTTGCCCTCGAAATTAGGGTACATACCTGGTATGACGAATATGTGAGGATGCCTTAATTTCATTTCAGATTCTAACTCCCAGGTCATTTCCTCAACATCGTAGTTGCTCCATAAAACTTTAACTTGAGGTATAACCTTGGAGCGTAGAATATGCTCCTTCTTATCCAAGATTGTAATAGGAACCTCTTTATACGTTAAATCTTCCACTATTTTGTCCGGTTCTAACTCGATAATGTAGTTCGGGTCTTCCACATATTTACGTAACATGGATAAATGAAAAACGTTATGAACACGAGACATACTTGGCGGTAAAGCGAGTCTATAGGCCACAGTTCCTACTCGATCAAGGATTTCAAATGGGCCAGTGAATCTAGGATTGAGCTTTCCTTTCTTTCCAAATCTTGTAACTCCTTTCCATGGAGCAACACGTAACAACACATGTTCTCCAACATTGAATTTCACGTCCTTTTGATGAAGACCAACATAACTCTTTTGTCGATCTTGTGAGGTTTTTATACGTTGCCGGATCATTTGAATCTTTTTCGTAGTCATGCGTACCAATTCTGGTCCCAACAATGTTGCTTCACCCACCTCATCCCAGCATACTAGGGAACGACACTTTCTTCCATACAACGCCTCAAATGGAGCCATGCCGATACTTGCTCGATAAATATTGTTATAGGAAAATTCCACAAATGGTAAGAACTTGTTCCAACTTCCTTTGAAGTCAAGGACACAGAGTCTTAGTAGATCTTCAAGAGTTTGAATAGTCCTCTCCGACTGCCCGTCCATTTGAGGATGATATGCCGAACTAAATCGTAAATTTGTGCCCATAGGTTTTTAAAAACTGACCCAAAGCCGTGAAGTTAATCTTGGGTCTCGATCAGAAACTATGGATACTAGCATACTATGCAATCTTACAATCTCGTTTATGTATATACGAGCAAGACGTTCAAGTGTATAAGTTTCTCATATAGGTAAGAAATGAGCAGACTTGGTCAATCTATCAACAATGACCCAAATTGCATCTATGCCTTGAGAAACCTTGGGAAGACCAGTAACGAAATCCATGGGAATGTGCTCCCACTTCCATTCTGGAATTTCAAGTGGTTGCAATGGACCTTTTGGCACTTGATGATCCGCCTTGACACATTGACAAGTTAAACACCTTAAGATAAACTCCGCGATCTCTCTCTTCATATTGCTCCACCAAAATGTATGTCGAAGAATGGAAATGATACTATTTGAATGCACAATAAAGGGAAAAATTACGGATTGCACAGTAAGGGTCACGGGAAATCTTCCGAATTTTTTGATTTTACTATGCAGTCACTATGCAAACACTATGCATAATAAAATATAATATATTCTATTTTTCATAAAAGACAAAACTAATATATATATATATATATATATATATCACCCGTGAACTTGCATTCCCAGCCAATTCATTTTCCACATATGGGCCCCACATGTGGCCCCCACATGTGGGCCCACCTTTATTATATTAAATAATTTTCTACTGATTATTTTGAAAAATGAGTAAATGTGGGTCCAAATAATACGCCAATATTTACAACAAATACAAATCACCTCAATATTCTTAACAACATTTATCATTATTATTATAATTCGCAATATTTAACAATCAGGTCGTTCCACGGAAATAAGGGGCTTTCCGATAAGGATTTCTCCTTATTGGCATACAATTAGGTGACCAAACCTCTCCTTGACATAACTTCTAGACATTGTCAATATTGCAAATAATAATATGAATAACTTTGTCGTCTCAATTATTGATTTAATAATATAAAATATTACGCAGATGATACTGTGACAATAATTGAATCAATAATATGTGAGATATGATGCACCAATTACTGTAGTAATAATTGAGTATAACTGAGTGACTTCTCACGTAAGCATCAATAACCAATACCGTGTGCTACTATGCAACCATGCGTATTACTATACTTTTAACACCGGTTATTTCAACAGTTAACGGTAAAACTTCTGCCGTTATTTTTATAAAAAGATATTTCTGTCGTTTTCTCATTCCGACAATAATTACATTGTGGGGTCCACCAATGATTGTGTCGTCGTTCAAATATTCCATGTTAAAACGAATATTCCCCGACCAATCGAATATTATATAACAACTTGCTTACTTTGAAAAATTTATAAATATTACCCACAACTATAACATTTTATCAAATTCACTCCATAATATTCAAAAATGACATTTATAGAATATTCATCTTTATTCATAAAAGTTGGGGTCTTACACCATTGATTGAGAACACTTTAGTTTTTAAGCTATCTAAAAATTTAGATCTCACTAGCATTATCTCATCATGATTTTAAAAGCATTGCTTAAAACTATGGGTTTATCACATATCCTTAAAATAGCACCATGTAGGTAGATTAAATGTCTTTAGTAAATAAATACTTTAACTAATAAATAAATAAGATTGATTACAAAGTATATGCTTTATCATCATACATGATTGGCTTATATGCATACTACTTTCATTATTCACACGAGAATACTGATCCTGATGGCCGAGCCATCAAGATTTTGGTGCATTTTGTTCATTTGATATGTAAGATATTTCTCACTCGCGACTTGGTCAACGAAGCGAGTTTCTCATATGAATCCCTGACATCAACATGCGAAAGGACTAGGGCATCTTTCGATTCCAAGAAATGGAATGAGACAGAATCAAGCCTCTCATCAAAACAAAGGGAAGAACTCCTGAAAGAAATCACGGCAACATAAGCTTGCGACAACAAAAGAAGGACAAAATTCTCAAAGGAGTCCTTAACTCAAAAATAGACGCATGACCAATAAAAGGTCTAGCAAATGAAATATTCATCATTGAACATGTCAACCTACGCAAATTCCTCACAAGTCGGGGCCCTCTATACCAAAGTCCAAATCTGGGCAGTTAAAGAATGGGTCGCATCCTCCAGGCACGTCAGCGGTACCCAGGTCATCAATCAAGCTAGTATCTAATCCAGATGGGTCACAAGTAAAGAGTTCGCCCATTTTCTTAATAAATGATCAAACTGTTGGCGTCAATCTAGCATAACATCAGGGAAGGATCTGGTGAAGAAAGCCTTTGTAAACTACTATTCTAGTAGGTTTCGAGACTGTTCTGTGATGAAAACATTTGAAAACTACCATTCGAGTACGCATCGAGACACTCCAGTGATGAAAGCCTTTGTAAACTACCGTTCGTAGGCATCGAGACATTTCGGTGATGTAAGCCTTTGTAAAGTACAGTTCGAGTAGGCATTGAGATAATCTAGTGATCAACCATTGTCAACTACCAGCAGGGTAGGTACTGTCTTCAACTACCAACAGGGTAGGCATCATTGTTAACTTCTAACAGGTTAGGTACCGTTGTAAACTACCAGCGTATACATCAGGAAGGTTCGGTAATTTCAGAATGTCATCCCCAGCAGAGATGTAGAAAACATCTCAATTTATCTTTGTCAAAGAAGCATCACCAACACCGACAAAAATCAAACTGTTGGAGTCAACACCAGCATAGGCATCAACAATAGCCGGTAATGGTAAAGCGATTTGCGATGTGCGAAGTGCGATTTATGAATTTTGAAATGCGATGTATGGGTTGCGAAGTGTGATTAGCCAAATGCGAAGTACGAAGTGCGATTTGCGAAAGCATTTTAACATAGCATTCATTGCATTGTGATTTGCATCATTAAATATACCTTGTCATATTTCAAGTGTCTAGTAATCTTTATCATGTTTATTCCATTGCATTGCATAAACATGATAAAGAGGGACATTTGTAGACACTAGAAATTTTGTTCTCCTGTTACTAACTATGTAGCAGGGCAAAAACATTTTTTTCACACTCTAGAGATAACCCTAAAAGGCCACAACATTAAATATAACCACGGAGACATCCCATGGAAACATCAAATCAACCTTGGAGATCAATCCTAAGGAAAAGAAAAGTTGGCAGGAATTAAACCCTGGAGACAACCCCGAAGGACGGCCAAAAGCCCCGTCAACCTTGGAGACAACCCCTAGAAGGGTAAAACGGTCATTTTCACAAGTCGACTTCAACAACCCTAATACATCTACAAATAGGGACACAAAGATCTATTGCAGCACTTCCGAGTGCAAACTACGCAAAACAGCTCAATGAACATCCTAAGAAAGACCTAAAGATGCCATTTCAATCATGGACCCATCTTCCCGTATTCGGAAAAGTTCAAGTCCTATGTCATTGCGTAGCTCTTGAAAAAGGCTTTTCGAAAAGGTATAGTACGCCTCCATCGGGTTTCAAAATTATAAGTTATGAATGTTCGAGCAAACAAAGCGTTGGCGGGAATGCAGGTACTTCAAGACGACGGGATCCATGGGGCCCGGGTGCACCCGGGCAGCCGCAGGTAGACCCGCAGGTACTTTGGTCTATAAATAGATCCCCCCATCAGCCAAAAAAACAAAGGGAAAAATTCTATCCATTTCAACTCTTAATCCATCTTATAATGTTCCAAACTTCGATATTCTCTTTTGTATACATATATACTAAAACTCTCATCGCTACACACTATAAGATCCTTTCAGATATGAAGCTTTTACTTGCTTTTCTATACATATATATGTTGATAGTTAACTGTGATTAAAATATATGTTTTAACTATTTATTCAATTTAAAATTGTAATATTAATTTTTGTGGACTAGATTTATCTAAATCTAGCCGTGATAACCCAAATTTCTCGAGTAATATTAAAATAAGAATTAAATAAAGAAATTTCTTATTAGATGAAATGTTATGTGATATTCTAGTGCAAAAGGATTATGTGTCATACAATATGTAATGTTGTGTATAATAAAAATACTAGAATTATATATTTATTATATTTAAGTAAAGTGTAGGAGTAAATTATGAAAGGAAATTAGATGGGTAAAATTAGAATAATTTATAATATTTTAATGTGGTAAATTGGTGGCATTAAATATACTTCATGTATAGCCACTATTTTATTGAAGAAATCCTATATTACATTATTGAGTGTAAGGTATACATGTATTTAATGTGGTGTGAATATATTAATATATTTACTATAGTTAAATAAATTGAGAATACAATTTATCTAAAGGAAAAATAATAATTGAGTATATGATATTATATTATATGGTTAATGGTATAATATTTAATATTATACTTGAAGGATGTAAAGTAAAAATATGAGATGATATCAATATATAAAATATGTATATTGGTATCAACTAGTTAGTAAATTAAATTCATATTTGAATAAGTGATTGAATATATTAAATTATATATTTAAATATTTAGAGTGGGATAAGATAGAAAGTATTGGACTATATAAATTTTACATAGCCCAAAGAATTAATTTAAAAGCCCAAAAGATTAAATAAAGTGGCCCAAAGTAAAGTAAATTGAAGAGGGGCATGTTGGACATTTGAAGTAAAAAAAAAGATGTGGGAGATAAGAGGCCACATGTGGCCGAAATAGAAAAGGAGGAGAAGGGACGACAATTAGAGGAGGAAAAGGAGGAAGTGTGAAGATATTTGTAACATATCTTATTTCTTTCTTTCTCTCTCTCATCTTTTATTTCTTATTCCCACTTGGCTATCAAAGAAAAAAACCGAGAAGGAGAAAGAGAGAAGGGGGGGACAACCATGTGAGATAAGAGGAGAGAAAGAAATGTCCTCCATAGAAGAAGAAGAATAATAATAATAATAATTAGGAAGATTTTGAACAAAGGTAACTAGTTTATGTAATTGATTTTAGTTATTCAAATCAAAGCTTGGATTTATGTTTCTAAACTCAAAAAATATGAATATACATGTTGATGAGTGTTTTATATTAGGATTTACCCATATTGGGTGTTGATTTGGTTGTTATCAAAAGGAAAAGAAAAATACATTTTCTAGTTTTGAAACCCTAACTTTTATATACTTTAAAAATCCATCGTTTTAAATCTATAACTCTTTTTTGCGATCCGTTAAAGAGGGGTGCTAGATATGTAAGTTATGTAGCAAACCCAAGTCGTAGCACTCAAAAATGATAAGTTTACAAGCCGTAGTGGCTATGAAAGCCAAAACAGTCCCGTTTTTGTGAAAGAAATAGGAACTGTTTTGGGACAGTTTCTTCCAGGGGTATTTACATCATTTTTCCGACCCTCAAAAATTATGGAAATATTTAAGATGATAATTTGATGAGTTTTCTAGATTGTGTCCAAAAATGAGATTTTTGGATGTATAGATTTAAAGTTATGAATTTTATGGGAAAAGACTGTTAAAAGTAAACCCTTATAACTCCTTGTAGTTAACTCCAAAATTTGTGAAATATTTATTGGGAGTACATGTATATAACAGGAGTATACCCTGTAAGTTTCAAATTTTTTTGACAAAAGCCCAGGTTATGATAAATGTATCAAGATTAGGCATGTTTGGCCATTTAAAAATTAGTAAACGAATTTTAAAAATTATGGGAAAAATATATGTTTAATATAGGATTATGTTCTGCCAAATCCCAGAAAATAAAATATTTTGGAACTTATTTTGTATTTTTCATGGAAATGGTTTAGTTATGAACATATGAATTAAATATGTTATGTGAAGTTGAAAATTTGGAAAATAGGATTTTATGGTTTGGAAATCCTACAAAGGGAATATGAAGATTTTTGATGAAGGTTTTTATCATTGGAAATGAAATTTTATGGGTATGACATTTTAGAATGATTAAATGCATTAATTAGTAAAGTGTAAATAATTGAAATAAATTATTTATAAGATTAAGAAATGGTTAAAATATGATTAAAATATTAATACTATTAAATTATGATATTATTAAGTGATTGATAACATTTGGATTAAAGTGTTATTAAATCATTTATTTAAAATATTATTTAATGATTAATAATATTAGTGAATGAATTTAATGTTATTTAATATGTAGGATTTAGAATCTAGCTTGCTCGATTGAAGGATTTAGAATCCAGCTTACTGGATTTAAGGATTGGTGAATTGAAGCTTGCTGGATTGGAAATCTGTTGAATCCAGGTCGTTGGATTTGGAATCCAGTTTGCTGGATTGCAATCTGGTTTGCTGGATTGATATGTTTAAATAATCCAGATTATAATATTAGTATTTGGCCTACTGGATTAGAGAAAAAAACTTATAATATGAAAGATTAAATGTTAAATCATAATGTATATGATATAGTGATTAAAGAATTATCAAATGACGATAATAATACTGATGTGTTAAAATGTTATCTAATATTTGATTTTTGTGATTAAATGTTAGATAATTTATGGATAAAGTAATAGTATTATGAGCTAACATGTATGTTATGTAAATTGAAAGATCAATCTTATAATTGATAGGTCTTTCATGAGAGATTAAATTAGATTGCTTAGCGATAATCAGCGGTGCAGACAAGTTTCCTTAACTCAAACTTGAGTTATATGTTTAAAGCATGTTGGTGAATAATTATTGTTGATTATTCACATCTATACTGATTATTGATTCGCACTTAGTGCATGTTGCATATGTTCATCTCGTATGAAAGGTTGATCACCTTCATTACCATAAGGTTCAGTGAGATGGTTCATGGTCATTGTTGACCTCCAAACATTATTGATTATGTTATGCAATTATTGAAACATGATTCATGTTATTTCACAATTATTACATTGTTGAAAACTTGAAAGCTTATTCTTTTTTTTTCAATCATGATATATCTTCATTGTATTTAAAACTTGCAGGGCAAATTTGTTGCTCACCCTTGTTATATCATGATAAAAAAAATTCAGATTAAGATGAAAGCACGAGTAAAGACGGAAGCAAAGGCAAAGTGAAAAATTAAATTATGGTGTAATTAGATTTATTAAATTTTCTGACGAAAATAACATTGTCAACCTTTTTAGATATTGAAGGTATGTATTAAGTTATTGTTGTAGACCTTGGGAATGATGTGTAAAAGTTTAATGTATAAATAATTTATATTTATATCTTCTGCAATAGTTATAAAAATGATGTACCAGATCTGAGGTATAAAGTACCCGAATTTGGGGGCATCACAATCCATATCTAACTTTTAACCGGTTCAAAGGTTGTAAAGCTGGAACCGTTTAGCTAGAATGGCTAAAATTTATTTAAATATAGATTTATTTCAAATTATTGTAAATATTAAGCAACCATGCGTCCCTAGATGTGTATTTAGAGGAAACGGGAAGCTTAGGTACGCACATGCAAGGATTTAACTAATGAATCCTTTGTTTTGAAACGTTTAAATTAACTGTTTATTTTATTTTATTATATTTGCTATGTAGGCTATTCATGTGACATTATGTGAGCCTAAGAACAACAGGATTTATGATCCAGCTGACGGATCTAGATTTGGTTCCTATAATGGACCATTTTCCGTTATACGGCTAGCTTGCAAATCCTAGATGAGCTGTTCGGGTTACTTTGATGGATTTTGTAACGACCCCAAAATTCATACAATTTAATTCTCGACTTCGGTCGTTAATAATACATTCAACCTCTAATTTTATATCATTAGACGATAATACATCCATTGAAATTTGAAAAATAATTAAAATTTTTATTACAAACTATCATCGTTCCCAAAACCTTCAACCTTTACATCTAAATATCTTAGAATCATTTTAATACTATAATAGTTTACATTCACAAAATAATATTACAATTCAACATTAATACATTAATTGAAACCTTAAACATGGTTCAAATAATAATAACACAACCAAAGTATATAAATCTTCAAGTATCACATCTGATTCATGTCTTTCAAGTAACACATAACTTTACCTTGAATCTTGAACCTACAAAAGTGGTTATTTACAAGGTTGAGCTCGACAGCCCAGCAAATTTAACAATCTATCATGTTTCACATAACACACAATTCATGCATTACATATTTCTAATTTATCGAGTTATATTATACAACATGTATGTGTTATCACATATCACATATAAATTGAGTTCCATAACCCAATTAACTTGGTCATATTTTGACTTTAACAATTCATAAAGCATGGTATGTAACTCACCACATAATCACATTTAATCCACAAACATAATAGAACTAAAAAACTTGCCTTGGATGTTGTTTAATGTTTATAACTTATCTGCGTTGTAATGATCCTACACAAATTGTGGATACATACATGTACATATTAGTTTCACATACAAAATTCACGTACTCAATGTAAACTAATTTTATTTAACTATAATATTGTGTTCTTGTCTTAAAACCATTCCATGTTTTTTAGAAACTTTTGTCCGTTATAACCTTTTTACGCCCAAAAAAGTTCTCTCATGGATTTAGTATGTAAATACTTTACGTATCAAAACATAAACCATTTATATCCCCTTGATTTTACATTACTAGGTTCAATATAATTTCAAACGGATTTGCGCATTTCATTATGTTACATATACGTTTTACATATCATTTTCCGAATTACGCTCACATAGTTATGAAAACTTACATTTACATTACATATCTATCATTTTCTTTAAATTTAAAGTTAGTTTTCGCGATATATAAGCATTTTATAATATCTATACATCTCTCTCGGTGTTTTGTTACATGTTAAACAGCGATAAAACCACCCAAAAGCGTTATGGAAAAATCGCACGCTGAACAGCCCATGGCTGCTGCTATCTGTTGTTGCCACAAGGCAGTAGCCCCTCACCTTTGACACCCACTCTGCGGCTTAATAGCTTGTAATCTACTTATCCAATCGTAAGGCATTTTTTAGTATGTTTTTCATGGCATACAAGACTATTTTTAACAAATACTAACCTCTCATTTCGGGTTTGTTAAGTAGTCTAAAAAGCGTGCCAAAAATTGACATTCATAGCAGTCTTCAATTTTTTTCCCAGCTTTACTCTCTCTCGCTAAAACAGTCATAACTAATTCGTTTCAAAATATTTTTGAGCGATTCTTAAGCCCACGCGAAGCTAACTTCCGAGGCTACAACTTTCATTCTTTGACTATTTCCAAATTCAAAACACAGTATTCCAGAAAATTCGTTCAAGGTGACTGCCCCGAGTTGGTTAGACAGTTTTGACATCATAACTCTTTGCTCCGAAGTCAGAATTAGTCCGTTCTGGAGTCTATGGAAAGCTAATTCAGTGTACTATAACATACCAAAAGCCCAGAAGTTTTTGGAAACATTAACTGATCTAAATAGTGTCCCGAATAGCACGTCCCGCTACTGACCTTTAGTTTGACAAATTCGACATATTTCTTTCCAATCACCGTAACTCCCTCATCCGAGGTCGGAATGAGGTCATCCCAAAGCCTATGGCTTCCTAACTCAGTGCATTACAACTACCCAGAAACTCAGAAGTTTTCAGCAACATAGCTATTCCGTAATTTGACACTATAGTCACTGTTCATTCAGTTTTCATTTCTAGACATGGTTTACTAAAATCACCACGGATTCATTTTAACTCCGTTTTGGTTCATTCAAGTTTGGAAATCTTCAAAACTTAGAGGGATATAACACACAATCATCAAATTAAGCTTTTAGACATAAATCAAAAGCACAAAAGGTCCTCAAGCTCAGTCCCAAAAATTGCCCAACAAGGTTCTTTGTAAATCTTTTATTTTGTGAGTTTTGGTTACACTTGGATGATGTTAAGGCTTCATATCTCTAATTACAATCATTAGAACTCATTTACATAATCAATTACAAGCCAAAATAAACATAATAAACTAACTAGTTTACTAACAAAACTAACTAAACTTCCAAAATACAAACTTTAACTAACAAACTAAATACAATATTTAAAATAATAACATTACCAAAAATTAAATATAAAACATACCCGAAAATACGAATTCCACAAATTGAATACGTACTCGACCAAAATTTAATAAGAACATCTTTATAAAAAGTCCTCCCACAACAAAGCCTTTCTCAAAATTGGAGGCCTTATTGTTGGTGAATGAAACAAAGGATCAAGCCCTTCTATTTATAGGTTTAGCAAAGGGTAAGTTCTCAATTTAGTTGATGTGGGACTTGGTTTATACTAATTCTAATTTGTTTATACTAATTTTTTCCTATTTTCAACATGCTGAGTGTATTCATTCATCACAAATTCGTTTCTTAACCAATTCGATCCGTTCAAGTTGCGTTGTTTTCGTTTTATAGAGGAGAACAACAATCATCCATCAATTTAAAGTTTCCATCACGAATTCATCATCAACTTTAGTCCCAAAGTACACCAAAACATACATTACAATCAAAATCCAAATTCCTCTTCTTTAGTATAAATACATGAATTTGATTTATGAAAATTTGTTTCTAGATGACCACTATCAAATTATAAATATCTAATAAAATATATAACATCGTAACCCAAAAATTCATTAACCAAAACTCCAATTTTAAAAGAAACTCAAGAGAACACATAAACTAGAAATATAAACTAGATTATGTACATTTAATTCCTTAAGAAATAAAATTAACCTTATCAAGAAAAATTATAATTTCTTTTCAACCATTATAATCATAACATTATTTAACAAATTCTCACTCCTCTAATTTAATTATTTAATTAAATTAGAATATCACAATTATACTCTCGTAATAAAATACGTATAAATTGCATCTATTTTATCACACTTAAATAAACTATCCCATAACAATTTTCATCAAATATTTATTTAATATCATAAATATTTATTTTATTCCATAAAGTTTCCAACTAAAATATTTAATGTACTTAATAAATATTTTACTTGCATTATACTAATATTTACATTTTTATGCAACATATTACCTTCTCACTTTATTAAATCAATTATACTTGTATTAATTCACTATTTTAATTAAGTGAATTATTCACACTATTTATGAAACTTAACTCATAATAATTTCCATTGCCCATTAAGGCATAATAATTAAAATTATATTATCTCATAACATAATTTTAACTTCATTAAATTAACTAATATTATTTAATTTCTTTAATAGTTTAATTAACTATTAAATCTCACATTCCCCAACATATGAATATATAATTCTCTTCACACTAAATCATATAATTCAAAATATATAAACCTCATAATAAGAATTTTAATTATTAAATTCTTATTTTAATAACTTCTGAAAATTCGGATTGTCACATCCTTCCCTCCTTATAAGGATTCCGTCCTCGGAATCAAAGAAACCTCCCTTACTCGATTTTTACCAAATCTCTTTTCAAAATTTACTCGGAATATTACATTCACCCTTTCTTCTAAGAATTTCTTCCTAAAAATTTTATCTATTAATCTTTAATCATTCAATCTATCAAAATAGATTTTACGTTAATACTTTATTCTGTCATTGGGTTCTATAACCACTTTCTTTCCACAAAGATCTTTCTACAATTATTAACTTTTCTATTAAAAGTTTTACATTATTCTTTGATAACTCATCTCCTTCTCATTTCAAAATTTATTTTCTCACTTATTCAACATATCCATCATTCAGTGTCTCATTTTACGACTTACTTCTTTCTAAGGAATATCATCCTTACCACATTCGCCTTTTAGAATATAAAGAATCTTCCACAATTGCTCAATAACTGGGAAGTAGTATGAATAACTCAAGAATTAAAATGATTCCAAATCATGCTGAGGGTCATAAGACTTTGAACTACGTCCACGGTTATAAGTACTATTTCAACTTAAACCTTAATGAAATCGTTAGACTATAGGGACTCCGTGCTTAAGTCATTAAGCCCTTCGTCACGATGTGTTGTGCACAAACATTTAAACGCTTGCCAGATGTCCATAGTTATAAGTAATCTTTCAACTTAAACTTTAAAAGTCATAAGACTATAGGGACTCCTCGTACTTAGGGGGATCAGCCCTTCGTACAATGTATTGTGCACAAACATCTAAACGCCTCTGCGGAATCCCCTATAAAAGGGTTGTTCATCTCAGCTTTTCAACATCTGAATCCGCACCAAAACAATTTGGTTTGGCATAGTTTGACAAAGAATGTTTGAATTCCATGAACATCTTTCAATAGTCGTCTAGCTGAATCAAATAACATAAAATTCTACAACAATTTGGACATCAATCGAAATATACATATACATACATATATATATATATATATATATTCTCATATCTTAAAGAAATCTCAAAAATCTTTTTATGACGTAAACGATACCGTATCAGATTTACAAATCCATTTGAAGATTCTGTCATTTGGTGATTTTATCATACAACATCATACCATAGTGGGCTGACGATCCTTAGATCACAACCAACACTAAGTAATACTGCATTGATGACTCCATCATTTTTATCATCTCTGCACCAGGTTCCATGATGCATTGATGATATAAAAAAAATACATTTTGATATATTTCAAATCATTTTTGTCTAGCTGAAACAATTAGCATAGACATATGAATAACGGTATTATTTTTAAATCTCATTGGTTTCATCATTTGATCCAATATTTTTTAAGAAAATAGAAGTGCAAACATCAACACGAAGTCAATAAATTTCGAAAGTCTAGCATAGCTAGTAGATTTAGAATATCCAGGTATCCATCAACTTCAATCTTTACTTCATTACTTCGTTACTTAACCATTCTATCAATCTTCAAATTCATCAATGCTCTCTATACTATAACTGTTTTCTACCCAAAATAGTTCATCAAACTTACCACACTTTGGAAATCTAGGAACTTGCCACAATAATATGAGTTTAAGAACTTGTCCTAGTCAGACCATAGGCGTCCATTCGCTGAGCGGTTCAAAATATACCATATTATTATGAGTCACGAACTTACCATATGTATTAGTTTTAAGAATCGCACCTAATCCTAATAATATCTTACTAATCTTAATAGTTTCTAACTATCAAATATATACATGAGAAAAGAATCACCTTTTCGCCACATACACATTGATAGCGCGACACCAACATTCCAATAATTATCAATGTGATAAACTAAGCACAAGCACAAAACCCTCGCCTATACAAAGGTTTGTACAACTCAGCCATCACATGAGTCCTCAATTGAAATCCCACCTAACTCTATCTTACTCTTAACTTGCTCTTTGCTCGATATGAATTTTTTGTACCTCATCATCTATAACTCCTCGTGAGTTATCTCGTACTATATCATAGTACATTAACTTCATAGCATCAAGGTATAATTATTCAAACATTGCAGACCATCTTTCTTTTATAACTTAAACAGATCACATCGTGATCTTATTCTATAACCATCTCGCTTAAAATTCTTTTCATAACCCGTGATCGTTTTGTTTTGCGATCCTCTTTCTTTCCTTTTTCATCATTTATGATTTGATTTATGCTTTTAATCTAACAGACTTTGTCTATTCATCATTATTCGTTATCTTGGCTATTGGAGTTAGGCAACTCCCATTTTTATCTTTATATCTCTTCAAGATTCTTCCTTGAATTTTCTTGTTTATATAACAATTCTTCATTTAAGAATTTCCAACTTCATTTATATTGCTCCACATTTCATTCGAGTTCCACATTTTCATCATACGTATCCATTTTCTACACTTGGTACACATCGAGTCTCTAATAATTTCAATATTGTACGCTGAGTGGTTTCCCACAAACAACCAACAAACTAGGTTTCGAGTTGCTAGTTTGTATATACCTCCGCTCTATGAAGGAGTCATTTAGCCCAGATACCATACATCAACTATTAAAGAGTTTGATTGTACCATACTTAAATATAACCTTTTATTCTTAACTTTACATCCTTATTATTGGAGTTGGGTAACCCCACATTCAGATTCCTTATAACTCTGCGAGATTCTTCTTTGAATCCTCTCACGCATGTTTTAATCCCTTCTTTATAAATTTCTTAAATTACTTCTTATTATTCAAACTCTACTTGAGCTTATTCTCTCATTATCTTCACCTTCCTTCTCTAAGGTTATAGCCTACGGTACTCCTACCTAATGTTTATAACCTACGACTTTGATACCAACTGTAACGACCCCAAAATTCATACAATTTAATTCTCAACTTCGGTCGTTAATAATACATTGAACCTCTAATTTTATATCATTAAACGATAATACAACCATTGAAATTTGCGGTATAATTAAAATTTTCAATTACAAACTATCCTCGTTCCCAAAACCTTCAACCTTTACATCTAAATATCTCAGAATCATTTTAATACTACAATAGTTTACATTCGCAAAATAATATTACAATTCAACATTAATACATTATTCGAAACCTTAAACATGGTTCAAATAATAATAACACAACCAAAGTATATAAATCTTCAAGTATCACATCTGATTCATGTCTTTCAAGTAACACATAACTGTACTTTGAATCTTGAACCTGCAAAAGTGGTTATTTACAAGGTTGAGCTCGACAGCCCAGCAAATTTAACAATCTATCATGTTTCACATAACACACAATTCATGCATTACATATTTCTAATTTATCGAGTTATATTATACAACATGCATGTGTTATCACATATCACATATAAATTGAGTTCCATAACCCAATTAACTTGGTCATATTTTGACTTTAACAATTCATAAAGCATGGTATATAACTCACCACATAATCACATTTAATCTACAAACATAATAGAACTAAAAAACTTGCCTTGGATGTTGTTTAATGTTTATAACTTATATGCGTTGTGATGATCCTACACAAATTGAGGATACATACATGTACATATTAGTTTCACATACAAAATTCACGTACTCAATGTAAACTAATTTTATTTAACTATAATATTGTTTTCTTGTCTTAAAACCATTCCATGTTTCTTTAGAAACTTTTGTCCTTTATAACCTTTTTACGCCTAAAAAGGTTCTCTCATGGATTTGGTATGTAAATACTTTATGTATCAATACATAAACCATTTATATCCCCTTGATTTTACATTACTAGGTTCAATATAATTTCAAACGGATTTGCGCATTTCATTATGTTACATATACGTTTTACATATCATTTTCTGAATTACGCTCGCATAGTTATGAAAACTTACATTTACATTACATTTCTATCGTTTTCTATACATTTAAAGTGAGTTTTCGCGATATATAAGCATTATATAATATCTATACATCTCTCTCGGTGTTTTGTTACATGTTAAATAAATACAAAACCACCCAAAAGCGTTATTTAAAAATCGTATTGTTTGAGCAAATACCATACAGTCCGCAAGGCAAGCCCACCTTCTACTGACACACCACTCCATGACTTAATAGCTTCCAATCTACTTATCCAAGGATCAAGCCCTTCTATTTATAGGTTTAGCAAAGGGTAAAGTTCTCAATTTAGTTGATGTGGGACTTGGTTTATACTAATTCTAATTTGTTTATACTATTTTTTTCCTATTTTTAACATGCTGAGTGTATTCATTCATCACAAATTCGTTTCTTAACCAATTAGATAAGTTCAAGTTGCGTTGTTTTCGTTTTATAGAGGAGAACAACAATCATCCATCAATTTAAAGTTTCTATCACGAATTCATCATCAAATTTAGTCCCAAAGTACACCAAAACACACATTACAATCAAAACCCAAATTCCTCTTCTTTAGTATAAATACATGAATTTGATTTATAAAAATTTGTTTCTAGATGACCACTATCAAATTATAAATATCTAATAAAATATATAACATCGTAACCCACAAATTCATTAACCAAAACTCCAATTTTAAAAGAAACTCAGAACACATAAACTAGAAATATAAACTAGATTATGTACCTTTAATTCCTTTAGAAATAAAATTAACATTATCAAGAAAATTATAATTTCTTTTCAACCATTATAATCATAACATTATTTAACAAATTCTCACTCCTCTAATTTAATTATTTAATTAAATTAAAAATCTTAATTATACTCGCGTAATAAAATACGTTATAAATCGCATCTATTTTATCACACTTAAATAAACTATCCCATAACAATTTTCATCAAATATTTATTTAATATCATAAATATTCATTTTATTCCATAAAGTTTCCAACTAAAATATTTAATGTACTTAATAAATATTTTACTTGCATTATACTAATATTTACATTTTCATGCAACATATTACCTTCTTACTTTATTAAATCAATTACTTGTATTAATTCATTATTTTAATTAAGTGAATTATTCACACTATTTATGAAACTTAACTCATAATAATTTCCATTGCCCATAAGGCATAATAATTAAAATTATATTATCTCATAACATAATTTCAACTTAATTAAATTAACTAATATTATTTAATTTCTTTAATAGTTTAATTAACTATTAAATCTCACATTCTCCAACATATGAATATATAATTCTCGTCACACCAAATCATATAATTCAAAATATATAAACCTCATAATAAGAATTTTAATTATTAAATTCTTATTTTAATAACTTATAAAAATTCGGGTTGTCACAACTTTCATGCCCATAAAGGCCCATAAAGAGCTCGACACTTGTATGTATATTATTGTGTCAAAGATTCTTCGCATCTCGAGAATAAAATCAAAATAAGAATATGGAATAAAATGGAAGTAACAAAGGCCTCAATTACTATGTGAGCATAAGGGTTTAAAAGCCTGTTTTCAAAATATCATTTTTACATGCCTTATATTAAAATTGAACTTTTATACAAGTCAAACCCTTTGTATATAGTTGCAAACGAGGCATAACACTACTTCTAAATAATGCACTTAGGCCCAATTAACTGCACACACACTTCAAATAATTAGGGAATTAAAAAGACGCGATAACCTTATTTTCACGGAAGTCGGGGGTGCCTAACACCTTCTCCCCACTTAAGCAAGTCCCCGAACTCTATGAATCTCATTATTCAAGGCCTATTAAATAGAGTCCAATAATTAGGCCTTTTTTTAAAACTTTTCATAACTCGGTTGAGTTGTATAGCCATTTCACCACTACCAAGTGGCAACTCTAAATTTTTAACTCGTCGACATTTTGTTTCAGACTCTTTTGTCAAACTCGCCCTTTTAAACAAAATTCAAGACACATATAGAGAACATAAAGGGTAAGAAAGACTAAAAGAGGATTCCAAAAGGAATTTTTTCCCGACATCAACAGAGGCTATGTACCAATATTTTGCACCTATGTACTTTTGTAAGATGAACTGTTCTGTGATTAAATTGTTCAAGTGATAAGATTTTTGTTTATTCATAAACTTCATTAAGAATGAATTTATGCTGATTATTTTGGCTAGACAAAATGTTAAGATATTAATTGAGTTAAGGTGTATATACAGTTGTGCTTTTCAATCGTTAACTTGTAGGATATGAGTTAAACAACTCCTTTGTATGGGCAAAGGTTTAAGATGAATTAGAAAACCGATCTAGCTCACTGTTAAGACAGTGTAAATGAGACGGAAAACTAATTCATTAGTTTTAGGTGGGGAGCCACTCAATTTACTATATTGATAATTGTTGAGAACTCAATTTGTGTTGTGTTTTGTATACATATGTCGAAAAGGTGATTCTTTTCACATTTGTATTTGTGTAGGATGAGTTGAGACCTAGAAGTGTTATATGATATATTGTTGTTAATATATATGAGAAAATAGATATTATTAATGTTTAAAAATGATAGAAATCAAAATAATTCATGTTATTCGAGCTGCTTCATCACTATTGTTCAGTTATTGAAGTTTTTAAAGAAAGAATATTTGATTCTTGATTTTGTTGTTTATTCAACTACTATAACTTGTTGGGCAATTGAATGCTCACACTTGCTTAAAATAAAAAATATTTTCATCAAAGGTAGAAAGAACTGAATAATCTGGTATAGATTGAGGTGAAGATCAAGTTATCGACTTGAAGAGTAATTTGTTAAACTTTATATGTATCTTTTGTGACGGATAAAAATCATGTGTATTAAGGAAGTAAGAAAATAATGTAATGTTCATTATTTATTTATATTAAAGATTTGAAGGTAATATAATATGAAATTAGAATAAATATATTGTAATATTTTGAAATTTTAAGTATATCTTTAGGATATATGGATGTGTATGAAATGAGTAGCACCGTAACGCACCGAACTCGTGTATGAAGAAAGACCGGTCCTGACAACGTCACATCTATCACTTCTCAAATTTTAAACATTTGGTTCTTCCTTTGAACTCTTGAATCAAACAATTAAAATTCAGATATCAAAATTTTCACCTCAATTCTCAAAAGGTATCACCAGTTGGGGCTTTTACCTCAGACATACTCTTTTTAATAGTGAGACATGCTTTTTTTTAATAGTGAGAAGTGGTCGAAGTTGCTACCACCAAGATTAAAAACTGATAATAGAGGCTTTTATATTTTCTGTTTTGCATTTCAGGTCACTGCTATGGCAAATTCTGCCCCTAATTGTTCCTTGTAATTAAATTCTCGAATTTCCCTTAAATAGTCTGCGACGCCCTCAAATTCAGACACTCATATCTTGAATTTGGTTCGTCACATACTAATTCTAATATCATACTAAAATCATCAACAATGGAAATAATAGAATAATTTACATTGATATAATATAAATATTCACGTCCGAAGGTACCGTAACCGTCACTACAACAATCCAGTAATTAAACTTAAATATAATTTAATCATCCTTAATACATCATAATAAGCATAACAATAATAATAATACTTCTACACTTAAAGGACTAAGTTATTCTGTAGCCTTCCCCTGTCCTTTGTCCTTTCCTGATGTACCGCCTTGCTCTGCCTTAATTGTAATGTTTTTAGGGAAGTAAGAATGTGCAACAAGTTTGCTCAACAAGTAATATAGCAATAAGAATAAATAGTTATAACGTTCGAATCTTCAAAGGTATAACAATAATTGATAGTTCAAGGATATCAAGAAGTATCAAGAGTTTTCATTAAGTGTCGCCATAGACTGAAGGATATCAACAAAATTTCAAAGTTTATTTATTTCAAGGTTCAATAAGAATGAATAGTCAGCAGTCACTAAGGACTAAGAACTCTTACTAGAATTAATAGTATTATACCATAATCCAATATAAATGAGTACAACAGGTGATTAGCCTAAAGTACCATACGTTATGCATAACATTTAAACATGCTAGTATGTGTGCACGTCGGTTTCCCGATAAATATATAATATCCCCTTCAATGAGGGTTGTTCATCTCCGTATATTTATAAGAATTTGCACCAAGTCGATTGGTTTGGATAGCTTTCTAACATATGATCTTTTGTCTACTCGAATCGAATAGCTTAGACAACCTTTAAGAACATTGAGTTCAATTCTCGTAACATGAATCAATATATAAAATTCAACTTCCGATTAGGAATCATAATCATACGAATGTAGATATTTGTTTAATACAAGTATGTTTGATATAACAACAATTCGAAGTTTCACAATAAGAAATACGGTCTAAATACTTGCATTCAACTATAAGAATGAAGTTAGGAAACTAGCAATAATGTAGGAAGTTTAAGATTAGATACTTGCATAATATTCAAAGTCATGTAAGTTAGAAAACTAGCGTAATCATAGATTCCTTGCATAAAGTAAATGCATAGGTTAGGATACTTGCCTTAAGCGTTGATTACCACTTATAGCGTAAAATCACCTCAATGAACTATATTATCCTATTTATGTATGTATAAGTATTCATTAGTCACACACACCTAGACATACATATCCACATACATTTATCACACATATCTAAACTCGTGTAGGCTATACACAGTCAAACTCACAGAGGCATAATTCACCTTGTTCTTACTGTAGACACTCGAAATTTTATTTTCCTGTTACTAACTATGTAGGAGGGCAAAAGCATCTTTTTCACACTCCAAAGATAACCCTGGAGGACCACAACATCGATTCCAACCTCAGAGATAACCCAGAGGATATTCAGAGTCAACAACATGACAACCTCAGAGATAACCCTGAGAAAAGACTGCTACAACTGCACGAACACCGGAGATAACCCTGGGAGGGGCAAAATGGTCATTTTGCCAACTCAACTTCACTTCAAATCAAATAGACCCATTTTAACTCAAATTTATTCAAAAGAAGTCCCACAAGAACCATATCTTAACTTCAGAGCACAAACTATGCAAAATAGCTCACCGGATTGCCTGACGGAAACCCAGAAATGCTATTTCGGCCATGGACCCATCTTCCCGAAATCAAAAAATGGAAAAATCCTATGTCATTGTGTAGCTCTCGAAAATAGCTTTCTAGAATGGTATGGCACGCTTCTATCGGACTCCCGAAATGAACTTTATGAAGGACCGAGCGAACAACAGGTTGTCCGAGTGTATGTACTTCGACATGGTGGGATCCACATTGTTGGGTATCCCGGGCAGCCACAGGTAGACCTACGGCACCCCCCTCTATATATAGAGGGATTCAGTGGCCTTATTTTCAAAAGAAATAGCGAGGAAACTCCGTCCAATTTCCTTTGCACACTATAGACTAAGTGCTTTCTCATTTCAAACACTTTTGAGCTTATATTGTGTCATATTTTCACCGGCGGGAGCTGAGTGTTCATCCATTTAAATTTATTGAAGTCTTCTTTGGCGGTCCACTGTAAGCCTTCTTACACACTTTAAAGCCTTTCTCTTCATCTTTTTCACACGCCATTCTTCACGTTGAAAGTCAGGTTACAGTGTGTATGCCCTTAATTTCTATCTCGTGGTTTCATTTCAGTTTGTATATATATATATATATATACTTATATATACTTATATATATATATATATATGGACTAACATTATCGAGTTATGAACTGTGTTCGATGAGCCTGAATTTTACATCCTGAGCGTTTATCGCTTTAATATATATATATATATATATATATATATATATATATATATATATATTACATTTAATCCTCACTTTGAGTTTACTTAAATGGCGGTTGATCGCCTTTACAGCTTTCTTTACTTTTCGTCTCGCTTGGAGTATTCTCCATGGTGGTTGATTGCTTTTATAACTTTATTTACATTTCTCATCCCCCCATGGAGGTGCTTCATGGTGGCTGATCACGTTTGTATATATATATATATATATATATTTACAACTTCTATATATATAACTGCTTACTGCTTTTTAATCAATTGCGGCATCATGTGAGCCTAGGAATCATGTGATCACAGATTTAATCTACTGGATCTAGATTCGGTTCCCGTGATAGACATTTTCAGCTAGAAGCAGCTTGTAAATTTATTCACGGTGTTTGGATTTCCTCAGATGGTTTTCATGTCCATGAGGGGTTCGGAACTGCTTTGTATATTATTTTCTCGAAGATCCTTCGCATCTCGATAATTAAAAATAATCAAGCCGAACACTTATAAAAATGGGAAGGTAAAAGGTCTCAATTACTATTGAGCACAAGGGTTTGAAAAAACCCCTTTTATAAAACAACACTGCCATATCTTGTTTAAAACTGAATTTTTATACAAATTCAAATAGTGTGTATATAGGTGCGAACGAGGCCTCGCAGTACTTCTAAATAAATTGCACATTGACCCAGACACACACATATTCACATAACAATTTCTTGAAAAGTGGTGGTCACCGTGGTAACACGAATGTCGGGGGGTGCCTAACACATTCCCTCCGCATAATCAAGTCCCCGGACCCTAATGAATCTTTGTTTCACCGACCCGTTTAGCAGTGTCACATCACTGGGTTAATGTGCAAATCTTTTCACGGTTGTGTTGGTACAACCATATAAAAACCTACTTGCTACTCTTAACAGTCCATCGTCGACATGACACATGTCGAACCTTTTTCACTTGTTTTTTCAAATAAATCTCACCTAACATGAGAACACCAAAGAACAAGTAACGAAAAGGGACAAGTAAAAATCCCGACGTCGACACTTACTTTTTAAAAATCTTTAGGAACATTAGTCTCTTACACTCCTCTCATATTTGAAACATTACTTAAGTTAATCATTCTAATTTAAGTTGTTTCACAAATACATGTTAAAGAACCATTAAGCTATGTTTGGCCCCTTTCTATTTACTTTCGGAAAATGTTAATTTTACTCACAAATTTTCATTTTACAAAGTCAAAAGAGTTCATTATATAAATTATTAACCATAGTGTTCATTAAACCACATAACATTGCCGAACAACCTCTTTCTACGCATGCTTGCATATATTAGATTTATTTGTATGTAATTAGTATAGCTCTCTACTTAGAACTCTTTTAGTTCATGCTTGCATAGTTTATAGCGTGTTTAACTAGATGTGCAAATATGTCGGTTATCTCTAGAGGCATAAAGCATCCTATCATAGTTGTTTAAAAGTTCACAAAACAAGTCGTAGAGTTTTCAACTCAATTGGTTTTCAAATCTTAAAATTTCATGACAAACAACTAAGACATCAAAGTACGTTGAATTCATATGTCATACATATGTATAAAACTAACTAAGTTGTGAATACTTACTCAAAAGGTTAGATTTCAAAAAGGCGTAAGGTTTTCTAAACATAGTTTTCGCCTTTTAGCTTTTCTTTCAAAAATTTTAATTCAAACTCCAAACCTACTAAAATATCTTGCAATATGTATTGATACATGTTTAAGGATTATGTATGCTCTTTAAGTTAAGTTAGGTTAGGTCAGTTTAGGGCTCTATGCGTCGAACAACAAAAAATAGCTTTTCAAGTTATCGCAGACTTCCATTTGGCGGGCCCTTTGTATCAAGAGACCTTCACGTCGGGCCTAGCTACTGCAGTTTGAAAATGCCACTCCCACTGCTACGAACTAGCACGCCATTATCTCAACCAAACAACAATGTAATGATACCCAATTGATATAAATTTACTACCAAACATCCCTAGCATGATTCTAACAATTCCAAACACATAAACAATCAAATTCAAGATTTTTGCCATTTTTTCAAAAGTTAACACATTTAGCAATTATCTTCGCTACGGATTCGTTACTTGACCAAATTACTCCGTTTAACTGTCGTTAATTTCGTATTTAACCATATTAACAATTTCTAGCATCAATTGACAGATTTTATCATGCTTCAACCATAAATTTTTCAACTCAAAACAAGTATTTTAGCATTTTTCTAAGAACTTTGCAAAACTTGAATTGAAGAACATATAAAGGGATATTACCTTCTGTGAAGCTGAAATGCTAACTCTAGCTTCTATTTGCAGATTATATATACTCAACCAAACCACAATCACACACAACTTGAAGTTTAACAGAGAACTTAGCAAAAAGACTGTGAATGAGGAGAGCTCCATTTATAGGGAAACTTGTGACCAGATTTGTGCTTTGCTCAATGAATTAAACCATTGGAATGGAGAAGAAGATGATGGATATGGGGGATTTGGTGGAGGAGCACTATTGAGACCACTCCCTTCCTCATGATTTTCTATCATTGAGGTTGGCAATGAGAGATTAGGTCAATGGCCTCTAATGCTCAGCATTTGCCAACCACTACTAGCATACATGGGTTTATTTGATATTTGTCCCCAAATGAGCATATACACCCACTCATACATTACACATAGAATTATATAATCCATGTACATTGGTTTATTTCAAATAATATTTACATTAAATTAGAATATAATTTAGTTGAGTAGCAATATTATTTTTCATAAAGCTCATTATTCCACTTCTACATAAATATTAAAATAATCATTTCATATTAATTATTTATTTAGTCAAAGTTATTTTCCTTCATAGGTTTAGAATACCAATTTAAATACTCCTACACACATCATGGGGTCACATAAGACTCTTTCATACAACTTACTAAATTACTTAAGTCAAGCTTACTTTTATCATATAGTTTTATATAATAATTATTTAC
The DNA here is from genome assembly GCA_020205615.1 of Panax quinquefolius. Classification (NCBI taxonomy): domain Eukaryota; kingdom Viridiplantae; phylum Streptophyta; class Magnoliopsida; order Apiales; family Araliaceae; genus Panax; species Panax quinquefolius. The sequence continues at coordinate 861,465 of JAINUW010000177.1, read as the reverse complement.
ATTTCAATGTAACACCTCATTTTATATTGAAGCAAAAACCTTATTATATAAATGATTTCTCCTCATATGCTATTGTTCATAATAATAGGAATTAGTGAATCACATTATGTAATTAATTATTTATTAATAGTACTAATTAATTTAATCCATTTCATGATTAATTAAATTAGCACTTTCTCATTTCACCACCGCGACACCCCTAAATCTGGGTACTTCATTCCCATAAGATTTGGTGTTCACTGTCTAAACATTCATTTCTAACTACCCAAAAATACTAAAATTTAAACAATAAACTTTCCCATTAAAGGGTTACATCAATAAGTCCAATAAAATCTCCCAGGTTATCTAACCTTTAAAACAAACATCAAGTGCGAAAAATTAAATAATTACATCTCAACAATCAAAACAAAGTATGACAATATAAAAATCAACAGATTTACAAGTCTTCAACACTTGCTCATCTTTCGTTTCCCTTTACTAGTTGTAGGTTCATCAACCTTCTCAATTTTAGCTGTAATGGTTATATAAGCAAGAGTGAGCAAAAAAAATGCTCACTTGAATCGACAATGAATAATAACAACATAATAACTGCCAATGGATAGGCTCAATAGAACTGAAATATATTCTCTATCAATGATAATCAAGAACTGAAAACAGAATTTGAAATATATCTGAGGGTCACAAGACCACGAACTATGTCCAAGGTTATAAGTATTCTTTCAACTTAAACCTAAACAGTCATAAGACTGTAGGGACTTCCCGTACTTAGGGGGATCAACCCTTCGCACCATGTATTATGCACAAATATCTAAACGCTTCACGTAAATTATCCCCTATAGTAGGATTGTTCATCTCAGTATTTAGAATACAAGTCCGCACCAAAGTAAGTTTGGTTTGGATAAGTTTCAAGGTAATTTAGAGTTCTACGAACATCAATTAAGGATTAGTTGAATGAAAAGTATAAAAACTATTCAAGGATTTGATAACAACAAAATATGAAATAACCATGAGTTATAAGTGATTAAACATCACGCATCAAAATCATACATTAGGAATACTGAAAAGTGTTGAAAAGTAAAATAAACCTTGCTTGAACAATAATAATAAGCTCAGGTTACATTTGTTGACAATAAGGAAATAATTTAGGATCTTTGTTCAATGGTTTGCATCATACAACATGAATAGGATTCAAAAGCTTAATAAAAGATTAAGTAACTTGTGAACTCTTAAAAGTAAAGCACAATAGCGAAAAGTAAACTTTGTTGAATAATAGAATAACAAAGGTTTGCGTGAATGTAATCAAGTTAGGATACACAAGAGTAAGATTAAGACTTGCTCAACTGTAATTAAGATATGACAACTTAAATAAAAGATTGGGGTTTTAAAACTTGCCTTACGTGTAAGTTAAACCGTATACTTGATTATAAATATCCTATACACATGTCATCATGACATAATTAGTTACTACATGTACTCATTACATAATTAAGTATCTATTTCATATACAACTTGTAGTCTTAGGTTCAACTATTTGGTTAAACCATAACTTTTTCACATAATTCATTAATTGCTAATAATATTCTCACACTTGGTACTATAACACCACAATATGTCAGAAATAACATTTTAACAGTCATAGCATTACTCTTTATCAACAATTATAGAATTGTATAATTAAAATAAATTTTCCGCCAATATCAAGAATCAGTACTAAGTACTACTAAGTTTGCACTAGAAATGAAATATGCACATGAGACAAAGGTCTATGGTCAAGGCGTCATAAATACTGGAATTGTACTACTTGGTATGGCTTATAGCGTCAAGTACGCCCAGCATACAAAGGTTCACGAAGAACACAAACAAAGCCAAATTGGCCTACAAGTTACTTTCTAACCACCAATTTAACACATATAAATTACATAGACTTCACAAAAACATAACTTAAGGTTTTATACATGTTCTTAACTATTTAAACAACATAATCATCAACATTATAAGCTTTAATTTCATTGTTTCTACTATTTCTTCACCCTTTTGACATTCATAGTGAAATTCATCATTGTGAATTCATTTATCAACCAAAATAGTTAATTTAAATTACTTTGTTTTCGTTTCTATATGCATTTTCACAATCAATATTCAATTCATGGTTTATACCATGAATTGGGTATCAATTTTGATTCTAAATTAAGCCATATCTAACATATATCCATATAAATTTACTATAATATAATTTTCTCCATATTAAAATATTTTACATGAATCAATTTACTCCAAATCATCTATAATACATAGGATAACAATTTATATCAACAATTATCATATAAAAATACATAATAAACAATTAATCTTTCACACCAAAATTTACTGAGAACCTTTTGTTAGAATAAAACTAAAACTAAAAAAAACTAAAATTATACCTTTAATTGCTAGAAGATATGAAAGACTTGAAAATCTTCCTCCTTCCTCTAAATTCTCAAACTCACAGAGAATCTCTCTTCTTCCTTCTCTCTTTTCTCTCTTCCTTCTTCTCTCTTTTCTCTCTTCTATCTTTTCTCTGTTCATTCTTTCTCTTCTACTTTTACATAATATACACTGATATAATATAATATAACATATACTTATAATATATATATATATATATATATATATATATATATATATATAAGTGATGTCAGTTATATCATTTCAAAATCAAAAGCCATAGGCTTGTTTGACTAAAACCATTTGTAGACAATCAAATTTTTTTGCACACCTATCATTGACATTGCAGGAGGGCAGATTTGTCTTTCATAGGTAACCCCAGAGGACAGTTCACGTCAAGTCCAGATACCATCGAAAGTTCAATCTCAACCCCAGAACACACACCAGGAGTAACAATTCCAACCTCAGAGATAACCCCGAGGCATGCAGTTCCAATACCGGAAATTCCACCGGAGAAGACCGATTAATCTCGGAGATAACCCCGAGGTATCCAGTCTCAGTTCCAACACTGGAGTAGTAGCTACCAACCTTGGTGATAACCCCAAAGAATGCAGTTCCGACGATAACCCCAAAAATGTTTGTTTCAAATGCATGCGATCAGCTTTAATCTCGACACTCAAACCGAGGCGCTCAGTACAAAACCCGGAGATAACATCGAGAATACAGGCGCACCTCAGAGATGACACTGAGGACTTTCAACATTTACAGCAGTCAAATCTCAGTGATAACCCTGAGCAATGTTTGCTTTATCAACCCAAACTGGCGATAACTCTGGTAAGGGGCAAAGTAATCATCTCGCCACTTTGAAGCCACATCACACCATCTCAACATCTTATACATACATTTCTACACAACAAGGTCCCACAAGAATCAAGGAAAACCAATCCCGAGTGACTATTGTGCAGGGTAATGAATAGAATTTGAAGCTTGAAGACCGGAGGGCACCGCCCCATCTTCATGACTTCAGCATGCCCTCTAATCCCATGCCATTGTACAACTTTTGACAACGGTCTGGTTCTTGGATGCTGAATAGGTTCGATTAATTGACAACCGAGTAGCCTGATACCCCCCCTCCATTAATAGAGGGCTTGGGGTGGCCATTTTAAGAAGAATTTTTGATCAACTTTTTTTACTTCTTTCTCACACACTTTTAAAGCCTTTCTCTCATCTTGCACACACCTTCTTCACGCTGAGAGTCGTATATATATTTCAGGTACTTGATTTCAAATTCATATTTTAGTTTGTATATACATATATATATATATATATATATATATATATATATATATATATATATTTATATATGGACTAACATTATCAAGTTATGACTCGATTTAGCCTAGACTTTGGTCTGGAGCGTTTATTTGCTTATATATATATATATATATAAACTGTGTGTCGAACTTTGTTCGATGAGCCTAGACTTTGGTCTGGAGCGTTTACTGCTTTATAATATATATACTTATATACATCAACTATCGTTTGATTTTGTCTCGATGAGCCTCGATTTTACATCCTGAGCGCTTATCGCTTTAATATATAAGTATATATATTATAAAGCAAGAACGCCTGCACTAAAAGTTCAGGCTCATCGAACAAAGTTCGACACACAGTTTATATATATATATATATAAGCAAATAAACGCTCCAGACCAAAGTCTAGGCTAAATCGAGTCATAACTTGATAATGTTAGTCCATATATAATATATATATATATATATATATGTATATATAAATATATATATATATATATGTATATACAAACTAAAATAAAACCACGGACTGAAGTCCGGGCAAATAGACGCAACACGACTCTCAACGTGAAGAAGGGTGTGTGCAAAGATGAGGAGAAAGGCTTTAAAGTGTGTGAGAAGGCTTACAGTTGGCTGCCAAAGAAGACTTCTATATCTTTAAAGTTGATTAAACTCGGCTCCCGCCGGTACAAGAGTAGCTATATGTGAGCTCAAAAGTGTTTAAAATGAGAAAGCACTCAGTATATTGCAAGTACGGAGCAAATTTGACAAGGCTTCCTCGCTTTTTCTCTTCTTAAAATGGCCACCCCAAGCCCTCTATTAATGGAGGGGGGGAGTTGCAGGTGTACCTGAGGCTACCCGGGTTGTCCCGGGTTTCGCGGGTCGCGTCGTCTCGCAGTACATGCACGTAGGAACTGCAATGTCCGCTCGAACTTTCAGAATTGAAATTCGGGCATCCGACTGAGGTATGTAGGACCTATATGAACTGTGTGTCGAACTCTGTTCGATGAACCTAGATTTTATATTCGATGCGTTTATTGCTTATATATATATATATATATATATATATCGTTCCCCGCCGGCGTTTATTTCACGGCTATATCGCTTACGCCTTTCTTTACGCTTTTATCCCTTTGAGTTTCATCTGTGGTTGTTGATAGCTTTTACAGCTTTATTTACGTTGTGTCCCGCCTGGAGTTTCCTCCATGGTGGTTGATAGCTTTTATAACTTTATTTATATTTTGTCCCGCCTGGAGTTTCCTCCATTGTGGTTCATAGCTTTTACAGCTTTATTTACATTTTTGATCCCCCATGGAGGTGCTTCGTGGTTGGTGATCCTGTCTGTATATATATATATATATATATACCTGCTTACTGATTTTATACAAATTGTAGCTTCATGTGAGCCCAAGAATCATGTGATCACAGATTCAATCTATTGGATCTAGATTCTTGGCTCTTGATGGACCTTTTTTAGTCAGAAGCGACTTGTAAATTTATCTCATGATCTGAATTTCCTCGAGATGGTTTTCATACCACGAGGAAGTCGGCATTATTTTGTACATTATTTTTCTTATAGATGCTTCGCATCTCAAAAATAAAAGCAATCAAGCCGAACACTTAATAAAATGGGAGTGTAAAAGGTCTCAATTATTATTGAGCATAAGGGTTAAAAAAACCTCTTTTATAAAACATCACTGCCATATCTTGTAAAAACTGAATTTTCACATAAATTCAAACCCTGTGTATATAGGTGCAAACAAGGCCTCACACTACTTCCAAATAAATAGCACATTGACCCACACACACACACACATATTTAGATAACAGTTTCTTAAAAAGTGACGGTCACCGTGGTAACACGGATGTCGGGGGGTGCCTAACACCTTCCCTTCCCATAATCAAGTCCTCGGACCCTAATGAATCTTGGTTTCACCAACCCGTTTAACAGTGTCACATCACTGGGTCAATGTGCAAACCTTTTCTCGGTTGTGTTGGTACAACCATTTAAAAAAACCAACTGGCGACTTTTAACAGTCCATCGTCGACATTATACATGTCAGACCTTTTTTACTTGTTTTTTCAAACAAATCTCACCTAAAATGAGAACACCAAAGAACAAGTAACGAAAAACGACAACTAAAACTCTCGACGTAGACAGGTGGTGACTCTGCTGGGAACTACCAGTAAGAGGACTTAAGTCGCTATTACAATCTTTTCAAAACTATTATCTGTTTGTGTGTGGATGTTGCATTTACATTTATGATGAATGCGTACGAACGCATGTACTTATTGCACTTAGTGCTTCGCACCATATCTGTTTGTGATATTAGTGCTTCACACATATCATCATTTCCATACGGTGAGACGCGATGTATGTAAATGTATGTTGTGTGGTCCCTCCACCAGGAGGCTATCCTGCTTGTTTTGATTATCGGACTCAGTAGGAAGACTAATTCCCACGAGGCTCGTGAAAGGCACCACCCAAATTCGCTCCAGTTGAAAGACCGGATTAATTTCCTGTTGAGTAAATTGCGATGATTTGGGAACCTTCAAGCCAAAAAGCCGCGAGAGTAACCTGAGATTGTTCAACCTCTGATAAACCCAATACGGAGGCAAGTCTCTTCATGCTTTCTCATTTTAAATTACTTGTAAAATCAATTACTTGTAATTTCATCTCCATGTAATGAGAAATATGAAGAAATGTGTACATATACATATTTAACATGCTATCATGTATCACAAATAGTTGACATCCTTTTTGCAGGATAAAATTCCTAAAATGGACACATCACATAGCATGTTTGTGACGCCCCCAAAATAGGTATACATCACCCATTCTGAGTCGCCAAATACATGGTATATAAACAAATACAACTTCAGTAATACAATTGTTGTGCAAAATACGAGAACACATATACTGTGAGTTTGAATACAACTATTGTCTAATAGAGAGTATACAAACTCAAAAGGAGTCCTCATTACAATTATTGATACACTATTTTACAAAATAGTGAGGACTACTAATACAACTATCCTGAACCATCACTCCATACCCCTAAATTTAGTTCTCGCTATGTTCTCACCTCCTGAGAAGAAAAATGGAACAAAAAGGAAAAGGGTGAGCTCAACTAGCCCAGTAAAGAATATTATGACTAAGATAATATACAACAATTTATCATTAGTCTTCAACAGGGAAAAATCTAATAAAATATAATAGAAAACAAGTTTTAGATCAGCAACTGCAGTGGAAACAACAGTTCATTAGAAGAGTCAAGTAGAGAAAGAATTCCACTATCTTCTAAGATTTAAAAGTCCGTCATCAATATTTTATCCCTGTAACATCAATCAATATACATCTTGAATCAAATATCCAGCTTTGCACTAGAGGCCAAATATATTCATTTGTATCACCAGTTGGTCATGTTCATCTCAACACCTGTTCATCTTTGCACTACGGGCCAAAGATATTCATTAGGTAATCATTCATCTTTGCACTACAGGCCAAAGATATTCAGTAATATCATCATTTAGGACTGAGGATGATGAAAAATATTTTAAAGGAACGAATCTAGTGAAACAAAATAACAAATATTAGAGATTCGTATTACAATTTATCCAAGATCAATAATACTCCATAATAACCAATTTTGAAACAAAATTTAAGAATAAATATCAAAACATGGATACAATCAAAGATAGTAACCATAATAGACATCTTGGACAAAAAGGAGAAAATTTAATTTTTCGGTGAATAGTGTTGTATACGTAAATAGTCCCATATACGTGAATAGTAACCCCGACACAAAAAGTTCCAAACTTGATAAAAAGTTCAGACCAATATTTTAGCATAATGATATCGAAAGAAATAATATCATTTACGAAGAAAATAACACCCCTTACCTCAAAATAACAAAGATTTCGATCTAATATCTATAGATAAGGTCAAGGAAACTTGCACTGATAAATAAAAACTCACAAAGTATCTAAATACTCATAAAATACGCTCGATAATATAGAGAGAGAAAGAGAGAAAGCTTAAGTTTCTGGTGTGATTTTCAATTCTAACTTAGCCCTCTATTTATAGGAAAATGTTAGCACGCCGAAGCAGACTTGACCTTCTACCTGATGGCTTTACCTGCTACTATTGCCACCCACCATATTTGAAATAAAATTCAGCACATTTCTTCACCAACCACAAGTGGGACCCACTCAATTCTAGAATTTTCAACCAAAATCATTTATAAACCTAATTTCCGAATAAGTCACCTCTTAAAATTCATAACAAATTATACGTTCATTTTTAACGGTTCAAAATTTGTGGACATATACTCAACTTATATATGTATAACATATCCAAAAATCACAACGATCCAATGGTCAGATTAAAAATTATAACTCACGCAATATATCTCAAGTACAGTGATTTAATTTTTAATACCTCTATTCTGACAAAAATATCTCAACATTAATTCCTTCAATTATATCCACATAAAATAAATATTTCCTTATCATATAAATCAATAATTAATTATTCACAAATAATATTACGTAATCATAATTATGACAACCAAAGCCGCTCCTCAGAAAGAGGGGCTTTCCGATAAGGATTTCTCCTTATCATGCCGCAATTAGGTGACCAAACCTCTCCTCGATAGAACTTTCTAGACATTGCCAATAATGCTATCTCATAATATTATTCAAATAATATGAATTATTGATCCGATAATGGAAAATATCAGCAAAGGACAATTATTGAAATAACAATAATATAAAATATCAACGCAACAATTATTGAACCAATAAAATAAAATATCGAATAAAGAATTATCGTAATAATTATTGTGTAGTGTCTTTTTACGTAAGAATCAATAATTCAAAATATTGTGCAAAACCATGTACATCGCGGCAACCACACGTACATCGTATTTTAACAACCGGTATTCCAACAAAGTTAATAAAGAATAACTATGTCGTTATTTGTAAAAACTCAAATTTATCATTTTCTTCATCCGACCGTTATCCGTTATGGGGCCCACAAATGGTCATACTGCATGTCGCATTTAATATTCCCCTTGGCGTAAAGAATATTCTACGACCAAACGAATATTCCCCGACAACAATGAATATTTTATAACCACTTGTTTATTTTGCAAAATTTTCACATTTCACCCATAACCAAAGCATTATATCAAATTAACACATTATTATTCACAATAATAATTAAAGGAAATTCAATTTTATTTATAATAAGTTGGGGTCTTACAATGTTATTATACACACATTCCCTAAAGACTAAACTATGCAAGTCTTTTCGCAGGGAACCAATCAGACCTACTACCCGATCAAAATCCAAAAAGGCTATAGTCAATCATGTCTTCATCTGACCAGACTGACCTTAATCCAGTTTCTCGCAAAGAATTCAACGGATTAAGCAAACAAATTATAGATTTGGCTGTTCTACTTAAAGAACTAAACTAGTCTACTCAAGGTCCAAAGATACCCATATATGCTGAATCTTCTACACAAGGGGGAACCCAGATCATTACAATACCTGAACTGCAGTTGGATACGACCAACAAAATTCATAATGCCACCCATCTCACAATAGATCCAGACACCGGTGACATCAGAAAAAAAGTCCTTCAAATGGAAGAGATCCTTCGTGCTATCAAAGGAATTGGAACACACGGGAGTATTTCATAAACTGACTTATGTGTATTCCCTGGTGGTCATTATCCAAAAAAATTTAAAACTCCTGACTTCGAAAAATATGTTGGGTTAAGAGATCCTTACACATATTTGAAGGTATTTATTGGAGAACTTGGATCTTATGCAGAGGACGAGAAGCTCAGAATGCAGTTGTTCCAGAAAAATCTGTCTGGAGAAGCCCGTTCATGGTATACCAGATTAGACAATTCAAAAATCCATAGCTGGAAAGAGCACACGCCTTCCTCAACTAATACAACTTCCAGTCTCAGATGGCTCCTGACCGGTATTAAATTACCAATGTCAAGAAGCTGTAATAACCCGATATTTTTTATATAAATAAATAAGAAATTTTGCATATAATTTTTTTTTATTTGAAGATGGGAATATGTGCCAAGTAATGTGTATGTATATATGTGATAAATAAAATTTATTTATTACATGAATAATTTCAAATAATTTTATTTTAGAATTATTGATCATTATAACATATATACTTATAATAATTAATTTTATAGTAGAAATGTCTTTATTATTTATTTTCTATGAAAATATGATTTTATATTATTTAAATAATATATGAAATGATTATTGGAATTATTATAATTACTATTTTATTATATGAATTTTAGTTCGATTATTAAGTTAATTATTTTAACTTAATTAATATTGTTAGATATGAAAAATAAATAAGATATGGAATCCAAACCCTAAATTTGGGTATCGATCAATGGTTGAGAATAATAATATAATATTAATTATATTTTAAATTTTTCAAAGGTTATAAATATGTATCAGAAATGTGTAGACTAATAAGGGTTGGCCAATTATGGTAAATTATGTCATAACCCTTATATCGTGTTAGTAAACCCTAATTGTTAAACCTCAGCCATGAGTTTAAGGTCGAGTAGTAAATTGTGGTATATGAATTTTATCACAGATTATAGAATTTATGTTAATTAGGAAAACCCCTAATTAATATTTGAAAATCCTAATTTAAATATTTGAAACCCTAATTTGCTAATTAGGATACCTAATTGCAAATTTTAGAAACCCTAATTATTATTTTAGTAAATTGAATTGTTAATTTGGGAACCCTAATGATGTTAAGAAACCCTAATTATTTAAACCCTAATTTTCTATTAAAAACCCTAATTTCTATTAAAAACCCTAATTTAATTAGTGTGTTTAAAATTAAAATTTTATTACACTTTAATTTTAATTTTTCAAACCCTAGTAATTATTTGGGAAACTTTAAGATTTAAAATCTAGTGATTAAACCCTAGATTCAAGTACCTTGGACAAGAATACCCTTGAGATTAAAATAAAATTACCATCTTACCCTTTTGTCTTATTTGTTGAATTATTGCTAGCCAAATCTTTGCAAATCTGGCCAGCCACCCTACCCTAGACCTACCTATGAGCTAGATTAACAGCACATCAGCCATTGCAAACATCCAATACATTGCATACATGTTTTATATAGAATTCAAGAGAGAGAAAGTGCACAATTATTCACAACATTCATCCTAGAACTCCTCTCTAAAACCCACGAATTTTCCTTGCTAGATCAGTCACAAAATCAGCCCCAATAACTCACATAACAAATCAGAAGCATAGAAATCAAAATTTGTTCATAAAGAGGTAAGAACCCTAGAAGAAATCTGATCTTGATCTGCATGTTAGATGTTAGTTTTTTTATGTTAAACATGTAGTATGTAGTATATAATGATGATCTGGGTTGCTAGATGCTAGATCCATAACATCTAGAGGCTTGGATTTGAAGTTTTAAAAGATCTGGAAAACTTTATTTTTGTGATTGACAATCGAATGTCAGGTCTGGTTGATCTCTGGTTGTTAATGATTTTAGTGTTTTTAATGTTTGAACATATAGTGTGCTATGAGATCTTTGATCTGAAACTGGAATCTAGCCCAGATCATAAACAAAGTTAAAAGTTATAGTCGGTCAAACCTAGTTGACTCGAGCATGACTTTCCAAATTGAAAACCCAGATCGCTCCTGTAAGGCTCGACAAGAACTTCATGGGCTCGGATCTGTCAGTGGTTTAACGATCTGTTATTTTTGTTGCATATACTTTATAGTATTTATATGGACTTCATATGTATGCCTTATAATCACCTAATCATCAAATTGAGTGAAAATAGTGTCTGGTCAAAGTAGGTAAAATGATCACGTTTTACATTTTCCGGGTAACCCGTAAAATGATGAACGCTGTCTCTCGATGCACTTTCACCGCACTAGATATTCTTATGGTGTTGTTCTTTTATTGATTTTATGTAATGGATATGTAGTATTACATGTTAGCTACAACCTGGAATCAATAGATCACATAGAGCAAACTCACAACGTGAGGTATAAGGATCCAAAGTAGCATACTCGTTCTGTTCTTTATTCTGGAAAAACCTAGAAATGAAGAACAGACTTTGACACGATTTTCTGAGCCTTAGATCGTTTTGATTATTGAAGTTTAGACTTGACCATGGATTGAAAAATGTTCTTTGATAGTTTGTTTAGACAGCCCGATGAGCAGAAAACATTTACCTTGAACAGATTTCCTGATAGAGAGCCATCAAAAGAGTTGATCGGCCATGCTGACATTTCTGGGCAGCCTAAAAATGTGAAGAACAGCTCTGACAGCATGTTATGATGCTTAGATCTCCCTCATATTTTATGATTTGGTCCAGATATGGTTATTAACATGTACTCTTAAATACATACTATAAGATTTAATCAATAGAATGTCCAGAACTTGTGTAGATTAAAAATTAAAGATGGTCAAAGGAGGTACCCTTGAGCACTGACTGTTAGTGTTCTTGAGCCTCAAGAACACATGTCGCGACATAAATTGTCGCTAAAACCTTTAACGACAGATTTAATTATTTTTGCTTTTTAATTTCTAAAAATCATTTAAAAATAGTAAATAAATTCTGAAAATTACAAAAATAGTTTTAAAATTATTTTAAGTTATAAAATTAACTTTTAATAATTTGGCATATTTTTCATAAATATTAATATTTATTTGGATATTATTGGTATTTAAATTATTTATTAAATGCATTAAATAATTAAGTAGAAAATGATTTTATTGTATTAAAAATCATTTTAAATAATAATAAGGTATTTAATAATATTTTAAGTTATAAAACATAACTTTTAATATTTTAAGATAAGTTTCATTAATTATTAAATATTAATGATATTAGGTTTATTTAGTAATTATATTAAATAAATTAATTAAAAATGATTTTAATATTTTAAAAATCATTTTAAATGAAAATAAATAGTTTTAAAATATTTGATGTTGGAAAATATAACTTTTGATATTTAAAGGTAAATTTCATTAATAATTTAATATTAATGATATTAAGTTTATTTAATAATTATATTAGATAAATAGTTTAAAATGGTTTTATTGAATTAAAATCATTTAAAAGGAAATAAATGAGATAAAAATATTTTAAGTTATAACTAATGACTTTTAATATTTTGATAAATAATAAATTAATATTCTTATATTAATGGTAATTATTTAAAATGATTTTAAATGTTTTAAAAATCATTTAAGGGTAATATTAATACTTTAAAAATATTTTGAGTTATTATAAATAACGTTAATATTTTGGCAATGGTTTCATTAATAGTTTAATATTAATTAAATATTAATGATAATAGAATTAGTTAACATTTAAATCATTTAATAATGATTTTAGTGTTTGAAAATTCATGATAAAGTATAATAATTATTTAAAAATTATTATAAGGCTATGAAAAATAATATGACTGATATTTAAAATATCTAAACGACTATTGAACTACACGATAGAGTCTTAGACTCGATAATTACCCGATAAAGCCGTCGGTACACCGATTAATTTCAGAAATTGATCTGGACTTATATATTTTGACTGTATTAATGATTGTTTGTGATTCAATAACTGTGGGATATGTGTGACAATGTGATAAGGTTATGTGCTGACTGCAATTAGTAGTACTATATGATATGATATATTATTCTAATTGAACGAATGATCTTATTACTGATAGGTCGCTATATAAAAGATTAATCTAAGTTGCATTATTATAAGCAGCATGCATTATTATAAGCAGCAGCTCAGGTAAGTATCCTACTTTTGCATTTACTTTATGCAATGTACATGGGTAAGAAAGTTTCAGAATTATATTATTATTGTGCCAGATTATTAACTCTATTATTATTGATTATGTATCCAATTATTCATATTCATACAAGTTCTTAAATTATTCGATCATTGTTTATCAACACAATATTACTGTATAATTCAGATATTTATTCTGTTCGTTAATTCTTATATAGGGTTAGACAAGTGTCCCCACTTGGATAACCATTGTATTTAATCATATGTTGATACTTACTTATTGATTTCGAGTATGTATACGTTGACTTAAAAACTGTCTAAGCTATTTAATTTAGTTAGACATAAAAATATTGTTGAGCAAGATAGAACTTTAGTGTATCCAACCAGATTGTTTTGGTTCGGATTCCCGACTAAGTATGAACATCCTGAATACAGGAAAACTTTTGTGCACCTAAGGTGGATAGAGTGAACGATAATATCGTTCTTGTATGTAGTATTGATCAATACAAGGCATAACAGGCTGATCACCCCCCGTGCCCGTAAGTTATGACGGTTTGCAGATGAATTTCTGTTTAACCTTTTCAAAAATAGAAAACAATGTTTATAGTATGTTAACTGATCTCCAGTTATAGTCAATACGTAGTTTCAAAAATTTTATATGGAAGTAATATGTTGTTATTATTGGTTCAACTTACTTCACAACTGTTGATTCGTTGTAGAAGTGTCTTTCAAAGAAAATATTTAATTCTTTCAGCTAATATATATTGTTGTTATTACTTGCTGGGCAATCAAATGCTCATTCTTGCTTTAAATTTAAATGTTTTCAGCTAAGTATGATCAACCAGAAGGTTCAGGCAAGAACAAGGGGAAAGGAAAGCTGTTCGAATGAGTTTTATAATATTCTATGTAATAGTTAAAGTTTATTAAGACTATAATATTTATTATCTATGATGTAATGAATGTTTAAAGGTCGCGTACCTGGGATTTAGACTTTGATATATGTAAATTAAGTTTGATATTTATATTATGGTTATTATTATTAGTATTATTCCGCTCATAGAAATGGTATCGTGAAGCACCGAGTTCGGGTTTCAAATAACCGAATTTGGGGGCGTCACAGAAACAGTCTAACGAGTCTTTTAGAGAGTATGCCCAAAGGTGGAGGCGACTGGCTGCCCAAGTAATTCCTTCCATGGAAGAATTAGAAATGGTCATGACCTTCATAGACATACAAGAGGCTCCTTTCTATGAAAGGGTGTTAGCCAGCATTTGTAAACTATTTTCAGAAATGATCAAACACGGGGAGATGGCTGAGATGGGATTGAAGTCAGGAAAGATTCAAGACCTAGCTGCCCTTAAAGCTGTTGCTGAGAAAATCCAATCCAGAAAATATGGAAACAACCCCCGGAGGGTCCATAAAAAGAAAAAGGAGGATATTTCCCTGATACTACAGGGTCAAAAAGGCAATCATAACATGCCTTTCCAGAGGAGAAACTACACTCCCTTTCAAGCACAATCTTCAAACCCTACAATGCCAAAAGGGGGAGAAGTTAAACGCCCTCAAGTGTTCACACCCTTAGGGGACTCACTCGAGAATATTCTCACTCTTCTGACAACGCAGAAGAAAATGACGCATCCTCTTCCACCAGCCAGCCCTAATGGAAGGGGTTTCAATGCTGCTCGAAAATGTGCGTATCATGTCGAGGCACCTAGACATAATACTCAAGATTGTTGGGCCTTAAAACACAAAATCCAAGACCTGATAGACAACGGGGAAATTTTTGTTACCAAACCAGATCAACCTCACGTTTAAGACAACCCCTTTCCTCAACACAAAGAGGAAGAAGTCAACATGATTAATCGGAGCAATGGACAAAGTTCCAATTTCAACTGCAAGTCCTCCCAGACCCCCAAAGACGATGTTGACAAGTGGGATTATGCCAAGTTCTAGTTCACAATGAAACGTAAGATGAAAGCTCTATGCAAGCAGATTGAGCAATTGGCAGAACTGGTGACTTATCAGCATCAAGTTGCACGCCAGTTAGTCAGCCATGAGCATGCTAGTCTCCTTCGTCTTTTCATGAATATTCCCTCGTCACCTTCAGAAAATGAAATGCTGGAAGACAAAGTGATAAAGAGAGAGAATGCCGAAGCCCGTCGGGATTTTGCCAATAGAAGGGAATTTACATACCTGGGCCAACCTATGGAGGAAATACTTCAGATGCTAATCAATGAAGGAAGGATCACTTCCCTTCTAACTCCAATCAATCCCCGTTCAGGATGGTACAATTCTGATGGAGTATGTCAATATCACTCCCATTCTTGCGGTCACAGCACAGAAGAATACTGGGCACTCCGCCACCTTATCCAGAATCTAATTGACAGTGGTGTCCTGCAACTAGCAGACGATGATACTGTCCTATGTGATAGTGAGAATACATGTCCCACTAAGTGGAAGGGATTGGTAGCAGTTATATCCGCTGAGGCTGATGACACTGGCCAACCGCTAACTATACCAGCAATTCAACTTAGAGGAAGCAACAATCCTTTGAAAGTGGCCACTCCAGAGCCAATCAATTTACTATGCAGAGCACAATATCCTATTGTCAGCTTGCACAAATTTCCATGGAATTATGGAGAAGCTGAAGGATTCACCTCTCATACAACTGCTACATTGTCGAAGGAAAATCCACTATATCTTCCCCAACGGGTGATGAAGTCTACCATCAAATCAAAGGGGAAAATACCCATGGAGAAGATTGAAAAATTCTTTCGCACTATGGGTCATAACGCAGCCAAGGTGGTTTTAAGCTTAAAGGAGGCTCCACACCAAATTTCAATCCTGGACTTGATTTTAGCTTCCGAGGATCACAGGAAAGTCTTGATAATGGTTTTAGAAGAAGCCTACTTGCCAACATCAGTGGATGTGGAAACATTTTAATATTTGGTTGATCACATTTTTAACAACAATGTGATATCCTTCACTGATGACGACATACCGGCCGAAGGAACCGGTCATTGTAAGCCGTTAAACATTACGGTTTTGTCCTCTGGATACATGCTAGCAGGAGTCTTGATAGATGGAGGCTCATATCTAAATATATGTCCTTACGCTACATTGTTGAAGATGAATGTTAATCTCAAACGAATCCAGAGCAGCCATACGGTTATCAAAGCTTTTGATGGAATCCGCCGGAATTCAATTGAAGTAATTGAGTTGTCAATCGAGATTGGTCCCCATACATTCTGCGTATCCTTCCACGTGCTCAAGATAGATTCAAGATATAACCTACTTTTGGGATGACCATAGATTCATATGGCAGGGGGAGTCCCCTCCACCCTTCATCAACATCTGAAGTACATTATCAACAATAGCCTATTCACGGTCAACGCTGAACCAGAGTGTCCTCAACATAGGGACATGTCATTCATCAATGCTAATGCAGATCTTGAACTGGTCAGTTTTCATGCCTTGGAAGTAAGCAATACCCAATACCATGCTATTGGAACGTCATTTCCCGAACCCAAGATTTCTACCGAGGTAATGTCGGCTATTTAAGAAATGATGTCATTGGGTCATCAGCCGGGACAAGGGCTGGGTAAAGATCATCAGGGTATTAGGTACCCCATCCAAGTTATCAGTCAAACTAGGACAGCTGGGCTAGGCTATTCTGCAAGTTCTAGTAATAGGATTCCACATAAACATCCTAAGATTCCTCCAGCTTCAATTACACGACATTTGTCTACACTTACAACTGCTGAGTTTGCACAACCTCCTATAAAGGGGCCAGCCAACGTAATGGCTATGTTATTTCCCAAACTCGTACCAGTGAAGGTGAAAGAAGTTTTTGTTCCAGATCCCGCAGTGGAAAAGGAGGAACGAAGAATCAAGTAAGACATCATCCCGATGATGTCAGGCATACACATCATCTTCCATGATGAACATACAAATAGATACACCCCAAATGATGATTGCCTAGACGTAATGGCCATCATTCGGGATAAGGAGGATGATGACAACCCCTCCATCACTGCAGTCCACCCGAATTTGCCCTTGCCAATTGGAGCAGCACTCCTTGCATTGGTCGATAAGGGTAAAACAGGCAGGAAATCTTTTTGCCCTATAGATATCATAACTGCTTACTTTTCTCGCATACATGCATCAAAGTAGCTTATATTTTGTCGAGATATGCTAACACTTTGTATGATCAAACTCTTTCATATATACTAAGTGAAAGCATATTTTGTTTCGAGACCACTCAATTTAGATGTGCCTATACTTGTTGACATTTGGTGCCTCTTCTCTCTACAAGGGTTGTACCTTTGATGTAGAGATGAATTCAGCCTTAATGGAAATACATGAAGACATTGAGGTGCCTCCAAAAATTCAAGAATGGGTCAAAGACAAACCTAAACCCAACCTTGATCAAACCACTTCCTTCAATCTCGGAACCTTAGAAAACCCTAAGTAAATCTAGATTGGTTCAGACCTTACCCCAAACCAAAGGAATGACATGGTTACGCCACTAACCCAATTCCAGGATGTGTTTGCATGGTCTCATGATGACATGGTGGGTTTTTCCACTGACATTGTCCTTCATCACCTTCCCATTAAAGAGGATTCAAGCCAGTCAAGCAAAAGCTCAAGCGGCTGAAACCTAAGTGGAGTTTAAAGGTGAAAGAAGAAATTGGGAAACATTTTCAAGCTGGCATCATCATGGTGTCCACATATCCTGAGTGGATATCCAACATCGTTCCCATGCCTAAACCTGGATGAAATATGCGAGTTTGCGTGGATTATCGGGACTTGAACAAAGCTTGCCTTAAAGATAGCTTTCCTGTGCCATTTATCCACATTCTCATTGACAATACTGCTCAATACTGCATGTAATCCTTTGCTGATTGCTTCGCGGGGTACCATCAAGTCATGGTTGCTGAGGAAGATTGTGAGAAAACTTCTTTCATCACACCTTGGGGAACTTTTTGCTATAGACGGTTGTCATTCGGCCTCATCAATGCTGGAGCCATCTATCAGCGAGCTATGATGGTTCTCTTCGATGACTTAATGCACAAAGAGATAGAGATCTATGTGGATGACATCTAAGGAAGCTATTCAACAGGTTGCGTAAGTACAACTTGAAGTTGAATCCAACCAAGTGCGCCTTTGGCGTTAAATCAGGCAAGTTACTAGGATTCCTAGTCAGCCATAAAGGGATTGAGCTAGATTCTACCAAAATCCAGGCCATCACGGAAATGCCCATTCCTCAGACAGAGAAGGAAATACGGGGATTTTTGGGAAGAATAAACTTCATTAGCAGGTTCATCTCTCAACTCACAGCAACCTATGAGCCAATCTTCAAGCTGTTAAGGAAGAACTCCTCCATGAAATGGAATGATAAGTGCTTGAAGGTCTTCCTTACAATCAAAGAGAATCTAGTCAAAGCTCCCATTTTGGTACCACCCATGGATGATGTTCCCCTGTTCATGTACCTGTCTATAAGTGACAATGCCATGGGCTGCATGCTAGGACAGAAAGACGATAGACGCCAAGAACGAGCTATCTATTACCTCAACAAATGATTCAGTAGCAGTGAACACAAGTACACTCTGATTGAGAAGACTTGTTGTGCTTTAGCATGGGCTTCCATGAGATTACAACATTATCTCCATGGTCACACAACCCATCTTATATCCCGTGTGGATCCTCTCAAGTACGTGTTCAACAAACCCATGTTAAATTGACGGCTGTCCAGATGGCAGCTGATCCTACAACAATTTGACATCGTCTATGTGACTCAAAAGTCCATTAAAGGTCAAGGAATTGTGGATCAACTGGCCGCCGCACCTTCAGGGGACTTCAAACCCTTGGAAACATATTTCCCCGATGAAGGGGTAATGATAGTTAAACAACACCATCAATACGATACACGCCAAACATGGAAGATGTATTTCGATGTAGCTGTTAATATGGAAAGTGCTGGAGCTGGAGTAGTTCTAGTATCTGGCACAGGGGAGCAGTATCCCGTCGCCGTCAAATTACAGTTTGTCAGCACCAACAACACAACTGAGTACGAAGGCTGTCTCATGGGGCTAAAACTTGCCCGTTCAATGGGCATCTGGCGGTTAACTGTCTTTGGAGATTCAGAGTTGGTAATCTGACAATCCACGGGAATCTATCAAACCAAAGAGCTACATTTGCTGCCTTACCATCGGCAAGTTTTACAGATGGTTTTGGAGTACGAAGAAATCTACTTTCTACACATTTCTCGTAATAGGAATGACTTTACAGACGCATTAGCAACTTTGGCCTCCTTGATTCGCGTACCTGACAAAGGACACTTGCCAAGCGTCACACTTTCATTGCACAAGGCACCAGCCTATGGGAACTACATTGGAGAAGTATCGGATGATCTACCTCCCATCCAACATCCTTGGTATCGCCATATCAAGGAATACCTACGAGATGGATCTATAACAGTTGAGGCAAGCCTGACTGAGAAAAGGCGAATCCATCGACTTACTATGAAATTCTACCTGAGTGGAGGTGCCCTCTATAAGAGAGATGCATGACAAGGTCTCCTCAGATGTTTAGATAAAGACCAAGCTCAAAGGCTTATGGATGAGATTCATGGTGGAGTCTATGGCCCACACATGAGTGGCTCCCTCCTTGTTAAGAAGGTCCTCAAAACAGGACATTATTGGCTCTCTCTCAAAGCTGACTGCAATGACCACGTCAGGAGATGTTATCAGTGCCAAATTCATTGAAATGCAATCCACGCCCCTGCATGGGAACTCCACAATATAAGTTCACCTTGGCCCTTCTCAATGTGGGGAATGGACGTTATTGGGCCCATTGAGCCTAAAGCCAGTAATGGACATCGATTTATCTTCACCATGATCTACTACTTCACTAAGTGGGTAGAAGCAGCCTCCTTCCCCAGGGTTACCAAAGAAGTCATCATTACTTTCATTAGAAACAATGTCATTTGTCGATATGGACAACCAGAGTTGATTGTATCAGACAATGCTAAAAACCTCAACAACAAGATGATGGAGGAGTAATGCAGTAAATTCCACATCAAGCATCTTAACTCCGTCATCTACCGTCCAAAGATGAATGGTGTTGTTGAAGTGGCTAACAAAAACATCAAGAAAATTATGCAAAAGATGTCCGCCAACCACAAAGAGTGGCCTGACTTATTGCCTTTTGCTCTGTTAGCATACAGAACATCAATGCGCACTTCCACTGGGGCAACCCCCTACGCATTAACCTATAGGATGGAAGAAGTGCTCCCTATAGAAGTTGAAATGGAATCCCTCAAAGTGTTGATAGACGCTTAGTTGGATGAAGACCAATGGGTCCAAGACAGGTATCACCAATTGTCTCTAATAGACGAAAGGCGAACCACGGCTATCTTCCATGGTAAGTTATATCAACAAAGGATTGCCAGATCATACAACAGAAAAGTCCAACTATGGTAGTTTAAACAACATGAATTGGTTTTAAAGAAGATTATCGACAACCAAGATCAATCTAAGGGAAAATTCACTCCTAACGGGGAAGGGCCATTTGTTGTCAAGGAAGTATTGATAGGAGGCGCTCTCAGATTGCAAGAAATGGATGACAATGAATTTCCACAAATCATCAACTTGGACGCCGTGAAACGGTACTATGTCTGAGGTTACCATCAAGCAAACATCCTGGTGTTGGATCATCAGATCACCAGTCATTCCGGTTCTTTAACCCTTTACCACATACAACTCTCTTCCACTCTTTGCCCCTCAGGGAAACATACTTTTCAAGCCAGGAGCCTAGCTTCTCTGCGTTCCTACGAATTCGGTCATCCCACCAAGGATTGAACCTTTCACGCTTGCAGTTTGGCTACCCATACCTGGGATCAAACTTTTCACACTTGCAGTTTATCCTCAACTTGTTATTAAAATTTCTCTTCCCCGCAGTCTGACCTGCACATGGGATCACACTTTTCACCCCGCCCTGAGAGCGAACTACGCCGACCTGATCTCCTCTTCAATAGGAGAACGTAGGCAACCATTTCATATGGCCCGATCACAATAAAACAAAAACAACAAAACCTTTCCACCCCCTTTCCTTACAAAAACAGAAAACATTTCTACCCCCTCTTCCTTACAAAAAACAAAAACATTCCTACACCCTTTCTACCATACAACGTTGAACCTCTTACACCAGGTTCGAACTACGCAGACCTGATCTCCTCTTCAATAGGAGTACATAGGCAGCCATTCATAGTTTGGTCTCACCCCCTACCAAAACACAAACCCTTGTTAACTGGTACTGGGATCATCCTTCAATCCACCACATTTCATTTGGCTTCAAACAAAAAGGATGGAATTACCTGAACTCCTCCCAAATAGGAGATTCCGCGACCATCTAAGCTGCGGTTGTACCTTAAAGAGCAACACCAATCCATAAGAGATGGAATTAACTAGGCTCCTCCTGAATAAAGGTACTGGCGACCATCTATGGTGCTGTCAATCTCAGAGAGGAAAGCCACACTTCTCTCCACATTTTCATACAGAAACCAGTCCGAAGACACCAAAGATGGTAGGGATACACATAGATTAATGATCCATTCTGAACTATCCAGTGGCAACTCAATGTCCATCCATTCGGGAGGAATTCAGAATACATCAAGATCACAAGCCTTGAAGAAACAGGAAAATATCAAGCAAGCAACATATATATCTAAAAGGGAAGTGATCAAAAATATATTTCATGCTATATATAATGATGTTTGATATACATAATGTAAATTATACATGACAAAATGACCAAGTTAGTCTATGCAGGAAAATATCAGCCCATCTACATGTCAGGGTATATGCGAGATAACAAGCCCAACATGGCATCCCTCTCAGAACAATGAGGCGAAGCTGTGGTCTCCTGTACGAGAGTATCCACACGACCCAACAAATCTGTAGCCATCTACATGGTGACCATGTGCTCCTCAATGTAAGCGCTTATCTCTGCGATCATGCCAGTGGTAAGGGACCTCACTGCAGTATTATCTATGACGGCTACATCCCAGGACGATATGGCACTATCCCGCTCAACTATCGCTGCATCTCTGGCTGATCTGGCCTCGTCCCGCTCAACGATAGCGACATCTCTGCAAGCTAAAGCATCGTCTCTCTCTAATAGAGTTGCGTCTCTCCTATCAATGGCAGTCAACATCAAGGTTCTCGCCTGGTCTCTCTCGAAAGTCATCAGATGAAGACTCTGCTCAAAGTACTGTGCTGAATGCTGAATCACAATAGTACTAGTACTGGGAGAATCTAAAGGAGATGTTGTTAACCCAGCAACCAGCTCCTCCTCAAAGTGAGAATCAATGTCCGCCATGGGCTCTCCATCATCTGTCTCACTATCCGATACTGTGGATACTGCCACTGCCGATAGAATCTATGTCTCTATCCACGCAGAATACTCTGACGAACAACCCGGATGGCTCACAGAGAAAGCAGCTATCTCACGCTGATCCCAACATGCATACACATGGGATCGATCCTCTGCTGAAAGATAGCGAGAAGCTAAACGCTGAACTAGCACCCCCTCGAAATGATGAAAATCCTGAAACTGGTCAAACTGCGACATCACAGCCAGCGGGTGGTAGGTAGTCATGCCCCTCAAGCCAGCCAGAGGGAGCATGAGTAATAAAGCTTTAAGGTGAGCTGAGCCCCGAACACGGCAATATGCTAAACGGATCACTGATCTCCGCCAAGAACATAGACCAAGATATAGCATCCGTACACTTCGATGGCTAAAAGGAGTATGATATGGCTATATCATGGGTGAAACAATACCCATACCGTCTAAAAGTGTCAATCGGTCTCAAGTGTGACATAAACCACACGTACAGCATGACCGAGCTGCCCGTAAACACTCCTGTCGGATAAATGCAATAGTATGTAGCTGACCTCAGAGTCTCTGCTATAATTATCGGTAGGATGGTATGACCCTCCCTAAGAGCTCTCACTACCACTATGACTCCTATGTCCAACTAATCCATATATTGTGGCATATATACACATGACAACACGCACACTAGCAGTACATCCACCTTGGCTAGACGCCAATGATCCTCTGGTGTGGTGAAATCCCCGAAATATCATGTGTAACTATCATTAGTGCCAAATCTGTCAAATAGAAAATGATGGGATATAACGTGGCCAGATGTAAGCTCATCCTGTACCATCCTACGCCTCAATCAAGTGAGGGTTATGAACCATCGACTCATGTCCCCCAAAGCCATATGCAAGCAAGGTCTGTCCAGCGACAGCATCATCAACCGTGCATACTCCTTTAGAGTGGGAGTCAACTCTTGGGTCCCAGATCGGAAGACCTGCCTCTCCGATACCCAATGCTTCAGCCTGCCATCCACGAATCCTGTGGGAACCTGAAACATCAACAGGGTCATAGTATGCTATAACAAGTGATCTACGGTCACCCAATCTGATGGTGACATGATGTCATACCACGACCGCATACCAGATGCCACTAATGATGGTGGGGTATGATCAATATGGCTAACTATCAAAGAAGACATCTGTACGGGCCGTATAATAAGACCATCTAGGGGTCAATGCTGAATATCTCTAGAAATACATACATATGCATAACATGATACATGCATTGCATATAATAGATGGCAACATGATATAGGGAATGAAAAACTGTGCGTACATTCCTAAGTATATCAACATATAATACATCATCTCTGTATAACTACAAATACAGGGAAATGGGGCACAGACGCCCTACTACTAATAGAGGCCTATCAAAAGATATAGCGAGAATGGGGCACAACCACCCATTAGCTAATAGAGGCCTATAAAAGGAGATAACGAGAGTACACATCAGATGAAGATAATAGTGTCGATGTCTACATCATCAATCCTGTCCACCTGATGTAACTCCTCCTAAGTCACTAGATCTCTATCAACAAGGATGCCAGGCCTATACAAAGGAGGGTATGCACTGGCAAAACTAAATGGGTCATCTAAGGGGCCAGCGCCTAAGCTGGAAGGATCAAACGAATCTGCCTCTGCCGGAGCTCTGCCCAAATGCCGAATAAAGAAATGTTCCTGGTCTAGTCGCCCGGTCAAACTGTCAATCTGTGTCACATGAGTCGGATCTCAGACACAAGCTATCCAATCCGTCATAATCACGGATCTTGGAACCATATCCCCCATGAACTGAGTGGCGCGGGACTGGGCTCCAATAGTACGAGGGAACCACCAACGATGGAATATCTCCTTAGTGCAGGGACCCTCTGGCAATGCAAAACCTTCAACCCCCAATAATGGGATATCAGTGACGGGTGACTATGATACATGCCAATGACGCTTGGCAGGAGGCAAGATCGGCATGTGAATCTCCTCTGTGGTGCTCCTAATAGCATGCTCTCCTAAATAGAGCTCCCACCCCTCCGGCTCGGTCCAGTTCGAGTTGCAAAGGAGTTCTCACTGACTGAAAAGGTCAAATCAGGAATAAAAATGCTACGCGGTTGAGCAGAATAGGTTACAATCCTTGTCCTCTCAAATTGAACCTTGGATCTGCACGTCACTCATTGGTATTCACCCAAGCACGTGGTACACTATGCAGATGATCTCAAATGTTGCAAGTCACATTCGGCAATACCTAACGAAGGTCCAATGCCGCCAATTCATGATTGTAACCCTAAGGTACAATGCGGGGGTTACAACGCGTGTTCATTCATTGACACACATATCAACGAAGGTCAAGCAGCCTTAACATCATTATGACCGTTAGCGAGTAAATCCAATGAAGCATCGGAAACCATCCGATGAACAGCCTTTGATACCCACATTAACGATGTCCAAATAGACCCCGGCGGGGGTTACAACGCCCAGTGGCGGTCACCACACATTATCTTCCATTGGTGTACGTATCAATGAAGGTCAAGCAACCTTGATGTTATTTCAGCCAATGACAAGTAAACCCATCGATGCATCAAAAGCTATTCGATAATTTCATCCGTTGGTATTCATATTCCCCAGTGGATCCCCGGCGGGGGTCACAACGCAATGTTCCGTTGACACATATACCAACGAAGGTTAAGCAGCCTTGATAATCTGCCCAACAGAATATCAGCTGTTGATTCACATGTCAGCGAAAATCAAGCAGACTTGACAGTCTACCCCACAAGGTGTTCATCCGTTGGTTCACACATCGGTGAAAAACACATCAAAGAAGGTCAGGCAATCCTGACTACACGTGTTTTTGGTAGTAAATTCAACAGAACCTTGACATACCCTAGCGATACAAACTAGGAAAGGACAACAACATCAAGGAGGATCGATGATGGAATATGTTATACATATCCACAAAATAAAAAAAGTTGTATCCCCATCGATCTCTTACACATAAGAGGCACCTCTTTAGAATCAAGTCTGTATCAAGGATTAGAGACCTTGGTGATAGACCCAACGTCAACATCCTAAAAGATTTGGATCACACATCCAATATAGTCATCATTGCCAATCCCCAATAAAAACAATATGGAGGCGAAAATCATCCTCAACATGTTGGGCAACAACCCCGCACACATGCATCATACATTTGCATCATGTTGCATTTCCAGTGTCTAGGATTCTTTATCCTACCCATGCATTGCATTGCATGAGTATGATAAAGAGGGGCATCTGTAGACACTCAAAATTTTCTGCACATCTGTCACTGACATTGCAGGAGGGCAGATTCGTGTTTCAGAGGTAACCCCAGAGGACAATTCAAGTCAAGATTGGATACCACCAAAATTCAATCTCAACCCCGGAACACACACCGGGATTAACAATTCCAACCTCGAAGATAACCCCGAGGCATGCAGTTCCAATACCGGAAATTCCGCCGGAGAAGACCGATTAATCTCGGAGATAACCCCGGGAATCCAGTCTCAGTCCCAACACTGGAAGTAGCAGCTACCAACCTTGGTGATAACCCCAAGGAATGCAGTTCTTGCGATAACCCCAGAAATGTTTGTTTAAATTGCATGCGATCAGCTTCAACCTCGGCACTCACACCGAGGCACACAGTACAAAGTCCATAGATATAACCAAGAATACAAGCGCACCTCAAAGATGACACTGAGGACCTTCAACATTTGCAGCAGTCCAATCTCAGTGATAACCCTGAGCAACGTCTTCTTTATCAACCCAAACTGACGATAACTCCGGTAAGGGGAAAAGTAATCATCTTGCCACTTTGAAGCCACATCACACTGTCTCAACATCTCATACATATATTTCTACACAACAATGTCCCACAAGAATCAAGGAAAACCAATCACGAGTGACTATTTTGCAAGGTAACATATAGAATTTGAAGCTTGAAGACCAGAGGGCACTATCCCATCTTAATGACTTCGTACAACCTCTAATCCCATGCCATTGTACAACTCTCGACAACGGCGGTCCGAAATAGGTCCTACATACCTCAGTCGGATGCCCGGATTATAATTCTGAAAGTTTGAGCGGACATTGCAATGCCTACGTACATGTACTATGAGACGACGCGACCCGCGAAACCTGGGGCAACCCGGGAAGCCTTAGGTACACATGCGGCTCCCCCCTCTATAAATAGAGGGCTTGGGATGGCCATTTTAAGAAGAGAAAAGGCGAGGAAGTCCTGTCAAATTTGCTTCGTACTTGCAATATACTGAGTGCTTTCTCATTTTAAACACTTATGAGCTCACATATAACTACTCTTGTACCGGTGGGAGCCGAGTTTCATCCACTTTAAAGATATAGAAGTCTTCTTTGGCAGCCCACTATAAACCTTCTCACACACTTTAAAGCCTTTCTCCTCATCTTTATACACACCCTTCTTCACGTTGAGAGTCATGTTGCGTCTATTTGCTCGGACTTCGGTCCGTGGTTTTATTTTAGTTTGTATACACACACACACATATATATATATATATATATATATATATATATATTTATATATATGGACTAAAATTATCGAGTTATGCCTCGATTGAGCCTAGACTTCGGTCTGGAGCGTTTATTTACTTATATATATATATATATATATATATATAAACTGTGTGTCAAACTCTATTCGATGAGCCTGGATTTTATATCCGGTACGTTTATTGCTTAAATATATATATATATATATATATATATATATATATATATATATATTTCATCCGCCTGGAGTTTCCTCCGTGGTGGTTGATAGCTTTTACAGCTTTATTTATATTTCTGATCCCCCATTGAGGTGCTTCGTGGTTGATGATCATGTCTGTATATATATATATTTATAGCTTTTATATATATATATATACCTGCGTACTACTTTTATACAAATTGCAGCTTCATGTGAGCCTAGGAATCATGTGATCACAGATTCAATCTATTGGATCTAGATTCGGTTCCCGTGATAGACCTTTTTTTTAGCTGTAAGCAGCTTGTAAATTTATCTGCGGTGTTTGAATTTCCTCAGATGGTTTTCATACCCACGAGAAAGTTGGCATTATTTTGTACATTATTTTTCTTATAGATGCTTCGCATCTCAAAAATAAAAGCAATCAAGCCGAACACTTAATAAAATGGGAGTGTAAAAGGTCTCAATTACTACTGAGCATAAGGGTTTGAAAAACCTCTTTTATAAAACATCATTGCCATATCTTGTAAAATTTGAATTTTTACATAAATTCAAACCCCGTGTATATAGGTACGAACGAGGCCTTGCACTACTTCCAAATAAACAACACATTGACCCACACACACACACACATTTAGATAACAATTTTTTGAAAAGTGGCGGTCACTGTGGTAACACGGATGTCGGGGGGTTTCTAACACCTTCCCTCTGCATAATCAAGTCACCGGACCCTAATGAATCTCGGTTTCACCGACCCATTTAAGAGTGTCACATCACTGGGTCAATGTGCAAACCTTTTCTCGGTTGTGTTAGTACAACCATTTAAAAAAACCAACTGGCGACACTTAACAGTCCATCGTCGACACTATATATGTCGGACCTTTTTCACTTATTTTTTCAAACAAATCTCACCTAAAATGAGAACACCAAATAACAAGTAACGAAAAGGGACAACTAAAAATCCCGACGTCGACACCATTTTTAAAAATTAAAGCCTTAAAACCCTTAAGCTTTGTTTGGCAAAACTAAATTAAAAATAATAACTTAGAATCCTTATGCCTTGTTTGGTAAATCCCATTTAAATGAAAGACTTGACATTCATTAAGCCTTATTTGGCAAAACTGAATTAAACTCTTTTAATTTATTTTAATAACTCATTTAAGTTTATTGTCCCGTTGTATTTAATTAAATACCCATATTCAAATTTAATTAAATTAAAGCTAATAACAATTTATTAAATCAATTTGCCACATAATCCAATACAACAAAATTATAATTTCCATTATAATTTTATTCAATAAGTTAATTCATCACTTTAATTATTAAATTAAATTAAAACAACATTATAACCATTCATTTAATCATTATCAACTCTCTATTCTAATTATTAAATTAAATTAGAATATTATTTCATAAAATTAAGTCATCACTCTTTTATTTTAATTAGCTTCAATATACTAATTATCAACTTAGTTAAAATCTTACCTTAATTAAGGTATTTCCCCAACTCATAAATTATTTATTGAACAAATAAATAATCAAATCAATTTAAATTAAACAAATATTTATTCAATAATAACACATCAATTAAAATATTTATTTTCTTCAATAAATATTTGAAATTACAATTAAAAATTCTTGATTGTTACATCCTTCCCTTCTTATAAGGATTATGTCCCCATAATCACAACTCAAATATTTCATTCATCACATTCTTCCCTCCTTATAAGGATTATGTCCCCAGAATCAAAGACACAATTAAACAAATAACTTATGATAATTTTTATCATTTTATCTTTGAGTTCCCACGTAGCTTCTTCAACATTATGGTTCCTCCATATCACCTTCACGAAAGGTATCACTTTATTCCTGATGTGACGCCCCCAAAATAGGTATACATCACCTATTCTGAGTCCCCAAATACATGGTACAGAATACAAATAAAACCTTAAATATACAACATGACCTATGAGTTTTAATACAAATATTATCTTCTAGACAGTATTCAAACTCAAAATAAGTCCTCAATACATTTATTATCACACTATTTCATAAAATAGTGAGGACTACTAATGCTATCATCTGGACCGTCACTCCATTCCCCGACTAGTCCCTGCTACGTTCTCATTTCCTGAAGAGAACAATGAAAGCAAAGGGGTGAGTTCAACTAGCCCAGTAAGAAATATTATGACTAAGATAATGTTGAATAAATTATCATTAGCCTTCAACACTGTTAAACTGATAAAATATAACAAACATCAAGTTCAACTGCAGCGGAACAAGAAATCCATTAGAAGAGTCAAGTAGAAAATAAAATCTATTATCTTCTATGATTTAAAAGGTTTTTCATTACTTTTATCTCTGAGACTCAGCTTAATAAATAATCCACATTATCCCTGCACTACGACCAAGGATATTCATTAGTATCACGACCACAAATTATCCATGCACTACGGGCCAAGGATATTCGTGTATTCATCAATGGTCATGATCATGCCAACAACTGTCCATCAATGCACTACGGGCCAATAATGACTTTTTTCACATCATTTGTAACATTACGGTCATGATTAAACCGAATAATCCCTGGTCATAATCATACCAAGTCCATCTATGAACTACCGACCACAAATGACTTTCAACAAAATATAAACATGAGGATGATGACAATGATATAAGAATTCAATAAAACAAGTTCAAGAATTATTTTATCTAGGAATCAATAACGTCCAAATTGTCAACATGATACTTCTTTGTGGATTAAAATTCAAGAATGCTCAGAAGAATATTTCCATGAAAGATACTGGATGAAGCCCAAATATCAAGGATATTCCACTAATTTCTTGGAGTATAGAAGTCAAAACTTTAACCAACTGAGTATAATAAAGAATGGAATAACAAAAGAAATCACCATGCATGTGGTACTTTGCATAGACGTGTAGTTATTCCAATGTAATAATAAATAATCGGAACGGTCATGCGTAACGCATTGCGGCTGTGATATTCCAATGTAATAATAAATAATGGAATCAGGTCATGCGTAAAGCACCGACAGGATGTTCTAATAGAATGATAAATAATGGAACCAGGTCATTCATAAAGCACAGACAGGATGTTCCAACAAAATGATAAAGAATGGAATAATAGAAGAATTTCACCAAGTATAGGGTCCGCGTATACAGGTTATTCCAGCAGAATAATAAAGAATGGAATAACAGAAGTTACCTTCATGAATACAAAAGAAATAATACCCCTTACGAGTACAACAAATAATATTCCTTACCGTAAAAGAAGAGTATTCCGACTGGTAGGGTGAGGATATTCTTGAAAAAAACTTGCACTACGCTTAAAGCTTCTTAAGACTCTAAAGAAATATGCTCAAGGTTATATAAGAGAATTCTCTGAATTTCTGGTGTGATTTCAATTCTAACTAAGCATCCTATTTATAGGAAAATGGAAGGATACTATTTAGGAAAAATCACGAAAGCACAATATATAAATTTGAACGAAGTTCACGGGTTTGGTGCTGGCCAATTAAAAGAGAAAAAGAAAAACAAAAAAAAACAAACTAACACATGACAAGTTAAAGACTTTAACCAAAGAGGAATTGGCCTTATTCGTAGGTTTGATAGCATTATAGAATTTTTCAACCAACAATGTGCAAGTTTTGAAAACATCACCCATCCTGCCAACTTTATTCACCACTACCACCCACTCACCCATATTCACAGTACACATACACACACATGATTTCAAAATCTACCCACACAAGTCCCTTTCATATATATATATATATATATATAATACGTATATATATATTCTATCAATTATTTTGAAAATTGGGTAACCGCGGGTCCACTAAATACTTCATAAAAATCACCTAAATATTTTTAACAACATTTATCATCATTATTATAATTCACAATATTAATCGACCAGGTCGTTCCAAGGAAAGAGGTGGTTTTCCAATAAGAATTTCTCCCTATTGGCGCGCAATTAGGTGACCAAACCTCTCTTTGATAGAACTTCTAGACATCATTAGTATTGCAAATAATAATATTAATAACTTTGTCGACTCAATTATTGATTTAATAATATATAAAATATTGACAATAATTGAATCACATAATGTGAGATACTATGCAGTAATTACTGTAGCAATAATTGAACAAATCTGAGTGACTTCTCACGTAAGCATCAATAATCAATACCGTGTGCTACTATGCAACCATGCGTATTACTATACTTTTAACACCGCGTGTTTCAACAGTTAACGGTAAAAACTTCCGCCATTATTTTCATAAAGTATTTTTTGTCGTTTTTCTCAATCCTACATAATTCCGTTGTGGGGTCCACCAATGATTGTGCCGTTATACGAATATTCCCTGTTAAAACGAATATTCCCCGACCAATCGAATATTATATAACAATTTGCGTACTTTGAAAAATTTATAAATATTACCCACAACTATAACATTATATCAAATTTACTCCCTAACATTCAAAAATGATATTTATAGAAAATTCATCTTTATGTATAAAAGTTGGGGTCTTACAACCTCCCCTTCTTATGAAATTTCGCCCTCAAAATTAGGGTACATACCTGGTATATCGAAGAGGTAAGGATACCTTGATTTCATTTCAGATTCTAACTCCCAGGTCATTTCCTCAACATCGTGGTTTCTCCACAAAACTTTGACTTGAGGTATAACCTTGGAGCGTAGAATATATTCCTTCTTATCCAAGATTTGAACAGGAACCTCTTCATACGTCAAATCTTCCGCTATCAATAATGTGGTTCGAGTCTTCCACATATTTACGTAACATGGATATGTGAAAAACGTTATGAACACGAGACATACTTGGCGGTAAAGCGAGTCTATAGGCCACAATTCCTACTCGATCGAGGATTAAAAATGGGCCAATGAATCGAGCATTAAGCTTTCCTCTATTTCCAAATCTCGTAACTCCTTTCCATGGAGCAACACATAACAACACATGATCTCCAATATCGAATTCCACGTCCTTTTGATGAAGATCAACATAACTCTTTTGTCGATCTTGTGAGGTTTTTATACGTTGTCGGATCGTTTGAATCTTTTCCGTTCTCATACGTACCAAATCTGGTCCCAACAACGTTGCTTCACCCACCTCATCCCAGTATACTGGAGAACGACACTTTCTTCCATACAACGCCTCGAATGGAGCCATGCCAATACTTGATTGATAGCTATTGTTGTAGGAAAACTCCACCAACGGTAAGAACTTGTCCCAACTCCCCTTGAAGTCAAGGACACAGAGTCTTAATAAATCTTCCAAAGTTTTGAATAGTCCTCTCTGATTGTTCGTTCGTCTGAGGATGATATGCCGAACTAAATCGTAAATTTGTGCCCATAGCTTTTTGCAAACTAACCCAAAATTATGAAGTGAATCTTGGGTCTCGATCAGAAACTATGGATACTGGCATACCATGCAGTCTTACAATCTCGTTTATGTATATACGAGCAAGACGTTCAAGTGTATAAGTTTCTCGTATTGCTAAGAAATGAGCAGACTTGGTCAATCTATCAACAATAACCCAAATTGTATCTATGCCTTGAGAAACCATGGAAAGACCAGTAACAAAATCCATGGTAATGTGCTCCCACTTTCATTCTAGAATTTCAAGTGATTGCAATGGACCTGTTGATACTTGATGCTTCGCCTTGACTCGTTGACAAGTTAAGCACCTTGAGATAAACTCTGCTATCTCTCTCTTCATATTACTCCACCAGAATGTATGTCGAAGATCATGATACATTTTGGTACTCCCAAGATGGATTGCAAACGGTGTGTTGTGCGCCTCCATCATGATTTTATACTTTAAATCATGGTCGTTAGGAACACAAAGTCTAGAGTTGACTCAAAGTATTCCTTCTTCATCGATTCTTGCTTCCGGCATAGCACATTCTTGCACTTTCTTCCTCATACGCATCAGCTCCAGATCTGTAACTTGAGAAGCTTTAACTTTATCAATTAAAGTCGGTTCTACTCTTATATTCGCCATCATCACATGGGTCCCTGGAGTCTTTAATTCTATCTCCATCCATTGCAAGTCACACAAAATGGGCCTTTACGTTGACAATATCGCACCTATACCCGTATATGATCTTCTACTCAATGCGTCAGCTACCACGTTCGCTTTTCCCGGATGGTATTGGATGGTATGATCATAATCTTTTAACAGTTCAAGCCAACGTCGTTGTCGCATGTTGAGTTCCTTTTGAGTGAAGAAATTTTTGAGGCTTTTATGATCCGTAAAGATCTCCACCTTCTCTCCATACAGGTAATGCCTCCAAATTTTAAGTGCAAAAACGACTGCTGCCAACTCTAGATCATGAGTGGGATAATTCCTCTCATATTCTTTGAGTTAATGCGTGAGGCATAGGCTATGACTTTCTCTTGTTGCATGAGAACACATCCCAACCCTTTGCCCCAAGCATCATCATAGATGACAAATCCTCCGAGGCGAGATGGTATTGTCGTAACAGTCTTTGAAATGAGTCTCCTCTTGAGTTCTTGAAAACTCTTCTCACATTCCTCGCTCCAACCGAATTTTGTATCTTTTTGAGTCAGCTGAGTTAATGGAGTAGCGATTCGAGAAAACCCTTCTACGAATCTCCGATAATAACCAACTAAGTCGAGAAAGCTACGTACTTCGGTCACTGACTTAGGTTGCTCCCAGCTTTGAATAGCTTCAATCTTTGCCGGGTAAACAGATATTCCATGACTTGATACTACGTGCCCAAGAAATGCTACTTCCTCAAGCCAAAACTCGCATTTCTTCAACTTAGCATAAAGTTTGTTTTCACGAAGCTTTTGTAGTATCAGCCTCAAGTGTTGCTCATGATCTTCATGGCTTTTGGAATATATGAGGATGTCATCAATAAAGACGACCACAAAGTGATCCAAATATTCCTTGAATACTCGGTTCATCATATCCATGATGGCAGCAGGAATTTATTAACAATAGAAATATCATTCAAAACTGATGTATTTTTGTTTAGATCCTTGACATGAGCTAAGAAAGCTTGACATCCGTTTTTCAATAAACGAATAGCTTTATGTCTTGAGATGATAGTGATTGATTTTAATAGTTTGGTTGCTTGAATTCGCATAATAGGTTGGTTAGGAATATGAAAGATAACAACCTTACAAAAATAATCAATTTTTTCATGATGAGTAGTTAACTAATCAATCCCTAGAATCACATCAAATGCAAGTATTTTCAAAGAAATAAGATCGACAGGTAACGTGAGGGTACCGATTTGAACCAAACAAGACTTATAAACAGTGGATGTAATGAAAGTTTCTCCCAACGGAGTTTTAACAGAAAAGTTAAAGTCTAATTTCTCTGGAGTCAAATTTAAATGTTGAGCGCAAGTAGGAGAAATAAAGGAATGGGTAGAACCGGTATCAAATAAGGTATATACTTCGCTAGAGTTTATGATAAGCTTACCTGTGATGACCTCGTTAGGGTTCCTTGCTTTCTGGGAGGTCACAACAGACGCTCTCCCTTGAACTATGAGTTTTGTCTTATCTGGGATGGCCTTTGATGCCTCCATCCCTGCTGGACTTGACTTTGGTGAACGATAAAATCGGGCTAGGTGACCTTCTCTTCCATAATTATAGCATGCTTTCTGATGGCATCGCGCAGTTTGGACTGATGTGTCCCTCTCCTCCACATTTGAAGCATATGATAGGTGGTCGTTCTCCTTCCTTAACGACGGGTGCTGGTGCTGACGTCTTTCCATCATTGTTGAATCTCCTCTTCTTGAAATGTCCACTCTTATTGCCTTGGCCATGATTACCACTGAAGTAGTTACCATTTCTGGCATGTTGATTCCCTCCACGTTTGTTGTCACCGCTTCGATGACTGCTACCATTGGAATTATCATTTACTCGGCTGCTTTCTCTTGGTTGGGTTAACTCGTTATCGCGCTCCAATAACTAGGCCCTATTCACAACATCTGAATACAAACATAGTTTATGAGAGATAAGATATTGACATATCTCAGGTTTAAAACCACTTAGAAACATCCGCGTCATTCTCTCCTCATTATAACCTAAGTGGGACGCAAACCGGGACAACTCGGCAAACCTGGCTTCGTACCGCGACACAGTCATGTTGTTCTGCTCCAGCTTGATGAACTCTACCTCTTTCATGTGAAGAATACTTTCGGGAAAGAACTTCTCATTGAATAGTTCTTGGAACTTCTCCCAAGACATCTTTAGTGCGACAGGTTGAGTACGTTTTACCGATTTCCACCAGTAATCTGCCTCTCCTCGTAACATAAAGGTGGCAAAGGTCACCTTTTTCTCCTCGGAACATCCCAAGACATCAAATATCTTGGTGATCTACTTTATCCACGCTTCCGCCTTAAGTGGTTTTGGCTCTCCAATAAACTCCGGTGGTCCCAGCTCCTTGAACTGTTTAGCGGTGACCGTCCGAGAGTTGCCCGTGTTTCCACCTGCATTTTGAACAGGAGCCGCTCTTGCATGATGTTGCATGAATTGCATAAAGCCTCTGAACATTTCATCGTTCATCATCTGGTCCGTGTTGTTGTTTGCCTGAGGATTGTCGCTTTCTTGATGCACATTATCCTGATTATTGATCTGTGGAGACTCAACGGTCTCCTGTGCTCCATTGATGTTCTCAACATTCTCGGATGTCATTTTCAAATACTGCCACAATACAAGGGTTAATTAACATATCACATATTATCCCTATACTCTGACCGACCAATTAAATACCAAATAAACTTTGGTAGGTCATAATAGCAAAGGAACTCCCCGTCTCTACCCTCCTAGTTCTTGTCTCACATCTTAGCCAGGGATCATATCCCTAAGCCTTGATATCAACTGTGACCCCCCCAAAATAGGTATACATCACCTATTCCGAGTCGCCAAATACATGGTACATAATACAAATACAACCTTAAATATACAACATGAGCTGTTAGTTTTAATACAAATATTATCTTCTAGACAGTATTCAAACTCAAAATATTTCCTCAATACATTTATTATCACACTATTTCGTAGAATAATGAGGACTACTAATTCTATCATCTGGACAGTCACTCCATTCCCCGACTAGTCCCTGCTACGTTCTCATTTCCTGAAGAGAACAATGAAAGCAAAAGGGTGAGCTCAACTAGCCCAGTAAGAAATATTATGACTAAGATAATGCAGAATAAATTATCATTAGCCTTCAACAGTGTTTAACTGTTAAAATATAACAAACATCAAGTTTAACTGCAGTGGAACAAGCAATCCATTAGAAGAGTCAAGTAGAGAATAAAATCTACTATCTTCTATGATTTAAAAGGTTTTTCATTACTTTTATCGCTGAGACTCAGCTTAATAAATAATCCACATCATCCCTGTACTACGGCTAATGATATTCATTAGTATCACGACCACAAATTATCCATGCACTACGGGCCAAGGATATTAGTGTATTCATCAATGGTCATTATCATGCCAACAATTGTCCATCAATGCACTACGGGCCAATGATGACTTTTTCCACATCATTTATAACATTACGGTCATGATTACACCGAATAATCCCTGGTCATAATCATACCAAGTCTATCTATGCACTACAGGCCACCGATGACATTCAACAAAATATAAACATGAGGATGATGACAATGATATAAGAATTCAATAAAACAAGTTCAAGAATTATTTTATCCAGGAATCATTAACGTCCAAATTGTCAACATGATACTTCTTTGTGAAGTAAAATTCAAGAATGCTAAGAAGAATATTTCCATGAAAGATACTGGATGAAGCAAAAATATCAAGGATATTCCACTAATTTCATGGAGTATAGAAGTCAAAACTTTAACCAACTGAGTATAATAATGAATGGAATAACAAAAGAAATCACCAGGCATGCGGTAGACCGCACAGACAGGTTATTCAAACAGAATAATAAATAACGGAACCAGATCATAAATAATCGCGAACGATATATTCAATGTAATAATAAATAATGGAACCAGGTCATGCGTAAAGCACAGACAGGATGTTCCAACAGAATGATAAATAATAGAACCAGGTCATGCGTAAAGCACAGACAGGATGTTCCAACAGAATGATAAAGAACAAAATAATAGAAGAATTTCACCAAGTATAGGGTATTCCGCGTATACAGGTTATTCCAACAGAATAATAAAGAATGGAATAACAGAAGTTCCCTTCATGAATACAAAAGAAATAATATCCCTTACGAGTACAACAAATAATATTCCTTACCATAAAAGAAGAGTATTTCGACTGGTAGGGCGAGGATATTCTTGAAAAAAACTTGCACTACGCTTAAAGCTTCTTCAGACTCTAAAGAAATATGCTCAAGATTATATAAGAGAATTCTCTGAATTTCTGGTGTGATTTCTATTCTAACTAAGCATCCTATTTATAGGAAAATGGAAGGATACTATTTAGGAAAAATCACGGACGCACAGTATATAAATTTGAACGAAGTTCACGGGTTTGGTGCTGGCCAATTAGAAGAGAAAAAGAAAAACAAAAAAAATAAACTAACACATGATAAGTTAAAGACTTTAACCAAAGAGGAATTGGCCTTATTTGTAGGTTTGATAGCATTATAGAATTTTTCAACCAACAATGTGCAAGTTTTGAAAACATCACCCATCCTGCCAACTTTATTCACCACTACCACCCACTCACCCATATTCACAGTACACATACACACACATGATTTCAAAATCTAACCACATAAGTCCCTTTCATATATATATATATATATATATATACTCTATCAATTATTTTGAAAATTGGGTAACCGGGGGTCCAATAAATACTTCATAAAAATCACCTCAATATTTTTAACAACATTTATCATCATTATTATAATTCACAATATTAATCGACGACTGTGTCGCTCCTGTGAAAGAGGGGGCTTTCCAATAAGGATTTCTCCCTATTGGCGCGCAATTAGGTGACCAAACCTCTCTTTGACAGAACTTCTAGACATCATTAATATTTCAAATAATAATATTAATAACTTTGTCGTCTCAATTATAAATCATAATATATAAAATATTGACAATAATTGAATCACATAACGTGAGATACTATGCAGTAATTACTGTAGCAATAATTGAACAAAATTGTAAGACCCCAACTTTTTGAATAAAGATTAAATTTTCTCGAAATATATTTTTTAATATTATGGTGTGGATTTGATATAATGTTATAGTTGTGGGTAATATTTACAAATTTTGCAAAGTACGCAAGTTGTTATATCATATTCGATTGGTTGGGGAATATTCATTTTAAACAGGGAACATTCGTACAACGTCACAATCATTGGTGGACCCCCACAACGGAATTATTGTCGGATTGAGAAAATGACAAAAATACTTTATGAAAATAATGGCGGAAGTTTTACCGTTAACTATTGAAACACCTGGTGTTAAAAAATGCAAGAATCTCGCGGGTAGACAATAGTAGCACACGGTATTGATTATTGATGCTTACGTGAGAAGTCACTCAGTTATACTCAATTATTGCTACAGTAATTGCTGCATCATATCCCTCATATTATTGATTCAATTATTATCACATTATCATTTGCATAATATTTTATATTATTAAATTAATAATTGAGACGACAAAGTTATTCATATTATTATTTGCAATATTGACAATGTCTAGAAGTTCTGTCAAGGAGAGGTCTGGTCACCTAATTGTGTGCCAATAAGGAGAAATCCTTATCGGAAAGCCCCCTCTTTCCTGGGAACGACCTGGTTGTTAAATATTGTGAGTTATAATATTAATGATGAATAAGTTGTGTTGATTAAAAATGAATTTTGATAGTTCCATTGTGTTGGGATTATTAGTGTTAATGGAAATCGACATCTATTCCGATGATAATTGATGTCTGGGGGTTATATTGATAAATCGGGTAATTTATCGGATAAATGAGCAATTAATCGCAACTAATTCACATGCTTATATAACTATTTGTTCACATGTGTGTACTATTGAATCACATTATTTACTATTAGGGGAGTTGGTGAAAGATTGATAATACTTACATAACTAAGTTAAAAAATGGTTGTATAGATGGAGGTACTATATCGTAATTAAATATTTTCACACATGATTATACTATTGATTCACATGATTGAACTATTGATTCACATTATTTACTATTAGGGGAGGTGGTGCAAGTTTGATAATACTTGCAGGACTAAATTAAAAATGAAAGAAAAGTTGGAGGTATTGAACTGTAATTTTTTGAGCCCCAAAACGTGCAATTATCGAAACTATATTTTCCTATAAATAGAAGCTCATTCTTCCTTCATTTCTCACCAATTCACAAAAGCTTTAGAGCGATTATTATAGAGAGAAATTATAGAGAGAAAGAAGAAGAGAAGTCTGCTACCTCACTATTCCAGTATCCAGTTTTTCTAAGGTAGGGAATATTATTTGTTATACTCATAGGGAGTATTATTTCTTTTGTATTCATGAAGAGAACTTCTGTTATTCCATTCTTTATTATTCTGTTGGAATATCATGTCTGTGCATTTTACGCTGGACCTGGTTCCGTCTTTATTATTATTACATTGGAATATCACGTGCATGCGCTTTTACGCCCGCACTGATTCCGTCCTTATTAGTATTCTGTTGGAATAACATGTGTCGCTCCCAAAATTAGGTATACATCACCCATCTTGGGTCGCCACTCACATGGTACAGAATTCAAATACAACTTAATAATACAATGAGTTTGAATACAAATATTGTCTACTAGAGAGTATACAAACTCAAAAGGAGTCCTCATTACAATTATTATCACACTATTTCACAGAATAGTGAGGACTACTAATGCTATCATCTGGTCCGTCACTCCGTTCCCCGATTAGTCCCTGTTATGTTCTCATTTCCTGAAGAGAACAATAAAAGTAAAAGGATGAGCTAAACTAGCCCAGTAGGAAATATTATGACTAAGATAATGCATAATATATTATCGTTAGCCTTCAACAGTGTTAAACTGATACAATATAACAACCATAAAGTTTAACTGCAGCAGAACAAGCAATCCATTAAAAGAGTCAAGTAGAGAATAAAATCTACTATCTTTTATGATTTAAAAGGTTTTTTAAAACTTTTATCGCTGGGACTCATCTTAATAAATAATCCACATCATCAAATCACCCCTACACTACGGCCAATGATATTCTTTAGTATCACGACCACAATTATCCATGCACTACGGACCAAGAATATTTGTGTATTCAATAATGGTCGTGATCATGCCAACAACTGTCCATCAATGCACTACGGGCCAATGAGGACTTTTACCACATCATTTGTAACATTACGGACATGATTACACCGAATAATCCCTAGTCATAATCATACCAAGTCCATCTATGCACTATAGGCCACAGATGACTTTCAACAAAATATAAACATGAGGATGATGATAATGATATAAGAATTCAATAAAACAAGTTCAAGAATTAATTTAATCAGGAACTAATAACGTCCAAATTGTCAACATGATAATTCTTTGTGGAGTAAAATTCAAGAATGCTCAGAAGAATATTTCCATGAAAAGATACTGGATGAAGCGCAAATATCAAGGATATTCCACTAATTTCATGGATTATAGAAGTCAAAACTTTAACCAACTCGAAGATAATAAAGAATGGAATAACAAAAGAAATCACCATGCATGCGGTGAGACCCATGACAGCAAAAGTTATTCCAACAGAATAATAAATAACGAAATCGTCCTCCCAAGAAACGCATGCATGTGATATTCAACAATGTAATAATAAAGAGCGGAATCAGTCCCGCGTAAAATGCATGCATGTGGTATTCCAATGGTAATAATAAAAATCGGAACCAGTCCCACGTATAACGCATGCACGAGTGATATTCCAATAGAATAATAAGGAATGGAATAACAGAAGAATTTCACCAAGTATGTGGTACTTCGCATAGACATGTTATTCAAACATAATAACAAAGAATGGAATAACAGAAGTTCTCTTCATGGATAAGAAAGAAATAATACTCCCTACGGGTACAACAAATAATATTCCCTACCTTAGACAAACTAGATACTTGAATAGTGAGGTAGCAGACTTCTCTTCTTCTTTCTCTCTATAATAATCGCTCTAAAGCTTTTGTGAATTGGTGAGAAATGAAGGAAGAATGAGCTTCTATCTATAGGAAAATATGGTTTGATAATTGCACATTTTGGGGCTCAGAATATTACAGTATAATACCTTCTTCTTTTTCTTCATTTTTAATTTAGTCCTGCAAGTATTATCAATCTTGCACCAACTCCTCTAATAGTAAATAATGTGAATCAATAGTAAATCATGTGACTCAATAGTTCTAATCATGTGATAAAAACAATTACAGTATAGTACCTCCATCTATACCTCTATTTTTAACTTAGTCATGCAAGTATTATCAATCTTGCACCAACTCCCCTAATAGTAACAAGAATGTGAAACTATAGAATACACATGTGAACAAATAGTTAGAATTATGTGAATTAATAGCAATCAATTGCTCATTTATCTGGTTAAATACCTGATTGGTCAATATAACCTCCAGACATTAATTATCATCGAAATAATTATCGATTTTCACTAACACAAATAATTCCAACACAATGAAACCATTTTTATCAAAAATATAAATTTTGAAATTTCGAAGTTTGACTTTTCCCGAAAAAGTCAACTGTTGACTTTTTGACCAAATAGTGAATTCCAAAAATTTTTGTGTTTATAGACTATTTTTACTAATTTCATCGTTCCAGACTCAAATATCACGTCCGTCTCCAAATTCAGCTCAGAACACAACTTCAATTTTAATAACATTCATCATTAATATTATAACTTACAATATTTATTAACTGTGTCGCTTCTGTGAAAGAGGGGGGCTTTCCAATAAGGATTTCTCCCTATTGGCGTGCAATTAGGTGACCAAACCTCTCCTTGACAGAACTTCTAGACATTGTAAATATTGCAATTTAATAATACGAATAACCTTTTCATCTCAATTATTGATTTAATAAAATAACATATTATGCAGATGATACTGTGACAATAATCGAATCAATAATATGAGAGATATGATGCAATAATTACTGTAGCAATAATTGAGTATAATTGAGTGACTTCTCATGTAAGCATTAATAATCAATACTGGTAGTGCTACTACGCAACCACACGCCAGATAATCTGTATTTTTTTACTACCGGGTAGTTCAACAGTATTAACGGTAAAACCTCCGCCGTTATTTTCATAAAATATTTTTGTCGTTTTCTAACTACGATAGTACTTCCGTTGTGGGGTCCACCAATGATTATGTCGTCGTACGAATATTCCCTGACAAAAAGAATATTATATAACAACTTGCGTAATTTGCAAAATTTATAAATATAACCCACAACTATAACATTATATCAAATCCACACCATAATATTTAAAAAATTATTTCGAGAAATTTAAATCTTTATTCATAAAATCTGGGGTTTCATAATCTCCCCTCCTTATGAAATTTTGCCCTCGAAATTTACGTGCGTACCTGGAATGTCGAAGAGATGAGGATACCCTGACTTCATTTCAGATTCTAACTCTTGAGGTATAACCTTTGAGTGTTGAATACGATCCTTCTTATCCAAGATTTTAACACGTATCTCCTCATACGTTAAATCTTCCACTATATCGTCCAGTTCTAATTTAATAATATGGTTCAGGTCGTCCACATATTTACATAACATCGATACGTGAAAAACGTTATGAACACGCGACTTACTTGGCGGTAAAACGAGTCTATAGGCCACAGTTCCTACTCGATCGATGATTTCAAATGGGCCAATTAAATTAAGGGTTGAGATTTCCTCTCTTCGTCGATTCTTGCTTCTAGAATAACGCCCTCTGGAACCTTCTTCATTCATCAGCTCCGGGTGTGTGGCTTGAGCGGATTTAACTTTATCGATTAAAGTCAATTGTAATCGTATATTCGTTATCTTCACGTGGGTTCCTAGAGTCTTTAACTCTATCTTCATCATTTGTAAGTCATACAAAATGGGTCTTTGTGTTAACAACATCGCACTCATAAACGCATACGATCTTCTACTCAACGCGTCACCTACCACGTTCGCTTTCCCACGATGGTATTGAATGGTACGATCGTAATCTTCAACAGCTCGAGCCAACGTCTTTGGCACATGTTACGTTCATTTTAGTTGAAGAAATATTTGAGTGTTTTAGAAATGGGCTTTGTACTGGGGTCAATACAAAAATTAGATTTCACGCTCTAGGGGTAGGCTAAGAAGTCTTCAAGAATACGTAAGGAAATTTATTAACAATAGAAATATCATTCAAAACTGTGACTCTCATCCAAGACTTGGGTAACACATCACATTGATACCTATCAACTTGCCATCGTCATTCACAGCGTCGCCTACAGAAAGTCTGGCTTCGGTGCATTCCACACAAGGAAGTCAACAATGAAAGGACCGAAGCTCTTTACTTATAGCTTGATATGACCCTGATTGACTTTAATGATTTGGTTACTTGAATTCGCATAACAGGTTGGTTAGGAATATGAAAGCTAACAACCTTACGAAAAGCATGATGAGTAGTTAACCAATCGATTCCTAAAATCACATCAAAGGCAAGTATTTTCAAAGAGATACGATTGATAGGTAATGTGAAAGTGTTGATTTGAATAAGATTTATAAATAGTGGAGGTAATGAAG
The DNA here is from genome assembly GCA_020205615.1 of Panax quinquefolius. Classification (NCBI taxonomy): domain Eukaryota; kingdom Viridiplantae; phylum Streptophyta; class Magnoliopsida; order Apiales; family Araliaceae; genus Panax; species Panax quinquefolius. The sequence goes on along the minus strand of JAINUW010000177.1, from coordinate 816,902 downwards.
GTTTCTCCCAACTGAGTTTCAACAGATAAATCAAAATCTAACTTCTCCGGAGTTAAATTCAAACATTGAACAGAACTAGGTGAAATAAAAGAGTGAGTAGAACCGGTATCTAACACGGTATAGACTTCGCAAGAGTTTATGACTAACATACCCATGATAATTTTTTTCAGGTTCCTCGTCAAGAAAAAAACGTTCTCTCTTAAACTACCGGCTTTGACTTTTCTGGGACAGCCTTTGGTACCTCCATCCTAGCTGAACTTGTCTTCAGTGAACGACAAAATCGGGCTAAGTGACCTTCTCTTCCACAATTATAACATGTTGTGGATGGCATCATGTAGCTTGACTTGATGTGTCCTCCCCTCTACATTTGAAGCATATGATAGGTGGTCGTTTCTCCTTCCTTAACAACGGGGTCTTTGGTCTTTGACGTCTTTCCATCATTGTTGAATCTCTTCTTCTTGAAATGTCCATTCTTATTGTTTTGACCATGATTACCACCAAGTGGTTACCATTTACGCATGTTGATTCCTCCATGCTTATTATCACCGCTTTAATGATCATTATCACCCCAGATTATCATTTTGTCATTTGCTCTCTCTTTTTTTGGTTGCGTTGACTCGTTATCGCACTCCACTAACTGAGCCCTATTTACAACATCTGAATACAAACACAATTTATGAGAAATAAGATATTGGCGTATCTCTGGCTTCAAACCTCTTAAAAACATTCGCGTCATTCGCTCCTCATTATCGACCAAATGGGATGCAAACCGGATAACTCATGAAATTTATCCTCGTATTGCGACACGGTCCATATTGTTTTGTTCCAACTTGATAAACTCCACCTCCTTCATGTGACAAATACTTACGAGAAAGTACTTGTCGTTGAACAGCTCTTGGAACTTCTCCCAATACATCTTGAGTGCGTCAGGCTGGGTACATTTTACAGATTCCCACCAGTGATCTGCCTCTTCACGCAACATAAAGGTGGCAAAGGGAACCTTTTTCTCCTCGGAGCATCCCGAGACATCAAATATCTTGGTGATATGCTTTAACCACATCTCTGCCTTAAGTGGTTCTGGCTTTCCCAAAAACTCCGGTGGTCCCAGCTCCTTGAATTGCTTAGCGGTGACCAACCGTGGGTTGCCATTGTTTCCTTCTGTATTATGAACATGAGTGGCCTTCGCCTGGTGTTGCATGAATTCTAAAACGCTCCTAAACGTACCGTCGTTCGTCAATTGATCAGTGTTGGTGTTTACAAGAGGATTATCGCCATCCTGTCTCACATTGTCCTGATTATTGATCTGTGGAGACTCAACGGTCTCCTGTGCTCCATTTCTATTCTCAACATTATCAGATGTCATTTTCAAATACTGCCACAAAATAAGGGTTAATTAACATCACATAATATCCCTATACTCTGACCGACCAATTAAATACCAAATAAACTTAGGTAGGTCATACTAGCGAAGGAATTTCCCGTCTCTCCCCTCCTAGTTCTAGTCTCACATCTTAGCCAGGGATCATATCCCTAACCTTTGATACCAACTGTGATGCCCCCAAAATTAGATATACATCACTCATCTTGGGTCGCCACTTACATGGTACAGAATTCAAATACAACTTAATAATACAATGAGTTTGAATATAAATATTGTCTACTAGAGAGTATACAAACTCAAAAGGAGTCTTCATTACAATTATTATCACACTATTTTACGGAATAGTGAGGACTACTAATGCTATCATCTGGTCCGTCACTCCGTTCCCCGACTAGTCCCTGTTACGTTCTCATTTTCTGAAGAGAACAATAAAAGTAAAAGGATGAGCTCAACTAGCCCAGTAAGAAATATTATGACTATGATAATGCAGAATATATTCTCGTTAGACTTCAACAATGTTAAACTGATACAATATAACAACCATCAAGTTTAACTGCAGCGGAACAAGCAATCCATTAAAAGAGTCAAGTATAGAATAAAATCTACTATCTTTTATGATTTAAAATATTTTTCATCACTTTTATCGCTGGGACTCAGCTTAATTAATAATCCACATCATCGAATCACCCCTTCACTACGGCCAAGGATATTCTTTAGTATCACGACCACAATTATCCATGCACTACTTGCCAAGAATATTTGTGTATTTAATAATGGTCATGATCATGCCAACAACTGTCCATCAATGCACTAAGGGCCAATGATGACTTTTACCACATCATTTGTAACATTACGGTCATGATTACACCGAATAATCCCTGGCCATAATCATACCAAGTCCATCTATGCACTATAGGCCACAGATAACTTTCAACAAAATATAAACATGAGGATGATGATAATGATATAAGAATTCAACAAAACAAGTTCAAGAATTAATTTATCCAGGAACTAATAACGTCCAAACTGTCAACATGATACTTCTTTGTGGAGTAAAATTCAAGAATGCTCAGAAGAATATTTCCATGAAAAGATACTGGATGAAGCGCAAATATCAAGGATATTCCACTAATTTCATGGATTATAAAAGTTAAAACTTTAACCAACTCAGTATAATAAAGAATGTAATAACAAAAGAAATCACCATGCATGCGATAGACCAGCATGTGCGAGTTATTCCAACGAAATAATAAATAATCGGAATCAGTCCCACGTAAAAACGCATGCATGTGATATTCCAACGTAATAATAAAGACGGAATCGGTCCCAAGCAGAAAACGCATGCATGTGATATTCCAATGTAATAATAATGACGGAACCAGTCCATGGCGTAGAACGCATGAAAAGTGGATATTCCAAATGAATAATAAAGATGGAACTAGGTCCCACGTAGAACTCTCATGCAGACGTGATATTCCAATAGAATAATAAAGAATGGAATAACAGAAGAATTTCACCAAGTATGCGGTACTTCGCATAGACAGGTTATTCCAACATAATAACAAAGAATGGAATAACAGAAGTTCTCTTCATGGATAAGAAAGAAATCATACTCCCTACGGGTACAACAAATAATATTTCTAACCTTAGACAAACTGGATACTAGAATACTGAGGTAGCAGACTTCTCTTCTTCTTTCTCTCTATAATAATCGCTCTAAAGCTTTTGTGAATTGGTGAAAAATGAAGGAAGAATGAGCTTCTATCTATAGGAAAATATGGTTTGATAATTGCACGTTTTGGGGCTCGGAATATTACAGTATAATACCTTCCTCTTTTTGTTTATTTTTAATTTAGTTCTGCAAGTATTATCAATCTTGCACCAACTCCCCTAATAGTAAATAATGTGAATCAATAGTAAATCATGTGACTCAATAGTAGTAATCATGTGATAAAAATAATTATAGTATAGTACCTCCATCTATACCTCTATTTTTAACTTAGTCATGCAAGTATTATCAATCTTGCACCAACTCTCCTAATAGTAACAAGAATGTGAAACTATAGAATACACATGTGAACAAATAGTTATAATTATGTGAATTAATAGCAATCAATTGCTCATTTATCCAGTTAAATACCCGATTGGTCAATATAACCTCCAGACATTAATTATTATCGAAATAATTGTCGATTTTCACTAACACAAATAATTCCAACACAATGAAACCATTTTTATCAAAAATATAATTTTTGAAATTTCGAAGTTTGACTTTTCCCGAAAAATTCAACTGTTGACTTTTTGACCAAATAATGAATTCCAAAAAATTTTGTGTTTATAGACTATTTTTACTAATTTCATCGTTCCGGACTCAAATATCACGTCCACGTCTCCAAATTCAACTCCGAACACAACTTCAATTTTCATAACATTCATCATTAATATTATAACTCACAATATTTATCAACCGTGTCGCTCCCAAAGAAAGAGGGGCTTTTCAAGAAAGATTTCTCCCTATCATAGCACAATTAGGTGACCAAACCTCTCCTTAACAGAACTTCTAGACATTGTAAATATTGTAATTTAATAATACGAATAACCTTGTCATCTCAATTATTGATTTAATAAAATAACATATTATGCAAATGATACTGTGACAATAATCGAATCAATAATATGAGAGATATGATGCAATAATTACTGTAGCAATAATTGAGTATAACTGAGTGACTTATCACGTAAGCATTAATAATCAATACCGTGTGCTACTATGCAACCATGCGTATTACTGTACTTTTACTACCGGGTAGTTCAACAGTATTAACAGTAAAACCTACGCCGTTATTTTCATAAAATATTTTTATCGTTTTCTACCTACGATAGTACTTCCGTTGTGGGGTCCACCAATGATTATGTCGTCGTACGAATATTCCCTGACAAAAAGAATATTATAAAACAACTTGCGTACTTTGCAAAATTTATAAATATAACCCACAACTATAACATTATATCAAATCCATGCATAATATTTAAAAAATTATTTCGAGAAATTTAAATCGTTATTCATAAAATCTGGGGTTTCACATAACCTGTCTATGCGAAGTACCGCATACATGGTGATTTCTGTTGTTATTCCATTCTTTATTATTACATTTGGAACATCCTCGCTTGGTCAATTTCACTTTGACTGGTTTGGTTATTTAGTATTCTGTTGGAATAACCTGTCTATGCAAAGTACCACATGCATGGTGATTTCTTTTGTTATTCCATTCTTTATTATACTCAGTTGGTTAAATTTTTGACTTCTATACTCCATGAAATTAGTGGAATATCATTGATATTTGCGCTTCATCTAGTATCTTTTTATGGAAATATTCTTCTGAGCATTCTTAAAATTTTACTCCACAAAGAAGTATCATGTTGACAATTTGGACGTTATTGATTCCTGGATAAAATAATTCTTGAACTTGTTTTATTGAATTCTTATATCATTGTCATCATCCTCATGTTTATATTTTGTTGAAAGTCATCTGTGGCTCAGAGTGCATAGATGGACTTGGTATGATTATGACCGAGAGATTATTCTATGTAATCATGGCCGTAATGTTACAAATGATGTGGTAAAAGTCCTCATTGGCCGTAGTGTATTGATGGACGATTGTTGGCATAATCATGACCATTAATGAATACACAAATATTCTTGGCCCGTAGTGCATGGATAATTGTGGTCGTGATACTAAAGAATATCCTCGGCAGAAAAGGTGGGTGATTCAATGATGTGGATTATTTATTAAGTTGAGTCCCAAATGATAAAAGTGATGAAAAACCTTTTAAATCATAAAAAATAGTAGATTTTATTCTCTACTTGACTCTTTTAATGGATTTCTTGTTCCGCTGCAGTTTAAACTTGTTGGTTGTTATATTATATCAGTTTAACACTGTTGAAAGCTAACGATAATATATTCTACATTATCTTAGTCATAATATTTTCTCTCGGCTAGTTGAGCTCACCTTTTACTTTCATTTTTCTTTAGGAAATGAGAACGTGGCGAGGACTAGTCGGGAATAGAGTGACTGGATCGATGATATAGCATTAGTAGTCCTCACTATTCAAAGGAAATAGTGGGAAAATAAATGTAATAATATTGAATTTGAGTTTGTATATTGTCTAGATGACAATATTTGTATTAAAACTCACAACTTATGTTTTGTCATACTTTGCACGACAGTTGTATAATTAAGTTGTATTTGTATTATGTACCGTGTATTTGGCGTCTCAGAATAGGTGATGTATACCTATTTTCGGGGCGTCACAGTTGGTATCAAAGCTTAGGGATATGATCCCTGGCTAAGATGTGAGACTAGAACTAGGAGGGGAGAGACGGGGAATTCCTTCGCTAGTATGACCTACCTAATTTTTTTTTTGGAATTTAATAAGTTGGTCAGAGTATAGAGATAATATGTTGCATGTTAATTAACCCTTGTTTTGTGGCAGTATTTTAAATTGGCATCCGAGAATATTGAGAATAGCAATGGGACATAAGAGACCGTTGAGTCTCTACAGATCAACAATCAGAATAATGTGCATCAGGAAGGCGACAATCCTCATGCAAACAACAACACTGACCAATTGATGAACGATGGAAAGTTCAGAGGCTTTATGCAATTCATGCAACATCAGGCGAGAGTGGCTCCTGTTCAAAATGCAGGTGGAAACACTGGAAACTCTCGAACGGTCACCGCTAAACAGTTCAAGGAGCTGGGACCACCCGAGTTTATTGGAGAGCCAAAACCACTTAAGGCGGAAGCGTGGATAAAGCAGATCACCAAGATATTTGATGTCTTGGGATGCTCCGAGGAGCAAAAGGTTTCCTTCGCCACCTTCAAGTTGCGTGAAGAGGCAGATTACTAGTGGGAATCTGTAAAACGTACCCAGCCTGACGCACTCAAGATGTCTTGGGAGAAGTTCTAAGAGCTATTCAATGACAAGTACTTTCCCGAAAGTATTCGTCACATGAAAGATGTGGAGTTTATCAAGTTGGAGCAAAACAATATGACAGTGTCACAATACGAGGCTAATATTGCGGAGTTATCCCAGTTTGCATCCCATTTGGTCGATAATGAGGAAGCGAATGACACGAATGTTTTGAAGAGGTTTGAAACCGAAGATACGTAAATATCTTATTTCTCATAAACTGTGTTTGTACTCAGATGTTGTAAATATGGCTCAGTTATTGGAGTGCGATAATGAGTCATCGCAACCAAGAGAAAGCAGCCGACAGCATGAAAATACTAGTGGTATCAGTCATCGAAGCAGTGACAACAAACGTGGAGGGAATCAAAATGCCAGAAATGGTAACCACTTCGGTGGTAATCATGGCCAAGACATTAAAAATAGACATTTCAAAAAAAGGAGATTCAATAATGATGGAAAGACATCAACACCAGCAACCGTGGTTAAGGAAGGAGAACGACCACCTATCATATGCTTCAAATGCGGAGGGGAGGGACATATCAGTCCAAACTGCGTGATGCCATCCAAAGCGTGTTATAATTGTGGAAGAGAAGGTCACCTAGCCCAATTTTGTCGTTCACCGAAGACAAGTTCAGCTAGGATGGAGGCACCAAAGGCCGTCCCAGAAAAGTCAAAGCCGGTGGTGCAAGGGAGAGCATTTGTTGTGACCTCCCAGAAAGCAAGGAACCCGAATGAGGTAATCACGGTTAAGCTTATCATAAACTCTAGCGAAGTCTATACCTTATTTGATACCAGTTCTACCCATTCTATTATTTCTCCTACTTGCGCTCACCGATTAAATTTTACTCCGGAGAAATTAGACTTTGACTTATCTATTGAAACTCCGTTGGGAGAAACCATCATTACATCCACTGTTTATAAGTCTTGTTTGGTTCAAATTGGTACCCTCACATTACATGTCGATCTTATTTAATTGAAAATACTTGTATTTGACGTGATTCTAGGGATTGATTGGTTAACTACTCATCATGCAAAAATTGATTATTTTCGTAAGGTTGTTAGCTTTCATATTCCTAACCAACCTATTATGCGAATTCAAACAATTAAACCATTAAAATCAATCAATGTCATTTCAAGCCATAAAGCTATTCGTTTATTAAAAAATAGATGTCAAGCTTTCTTAGCTCATGTCACGGATCTAAACAAAAATACATCAGTTTTGAATGATATTTCTGTTGTTAATAAATTACCTAACGTATTCCCCGAAGAACTTCCTGGCCTACCCCCAGAACGTGAAATTGAAATTTGTATCAACCTTAAATCCGGTACAAAACCCATTTCCAAAGCCCCATATCGAATGACTCCTATTGAACATCAAGAGGTAAAGACCCAGTTGCAGGAATTGTTAGACATTGGTTTCATTTGTCCTAGTACATCTCCTTGGGGTGCTCCTGTTCTATTCGTAAAGAAGAAAGATGGGAGTATGCGACTTTGTATTGATTATCGACAGTTGAATCATGTCACCATCAAAAATAGGTACCCATTGCCACGTATTGATGACCTGTTTGACTAGTTGCAAGGCGCCAAATTCTTTTCAAAGATTGATCTTCGTTCAGGATATCATCAATTGAAGATTAGAACCAATGGCATTCCAAAGACGGCTTTCAGAACTCGGTTTAGGCATTATGAATTCCTAGTCATGTCCATTGGATTGACTAATGCTCCTGCTGCCTTCATGGATATGATGAACCGAGTATTCAAGGAATATTTGGATCATTTTGTGGTCGTCTTTATTGATGACATCCTCATATATTCCGAAACCCGTGAAGATCATGAGAAACACTTGAGGCTGATACTCCAAAAGCTTCGTTAAAACAAGCTATATGCCAAGTTGAAGAAATGCGAGTTCTGGCTTGAGGAAGTTGTATTCCTTGGGCACATGATATCAAATCATGGGATATCTGTTGACCCGGATAAGATTGAAGCAATTCAAAGCTGGGAGCAACCTAAATCAGTGACCGAAGTACGTAGCTTTCTCGGCTTAGCTGGTTATTATTGGAGATTCGTAGAAGGGTTTTCTCGAATCGCTACTCCATTAACTTAGCTACCTCGAATAGATACAAAATTCGGTTGGAGCGTTGAATGTGAGAAGTGTTTTCAAGAACTCAAGAGGAGACTCATTTCAGCACCTATTCTGACAATACAATCTGGCTCGGAGGGATTTGTCATCTACAGTGATGCTTCGGGCAAAGGGTTAGGATGTGTTCTCATTCAACATGGGAAAGTCATAGCCTATGCCTCACGACAACTTAAAGAATATAAGAGGAATTATCCTACTCATGATCTAGAGTTAGAAGCTGTCATTTTTGCGCTTAAAATTTGCAGGAATTACCTGTATGGGGAGAAAGTGGAGATCTATACGGATCTTAAAAGCCTCAAATATTTCTTCACTCAAAAGGAACTCAACATGTGGCAACGACGTTGGCTCGAACTGTTGAAAGATTATGATCATACTATTTAATACCATCCTGGAAAAGCGAACGTAGTAGCTGTTGCACTGAGTAGAAGATCATATGCGGGTAGGAGTGTAATATTGTCAACGCAAAGGCCCATTTTGTATGACTTGCAAAGGATGGAGTTAGAGATAAAGACTCTAGGGACCCATGTGATGATGGCGAATATACGAGTAGAACCAACTTTAATCGATAAAGTTAAAGCTGCTCAAGCTACAGACCTGGAGCTGATGCATATGAGGAAGAAAGTACAAGAAGGTGCTATGTCGGAAACAAGAATCGATGAAGAAGGAATACTTCGAGTTAACTCCAGACTTTGTGTTCCTAACAACCCTAATTTAAAGTATAAAATCATGATAGAGGCGCACAACACACCGTTTGCAATCCATCCTGGGAGTACCAAAATGTATCGTGATCTTCGACATAATTTTGGTGGAGCAATATGAAGAGAGAGATAGCAGAATTTATCTCAAGGTGTATAACTTGTCAACGAGTCAAGGCGGAGCATCAAGTACCAAAAGGTCCATTGCAACCACTTGAAATTCTAGAATGGAAGTGGGAACACATTACCATGGATTTCGTTACTGGTCTTCCCAAGGTTTCTCAAGGCATAGATGCAATTTGGGTCATTGTTGATAGATTGACTAAGTCTGCTCATTTTCTACCTATACGAGAAACTTATACACTTGAACGTCTTGATCGTATGTACATAAACGAGATTGTAAGACTGCATGGTATGCTAGTATCCATAGTTTCTGATCAAGACCCAAGATTCACTTCAAGATTTTGGGTTATTTGCAAAAAGCTATGGGCACGGATTTACGATTTAGCTCGGCATATCATCCTCAGACGGACGGGCAGTCGGAGAAGACCATTCAAACTCTTGAAGATCTATTAAGACTCTATGTCCTTGACTTCAAGGGAAGTTGGGATAAGTTCCTACCATTGGTGGAGTTTTTCTACAACAACAGTTATCAAGCAAGTATTGGCATGGCTCTATTTGAGGGGTTGTATGGAAGAAAATATCGTTCTTCAGTATGCTGGGATGAGGTGGGTGAAGCAACGTTGTTGGGACCGGAGTTGGTACGTATGACTACAGAAAAGATTCAAACGATCCGACAACGTATAAAAACCTCACAAGATCGGCAAAAGAGTTATACTGATCTTCACCGAAAGGAAGTGGAATTCGATATTGGAGATCATGTGTTATTACATGTTGCTCCATGGAAGGGAGTTACGAGATTTGGAAAGAAAGGAAAGCTCAACCCTCGATTCATTGGCCCGTTTTTAATCCTCGATCGAGTAGGAACTGTGGCGTATAGACTCGCTTTACCGCCATTTATGTCTCGTGTTCATAACGTTTTTCACATATCTATGTTACGTAAATATGTGAAAGACCGAACCACATTATTGAATTAGAACCGATTTAGATAGAGGAAGATTTAACGTATGAAGAGTTACCTGTTAAAATCTTTGATAAAAAGGATCATATTCTACTCTCCAAGGTTATACCTCAAGTTAAAGTTTTGTGGAGAAACCACGATGTGGAAAAAATGACCTAGGAGTTAGAATCTGAGATGAAATCAAGATATCCTTACCTCTTCGACATACCAGGTACGTACCCTAATTTCGAGGACGAAATTTCATAAGAAGGGGAGGTTGTAAGACCCCAACTTTTTGAATAAAGATTAAATTTTCTCGAAATATATTTTTTAATATTATGGTGTGGATTTGATATAATGTTATAGTTGTGGGTAATATTTACAAATTTTGCAAAGTACGCAAGTTGTTATATAATATTCATTTTAAACAGGGAATATTCGTACAACGGCACAATCATTGGTGGACCCTCACAACGGAATTATTGTCGGATTGAGAAAATGATAAAAATACTTTATGAAAATAACGGTGGAAGTTTTACCGTTAACTGTTGAAACACCCGTTATTAAAAGTACAGTAATACGCGTGGTTGCATAGTAGCACACGGTATTGATTATTGATGCTTACGTGAGAAGTCACTCAGTTATACTCAATTATTGCTACAGTAATTGCTGCATCATATCCCTCATATTATTGATTCAATTATTATCACAATATCATTTGCATAATATTTTATATTATTAAATTTATAATTGATACGACAAAGTTATTCATATTATTATTTGCAATATTGACAATGTCTAGAAGTTCTGTCAAGGAGAGGTTTGGTCACCTAATTGCGCGCCAATAAGGAGAAATCCTTATCGGAAAGCCCCCTCTTTCCTGGAAACGACCTAGTTGTTAAATATTGTGAGTTATAATATTAATGATGAATAAGTTGTGTTGATTAAAATGAATTTTGATAGTTCCATTGTGTTGGGATTATTAGTGTTAATAATGGAAATCGACATCTATTCCGATGATAATTGATGTCTGGGGGTTATATTGATAAATCGGGTAATTTATCGGATAAATGAGCAATTAATCGCAACTAATTCACATGCTTATATAACTATTTGTTCACATGTGTGTACTATTGAATCACATTATTTACAATTAGGGGAGTTGGTGAAAGATTGATAATACTTACATAACTAAGTTAAAAATGGTTGTATAGATGGAGGTACTATACTGTAATTCGTATTTTTCACATGATTATACTATTGATTCACATGATTGAAATATTGATTCACATTATTTACTATTAGGGGAGGTGGTGCAAGTTTGATAATACTTGCAGGACTAAATTAAAAATAAAAGAAAAGTTAGAGGTATTATACTATAATTTTTCGAGCCCCAAAACGTGCAATTATCGAAACTATATTTTCCTATAAATAGAAGCTCATTCTTCCTTCATTTCTCACCAATTCACAAAAGCTTTAGAGCAATTATTATACGAGAGAAATTATAGAGAAAAGAAGAAGAAAGTCTCTACCTCACTATTCCAAAGATCCGCTTTTTCTAAGGTAGGGAATATTATTTGTTGTACTCGTAGGGAGTATTATTTCTTTTGTATTCATGAAGAGAACTTCATTATTCCATTCTTTATTATTCATTTGGAATATCCATCTGTCGTTTTCTGTGGGACCTGAATTCCGTCTTTATTATTATTCTGTTGGAATATCCTGTCTGTGCGTTTTACGCCGGACCTGATTCCGTTCTTATTAGTATTCTGTTAGAATAACCTGTGTATGCGAAGTACCGCATGCATGGTGATTTCTGTTGTTATTCTATTCTTTATTATTCTGTTGGAACATCCCGTCGGTGCGAATTTCACCTGACCGAGTTCCGTTATTTAGTATTTTGTTAGAATAACCTGTCTATGCAAAGTACCGCATGCATGGTGATTTCGTTTGTTATTCCATTCTTTATTATACTCAGTTGGTTAAAGTTTTGACTTCTATAGTCCATGAAATTAGTGGAATATCCTTGATATTTGCGCTTCATCCAGTATCTTTTCATGGAAATATTCTTCTGAGCATTTTTAAAATTTTACTCCATAAAGAAGTATCATGTTGACAATTTGGACGTTATTGATTCCTGGATAAAATAATTCTTGAACTTGTTTTATTGAATTCTTATATCATTGTCATCATCCTCATGTTTATATTTTGTTGAAAGTCATCTGTGGCCTGTAGTGCGTAGATGGAATAGGTATGATTATGACCAGGGATTATTCGGTGTAATCATTACTGTAATGTTACAAATGATGTGGTAAAAGTTCTCATTGGCCCATAGTGCATTGATGGACAGTTGTTGGCATGATCATGACCATTAATGAATACACAAATATTCTTGGCCAGTAGTGCATGGATAATTGTGGTCGTGATACTAAAGAATATCTTTGGCCGTAGTGCAGGGGTGATTCGATGATGTGGATTATTTATTAAGCTAAGTCCCGGCGATAAAAGTGATGAAAAACCTTTTAAATCATAAAAGATAGTAAATTTTATTCTCTACTTGACTCTTTTAATGGATTGCTTGTTCCGCTGCAGTTTAAACTTGATGGTTGTTATATTCTATTAGTTTAACATTGTTGAAGGCTAACGATAATATATTCTGCATTATCTTAGTCATAATATTTCCTACTGGGCTAGTTGAGCTCACCCTTTACTTTCATTGTTCTCTTCAGGAAATGAGAACGTAGCAGGGACTAGTCGGGGAATAGAGTGACGGACCAGATGATAGCATTAGTAGTCCTCACTATTCAGTGAAAATAGTGGGAAAATAAATGTAATAATATTGAATTTAAGTTTGTATATTGTCTAGACGACATTATTTATATTAAAACTCACATCTTATGTTTTGTCATACTTTGCACGACAGTTGTATAATTAAGTTGTATTTATATTCTGTACCATGTATTTGGCGACTCAAAATAGGTGATGTATACCTGTTTTGGGGGAGTCACAAAAACTGAGTGACTTCTCACGTAAGCATCAATAATCAATACCGTGTGTTACTATGCAACCACGCGTATTACTGTACTTTAACACCGGATGTTTCAACAGTCAACACTAAAAACTTCCGCCGTTATTTTCATAAAGTATTTTTTGTCGTTTTTCTCAATCCGACATAATTCTGTTATGGGGTCCACCAATGATTGTGCCGTTGTACGAATATTCCCTGTTAAAACGAATATCCCCGACCAATCAAATATTATATAACAACTTGCGTACTTTGAAAAATTTATAAATATTACCCACAACTATAACATTATATCAAATTTACTCCCTAATATTCAAAAATGATATTTATAGAAAATTCATCTTTATTTATAAAAGTTGGGGTCTTACAACCTCCCCTTCTTATTAAATTTTGCCCTCGAAATTAGGGTGCATACCTGGTATGTCGAAGAGCTAAGGATACCTTGATTTCATTTCAGATTCTAACTCACAGGTCATTTCCTCAACATCGTGGTTTTTCCACAAAACTTTGACTTGAGGTATAACCTTGGAGCGTAGGATATGTTCTTTCTTATCCAAGATTTGAACAGGAACCTCTTCATACGTCAAATCTTCCGCTATTTCGTCCGGTTCTAACTCAATAATGTGGTTCGGGTCTTCCACATATTTACGTAACATGGATATGTGAAAAACGTTATGAACACGAGACATACTTGGCGGTAAAGCGAGTCTATAGGCCACAGTTCCTACTCGATCGAGGATTAAAAATGGGCCAATGAATCGAGAATTGAGCTTTTCTCTCTTTCTAAATCTCATAACTCCTTTCCATGGAGCAACACGTAACAACACATGATCTCCAATATCGAATTTCACGTCCTTTCGATGAAGATCAGCATAACTCTTTTGTCGATCTTGTGAGAGTTTTATACGTTGTCGGATCATTTGAATCTTTTTTGTACTCATACGTACCAACTCCGGTCCCAACAACGTTGCTTCACCCACCTCATCCCAGTATACTGGAGAACGACACTTTCTTCTATACAACGCCTCGAATGGAGCCATGCCAATACTTGCTTGATAGCTGTTGTTGTAGGAAAACTCCACCAACGGTAAGAACTTGTCCCAACTCCCCTTGAAGTCAAGGACACAGAGTCTTAATAAATCTTCCAAAGTTTTGAATAGTCCTCTCTTGTCCATCCGTCTGAGGATGATATGCCTAACTAAATCGTAAATTTGTGCCCATAGCTTTTTGCAAACTAACCCAAAATCATGAAGTGAATCTTGGGTCTCGATCAGAAATTATGGATACTGGCATACCATGCAGTTTTACAATCTCATTTATGTACATACGAGTAAGACGTTCAAGTGTATAAGTTTCTCGTATTGGTGAGAAATTAGCAGACTTGGTCAATCTATCAACAATGACCCAAATTGCATTTATGCCTTGAGAAACCTTGGAAAGACCAGTAACGAAATCCATGGTAATGTGCTCCCACTTCCATTCTGGAATTGTAAGTGGTTGCAATGGACCTTTCAGTACTTGATGCTCCGCCTTGACTCGTTGACAAGTTAAACACCTTGAGGTAAACTCTGCTATCTCTCTCTTCATATTGCTCCACCAGAATTTATGTCAAATATCATGATACATTTTGGTACTCCCAGGATGGATTGCAAACAGTGTGTTGTGCGCCTCCATCATGATTTTATACTTTAAATCAGGGTCGTTAGGAACACAAAGTCTAGAGTTGACTCAAAGTATTCCATCTTCATCGATTCTTGCTTCCGGCATAGCACATTCTTGCACTTTCTTCCTCATACGCATCAGCTCCAGATCTATAACTTGAGAAGCTTTAACTTTATCAATTAAATTCGGTTCTACTCGTATATTCGCCATCATCACATGGGTCCCTGGAGTCTTTAATTCTATCTCCATCCGTTGCAAGTCACACAAAATGGGCCTTTACGTTGACAATATCGCACTCGTACCCGTATATGATCTTCTACTCAATGCGTCAGCTACCACGTTTGCTTTTCCAGGATGGTATTGGATTGTATGATCATAATCTTTTAACAGTTCAAGCCAACGTCGTTGTCGCATGTTGAGTTCCTTTTGAGTGAAGAAATATTTGAGGCTTTTATGATCCGTAAAGATCTCCACCTTCTCTCCACACAGGTAATGCCTCCAAATTTTAAGTGCGAAAACGACTGCTACCAACTCTAGATCATGAGTGGGATAATTCCTCTCATATTCTTTGAGTTGTCATGAGGCATATGCTATGACTTTCCCGTGTTGCATGAGAACACATCCTAACCCTTTGCCTGAAGCATCACTGTAGATGACAAATCCCTTAGCCAGATGGTATTGTCAGAGCAGGTGCTGAAATGAGTCTCCTCTTGAGTTCTTGAAAACTCTTCTCACATTCCTCGCTCCAACCGAATTTTGTTTCTTTCCGAGTCACCGAGTTGATCGGAGTAGCGATTCGAGAAACCCTTCTACGAATCTCCGATAATAACCAAATAAGTCGAGAAAGCTACGTGCTTTCGATCATCGATTTAGGTTGCTCCCAGCTTTGAATAGCTTCAATCTTTGCCGGGTCAACAGATATTCCATGACTTGATACTACGTGCCCAAGAAATGCTACTTCCTCAAGCCAAAACTCGCATTTCTTCAACTTGGCATAAAGCTGTTTTCACAAAGCTTTTGGAGTATCAGCCTCAAGTGTTGCTCATGATCTTCATGGCTTTTGGAATATATGAGGATGTCATCAATAAAGACAACCACAAAGTGATCCAAATATTCCTTGAATACTCGGTTCATCATATTCATGATGGCAGCAGGAGCATTAGTCAATCCAAAAGACATGACTAGGAATTCATAATGCCCATACCCGTCTTTGGAATGTCATCGGTTCTAATCTTCAATTGGTGATATCCAGAATGAAGATCAATCTTTGAAAAGAATTTGGCTCCTTGCAACTGGTCAAACAGGTCATCAATACGCGGCAATGGGTACCTTTTTTTATGGTGACATGTTTTAACTCCCGATAATCAATACAAAGTCGCATATTCCCATCTTTCTTCTTCACAAATAGAACAGGAGGACCCCAAGGAGGCGTACTAGGATGAATAAAACCGATGTCTAACAATTCATGCAATTGGGTCTTTAACTCCTGAAGTTCAACATGAGCCATTCGATATGGGGCTTCGGAAAGGGGTTTTGTACCAGGTTCAAGGTCTATACAAAATTCAAGGGGTAGGCCAGTGGCGAGTTCTTCGTGAATACGTCCTAAATTTATTAACAATAGAAATATCATTCAAAACTGACGTATTTTTGTTTAGATCCGTGACATGAGCTAAGAAAGCTTGACATCTGTTTTTCAATAAACGAATAGCTTTATGTCTTGAGATGACAGTGATTGATTTTAATGATTTGGTTGCTTGAATTCGCATAATAGGTTGGTTAGGAATATGAAAGCTAACAACATTACGAAAACAATCAATTTTTGCATGATAAGTAGTTAACCAATTAATCCCTAGAATGACATCAAATGCAAGTATTTTCAAAGAAATAAGATCAGCATGTAACGTGAGGGTACCGATTTGAACCAAACAAGACTTATAAATAGTGGATGTAATAAAAGTTTCTCCCAACGGAGTTTCAACAGATAAGTGAAAGTCTAATTTCTCTGGAGTCAAATTTAAACGTTGAGCGCAAGTAGGAGAAATAAAGGAATGGGTAGAACCGGTATCAAATAAGGTATATACTTCACTAGAGTTTATGATAAGCTTACTCGTGATGACCTCGTTAGGGTTCCTTGCTTTCTAGGAGGTCACGACAAACGCTCTCCCTTGAACTACCAGTTTTGTCTTATTTGGGATGGCCTTTGATGCCTCCATCCCAACTGGACTTGACTTTGGTGCACGACAAAATCAGGCTAGGTGGCCTTCTATTCCACAATTATAGCATGCTCTAGATGGCATCACGTAGTTTGGACTGATGTGTCCCTCCCCCCCACATTTGAAGCATATGATAGGTGGTCGTTCTCCTTCCTTAACGAAGGGTGCTGGTGCTGACGTCTTTCCATCATTGTTGAATCTCCTCTTCTTGAAATGTCCACTCTTATTACCTTGGCCATGATTACCACCGAAGTGGTTACCATTTCTGGAATGTTGATTCCCTCCACGTTTGTTGTCACCGCTTCAATGACTGCTACCATTGGTATTATAATTTTTCTGGCTGCTTTCTCTTGGTTGGGTTAACTCGTTATCGCGCTCCAATAACTGAGCCCTATTCATAACATCTGAAAATAAACATAGTTTATGAGAGATAAGATATTGATGTATCTAAGTTTTAAAACCTTTTAGAAACATCCGCGTCATTCTCTCCTCATTATCAACTAAGTGGGACGCAAATTGGGACAACTCGGCAAATCTGGCTTCGTACTGCGACACAGTCATGTTGTTCTGCTCCAGCTTGATGAACTCTAGTTCTTTCATGTGACGAATACTTTCAGGAAAGTACTTGTCATTGAATAGTTCTTCGAACTTCTCCCAAGACATCTTTAGTGCGGCAGGTTGAGTACGTTTTACCGATTCCCACCAGTAATCTGCCTCTCCTCGTAACATAAAGGTGGCAAAGGGCACCTTTTGCTCCTCGGAGCATCCCAAGACATCAAATATCTTGGTGATCTGCTTTATCCACGCTTCTGCCTTAAAGTGGTTTTGGCTCACCAATAAACTCCGGTGGTTCCAGCTCCTTGAACTGCTTAGCGGTGACCGTCCGAGAGTTGTTAGTGTTTCCACCTGCATTTTAGACTGGAGCCGCTCTTGGCTGATGTTGCATGAATTGCATAAAGCCTCTTAACATTCCATCGTTCATCATCTGGTCCGTGTTGTTATTTGCCGGAGGATTGTCGCCTTCCAGATGCACATTATCCTGATTATTGATCTATGGAAACTCACCGGTCTCCTGTGCTCCATTGATGTTCTCAACATTCTCGGATGTCATTTTCAAATACTGCCACAAAACAAGGGTTAATTAACATATCACATATTATCCCTATACTCTGACAGACCAATTAAATACCAAATAAACTTAGGTAGGTCATACTAGCTAAGGAATTCCCCGTCTCTCCCCTCCTTGTTCTTGTCTCACATCTTAGCCAGGGATCATATCCCTAAGCTTTGATACCAACTGTGACGCCACCAAAATAGGTATACATCACCTATTCCGAGTCGCCAAATACATGGTACATAATAGAAATACAACCTTAAATATACAACATGAGCTGTTAGTTTTAATACAAATATTATCGTCTAGACAGTATTCAAACTCAAAATAAGTCCTCAATACATTTATTATCACACTATTTCATAAAATAGTGAGGACTACTAATGCTATCATCTGGACCGTCACTCCGTTCCCCGACTAGTCCCTGCTACGTTCTCATTTTCTGAAGAGAACAATGAAAGCAAATGGGTGAGCTCAACTAGCCCAGTAAGAAATATTATGACTAAGATAATGCATAATAAATTATCATTAGCCTTTAACAGTGTTAAACTGATAAAATATAACAAACATCAAGTTTAACGGCAGCGGAACAAGTAATCCATTAGAAGAGTCAAGTAGAGAATAAAATTTACTATCTTCTACGATTTAAAAGGTTTTTCATTACTTTTATCGCTGAGACTCAGCTTAATAAATAATCCACATCATCCCTGCACTACGGCCAATGATATTCATTAGTATCACGACCACAAATTATCCATGCACTACGGGCCAAGGATATTCGTGTATTCATCAATGGTCATTATCATGCCAACAACTGCTCATCAATGTACTACGGGCCAATGATGACTTTTTCCACATCATTTGTAACATTACTGTCATGATTACACCGAATAATCCCTAGTCATAATCATACCAAGTCCATCTATGCACTACAGGCCACATATGACTTTCAACAAAATATAAACATGAGGATGATGACAATGATATAAGAATTTAATAAAACAAGTTCAAGAATTATTTTATCCAGGAATCAATAAAGTCCAAATTGTCAACATGATACTTCTTTGTGGAGTAAAATTCAAGAATGCTCAGAAGAATATTTCCATGAAAGATACTGGATAAAGCACAAATATCAATGATATTCCACTAATTTCATGGAGTATAGAAGTTAAAACTTTAACCAACTGAGTATAATAATGAATGGAATACCAAAAGAAATCACCAGGCATGTGATAGATCGCACAGACAGGTTATTCCAACAGAATAATAAATAACGGAACCAGGTCATGCGTAAACGCACCGACAAGATATTCCAACAGAATAATAAATAATTGAACCAAAGTCATGCATAAAGCATGCATGTGATGTTCCAACAGAATGATAAATAATGGAACGAGTCAAATGCGTAAAAGCACGATGTGGATGTTCCAACGAGAATGATAAAATACGGAATAATAGAAGAATTTCACCAAGTATAGGGTAGTCCGCGTATACAGGTTATTCCAACAGAATAATAAAGAATGGAATAACAGAAGTTCCCTTCATGAATACAAAAGAAATAATACCCCTTATGAGTACAAAAAAATAATATCCCTTACCGTAAAAGAAGAGTATTTCGACTGGTAGGGCGAGGATATTCTTGAAGAAAACTTGCACTACGCTTAAAGCTTCTTAAAACTCTAAAGAAATATGCTCAAGATTATATAAGAGAATTCTCTGAATTTATGGTGTGATTTCAATTCTAACTAAGCATCCTATTTATAGGAAAATGGAAGGATACTATTTAGGAAAAATCACGGACGCATGGTATATAAATTTGAACGAAGTTCACAGATTTGGTGCGGGCCAATTAGAAGAGAAAAACAAAAACAATAAAAAATAAACTAACACATGACAAGTTAAAGACTTTAACCAAAGAGGAATTGGCCTTATTCGTAGGTTTGATAGCATTATAGAATTTTTAACCAACAATGTGCAAGTTTTGAAAACATCACCCATCATGCCAACTTTATTCACCACTACCACCCACTCACCCATATTCACAGTACACATACACACACATGATTTCAAAATCTACCCACACAAGTCCTTTTCATATATATATATATATATATATATATATATATATATATATATATACATATAATATGTATATATATATACTCTATCAATTATTTTGAAAATTGGGTAACCGGGGGTCCAATAAATACTTCATAAAAATCACCTCAATATTTTTAACAACATTTATCATCATTATTATAATTCACAATATTAATCGACCAGGTCGTTCCTAAGAAAGAGGGGGCTTTCCAATAAGAATTTCTCCCTATTGGCGCGCAATTAGGTGACCAAACCTCTCTTTGACAGGACTTCTAGACATCATTAACATTGCAAATAATAATATTAATAACTTTGTCGTCTCAATTATTGATTTAATAATATATAAGATATTGACAATAATTGAATCACATAACGTGAGATACTATGTAGTAATTATTATAGCAATAATTGAACAAAACTGAGTGACTTCTCACGTAAGCATCATTAATCGATACCGTGTGCTACTATGCAACCACAAGTATTACGGTACTTTTAACACCGGGTGTTTCAACAGTTAACGGTAAAAACTTCCTCCGTTATTTTAATAAAGTATTTTTTATCGTTTTTCTCAATCCAACAATAATTCCGTTGTGGGGTCCACCAATAATTATGCCGTTGTACGAATATTCCCTGTTAAAACGAATATTCCCCGACCAATCGAATATTATATAACAACTTGCGTACTTTGCAAAATTTATAAATATTACCCACAACTATAACATTATATCAAATTTACTCCCTAATATTCAAAAATGATATTTATAGAAAATTCATCTTTATTTATAAAAGTCGGGGTCTTACACCTGAGCACTTGTTCTTTAATGTCAACTATCTGGATAAGAATCTCCTTATAGGACAAGTCCTTATCGAACTGTTACGGTTCATACTCGATCACATGCTTGTAATCAGGTTTATAAGGTCGTAGCACTGAAACATGAAAAACATTGTGGACATGTTCCAACTCTGGAGGTAGAGCTACCTCGTAAGCTATTTCTCCTACTTTTCGCAGCACCTCGAAGGGTCCAATAAACCTCGGGCTTAGCTTTCCCTTTTTACCAAAATGGATTTTCCCCTTCCAGGAGAAACTTTTAGGAACACGAAATTTCCTACATCGAACTTGCGATCTTGTCTGTGTTGATCATCATACTTCTTCTATCTGTCTTGAGCAGCTACCAATCTTATCCTGATGAGTTTGACAACCTCAACAGTTTGTTGTACCAATTTCGGTCCTAACAGTTGACGTTCACCAACTTCATCCCAGCACAGTGGAGTTATACACTTTCTACCGTACAATGCTTCGTAAGGAAGCATGTCAATGCTTGTGTGGTAACTATTTTTGTAGGCGACCAGCAGTAAATGATCTTCCAACGTCTGGATTTTTCGTTCACTTTGGCCATCTTTTGAGGATGGTACGTTGTACTCATTCTCAATTGTGTTCCCATGCATTCTTGTAGTCACTTCCAAAAAATTGACGTGAATCTCAAATCTCTGTCTGACACAATTGACACTAGAACTCCATGTCTCGAAATGATCTCCTTGACGTACAACTTTGCCAACTAATCAAGATTGAATCTAATCTTTATTGGCAAAAAGTGTGCTAACTTCGTTAATCTATCCACTATCACCCAAATCGCATCGTATCCTTTCTGAGTCGTTAGAAGACCTACCACAGAATCCATTGTGATATGCTCCTACTTCCATTCCAGTATTTCCAACGGTTGAAGTAATCTGCTTGGTCTCTGATGTTCGACCTTGACTCTTTGACACATCAAGCATTTTGCGACACATTCTGCAACATCACTTTTCATATTCGGCCACCAATAAGGTCATCTTAAATCTTGATACATCTTCATACTTCCTGGATGAATTGAATATCTTGAGTTACGAGCTTCGGTTAAGATTTCATCTTTAATGTAAGACCCCAACTTTTTGAATAAAGATGTATTTTCTATAAATATTATTTTTGAATATTATGGAGTGAAATTGATATAATGTTATAGTTGTGGGTAATATTTATAAATTTTGCAAAGTACGCAAGTTGTTATATAATATTCGATTGGTCGGGGAATATTCGTACAACGCCACAATCATTGGTGGACACCAAATGGAATTATTATTGGATTGAGAAAACGACAAAAATACTTTATGAAAATAACGGCGGAAGTTTTACTGTTAACTGTTGAAACACCCGGTGTTAAAAGTACAGTAATAGGCGTGGTTGCATAGTAGAACACAGTATTAATTATTGATGCTTATGCGATAAGTCACTTAGTTTTGTTGGTATTATTAATGTAATAATACAAAAAATCTTTTTATATAAAACAAAATACTTTTATAAAGTTATTCTATAAATAGAATATATTATATTCTATTATGCATAGTAGTGTATGCATAGTGTTTTGTATAGTAAAATCTTTTTATATAAAATGTATTACTTTTATAAAGTTATCTATTTTATTAGACAATAATTAGAATATATTATATTTTATTATGCATAGTGTTTGCATAGTGCCTGCATAGTATTTGAATAGTAAAATCTTTTATAAAGTTATTCCTTTTAGTAGATTATAAATAGAATATATTATAATTTATTTAAAAGATTTTGCTTTAAATATGAACCGTCAGATTAAAGTAAATCAATCTGGACCGTTCATGAATTAGTTACCATGCAGCCCATTTTTCTATTAATAGAAGCTCATTCCTTCATTAGTTTCTTACGAATTTACTGAAACTCTAGAGAGATAAACTATAGAGAGAAAGAGGAAAGTATTCTGCTACTTCACTACTTATATATCCAAAGACTCTTCTTCTTAAGGTAGGGATATTATTTGTTGTACTAAATAGGGAATATTATTTGTTATACTCGTAAAAGTGTTTTGTATTCATGAAGAGAACTTACATTATTCCATTCTTTATTATTACATTTGGAATAACTTGAATACTGTGATTACCTATACTTGGTGATATTCTTCTAATATTCCGTCTTTAGTATTACATTGGAATATCCTATTATCTGCGTTTTTTTATGGGACTGATTCCGTCTTTTACTATTCTTACATTGGAATATCCTCATGCATGCGTTTTCTGGCGGACTGATTCCGTCTTTATTATTATTCGTTGGAATATCTTGTATGCATGCATTTTACGTGGGACTGATTACATCCTTATTAGTATTCTGTGGAATAACTTTTCTATGTGAAGTATCGCATACATGGTGATTTACATTGTTATTCCATTCTTTATTATTACATTTGGAACATCACATGTCGGTGCAATTTACTTTGACACAGTTCCGTTATTTAGTATTCTATTGGAATAACCTGTCTATGCGAAGTGTCGCATGCATGGTGATTTCTTTTGTTATTCCATTCTTTATTATACTCGGTTAAAGTTTTGACTTCTATACTCCAAGAAATTAGTGGAATATCCTTGATAATTGCGCTTCATCCAGTATCTTTTCATGGAAATATTTTTCTTAGCATTCTTGGATTTTACTCTACAAAGGGATGTCGTCTTGACAATTTGGACGTTATTGGTTCTTGGACAAATTAATTCTTGAACTTGTTTTATTGAATTCTTGTATCATTATCATCACCCTCATATTTATATTTTTTTGAAAGTCATCTGTGGCCTGTAGTGCATAGATAGACTTGGTATGCTTATGACCAGGGATTATTCGGTGTAATCATGACTATAATGTTCCAAATGATGTGGTAAAAGTCCTCATTGGCCCGTAGTGCATTGATGGACAGTTGTTGGCATTATCATGACCATTAATGAATACACAAATATTCTTGGCCCGTAGTGCATGGATAATTGTGGTCATGATACTAAAGAATATCCTTGGCCGTAGTGCAGGGTTGATTCGATGATGTGGATTTTTTATTAAGCTGAGTCCCAGCGATAAAAGTGATGAAAAACCTTTTAAATCATAAAAGATAGTAGATTTTATTCTCTACTTGACTCTTTTAATGGATTGCTTGTTCCGCTGCAGTTAAACTTGATGTTTGTTATATTGTATTATCAGTTTAACATTATTTAAGTCTAATGATAATTTATTCTGGATTATCTTAGTCATAATATTTCTTACTAGGCTAGTTGAGCTCACCCTTTCTTTCATTGTTCTCTTCAGGAAATGAGAATATAGCTTGAACGAGTCGGTGAACGAAGCGATGGTCCTAGATGGTGCATTAGTAGTCCTCATTATTCTATGAAATAGTGTGATAATAATTGTAATGAGGACTCCTTTTGAGTTTGTATACTCTCTAGCGAGACAATATTTGTATTCAAACTCACGAGTTTATGTTTTTTGTCGTATTGTACACTCGGTTGTATTATTAAGTTGTTTTTGAATTACGTACCATGTATCGGCGACTCAAGATGGGTGATGTATACCTAATTTTGGGGGCATCACAGTTGGTATCAAAGCTTAGGGATATGATCCTGGCTAAGATGTGAGACTAGAACTAGGATGGAAGAGGCGAAATTCCTTACAGCTAGTATGACCTACTTAAATTTATTTTGTATTTAAATTGGTTTGTCAGAGTTTAGAGATAATATGTTACATGTCAACTAACCCTTGTTTTGTGGCAGTATTTGAAAATGACATCTGAGAATGTTGAGAATAGCAATGGAGCACAAGAGACCGTTGAATCTCCACGTATCAATAATCAGGATAATGTGCATCAGGAAGGCGACAATCCTCATGCAAACAACAACACGGACCAAATAATGAATGATGGATTGTTCAGAGGTTTTATGCAATTCATGCAACATCAGGCGAGAGCGGCTCCTGTCCGAAATGTTGGTGGAAACACTGGAAACTCTCGGACGGTCACCGCTAAATAGTTCAAGGAGCTGGGACCACCGGAGTTTATTGGAGAGCCAAAACCACTTAAGGCGGAAGCATGGATAAAGCAGATCACCAAGATATTTAATGTCTTGGGAAGCTCCGAGGAGCAAAAAGTTCCCTTTGCCACCTTTATGTTGCGTGAAGAGGCAGATTACTGGTGGGAATCTGTAAAACGTACCCAGCCTGACGCACTCAAGATGTCTTGGGAGAAGTTCCAAGAGTTATTCAACGATAAGTACTTTTCCGAGAGTATTCGTCTCATGAAAGAAGTGGAGTTTATCAAATTGGAACAAAACAATATGATCATGTCGCAATACGAGGCTAAATTTGCGGAGTTATTGCATCCCATTTGGTCGATAATGAGGAGTGAATGACGCGAATGTTTTTAAGAGGTTTGAAACCGGAGATAAGTCAATATCTTATTTCTCATAAACTGTGTTTGTACTCAGATGTTGTAAATAGGGCTTAGTTATTGGAGGCGTAACGATAGCGAGTCAACGCAACCATGAGAAAGCGGCCAACGATCATGAAAATACTAGTGGTATCGATCCATCGAAGCGGTGACAACAAACGTGGATGGAATCAACATGCGAAAATGGTAACCACTTGATTGGTAATCATGGCGAAGACAGGTAAAATGGACATTTCAAGAAAAGGAGATTCAATAATGATGTAAGGACGTCGGCACCAAAGACCGTTGTTAAGGAAGAGAAACGACCACCTATCATATGTTTAAATGTAGAGGGAGGACACATCGGTCAAAGCTGCAGCGATGTCGTCCAAAGCATGTTATAATTGTAGAAGAAGGTCACTTAGCCCGATTTTGTCGTTCATCGAAGACAAGTTCAGCTGAGGATGGAGGCATCAAAGGTCGTCCCGAAAAAGTCAAAGCCGATGGTCAAGGAGGCGTTTGTTGTGACCTCCCAGTAAGCAAGGAACCCAAATGAGGTCAACACGGGTAAGCTTATCATAAACTCTAGCGAAGTCTATACCTTATTTGATACCAGTTCTACCCATTATTTTATTTCTCCTACTTGCGCTCAACGATTAAATTTGACTTCGGAGAAATTATACTTTGACTTATCTGTAGCTACTCCGTTGGGAGAAACCTTCATTACATCCACTATTTATAAGTCTTGTTTGGTTCAAATCGGTACCCTCACATTACAATACGATCTTATTTCATTAAAAATACTTGCATTTGACGTAATTCTAGGGATTGATAAGTTAACTACTCATCATGCAAAAATTGATTGCTTTCGTAAAATTGTTAGCTTTCATATTCCTAACCAATCTATTATGCGAATGCAAGCCACCAAACCATTAAAATCAATCACTGTCATCTCAAGCCATAAAGTTATTCGTTTATTGAAAAACAGATGTCAAGCTTTCTTAGCTCATGTCACGTATCTAAATAAAAATACGTCAGTTTTGAATGATATTTCTATTGTTAATGAATTTCCTGTCGTATTCCCTGAAGAACTTCCTGGCCTACACCCAGAGCATGAAATTGAATTTTGTATCGACCTTGAACCCAGTACAAAACCCATTTACAAAGCCCCATATCGAACGGCTCCTATTGAACTTCAGGAGTTAAAGACTCAACTACATGAATTATTAGACATTGGCTTTATTCGTCCTAGTACGTCTCCTTGGGGTGCTCCTGTTCTATTAAGTGAAGAAGAAAGATGGGAGTATGCGACTTTGTATTGATTATCGGGAGTTGAATCATGTCACCATCAAAAATAGGTAACCATTACCATGTATTGATGACCTGTTTGACCAGTTGCAAGGAGCCAAATTCTTTTCAAAGATTTATCTTCATTCCGGATATCACCAATTGTAGATTAAAACCGATGACATTCCAAAGACGGCTTTCAGAACTCGGTACGGGCATTATGAATTCCTAGTCATGTCCTTTGGATTGACTAATGCTCCTGCTGCCTTCATGGATATGAAGAACCGAGTATTCAAGGACTATTTGGATCACTTTGTGGTCGTCTTTATTGATGTCATCCTCATATATTCCAAAACCCGTGAAGATCATGAGAAACACTTGAGGCTAATACTCCAAAAGCTTCGTGAATATAAGCTTTATGCCAAGTTGAAGAAATGCGAGTTCTGGCTTGTGGAAGTAGCATTCCTTGGGCACGTGGTATCAAGTCATGGAATATCTGTTGACCTAGCAAAGATTGAAGCTATTCAAAGTTGGAGCAACCTAAATCGATGATAAAATCGTAGCTTTCTCATCTTAGTTGGTTATTATCGGAGATTCGTAGAATGGTTTTCTCGAATCGCTACTCCCCTAACTCAGCTGACTCGAAAAGATACAAAGTTCGGTTGGAGCGAGGAATGTGAGAAGATTTTTCAAGAACTCAAGAGGAGACTCATTTTAGCACCTGTTCTGACAATACCATCTGGTTCGGAGGGATTTGTCATCTCTGATGATGCTTGAGCAAAGGGTTAGGAAGTGTTCTCATGCAACATGGGAAAGTCATAGCCTATGCCTCACGATAACTCAAAGAATATGAGAGGAATTATCGTACTCATGATCTAGAGTTGGCAGCTGTTGTCTTCGTGCTAAAGATTTGGAGGCATTACTTGTATGGGGAGAAAGTGGAGATCTTTACGGATCATAAAAGCCTCAAATATTTCTTCACTCAAAAGGAACTCAACATGAGACAACGACGTTGGCTTGAACTGTTGAAAGATTATGATCATACCATCCGATACCATCCTGGAAAAGCGAACGTGGTAGGTGACGGATCGAGTAGAAGATCATATGCAAGTGCGAATGAGATATTGTCAACGCAAAGGCCCATTTTGTGTGACTTGCAAAGGATGGAGATAGAGTTAAAGACTCCAGTGACCCATATGATGATGGCGAATATACGAGTAGAACCGACTTTAATTGATAAAGTTAAAGTTGCTTTCGAGCTACTGAGACACGGAGTGATGCGTATGAGGAAGAAAGTGCAAGAAGGTGCTATGCCAGAAGCAAGAATCGATGAAGAAGGAATACTTCGAGTCAACTCCAGACTTTGTGTTCCTAACGACCCTGATTTAAAGTATAAAATCATGATGGAGGTGCATAACACACCATTTGTAATCCATCTCAGGAGTACCAAATGTATCATGATATTAAATCATACATTTTGGTGGAGCAATATGAAGAGAGAGATAAGCGTTTGTTTATCTCAAGGTGTCTAACGTGTTAACGTGTCAACGAGTCAAGGCGGAGCATCAAATACCAAAAGGTCCATTGCAACCACTTGAAATTCCAGAATGGAAGTGGGAGAACATTACCATGGATTTCGTTACCGGTCTTCCCAAAGTTTCTCAAGGCATAGATGCGATTTGGGTCATTGTTGATAGATTGACCAAGTCTGCTCATTTCTTACCGATATGAGAAACTTATACACTTGAACGTCTTGCTCGTATGTACATAAACGAGGTTGTAAGAATGCATGGTATGCCAGTATCCATAGTTTCTGATCGAGACCCAAGATTCACTTCAAGATTTTGGGTTAGTTTACAAAAAGCTATGGGCACGGATTTACGATTTAGCTCGGCATATCATCCTCAGATGGACGGGCAGTCGGAGAGGACGATTCAAACTCTTGAAGATCTATTAAGACTATGTGTCCTTGACTTCAAGGGAAGTTGGGACAAGTTCTTACCATTGGTGGATTTTTCCTACAACAACAGTTATCAAGCAAGTATTGGCATGGCTCCATTCGAAGCGTTGTATGGAAGAAAGTGTCGTTCTCGATATCTTTGGGATAAGGTGGGTGAAGCAACGTTGTTGGGATCGGAGTTGGTACGTATGACTACGAAAAAGATTCAAATGATCCGATAACGTATAAAAACCTCACAAGATCGACAAAAGAGTTATACTGATCTTCATCGAAAGGGCGTGGAATTCGATATAGGAGATCATGTGTTGTAACGTGTTGCTCCATGGAAGGGAGTTACGTGATTTGGAAAGAGAGGAAAGCTTAATCCTCGATTCATTGGCCCATTTTAAATCCTCAATCGAATAGGAACTATGGCCTATAGACTAAACTTTCTGCCAGTATATGTCTCGTGTTCATAACGTTTTTCACATATCCATGTTACGTAAATATGTGGAAGACCCGAACCATATTATTGAGTTAGAACTAGATGAAATAGTGGAAGATTTAACGTATGAAGAGGTTCCTGTTCAAATCTTGGATAAGAAGGAACATATTCGACGCTCCAAGGTTATACCTCAAGTCAAAGTTTTGTGGAGAAACCACGATGTTGAGGAAATGACCTGGGAGTTAGAATCTGAAATGAAGTCAAGGTATCCTTACCTCTTCGATATACCAGGTACGTACCCTAATTTTGAGGGCGAAATTTCATAAGAAGGGAGATTGTAAGACCCTAACTTTTTGAATAAAGATGAATTTTCTATAAATATTATTTTTGAATATTATGGAGTGAAATTGATATAATGTTATAGTTGTGGGTAATATTTATAAATTTTTCAAAGTACGCAAGTTGTTATATTGTATTAATATTCGATTTCGTTTTAACGAGGAATATTAAATACAATGGCACAATCATTGGTGGACCCCTGAACGGAATTATTGTCGGATTGAGAAAACGACAAAATATACTTTTATATGAAAATAACGGTTGGAAGTTTTACAGTTAATCTGTTGAAACACCCGGTGTTAAAAGAAATACGATGTCTGGCGTGGTTGCGTAGTAGCACGCGATATTAATTATTGATGCTTACGTGATAAGTCACTCGGTTTTTGTTGGTATTATTAATGTAATAATACATAAAATCTTTTTATATAAAAGAATACTTTTATAAAGTTATTCTATAAATAGAATATATTATATATATTATATTATTGCGTAGTGTTTTTTTGCATAGTAAAAAAATTTTTTATAAAAAATGTAATACTTTTATAAAGTTATCATTTTATTAGACAATAATTAGAATATATTATATTTTATTATGCATAGTGTTTTGCATAGTGCTGCATAGTGTTTGAATAGTAAAATCTTTTATAAAGTTATTCCTTTTTAGTAGATTATAAATAGAATATATTATAATTTATTTAAAAGATTTTGCTTTTAATATGAACCGTTAGATTAAAGTAAATCAATCTAGACCGTTCATGAATTAGTTACTATCGATCCATTTTTTTATTAATAGAAGCTCATTCCTTCATTATTTTCTTACGAATTCACTTTGAAACTCTAGAGATAAACTATAGAGAAAGAAAAGAAAATATACTACTACTTCACTACTTATATATCCAGTACTCTTCTTCTTAAGGTAGGGGATATTATTTGTTGTACTCGTAGGGAATATTATTTATTGTACATGCAAGGGGTGTTATTCTTTTGTATTCATGAAGAGAACTTCTGTTATTCCATTCTTTATTATTCTGCTGGAATAACCAGTATACGCGGACAACCCTATACTTGGTGATATTCTTCTAATATTTTGTCTTTACTATTACATTGGAATATCACATGCATGCGTTTTTCGCCGGACTGATTCCGCTTTACTATTACATTTGGAATATCCATGCATGCGTTTTTAAGCGGGACTGATTAAAATCTTTATTATTATTCATTGGAATATCATCATATGCATGCGTTTTACACCGGACTTGATTACATCCTTAATAGTATTACATTGGAATAACTTTGTCTACATGTAAATCCATGTGCATGGTGATTTACATTGTTATTCCATTCTTTATTATTACTGTTGGAACATCATATCGGTCTAAATTTACTTTGACACAGGTTCTGTTATTTTGTATTCTATTGGAATAACCAGTCTAAGCGAAGTGCCGCATGCATGGTGATTTCTTTTGTTATTCCATTCTTTATTATACTCAGTTGGTTAAAGTTTTGACTTCTATACTCCATGAAATTAGTGGAATATCCTTGATAATTGCGCTTCATCCAGTATCTTTTCATGGAAATATTCTTCTGAGCATTCTTGAATTTTACTCTACAAAGGAGTGTCATGTTGACAATTTGGACGTTATTGGTTATTGGACAAATTAATTCTTGAACTTGTTTTATTGAATTCTTGTATCATTGTCATCATCATTATATTTATATTTTTTTGAAAGTCATCTGTGGCCTGTAGTGCATAGATGGACTTGGTATGATTATGACCAGGGATTATTCGGTGTAATCATGACCGTAATGTTACAAATGATGTGGTAAAAGTCCTCATTAGCCCGTAGTGCATTGATGGACAGTTGTTGGCATGATCGTGACCATTAATGAATACACAAATATTTTTGGCCCGTAGTACATAGATAATTGTGGTCGTGATACTAAAGAATATCTTTGGCCGTAGTGTAGGGGTGATTCGATGATGTGGATTATTTATTAAACTGAGTCCCAGTGATAAAAGTGATGAAAAACCTTTTAAATCATAAAAGATAGTAGATTTTATTCTCTACTTGACCCTTTTAATGGATTGCTTGTTCCGCTGCAGTTAAACTTGATGTTTGTTATATTATATCAGTTTAACACTGTTTAAGGCTAATGATAATATATTCTGCATTATCTTAGTCATAATATTTCTTACTGGGCTAGTTGAGCTCACCCTTTCTTTCACTGTTCTCTTCAGGAAATGAGAATATAACTGGAACGAGTCGGGGAACAGAGTGATGGTCCCAAATGGTGCATTAGTAGTCCTCACTATTCTATGAAATAGTGTGATAATAATTGTAATGAGGACTCCTTTTGAGTTTGTATACTCTCTAGTAGACAATATTTGTATTCAAACACACAGTTTATGTTTTGTCGTATTGTAGACGACAGTTGTAATATTAAGTTGTATTTGAATTCTGTACCATATATCTGGCGACTCAAGATGGGTGATGTATACCTAATTTTGGGGGCGTCACATTTAATATCTGTGAAGGCCCTAGATTCGGGTCCCAATCATTACGAATCTGGTACACTATTTCTATAACTATTGTGGAATATATAAACATAAATTATTTATACATTAAACTTTATAACATAAACCCCAAGGTCGAGAACCTTAACATATACCCGAATTCAATATCCTATGTGACATACAATGTCATTATTATACAATATTATTACAAAATTTTATATGTATGTTAGCCCAATGTGGGAAATGTTCTCGACTTTACCTGTATCCAACGTATTCATCATAATCTGCAATGTTTATCATGAAATAACAAGGGTGAGCAACAAGTTTGCCCAGCAAGTTTAAGTTCAATAAAGGATATATCATGATTAAACGAATTGAACAATAAGATGGCTAACGTTCAACATATAATAATTGTGAAGTATCATAAACAAATTTTTATGGCAGAATGAACAATGAACATGAATAAGTTAACTGGACCAAATGGTAATGAAGGCGATCAGCCTTACATAACTGATGAATACATGAAATATGCACAGAGTGCGATTCAACAATTCATAGACATGGTATAATCAATAATGATTAACCACAAGCATATTTTACAATATCAACTCGAGGTCGAGTTAGAGAAACTTTTCTTTATCGCCGACTACTGCTACGCAATGTATTTAGCTTTGTCTGAATACCTAATATTAATAATATTGATATACAAATTAGAATAATATAATCACAGTTATAAAATAACCTAAACACATAATCCTAATAGTCAACAAATCACATATAACCTAGTATCAAGTCAAACTATTTCAGTCTGAGTTGAGTTCGGTACTATTTCGACATCCTAACGGCTTAGTCGAATAAATATCGAGCCTAATATGAATAAGACTCTACTTAAAAGCTTAATTATTATCTTAGATAATTTATTTATTAGTCAAAATAATTTTCAAAGGCTCATAATAATTTTTAAATAATTATTATCATTTATCATGATTTTTCAATCATTAATATCATATTTATCTGATTTAAGTACCACA
This sequence comes from Panax quinquefolius, assembly GCA_020205615.1. Lineage (NCBI taxonomy): Eukaryota > Viridiplantae > Streptophyta > Magnoliopsida > Apiales > Araliaceae > Panax > Panax quinquefolius. Next base: position 783,738 of record JAINUW010000177.1, on the reverse strand, counting down.
ATATTCTATTATCATTAAAATTTATTTAATACCAAATATTAATGAAATACATAACATAATATTATAAAGTATTTATAATATCTCAAAGTATTTTTAATACTTTATTATTGCTTTTAAATGATTTTAAAGTAATTAAAACCATTATTAAATATATGCCATTAATATTAAAATATTAATTTTTTATGACAAAATATCAAAACTTATATTTTATAACTTCAAATATTTTTATAACCTTTAAATCATTTTTATATGATTTTTAAACATTAAAACTAATTTTCCATAATTATTTAATACATTTATTAAATAAATTAATTATCATTAATATTAATTTATTAATGAAATTCATCACAAATTATTAAATTCATTAAAAATAACTTAAAATATTTTCTTATACGATAATATAATTTCAAATGATTTTTAAAGTATTAAAATCATTTTTAAGTAATTTATTTAATATTATACTTAAATAAATTAAATACCCTTAATATTTAAAAATATTTAAATATTAATGAAATATACTCAAATTATTAAAAACCCATTTTTAAGCTTTAAAATAATTTTTAGGAATTGTTATTAATTCAAAATCATTTTTCTCTAATTATTTAATAAAATAATTAATTTATAATTAATATGTCGCTAAATGTGTCTATAGCGACAAAACTGTCGCTATAGGTGTTCTTGAGACCCTCAAGAACATTCATGTCAGTTACCAAGGTATCTACTTTGACCAGTTCCAGATTCTTGATCTTTAAGTTGCTGGGTTGGCTAAAGTGTAAGTATTGTAGTACTGATGTAATACTACAATACTAATCAAGTTACATGGCAATCCTACACCAAAACAGAGAGTTCTAAGCCATCAAAGTGGCAGTCAGAGGCTGTTCTTCATTTCTGGGTTACCCAGAAATGAAGTACAGTTCATGGGTCTACTTTCAAAGCTTTGAATCTTTGATTTCCAGGTTTTGTTTATGTGATGTAAAGGTTCAATCATGTAGTCCATATGTTAAGCTACAAATATCATGCACTATATCAGTCTAACAACATCACCTATGAATGATCTATGCTAGTCAAACCATGTCAGAAAATTAGCTCTTGAAGATTCTGGGTTTTCAAGATTTGTTCTTCAAGCAGTTTGGTCAACCCTACTTTGACCATCTTTATCTATGATTCTATGCAACATCTAAGTGTTCTAGAGGCATGGATTAATAGTCCATATATATGTCTACACAACCATTACACTAACACAACCTAACTATCAAACATCAGCAAGATCAAAGGCTTGCTAAACGTTGTCAGAAATTCTGAGTTTCTGGGTTTGCCAAGATTTCCAGTTTTCATGCTCGGTCAACGCACTTTGACGGCTTATAACAAGAGATCTAGACATGGTATGGAGTTGATTCCACTTCCAATATACTCTCCTTATAACAAAGAACAAGTCTATAACATCAAATCAACCTAATAATTAACACACAGAGATCTATGAGCCCTAACATATGGTTGTCAGACCACAAATTAGGGTTCATAATCTGTTACTAAAAATCTCATTTTCGTACATCTAGATGTTATGGATCTATGATGTAACCTCATAGATCACTATATAACATCGTTAAACACAACTTTAAACAACAACTAACAACAATAACATTAATCTTATGGATTTTCAAAAATTAGGGTTTATACCTCTTTTAGTGCACAAATCTTGAATCTAATCATCATGATCTGATCTTGAGGTGCTAAGGATCATACTAGAGACTGATCCACTTATCAATTTCGTGGGTCTAGAGAGAGAAGGTCTTGGTTGAGTGAATGAGTACAAATGAGTCTTAATGGTGAACTTTCTCTCTCTTTAATCTATTAAATTTTTGATTCATTGAACCCAATGTTGTAAAATGACACAAGTTGGCTGAGATAATGAGATATAAGGCACATGGGAGAATTTAGGGTTGGTGAACTACCAAGACTTAGCAAGATTTGTACTATTTCTTATAAGAATCCAAAAAGGGCACTTTAGTACATTTACTTACAATTTTAATGGCAATCTAGTCATTTGACCTAACCCTTAGGGTTTAATCCTAAGTTTTGAAAATTTTGATTTTCTATGATTTTATAATTAGGGTTCTAAAATAGAAAATTTAGGTTTTCTAAATTACAAATTAGGGTTTCCTAATTTTATTAGGATTCCTAATTACATTAGTACTTGCCAATTAGGATTAAGATTTCCTAATTAACATTAAGGCTTGCAAATTGGGGTTTTAATATTCTCGGTTAGGGTTTCGAATTCTCGAAACAAAAATTAGGGTTTCCAAACAATTCGCTAGGGTTTCTTATCAGTCGTTAGAGTTTACTAACTTATCATTGAAATTCTTAACGTAACATTAGAGTTTGACACTGATATATTTTACATGATAAACCCTTGACCCTTAACCACATACTGTACACATATAATCATATATAATAGATTTATATACACTCATACACTTCACCCTAATAATTCTCCACAAAATTTTTAAAATCACAAAAATCATTCACAGAAATGTGAAATCCATATATTTATTTTCTGTCTAGGTCTATTATTTAACATTTATTCAATCTTTTAAGATTTTAATAAATTGTCTAAATTCCTGGGTTGTCACATTCACCCCTTCTTCTAAGAATTTCATCCCCAAAATTCACCTTACACCTTATACCAAAATTCCAGCCTCACATGCTACCCAAAACACCACTCACAAGAGTAATTTTTTTTAAATCATGCTGAGGAGTCATATAGACTACAAACTTTCATTTTTGAAAAGGTTTATACATAAATTTATCTGCGAACTGTCATGTCTTACAAACATGCCCTGTACTGAACAAGTACTGTTTGTCGGAACAATTTTTCCAATTCTTCTTATCCGCCTTGGGCACACAAAAATTTCCCAAATTTTAGGATACTTACCTCAGTTTTATCGAATTTCGCACCAAAATAATTCGGTTCGAGAAAATTTTCAAAGAACGCTTGGAATTTTATAAATGTTGGTCTAGCTGAACCAAATAGCTTAGACTCATACCAATAATTCAATTTCAACCGATACATTTATGTATAGCCAAACCCCGTTGGCAGTTAATTAAAAAAATAATATTTTAAAAATAACGTCATGATACTGTACTGCGTTAACAAGCTGTTTGAGGATTCCGTCATTGTGTGACTTTGTTATAACACATCATACAATAATGGGACAACGAATTTTAGATCTAATTCAACACTAAATATTCCTGTAATTAAAACTCGATCATTTTTATCATCTGTGTACCAGGTTACATGATACAATAATGATAAATAAAATTCATTTTTATATTTCAAATCATTTTCATCTAGCAGAAACAATTAGCATAGACTATATTTTAAAAAGTTCAAAAATCATTGTAAATCAGTTTTATCATCTCAACAGGTAACGATGTGTCAGTGACCCTAAGTCCACACATACACAATTGTCACCATGAGTTGAGAATAAAAATTTATTTTTAAAAGCCACATAGTGCGTATTTAGCTTGATGTCAAAAATTTTGAAGTCTAGCATAGCTAGAAGATTTGGAATTCCTATGCTTTCACTAATGATCCATTTCTTAGTAAGTCTATCTATTCCTATTATCCTCAATACTCCATTCACAATTAGTTTTACCCAGTTCAACAAACTTACCACACGTTATGAGTTCAGGAACTTTCCACAATCATATGAGTTTAAGAACTTGTCCTAGACAGACCATTGGCGTCCATTCGGTGAAGGGTTCAAAAACATTTCATATAATTATGAGTCACGAACTTACCATAAGTATGAGTTTTAAGAACTCGCAAATAAACTTATATTCTCTACTTATACTCTATCTATCTGCTATACATATGAGAAAAGAATCACCTTCTCAACACATATATATAAAATAGTGTGACACAAATATTTCAATGATTATCACTATCAGAAACTAAGTGGTCATCAAACCAACACAATCCCCTGCCCATACAAAGAATTGGTCAACCCAGCCACTAATCAATATAGGAAGCTAAGCGGACAATTCCATGCCCATACAAAGAATTGTTTAAGTTAACCACTATACTAACCAGGAAGCTAAGGGGTTGTAAAACCAAGTATAAATTCCCTGCCCATACAAGGAATCATACAACTCAGCTGCTGACATGAGTCCTTAATTGAAATCCCCTCTTAATATCTTAGCCCCATACTTACTCCATACGAATTTTGTTCAATCCGTATTGCATCACCCCCAACCCTTTTTTCTGAGTTGGCACTATATCAATTCATAGTACAACTGACATACAAAAATTTTGCGATCTTCTTTCGCTTTTATACCATTAGTCTTTTAGACTATATCTATTCATTACTATTGTTCACTTTTATTATCAGAGTTAGGCAACTCTAGATCTTTTATAACTTATCGAGATTCATCTTTGAATCTTATCAACGCACTAACTCTATTTGAGTTAGTTCTTATTCTTATAACACTGTGGTTAATAGCCTAAGGTAACCCTTCCTAAGGTTTATAACCTACAGCTTTAATACCAACTGTGAAGGCCCCAGATCCGGGTCCCAATCACCACGAATTTGGTACACTATTTCTATAACTATTGTGGAAGATATAAACATAAATTGTTTATACATTAAACTTTACAACATAAACCCCAAGGTCGAGAACCATAACATATACCTGAAGTCAATATCCTATCCGGCATACAATGTCATTATCATACAATACTATTACAAAATTTTATATGTATGTTAGCCCAATGCGGGAACTGTTCTCGACTTTACATGTATCCGACGCATTTGTCCTAATCTGTAATGTTTATCATGATATAGCAAGGGTGAGCAACAAGATTACCCAGCAAGTTTAAGTTCAATAAAGGAAATATCATGATTGAAAGAATTGAACAATAAGTTGGCTAACGTTCAACAATATAATAATTGTAAAGTAGCATAAACAAATTTTTATGGCTACACGAACAATGAACATGAATAATTCAACTGGACCAAATGGTAATAAAGGTGATCAGCCTTACATACCTGATAAATACATGCAATATACACATAGTGCGATTCAACAATTCATAGACATAGTATAATCAACAATGATTAACCACAAGCATATTTTATAATATCAACTCGAGGTCGAGTTAGAGAAACTTGCCTTTATCGCCAACTACTGCTACGCAATCTATTTAGCGTTATCTGAATACCTAATATTAATAATATCGATATACAAATTAGAATAATATCATCTAAGTTATAAAATAACCTAAACACATTAGCACATAATCCTAACAGTCAACAAAACATATATGACCTAGTATCAAGTCAAACTATTTCAGTCTGAGTTGAGTTCGGTACTATTTTGACAACCTAACAGCTTAGTCGGATAAATATCGAACCTAATATCAATAAGACTCTACTTAAAAGCTTAATTATTATCCTAAATAATTTATTTATGGGTTAAGTTCAGATGACCACCTAGGGTTTAAGCGGTTTCCCACTTAACCACTTGTAGTAAGTAAAGCTACATTTAAACACCCGACCTTTTGAGGTGAAGTGAAAACGTCACTTTTTCCATCGAAATTAACGGTGCGTGTATGTCAGACGCCAAAAAAGCGTGAGAAGTGACTGTAACAGTAAAAAAACACTCTTAAATGTCTGAAATACCCCTCCCCTTCTTTCACATTCCTCTCCACTTATTCTCCCTTCAAACCCACCGCCACCAACAAACCCTTAATTCCTTCCCCAGCCCTAGAACTTCTTACACTAATCACCTCACTAATGTCATCATCCCCATGTTTAACTTCATCACTGACCTTAACCCTAACTTCAGTCTCGATCCCTCGAAGGGAGCAAATTCTCCTTCAATTCCCTCGATCCGAAAACTAGTCTCTTTGGAAATTAGGGGAATTTTGACCGATCGAGTCAAGCGATCGATTGAGGACCATTTGATCAGGTTTTGATGGGTAAGAGAAGAAGATGTTCCAAATTTTTATGTCGCCATGAACCCTTTTGGGTCATCGGGTTCAATCTCGCTCTTCATGTCAATGACTTCAAACAGTGAACTTACTCCCTGCTTCTGCCCAGATTGCTGCACTTGTGTTCTCGGTCGAGTCGCGAAGTGGGTTCTGCGCCGCTGCCGTCGTCTTCCGCCGGGATTGGCTTTGGTGCTCATATCTTTGTTGATTTTCGTCAAGGAGCCCATTGAAGAGCTTAGTGAATACTCTATTTGGGCTATACTTACTGTTGTTGTTGTGTTTGGGCTATGCTCCTGATAATTTTGATTTAAATATATTCCCTGCAATTGAGTTAACCTCGAGATTTCGTCTCTTTTTTTCGACTCTGATTTTAATTTCTCCAGTTTTGGATTTCAACTTGTTGAATGATTTCAATTTCTCTATTTTAGTCAATGGTTATATTCTTCGATTACAAATATATCATGTTTCTATTATACATTATATAGAAGTTCAAATCTCCATGGAAATTGCTGCAATTGCTTTCCAAGTTTCCCCCAATTCAATTCTTAACTGTATTTTTCTTATGGTATGCTTGAATTGAATTTGGAATGGAGGAGATGAGAGAGCCTATTTTTCTTTCTTTTCTTTGGGAGCACCAGAACAGGGGCTCTGTTTATGAAATTGGAGGGTAAATAAGTCATTAGCCAACTCACAGTTAATGTAGATGGAAAAAGTGACGTTTTCACTTCACCTCAAAAGGTCGGGTGTTTAAATGTAGCTTTACTGACTACAGGTGGTTAAGTGGGAAACCGCTTAAACCCCAGGTGGTCATCTGAACTTAACCATTTATTTATTAGTCAAAATAATTTTAAAAGGCTCATAATAAATTTTAAATAATTATTATCATTTATCATGATTTTTCAATCATTAATATCATATTTATCAAATTTAAATACCACAATATTCTATTATCATTAATATTTATTTAATATCAAATATTAATGAAATAAATAACATAATATTATAAAGTATTTATAATATCTCAAAGTATTTTAATACTTTATTATTTCTTTTAAATGATTTTAATGGAATTAAAACCATTATTAAATATCACCCATTAATATTAGAATATTAATTTTTTCATGACAAAATATCAAAAAGTATATTTTATAACTTAAAATATTTTTATAACCTTTAAATCTTTTTTATATGGTTTTTAAAACATTAAAACTAATTTACTATAATTATTTAATTCATTTATTAAATTAATTAATTATCATTAATATTAATTTATTAATGAAATTCATCACAAAATATTAAAAGTCATTAAAAATAACTTAAAATATTTTCTTATACCATAATATAATTTCAAATGATTTTTAAAGTATTAAAATAATTTTTAAGTAATTTATTTAATATTATAATTAAAATTTTAAATACCATTAATATTTAAAATATTTAAATATTAATGAAAATACTCCAAATTATTAAAAACCCATTTTTAGGCTTTAAAATAATTTTTAGGAATTTATTATGAATTTTTAATAATTAAAAACTATTTTTCTCTAATTATTTTATAAAATAATTAATTTATAATTAATTTGTCGCTAAATGTGTTTATAGCGACAAAACTGTCGCTATAGGTGTTATTGAGACCCTCAAGAACATTCATGTCAGTTACCAAGGTCCCTACTTTGACTAGTTCTAGATCATTGATCTTTAAGTTGCTAGGTTGGCTAAAGTGTTAGTATTGTAGTATTGATGTAATACTACAATACAAATCAAGTTTCATGGCAATCCTACACCAAATCAGAGAGTTATAAGCCATCAAAGTGGCTGTCAGAGGTTGTTCTTCATTTCTGGGTTACCAAGAAATGAAGAACAGTTCATGGGTCTACTTTCAAAGCTTTGAATCTTTGATTTCTAGGCTTTGTTTATGTGATGTAAAGGTTCAATCCTGTAGTCCATATGCTTAGCTACAAATATCATGCACTACATCAGTCTAACAAAATCACCTGTGACAGATCTATACTAGTCAAACCATGTCAGAAAATTCGCTCTTGAAGATTTTTGGTTTTCCAGATTTGTTCTTCAAGCAATTTGGTCATCCCCACTTTGACCATCTTTATCTATGATTCTATGCAACATCTAAGTGTTCTAGAGGCATGGATTGATAGTCCATATGTCTGTCTACACAACCATTACACTAACACGGCCTAACTATCAAGCATCAGCAAGATCAAAGGCTTGTTAAACGTTGTCAGAAATTCTTGGTTTCTGCGTTTGCCCAGATTTCTAGTTTTCGTGCTCGGTCAACGCACTTTGACCGCTTATAACAAGAGATCTAGACATGGTATAGAGTTGATTCCACTTCCAATATGCTCTCCTTATAACAAAGAACAAGTCTATAACATCAAATCAAACTAACAATTAACACACATAGATCTATGAGTCGTGACATATGGTTGTCAGACCACAAATTAGGGTTCATGATCTGTTACTAAAAATCCCATTTTCGTGCATCTAGATGTTATGGATCTATGATGTAACATCATAGATCATTGTATAACATCCTTAAACACAACTTTAAACAACTAACAACAATAACAATAATCTTAAGGATTTTAAAAAATTAGGGTTATACCTCTTTTAGTGCACAAATCTTGAATCTGATCATCATGATCTGATCTTGAGGTGCTAAAGATCATACTAGAGACTGATCCACTTATCAATTTCGTGGGTCTAGAGAGAGAGGGTCTTGGTTGAGTGAATGAGTACAAATGAGACTTAATGGTGAACTTTCTCTCACTTTAATCTATTAAATTTTTGATTCATTGAATCCAATGTTGTAAAATGACACAAGTTGGTTGAGATAATGAGATATAAGGCACATGAGAGAATTTAGGGTTGGTGAACTACCAAGATTTAGCAATATTTGCACTCTTTCTTATATAAATCCAAAAAGGGAACTTTAGTACTTTTGCTTACAATTTTAATGGAAATCTAGTCATTTAACCTAACCCCTAGGGTTTAACCCTATTGTTTTAACCCTATGTTTTAAAAATTTGATTTTCTAGGATTTTATAATTAGGGTTCTAAAATAGAAAATTTAGGTTTTCTAAATTACAAATTAGGGTTTCCTAATTGTATTAAGATTCCTAATTACATTAGTACTTGCCAATTAAGATTAAGGTATCCTAATTAACATTAAGGCTTGCAAATTAAGGTTTTAATATTCTCGGTTAGGGTTTTGGATTCCCGATACAGAAATTAGGATTTCCGAACAATTCGCTAGGGTTTCTTATCAATCGTTAGAGTTTACTAACTTATCATTGAAATTCTTAATGTAACATTAGGGTTTGACACTGATATATTTTACCTGATCAACCCTTGACCCTTAACCACATATTGTACACATATAATCATATATACCAGATTCATATACACTCATACACTTAACCCTAATAATTATCCACAAAAATTTTTAAATCCATCAAAATCCCTCACAAAAATTTCAAATCCATTCATTTTTTTTATGTCTAGGTCTATTATTTAACTTTTATTCAATCTTTTAAGATTTTAATAAATTGTCTAAATTCCCGGGCTGTCATAATACCCAGTACTGCTGGAACCCAAATTCTTCCTTCAAACCATAGTAGTCCTTCGGTATCGATCTTGTACTTCACTTTACTACCCTCGACCACTCCTTCTTTGATTTTCCCACATTCTTCATCTTGTAGTTGAGCATTCTTAACTTTGTCCACTAAAGTTGGACAAGCTTCCATTTGGAAAAATCTTTCATCTGATTCTTTCGGAAGTTTTATTTCCAACTCTAACCCTACCATTGCTAAGATAAGTTCCTCCTAAGCCGTTAGCAACATCAGTTTCTCATGACCTTTTCTACTTAATGCATCAGTAACCACATTTCATTTATGCGGATGATAAAAGATCTCACAATCATAATCTTTTATCAATTCTAGCCATCGCCTCTTACGCATGTTCAGATCTTTCTTTGTGAAAATATACTTTAGACTTTTATGGTTCGTATATATCTCATATTTTTCTCCATAGAGATAATGTCTCCATATCTTCAGAGCAAATACCACTGCAACCAACTCTAAATCATGAGTCGGGTATCCATGAATGTTAAACCAATGACTTTGTCATTTTGCATAAGCACACATCTCATTCCTTTATGTGATGCATCACTATACACCACAAAGTTTCCTGTACTATTTGGTAATGACAACACAGGTGCCACACTTAACTTCTTTTTCAAGTTATGAAAGCTTTCTTCGCACTTCTCCATCCAAACAAACTTTACAGTTGTCCTTTTCAAATTTGTCAACGGAGTGGAAATCTTGGAAAAGTCTTGAATAAATCGTCTTTAGTAACCTGCCGATCCCAAGAAACTTCTCACCTTTGGTGGAGTCCTTGGTTATTCCCAATTTATTACTGCTTCCACCTTTGATGGATCCACTGAAATCCCATCTTTGTCAATCACATGCCCAAGAAATTGTACATGTTCTAGCCAAAATTCAGACTTAGAGAATTTTGCGTACAACTTTTTCTTTCTTTGCGTCTCCAACGTCAAACGTAAGTGATCCATGTGTTCCTCTTGAGATTTGGAGTACACCAGGATATCATCTATGAATACCACCACAAACTTATCTAAGAATGGTTTAAACACCCTGTTCATCAAATCCATGAATGTTAAACCAAAAGACATTACCAGAAACTCGTAATGTCCATACTGAGTTCTGAATGTTGTCTTAGGTACATCCTCCGTCATTACCTTTAATTGATGATACCCACTTCTCAAATTTTTCTTCAAGAAGTACTTAGCTCCCTTCAACTGATCAAATAAGTTATCTATTCTTGGTAACGACTATTTATTCTTAATAGTGACTTTGTTTAATTTCCTATAATCAATGCAAAGACGCATTGACCCATCCTTCTTCTTCACGAATAACATCGGTGCTCCCCATGGTGATACACTCGGCTGAATGTATTTCTTGTCTAGCAGCTTCTGCAGTTGTACCATCAGTTCCTTCATCTCCAACAAAGCCATCTTGTACGGGGCCTTTGATATCGGAGGAGTCCCAGGTGCTAAATCGATAACGAACTCGATCTCTCTGTCAGGCGAAAGTCCTGGAAAATCCTCTGGAAATACGTCTGCAAAATCCCTAACAACATGTATCTCTTCCAGTTTCACTCCCATTTTTTGAGTATCAACTATGTAAGCTAAGTACCATACACAGCCTTGACTCAATAACTTTTTAGCCTGCATAATCGTCAGACATCTCGCTTGTCTAGGCAATTTCCTACCATAGAAGACTACCTTTGACGGAGTCATAAGGTTTACACTTTTCCTTTGGCAATCAATTATCACACCATAATTGAATAACCAATCCATTCCCAATATAACATCAAACTCTCCAAGTTTAATCGTGATTAAATGTACTAGAATGACATTCCCTTTAATATTCACCCTACACTTCTTGTATAAAGACGTAACAGGAATAACCTCCCTACTCACAATTTCTATGTTTAAAGGGAAATTCAACTCTTCACTGGGCAATTTTAACCTCCTAGCAAATTCATCAGATATAAACGAGCAAGTAGCACCCGAATCAAATAATACATAAGCATCTATATCATTGATTGGGATAATAGCTGACACAACATCTTTTGATTATATAGCATCATGCATCGTTATGTTGAAGGTTCTGGCTGTGGGTCTGTTCAATGATGTTGGTCCAACAATAGCCAACATACCTCCATTGCCTCCTCCTTTGCTTCTCGTTGCCTCTCCAGCTTTTTTCTTAGGGCACTCGCGAGCAAAATGATCCTTTGATCCGCATGTGTAGCAAGAATTCTTCTTTGGTTGATGGCGATTTAGAGCAATGTGACCCTCCTGACCACAGTTGAAGCACACTCGCTTACCCCTTAAGCACAGGCCAGTGTGATTCTTCCCGCATGTAGCACCTGCTTCAAACTTCTTTTTCTACTGGCTACTCTGTTGACTTCTAGCGCCAACACTCGCATTCCACTTCCTCTTCAAATTATTATTATTATTCCCACCACTACTACCACCATTCTTACCTTCACCCTCACTCTTCTTCTTTCTTTGTTCTTGATTATACTTGGTCACATCCTCGCCTCCACCCTCAGCGATAATTGCCTTCTCAAGCACCGCTGCAAACGTTTTCAACTGAAACATAGAGACCCTGATGTACAACCAGGGTTTCAATCCCTGTTCAAATCTCCTAGCCTTGCGCTCATCTGTGTTAACTTGATATGGCTCAACCTAGCCAACTCATTGAACCTTGTCGCATACTCTGACACTATCATTGTGCCCTGCTTCAGCTCTAAAAATTGCACTTCCATCTGATTCTTTGAACTCTCCGGGAAATAGGTCTTGAAAATATTTTCTTGAACCTTTCCCAAGTCATCACTTCCTGACCTCCTCTAGTTTTATAGGCTTGCCACCAATAACTGGCCAGAAAGTGATTCTTTTCAACTCCTGACTGAAATTATTCCCTGGGAAGTTGAAGTCCCAATGGTCGGGGTCGTTCACAATTGCTAAGGTGTATCTTTATGGGGCTATCGAGGTTGAAGACCCTCACTCGGACAAAACCTTCAAAGTAAATGGACAGCGCTTGAAGCACTATTGGGCCGACAAGGTCGACCGACAAAATACCTCCATCACCTTGGGAGACCCGGTGTAAGGCGGGATAAAAGTCAAGCCGACGACTCTAAATCAAGTGCTTGATGGGGAGGCAACCCCATCTCAGTATCAAAAATATCATTGTTATTTTTGTTGGGAGAATGCATATTATGATTTGATGTTTTAAATGTATATGTTCATGATTATTTGTAAGGTCCTTAAATGAATATATGTACAAGGACTTAGTGATAGATCAAAATTGTTAGGTTGATCTAAGCTTTCAACGTGTATCATTCTGTTAAAGAATGTATAGATAGAAAGATCCAAACTGTTAGGTTGATCTTGAGATGTAATTGATTAGTCTTGAAGAAATCATAGTGCATCAATCTGATCAACATTGTAGAAGTCAAGGAAGAAAACGTAGAGCCTGGAGATCGTAGTGTGCCTGCCTTGAAGGAGACTCTTCGGATTTCGTAGAGTGGTCCCAATGATTGCCAAGCTAACTCCACGATCTTAGTGTGCTGAAGGAAACATGAAGTTTACAAGTCAACGATCGTAGTGTGCTCTCGGGAACATATAGTCAACAACACGAGCAAGAGAAGATCGTAGTGTACAAAGCTTTTAAAGGGAAATCGTAGTGCTCTCAACTGATAGCATCGTAGTGTGCAAGGATGTAAAAGACATTATGATCTAAATCGTAGAACACCACGATCCAAATCGTAGAGCATCATCCGTCTCATGTCAGAAAACGTCGAGCCTCATGATCTGTGTTTTCAATAAGTGAGGAATGGATCCCAGAGGCTGCAGTGCTCATCAGTCCCAGATTGTATGAAATATCCTTAGTATGCAACAAAGAAGCATATTGAAGAAGCTAAGGATAGTACTATGGGTAAGAGGGACAAAATACCTTTTCAGGTGGTAGGTGAGAAAGCGACTGCAGGTGTCGATGGGCGAATGCGAAATTCAGAAGATGTGCAGAAATCTCTCCATCACAGTACAGAAAGTTCAGACGCCTTTAATGCCACAACGGATGGATCAAACGGATAGTTTACAACATCACATATATACAGATCAGACAGATGAGAGAGAAGTTAAGCAAGCATTAAACAAACAATGTGAACATCTCTCTCAAGCTTAACTCTACGATCTGAGATATTGCAAAGCTTGCTCAGCTACTCAGTTCTTAACGAACCAGTGCTTACACAGCAACTGAGTAGCAACCATCAAGAACTCAACAACTATCAATCAATAGAAGAAGAGTACCAAGTCTCCTGGACTTGAAGAGTTCGTTGTGAACTGTAAGAAAGCCAAGTCTGCTGGACTTAAAGAGTTCAAGAGTGAACTAGAGAAGTAGTTAGACTGCTGGTCTAGAAGGAATCTGTGTGATTCAGTAGATTGTTAAAGACATCCTTAGTGGATATCCTACTCGTTGAGTAGAAGAGTGGACTAGGAGCTTTGAGTGCTCTAAACCACTTAAAAACAACTGTGTCGTTTACATTCATGCTATAACTGCTATAAATGCTATATCTGCTATAACTGCCTTACTCACTCATAACTCCATTGCTTGGTAAAGAAGATTAAAACAAATACTTATTCCGCAAAGTTTTAATCATTATCTAAGAACAAGTTAAAACGAAAAGATTTTCAAATATCTATTCAACCCCCCTTCTAGATAACTTGTGCCTACTAGGAACTAATAATTGGTATCAAAGCAGGTTCTATTTTACAGCTTACACGCTTTAGTAGATCCAAATGGAACTCGTACCAAGCGAATCCAGGACGGGGGAAGCGTGAAGCCACGATGTGCAAAGAAAGATAAATTTGCTAACTGGAAAGTCAGGATGCAAGCATACATGGACTCAATAGATGAAGATCTATTTGAGACTGTTCTTAATTGGCCCTATATACCAACAAATCTTTCACCAACCATTGACGATCCAAATAGAGTACAAATCAAGGTTAAAGAAGAATGGACAGCCACATAGAAGAGAGCTGTCCAACTTGATAAAAAGGTGAAGAACATCCTGTTTCAATCCTTAGAGGATGATCTGTTTGAAAATGTTGTAAACAAAGAAAAAAGCATGCAAGGATGTTTGGGAAGCAATTTATTGATTATGCACGATGGGCCGAAGAAGTCGAGAGAGAACAAGCACTCTCTCTCCTAACAAAGATAGTATATGAAATGTTCGCTCATGTGCGGGGAGAAAAGCGTGGTACAACCTATGAAAGATTCAATGTTCTGCTCAACTCTTTACGAGCGTATGGGAAGATCTATCCTAACAAGGATCTAACCATAAATTTCATGAGAGCCCTACCGAAAGCGGTGGGATGTAAAGACCACAAAGAATAAGAGAATCAAAGAATCTTAATGAGATAGACAGTTCAACAAATCTGTATGGAAATCTCTTAACGTCTGAACGAGGAGTTGACCCAACGCTAAAACCTTATCGTAAGGAAGTAGAAAAGGATAAGGGGTGTTGCTCTCAAGGAAAATGAAGTTGTATCAAAAGTCATAACTTGAGATTGACTCGATGATGATGAAGAAGAGCGATGACGATGACTTTGCTATCTTGGTAAAGAGACTAAGAAGGTTCATGCGACAATGAGCCGTGAGCGAAAGAAAGTCAAAGAACTCACGCCGACCAGAACAAATGAATGATTTATGCTACAACTGCAAGAAACCTGGTCATTTCATTGCCAACCACAACAAGCCTATCAAAGAAGAACTAAAGAAGAAATCTCATGCAAAGAAAGAATACAAAGGAACCAAGAGGCCTCAGAAAAGAGAAAAATGCCTGGTTGCTGGAGGATCGTGGAGTGATTCAGATAATGACTCAAATGCAGACTCCGGAGATGAGGAAGAACCACATATGGCCAAACTGTGCTTAATGGCCAAACATGCAAAAGACAAACAAAGCCTAAACATACATGATGTAAGTATCGATGAGGTATTTGATTTTAATTCTCCTGATGTAGATATAAGTGACTTAAGAACTGCTTTGCATGGCATAACCACTAACCTACATCAATAAATGAAGTGGCTCAGAGTCTTGTCTAAAGATCATTTACTTTTTCAAGAGGAGAAGAAGAAAGTTCAAGAAGAGCTTCAAATAGCCCTTCTAAGTACTAATCTTCTCTCAAGCTTGAAAGTCGAGAATGAAACTTTAAAATGCAGAAACACACATCATCATGCAAAGAGAAAGTCTAAGCTAACCTCTAAAATTGAGGATCTAGAGAAGACTATCTCTACATGGAACAGATCCTCATCATCCATGGATCGCCGCTCTCTAGTCGGAGAAGCACATTCGACGAGCAACGTGCTTAGGCTTTGGGGAATCCATCTCAGAGCTAAGTGTGGAAAACACAATGGAAACTAGCACTAGTAATGTCTCAAGTTTTAGTAGAGGCATTGCTTTTGTGAAATCCTCACAAATGGAAGAACCAGTTCAACCTTGTTCTCACGTCTCTAGTTATACTCGAGAAGTAAAGGATCTCACCGGATGCGGATTCATCAAGGAAAAGAGTAACCCAACCTCTACTTACCAACCTCGAAGAATCGTAGAGTCAAACAAAACCAACTCTACAAATCAACTATGAAGGTACAGTAGAGGTAAGGCACACTCATCACTATTTATGAAACCTAAGGACACGTGGAAGAAAGAGAATCAATTTAACATAAGGTTAACTAAGGAACCCAACAAGTCCAAGTGGAAGATGAATCACCACACACACACAGGAATGCATTATAATAGATGTTTCATATGCAATAAATATGGTCATAGGGCTACAAAGTGTTATTATAATTCCATGCATGTGAGACCCAAGATTAGACAAATTTGGGTCCCCAAAGGCACTAACAAAGAAGGACCCATGCAAATATGGGTACCAAAATGAAGTTTCAAATGTTTTTACAGGAAAAGAGCTCCACGACCTCAACATGGTATCTGGACAGTGGTTTCTCGAGGCATATGATAGGGAACAAAGCTCTACTATCCAACTATATAGAAAAGGAGGGTCCCTCAGTCATCTTTGGAGATAACGGCTTGGGAAAGACAAGAGGATATGGCTCTGTTGGCAATGGTGCAGTATCTTTCAACAAAGTAGCTTATATGGAAGGACTTCAACACAACCTTCTAAGCATCAGCCAACTCTGCGACAAGGGTCACCAAGTAACATTTCTCAATAATCATTGTCAAGTTAAAGATTTGAAAACATCTGCCATAAAGCTGACCGGAACAAGAGAAGGAAAAGTCTACATAGTAGATCTTGGTCAACTAAGCTCTGATGAAACAATATGTTTTCTGGCAAAAGCATCCGAGGAAATATGCTGGCTATGGCATAGAAGGCTGTCTCACTTAAACTTCAAAAACATATCCAAACTGGCATCAAAAGATCTCATAACTGGCCTACCCAAGTTTAACTTTGTGAAGGAAAGGCCATGCAACAGCTGCCAGCTTGGAAAGCAAACCAGAAGCTCATTCAAGAGCAAGACTGCCAACTCCATTGACAAGCCCCTGCAGTTGCTCCACATGGATCTCTTTGGGCCAATCCCAACAACTAGTTTTGGAGGAAAAAGATACTCTCTGGTTGTAGTCGACGACTACACCAAATTCACATGGGTATTCTTCTTAACTTCAAAGGATGAAACGAGCTCCGAATTAATCAAGATGTTCAAACTGGTGATGAATGAGAAAGGAGAGAAAATCAAGGCAATAAGGAGTGATCATGGAAGAGAATTCGATTTCTCAAAAATAGACAAGTTCTGCTCAGACAATGGCATCAGTCATAACTTCTCAGCTCCACGAACTCCTCAACAAAATGGAGTTGCTGAAAGAAAGAACAGAACTCGATAGAAATTTGGAAGGACCTCTACTAGCGGCTAAATCATCTGCTGAATACTTCAGGCGTAAGTCACAACAACGACGCTACATACTACACACAGAACAGATCATTAATTCACTCTACGATCAAGAGGACACCCTACGAACTATGGAAAGGAAGGAAGCCAAGTGTCAGCTATTTCCATGTCTTTGGCTGTGCATGCTATATTCTCAACAATGGAAAGTAGTATCTGACAAAATTACAGCCCAAGTCAGATGAAGGGATCTTTCTTGGATATGCCACAGATAGCAAAGCTTACAAGGTGTTCAACAAGAAGACACTGAATGTCGAAGTCTCAATACACATCATCTTTGATGAAACTGACTCAGACAAAGCAGTGCCTCTAGACACTACAATCGATAATGCAGACACTACGAATGCAATCGTCGAGCTCAACACTACAATCGTAGTACCAGACAGTGAAATCGTAGAGCATGATAATGAAATCGTAGAGAGGTCCATCCAAGACAGCGAGCCTCCACTCCAAGAAGAAGAGATAGACCTTGAAGACCTAAGACAGGAAGGCATCAGGACAGATGTCCCAACAGGGAACAGATGGGCAAGGGATCATACTCAAGATCTAATCATTGGAGGTCCAAGTGCAAGAGTTAAAATAAGAGCTGCTACTCATAATGAATGCTTCTATCTAAGCTTCCTATCATAGATAGAGCCAAAGAAGATAGAGGATGCTATGGAAGACTCTAGTTGGATAGAAGCCATGCAGGAAGAACTCAACCAATTTGAACGGAGCAAAGTGTGGAGATTGGTACCAAGACAAAAGAGTCATCCTATCATAGGAACCAAGTGGGTCTTCAGGAACAAAATGGATGAAGATGGGGTCATCACCAAAAATAAGGCAAGATTAGTGGCAAAGGGCTATTCTCAAGAAGAAGGTATTGACTATGATGAGACATTTGCACCTGTTGCCAGACTAGAAGCCATCAGAATCTTTCTTGCCTTTGCTGCTCATATGAAGTTCAAAGTCTTCTAGATGGATGTCAAGAGTGCATGTCTAAATGGAGAGCTTCAAGAAGACGTCTATGTAGAACAACCTCTAGGTTTCATCAATCCATCTCTTTCCAATTATGTCTATAGATTAGATAAAGCTTTATATGGTCTTAAACAAGCACCTAGAGCATGGTATGAAACATTGACTAACTTCTTAATAGAAATTGGGTTCACTAGAGGTAGAGTAGATACCACACTATTTCTTAGAAAGCATAAAGACAAAGTCTTACTAGTTCAAATATATGTTGATGATATCATTTTTGGTTCTACTGACGAAAAGTTATGTAAGAGATTCTCTAAGCTAATGCAGAGCAAGTTTGAAATGAACATGATGGGTGAGCTGAATTTCTTCCTTGGACTGCAAGTGAAGCAGACTAATGAAGGAATATTCATCAACCAAGCCAAATACATTAAAGACTTACTAAAGAAGTATGGCATGGAATCAGCCTATCCCATGAAAACACCAATTGCTCCTGCAACCAAGCTTGACAAGGATGAGAAAGGTAAAAGTATTGATATCACTCAGTACAAAGGTATGATCGGGTCTCTTTTATACCTAACTGCCAAGAGATGAGCCGGATATAATGTTTGCAACATGCATATGTGCTTTAGATTTCGAGCTAACCTAAAGAGTCACATTTGTCTGGCAGTAAAGAGGATCTTCGGTATCTCAAGGGTACACCCTACTTGGGGTAATGGTATCCCAAGGAATCCTCATTTGAACTGATAAGATACATGAGATGCTCGATTTTGGGATGCAAAATAGATAGAAAAAGTACCAGTGGCACTTTTGTCGACTTCTTGAAGCAGACTTGTGTCTGGTTTTTAAAAAACAAAACTCGATGTCTATTTTAACTGCTGAAAGGTTGAATATATTCTTCTTTGGCAAACAACAAGGCTTCGAGATCCTATGGATGAGAAATCAACTAGCTGACTATGGGTTCGATTTCAAATCTATTCCCATACACTGTGATAACACAAGTGTCATAGCAATAACTCATAATCCTGTCATGCATTCTAGGACCAAGCATATAGAAATAAGGTATCACTTCATTAGGGATCATGTGCAAAATGGAACTAAATCTTTACAATATATCCCTACTGAAAATCAACTTGCTGATGTTTTTACAAAACCACTAGATGAATCCAGATTTAACAAGTTAATAAGTGAGCTAGGCATGTTAAATCTTCAACCATGAAATGTATGCTCTAGATTGTGCTAACCACTACAGATATAAAGGATGTACTTAAAACGTAGACATGATCAAGGAAAGTTCACGATCGTAGAGCTGAACAGACAACTACCTCAATGATCGTAGCAAAGACTCGACTATCATAGTGCAGACTCGACGATGATCAAAAGCCCTTTCAACAAGCAAAGTGAATCCTGTGATGACAAGCTTCATAACAAAGCAATCTCTCTAAGAGGTGCCTCAGGGACAAACCTAACCCTTGAATCACACCAAGAGGCTGGCCCTTCCTGAGTTACCTTAAAAAGAATTCTTAGTCAAATCTCACCACAAGGATCCGATACGGACTCGACGATCAGGATGAACTTCTACGAATGGTGATCGATTCAACAGATCACGACGATGACTTGACGATCATAGGACATACTCTATGAATGGTGATCAGACTCAACCACTGTCGGACAGACTCGACGATCGTAGAACAGACTCTACGAATGATGATCAGACTCAACGACTATCGGACAGACTCGACGATCGTAGGATAGACTCAACGACCAGAAGACTACGACTACGATCGTAGTCATCCTAAGGACATCTCAGCTCTGAAGACTCAAAGGACAAATCAGTACATTCATGCACAGTCAAAATCGTAGAGCTAAGCAAAAGGCGACACCTGTCCCACTAAGTCAAAAAGAGAGAGGGAAGCTACAAGTACAAATTGGAACCGTGTTTTTGAAATCTGAAGTTCAAAAGATCATCTCTCTCTCTCTCTCAAAGCAAAACCCTAAATCAAAAGAAAGCTCAGTCGTATCCCACTTCTCAACTACAGAATCAATGGTTGCTTCAAATGTAATTTTAGGCTACAGACTCTATTTTGATGAGTTCAAGGATGCTCCACCAAAATTTCACAAGACCTTAGCGCTACTGAAGAAGGCAGGTCTCGAAGAGGCGCTGAGCACCGACACCCTCATCTATCCCAAGCTAGTGAAGGAGTTCTACAAGAATGGAGTGTATGAACACAACACCATCACTACACGAGTAAGAGGAGTTGAAATGAGGCTAAGGGAAGAAAACTTCAATCTGGCCCTAGGTTTTAAGAACGTGGGGCACCCATTTCTAGACAGCATAAGCTTTCAAGAGGGCTTTAAGAAAATGCACCACATAAAGAATCCCTCTGTGAAAGGCTACAAAAAGAAGGAGTTCCCTCAAAGGTACGAATTTTTGGCTGACATTATTGGGAAATGCATTTGTTGCAAGAGCTCAGGTCATGACTCGGTTAATGAGACTCAGCTTAAGCTCATGTCGGCCATGGTTCATGGTACACAACTCAATTATGGGGCTGTATT
This sequence comes from Panax quinquefolius, assembly GCA_020205615.1. NCBI lineage: Eukaryota > Viridiplantae > Streptophyta > Magnoliopsida > Apiales > Araliaceae > Panax > Panax quinquefolius. The sequence continues at coordinate 762,672 of JAINUW010000177.1, read as the reverse complement.
GCTCGAGTGGATCGGCAAGTGGATCGTCAGCTCGAAGAAATCAAATAGTACTCCGAAGATGCTCTATGGGAGATTCGTTAGCATCATTCTGCAATCTACATTGGGTGACAAAATTGGGGATGATGAAGGAGAAGCCATCAACCCAAATCAAAGAATGACACAATAGTTGTTTATGAACTGGGAAAGGAACCCTGTTGAGTATGTAAGAATGATGACAGAGTCCAGTGGGAGAACTGGGGAACTAAAGGAAGCAGGCTTTCCAGGAGGAATGTCTATTGTCAAAGAAGTTGAAGAAGAAGAAGAAGAAGCAGATAAGGGAGAACCCTCTACTCTTGCCAGAAAAAGCAAGGGTAAGAGAAAGCTAAGGGCAAGACAAGACGAAGAGCCTCAAGGATCTACAACTAACATTCCTGTAGAGTGCTCTGATATAGAGACTCTAAGGAGGCTAAGAAAGAAGCAACATCAAGAAGAAGCTGAAGAGGATCGAGCCACCATTTCACAGATCCTAAAGAAGAACAAAACTGGTCATAAGTCCAAAAGACCAACAGTTTCTTCGATCGTAGAGACTCTGCTCTTCTCTGAAACCAGGTCAAGTGTGGCAGAAATGGAAGAAGCTGCTTCAAGAAGAGTGGCTGGTCAAAATGATAAAGCTAAGACTCAAGAGAGTCCAGAAGTTGTGGCTAAACCCATCAAAACAAAGAGAAAGCTGGTCAAGAAGTTTATTCTTGAGAATGAAAAAGTGCTGAAAAATGAAGCCAAGAGTATGGCTGGAAAGGTAGAACTGCCCCAAGCAAACGAAGAAGAAAGTGCTCCAGCTAGAGGGGGAGATCCCTAAAATTCTCATGATTGAGTATACACCAGCTGAGGGGGAGAAGTCCACAGCTCAAGAAGATATACCAGCTGAGGGGGAGTTTCTAAACCTCCAAGAAGATGTTCATGCTGAGGGGGAGCCTCATGATATCCTAATGGCTGAAGAAGAGGTCCCTGGTCAAGATGAAAATGAGCCAATGCCAAACCTTCCAGAAACCATTGAGATAATGGAATCTTTAGAAGAAAACGAAAAAGAAGAAATTGGTGATGATGAGCTTGAAATCACAGTTGTAGGGAAAGATGGATTTAGGAGCTATATGTACACTCAAATGTTTTCCTACTTACCTATGATGGCATACCATCAAGCCCAAATCCTGAACTCATGGGATCACATGTTCTGGAGCTTTAAGGAATATCCAGCAATCACAGTTCTGGCTCATGGATTTCTAGGGAAAGTCATCTTCGCCAAGAAGCTGTTTACTAACCATTCCTCATCAAAAGATAAACCTGAGGTATTGTCTATCTCTACAAAATTTAGAGTTAATCACCTACCATCATCTTCATTTAGATATTTCTATGAATTTCCTACATGGCTGGAAGTGATTCTCAATCCAGTAAAATCGGGTTTCAATTCTGCGGAATCCCAAAATTACATGAATCCAAGAACCGTAAGAAGTCAACCTTACCCTGCTCCCTCAAATCACCAACTCTACGATTCCAGACTCAAGCCACATCGTAGAGTACAATATTGAAATCGTAGAGTCATCTATCCTAGATATCCAAACCCAAACCCCTCCAACTGATATACCATCCTCCTCATCACATGACTACTTCAGTCTTGATCTCGCTCTTTACAATCTGCAAGATCAATCTCACCCAAAAACCCCTCCAATGAACAATCCTCAAGAAAATGATACTCTCCCTAGCCTGCCTACCAAGGATGACTTGAAAGACACCTCTAAAAATATGATCAAGTCTATAGAAGCAAGCTGAAACTCACTCGATCTCATCAATATCCCATTAAATCAAATGATCACAAATTGCAAATAATCTCCTGGAACTATAAATACTGAGCTTACCAGGAGGCTAAGGGAAATTATCAAAGAGATTCTGAAGAGTATATCAGACAGAGATGAGATCCACTTCCAGATTGCTGCCAAGCAAAGAGAGGTTGTGCTTGAAATGCAGAAACACCAAGATCGTCAACATCAAATTATGCTTTGGACAATATTCTCAACTTGAAAAGCTTACATACATGACTTCCGTAAATCTTATGCCAATCGGGAGAAGCATAATGATATGATTCTAACAGTCCTCCAAAATAAAGAAGCTAGAGCTGAAAAACAGATCAAGGAGAATAGAGAGGACATTTCTCAAACCCAAAGCCAACTGAATGAGCTTGTTCAAGGAGTTAATCGACTGTCTGCCGATATTCGAACCCTTGATGCTGACATAAAGGGGGAGAATAATAAAGGGAAAGGAGATCAAGGAGGCCAAGAAGGAAAGGTCATGAAACTCAAGAAAGGGGAGAAGTCAATTTCATGCTCGAGACATCACGAAGCCCTCTGCGCAAGACATCATCGAGACTCAACGATCCGGTCGTGAAAGCAATTGTATGACTATTCCTCTGAGTCATAAGGAGCCAACTCCTAGCTCACAAGACGTGTCTATGGTACGCATAAGAATGCCAATTGGAGATCCTGCATTCATGCGCAGACATGAAGAGAATCCAGTTCTAAGTCTAAGTGAGCTGGAAGAATTAGCAAGAAATGAGGAAGCTCAAAGGAAGAGAAGGGCTGAGGAGTATGCCAACCCACCTCCAAATAAGAGGTCAAGGAAACAGAGATAAGTTAAAACTTAAATTTCCTATTGATGTAATGCTGAATTGTAATATCTTCTGATCATCAATAAATTCATACTTATTCTCTAGAAATTTCAGCTGCTCACTGAAATACTAAGTCATGTTTAAATTTCCTGCAAATGCATCTAGTCACTAATAATCATGACAACAAATCTCCTTGGTTATGTCAACATCAAATAGGGGGAGATTGTTGGGAGAATGCATATTATGATTTGATGTTTTAAATGTATATGTTCATGATTATTTGTAAGGTCCTTAAATGAATATATGTACAAGGACTTAGTGATAGATCAAAATTGTTAGGTTAATCTAAGCTTTCAACGTGTATCATTCTGTTAAAGAATGTACAGATAGAAAGATCAAAACTGTTAGGTTGATCTTGAGATGTAATAGATTAGTCTTGAAGAAATCATAGTGCATCAATCTGATCAACATTGCAGAAGTCAAGGCAGAAAATATAGAGCCTGAAGATCGTAGTGTGTCTGCCTTGAAGGAGACTCTTCTGATTTCGTAGAGTGGTCCCAACGATTGCCAAGCTAACTCCACGATCGTAGTGTGCTGAAGGAAACATGAAGTTTACAAGTAAATGATCGTAGTGTGCTCTCGGGAACGTAGAGTCAACAACACGAGCAAGAGAAGATCGTAGTGTACGAAGGTTTTATAGGGAAATCGTAGTGCTCTCAACTGATAGCATCGTAGTGTGCAAAGATGTAAAAGACACTACGATCTAAATTGTAGAACACCACGATCCAAATCGTAGAGCATCGTCTGTCTCATGTCAGAAAATGTCGAGCCTCATGATCTGTGTTTTCAACAAGTGAGGAATGGATCCCAGATGCTGCAGTGCTCATCAGTCCCAGATTGTATGAAATATCCTTAGTATGCAACAAAGAAGCGTATTGAAGAAGGTAAGGATATTCGTATGGGTAAGAGGGACAAAACACCTTTTTAGGTGGTAGGTGAGAAAGCAGCCTGCAGTGTTAGTAGGCCAGAATGCAGAATTCAGAAGATGTGCAGAAATGTCTCCATCACAAAGATGAAAAGTTCGTATACATTTAATGCCACAATGGATGGATCCAACAGATAGTTTTCAACATCACATATATACAGATCAGACAGATGAGAGAGAAGTTAAGCAAGCATTAAACAAACAACGTGAACATCTCTCTCAAGCTCAACTCTATGATCGAGATATTGCAAAGCTTGCTCAGCTACTCAGTTCTTAACGAACCAAGCTTACACACAAGAATCGAGTATCAACCATCAAGAACTCAACAACTATCAAGCAATTAAAGAAGAGTACCAAGTCTGGCTGGACTTGAAGAGTTAAATAGTGAATCGTAAGAAAAGCCAAGTCTCTTTGGACTTGAAGAGTTCAAGGTGAACTAGAAGTTCTAGACTCACCGGAGAAGGAATCAGTGTGATTCAAGAGATTGTAAAAGACATCCTTAGTGGATATCCTACTCGTTGAGTAGAAGAGTGGACTAGGAGCTTTGAGTGATCTCGAACCACTTAAAAACAATCGTATGTCGTTTACATTCATGCTATAAGCTGCTATAATCGCTATATCTCTGCTATAACCGCCTTACTAGCTTACATAACTCCATTGCTTGGTAAAGAAGATTAAAAAAATACTAATTCCGCAAAGTTTTAATCATTATCTAAGAACAAGTTAAAACGAAAAGATTTTCAAATATCTATTCAACCCCCCTTCTAGATAACTTGTGCCTACTAGGAACTAACAGTTTTCATTCATTTTTTGTTTTCCTTAGTTATCATTAGTTGTAATTTGTATGTCTTAGTATAATTGTAAGTTTTTGTATAGTGCATGTTAGTATATTAGTAGTATGTGTTTAAAGGCTTTTATTAGTTAGATTATGTTATTTCAATTTTTGCAGTTATTTTTGTGTTGTTTCATTGATATGGACTTGTCTTGTGCAGGATTGTAGCTAAGTATCTGAAGTGCAGAAGCCGCGCTGCAGCGCCGGTGTTAGTATTTCCTTTTGCACTGCAGCGCCAAGGCAAGGGGTAGCCACTACAAATCTTTGCGGTAGCGCCCTCTATTCGCACCGCAGCGTCGTTATTTGAGACATAACACCATTATTGCCGCCGCAGCGCCATTGGTCAACTGGACATACTAAAAACTCGCGATGTGGTGCCATCCACTAAACTATCATCCACTACTGCAGGCCGTGTCAAGTTGTTGAGACATCGAAACTTCATGCCGCATTGCCGAAGTTTCATCTTGAGTTTACACTACACAGCGCCTCCAAGAGATGATACACACTATACTTTTGCCCTGCAACGCCAACCCATGCACTAACTTCTATGCTGCGGCGCCGAATAAAATTGGGGCATACTAGAAAGTCGCACCGCAACACCGAATAACCTCGCCGCAGCATCGAATAACCGCACCGCAGCGCCAAGTTGGATCTGAGATTGCACCGCAACACCATGTGGGAAATTTTGAATTTAAAATCAACTTTTCAGTTCATTTGCAGCGGTTCTCATCTATACAATTCATCCATTTTCTCTCTCAGAGGCATCCCCTCTTCTTCCAAAAAGCCAATTCAGCAAATTCAACTGTCGCGCCCTTCAGTTTCCAACCGTTCAAAAATCCAACCGTCGTGCAATTACTCTCCTGATCGTTGCTGCCTCTCCTCCTTTCTGACGCTCATCTCTTTAAAAGCAGCACGAGGTAAGGGATTTATGTGTTATACTTTTGGGTTCATATTTTGGGTATGAGAAATTTTAGAGAAAGCAAGCGTTTCTGCCTTTAGATTTTTGTTCACAACTACTCATGGGTTCAAAGCGTCCTCACACTAGTATAGGTCTCCCTCCTCCACCGGCATCCAGAACCCCTCCTTCCTGTTGGGATGCTGTAAAATTCCTAAGTGAGGAAGCCTGAAAGCGTTATACCTAGAATTTTTCAATGCGGAGTTTGGTGCCTGAAAGAGGGCTAAGGCCACGACAAGAAAGACGGCGAGATGATGGCCATGATTGTAGCAATGAAATGGATTCACTTCACCAAGCCATCTGAGTCTGCAGTTATTTCGGTGGTAAAGGAAATCTATGCAAATGCTAATGCTGATGGTCCCTCGGTGGTGCCGGTTTGGGGTAAGTTGATCCAATTTGACAGCCGTGCTATCAATAATGGTTATGGGACTCCCAATTACGAGGGTCACGATTACCTGGAGGTTGGAATGCAGAGTTAAAATACAGACGAGATGATTACTAAAATCTGCAAGCCTGGGACCATATGGAATACCAACGAATTCCACGGTGAAAAAACTTATTTCCCCCAAAAGGCATTAAGTCGATACAGTAAGGCTTGGTACTATTTCATTTGCTCAAATATTATGCCAACACGCCACCTGAGCGATGTAAAAAGAGAAAGGGCGGTTCTGCTCTATGCAATTATCACGGGCTTGAAAGTTAATGTAGGGGTGTTTATCTATGAGTCGATTAAAAAGGCCATAAATAGCCATGTCATGTCGAGACTCCCTCACCCAACTCTAATTACACGACTATGCAAAAGAACGGGTGTAATGTGGGAGAAGGAAGATGTCACTCAGCCACCCATGGTTGTAATTGATCATCACGTCATAGCCTGTTATGGAGTTTGGGAAGGAGCACCGTCGCATCCTAGAGGCGAGGGCTTTTTACCGGCGCCACAGCCGGCGCCATCCACTGAAGTCGGCACCTCCACGCAAGTGCCTGAGCCCCCATCATCTTAGGCTATTCCACCCAGAGCCCTAGCGGAGATATTGGGCAGTCTTAACTTTCTGCACTGCAAGATAGATAATGTGGCTCAATGGCAGAGCCAATTCAATCACTACCATGCAGAATTCACGAATACAGTTTACAGTATCTATTATGCGCAGGGAGGAGATGACGCAGAGTTCATGCCCTTCCAATTTCCAGAACCTCCAATTTTCATGCCTTATCCAGTGCCATTTCCGCCTAGAAAAGAGGATCCCGATGAGGAGCCAGCGGGTGATGATGATGGTGATGATGCAGATGATTGATGCTTCTGCACGGAGGCCATTGAAGACATTGGCAGATTTCAAGCTTGGGGAAGATTCCTTTAAATTTTAGTTATATATGAATTTCTTTTCTATTTAATTTGTGAGGATGAGAGTTCTTTTGGGCTGTATAGCCCCAGACTATGTTTTTATGTTGTTTGGTTTTAATTATGTTGTGGTTAGACTGGTTAAATTATGGTTTATTTTGGGATGCATTTTAAGATGCATATTAGTTATGTTTGGTTTTATTACATATGAATGTTTAGGTTTATAATATATAAATGTTTTTGTTTTTATAAATGGTATTGTGGGATTGTGTTAGATATCATGTTAATTTTGGTTGTTTTGTTTATAGCCATATTTTGGGGTTTGCACAAATAATTTGTAAGACCCCAAAATTTACGAAAAGAAAGTATTCAATTTTCTGATAATTGTAATTCTATTTAGTAAATGGATAAACTGATAAAATGTTAAAGTTAAGGGTGATATTTGAAAATTTTGCAAAGTAAGCAAGTTGATATAAAATATTCGTTTGGTCATGGAAAATTCTTTTTGACAGGGAATATTCGTACGACGGCATAATCATCGGTGGACCTTACAATGGAAGTATTGTCGTAGTTAGAAAACGACAAAAATATCTTTTTATAAAAATAACGGCAAAAGTTTTATCGTTAAACTGTTGAAATACCCGGTGGTAAAAGTACAGTAATACGCGTGGTTGCATAGTAGCACACGGTATTGATTATTGATGCTTACGTGAGAAGTCACTCAGTTATACTCAAGTATTGCTATAATAATTATTCATAATATCTCTCATATTATTGATTCAATTATTGTCACAGTATCATCTGCATAATATTTTATATTATTAAATAAATAATTGAGACGACAAAGTTATTCATATTATTATTTGCAATATTGATGATGTCTAGAAAGTTCTGTCGAGGAGAGGTTTGGTCACCTAATTGCTCGCCAATAGGGAGAAATCCTTATCGGAAAGCCCCCTCTTTCCTGGGAATGATATGGTTGTTAAATATTGTGAGTTATAATATTAATGATGAATAAGTTCGTGTTGATTAAAGATGAAATTGATATTTCCATTGTGTTGGGATTATTAGTGTTAGTGGAAATCGACATATATTCCAATAATAATTGATATCTGGAGGTTATATTGACCAATCAGGTAATTAATCGGATAAATGAGCAATTAATTGCTATTAATTCACATGCTTATAACTATTTGTTCACGTGTGTGTGCTATTGATTCACATGCATGTACTTTTAGGCGAGGTGGTGCAAGATTGATAATACTTGCATGACTAAATTTAAAATGGAGGTATAGATTAAGGTACTATATGTTGGATAAAATCTAAGTACGCATAACACGCAAGTATACGTGGTCAACAAGTAATATAATATTAAGTAGAGTATCGTTCCCTCAGAGACTCAACAAGAAATTAACTTCACAATTACCAATTTTCTATTAATCCTAATTTTATTAAACTAATCAAATTCGAGATTATAGTAAAAATATAAAAAATATAAAAAATCAAATAAAAATTAACAAACCCAAAAACTGAATTTTCAAACAAATATTGGAGAATTAGGCTTATTTCACTCTAAGCATCACTCTGATTATTATACCTTATTCCAGTTTAATTCACTATCTCAGTTTATTAATCAAGAACACATAAGGAGTACTAACCACCTCTCGATGTACTAATACCGTATTAATCCAAATCCATAATTAAGATAGAATTGTGTTAAACACCTTAATCAACTAACTCACTATATCTCTATGTGAATTACACTTAAAGAAGGTTTAAGTTCAAGTTCTTTATATGATTACATGTGATGTCAAGCATATCTCTACTCTAACATACATCAAGATTTTGTCCATTCACATAAATCAAGAACACATGTTATATTAATTAAGTCTAGATTCATATTTCATCTCTCGAATTCATACAAATCCACATAAAATTGTTGATCAGGAAATTCATAAATTCAAGCTCAAATTAATATAGATAAACTGCATAATAGCTTACTAAACTAAAAACTAAAGATTACATAATCATCGTTCCACTTAAAGATCCATTATAAGCCTAAGAAGTAATTTAGTTCATAACTAATGAATTAAACATTGAATAAATAAAAGAAAACATCATCCCAATTACACAATTTGAAATAAAAGGAGAATAGTAATACACCACCCTTCTCGCCCTTCAAATATGAAATCTTCGTGAAATTATTCTTCTTCTTCGTTCCTCCAAGCTCTTGCCTTTCAATCTCATTCTTGAAGTGTGTCAGCCTGTCTCTAACTTTTTCCAACACTTAATATAAAAATGGCCTCAACTAAGCTGCATACCACCTATCCTAATCTAACTCTAACTCATCACATAGAAAGTCAAATAGAAATCAAAATCCTTTTCAACACCAACAAGTCATTAGTCAAAGACTCCCACAAAATGAAATAACAACCATCCCACAATCATATTATGATCATATTACATAAAGAATTAATTGCTCCCACAATGCCCATCTTCCAGCACATAATTACTTACTACTCAGAACAGATGTCAACATAGCACGCCCCATGCTACACATTTTCTCTCTGACAGTACCGCTGCCAAGCCATCTTGCACCAGAGAAGTCCACGCACCAACCAAGACCCCCGCCACTACTACTAAGCATCAAAGCGCAGTCCACGCTAGGCGTCTAGAACGACCAAAATTGCTCGAAAATCCTTCCAATGCTAGCAAATTGATACGCATACTGAATATCCTATAATAAGCACAAAACCCATCAAAAGTAACATAAAAGAAACCAAAAACTAACAAGATAACAAGCTAAATGAATGCAAATCACGGGTTAAAAACCTACTCATCAAATTCCCCCAAACATGAACCTTGTTTGTCCTCAAGCAACATGCGATGCAATTACAACTACATACTACAAATCTAGTCATAAGATAGTAAACAGCTTACTCATACAGCCTCAGAAAAATTAAATAAATATGTCAAAACTTCATATCAAAACCACTCCGCAATTCCTTTCCAATCCTTGCATCTTAAACTGTTATCACTAGTATAGTGTGTGTGTGTGTGTGTGTGTGTTTCAACACCCATGCTAACTTATATCGACTCAAATTCAATACATAACCAGTTTCTTATAAGGAATTATACAGAACAAACTCAAAAAGTTCAAAGGCAGACAAGTTCCATCTAAAACTAAACAATTACCACTATCAAGGTTCACATAGGGTACTTATACTTTTTTGTATATATATATATACTTTTTTTTCATGGGGACTTTTTGCCCTTTTAACATTTCACATAGCCACCATATTTTTGTTTTAAACATTGTAGACACTCGAAATTTTCTTTGCCCGTTACTAACCATGCAGGAGGGCAAAAACGTCTTTTTCACACTCTAGAGATAACCCTGGAGGATCACAACATCAATTTTAACCTCAGAGATAGTCACAAGAGATCCAGTTTCCAACCCCGGAGATAACCCCGGGAAAAAAGTTTCTAACCCCGAAGATAACCCCGGGAAAGTCAGTTTCAACCCCAGAGATAGCCCCGGGGGATTAAGTTCAAAGCCTGGAGATAACCCCATGAGGTCAAACCAACCTTAGAGATAACCCTGAGGACAGTCAGAGTCAACAGAAGGCTAACTTCAGAGATAACCCTGAGAAAAGACTGCTACAACTGCGAGGAAACCGGAGATAACCTCGGGAGGGGTAAAATGGTCATTTTGCCAACTCAACTTCAACTCACATCAAATCAAATCATTTCAACTCAAATTACTTCAATAGAAGTCCCACGAGAACTATATCTTAACTTTCTAGCGCAAACTACGCAAAATGGCTCAATGGACTACCTGACAGAAACCCGGGAATGCCATTTCGATCATGAACCCATCTTCCTGGAATAAAAAAAGGGCAAATCCTATGTCGTTGTGTAGCTCTCGCAAAGAGCTTTCCGAAATGGTATGACACGCTTCCATCGGACTCCCGGATTGAAAGTTATGAATGACCAAGCGAACAGCGTGTTGTCCGAGTGTACGTACTTCGACACGGTGGGACCCACAATGCCCGAGGCACCCCGGGTAGCCGCAGGTACACCTGCTATGACCCCCCTCTATAAATAGAGGGCTTGGGGTGGCCATTTTTGCAAGAGAAAAGAGCGAGGAAGCCCTATCAAATTTGCTCCGTACTTGCAATATACTGAGTGCTTTCCCATTTTAAACACTTGTGAGCTCACATATAGCTACTTTTGTACCAGGGGGAGCCGAGTTTCATCCAATTTAAAGATATAGAAGTCTTCTTTGGCAACCCACCTTCTCACACTCTTTAAAGCCTTTCTCTTCACCTTTGCACACACCCTTCTTCACGTTGAGAGTCGTGTTGCGTGTGTTTACCTGGACTTCGGTCCATGGTTTTATTTCAGTTTGTATATACATATATATTATATATATATATATATATATATATATATTTATATATATGGACTAACATTATCGAGTTATGCCTCGATTGAGCTGAACTTGATGCGGTTACGTTTACTTGCTTTAATATATATATATATATATATATATATATATATATATATATATATATATTAACCGTGTGTCGAACTTTGTTCGATGAGCCTAGACTTCAGTCTGGTGCGTTTACTTGCTTTAATATATACATATATACTTATATATATTAACTGTGTGTCGAACTTTGTTCGATGAGCCTAGACTTCGGTCTGGTGCATTTACTCGCTTATATATATATATATATATACTTATATATATGAACTGTTGTCGAACTCTGTTCGATGAGCCTGGATTTTATATCCGGTGTGTTTACTCGCTTTTATATATATATACTTATATATATATATATGAATTGTTGTCGAACTCTATTCGATGAGCCTGGATTTTACATTCGGTGCGTTTATTGATTATATATATATATATTTCGTCCCACCTGGAGTTTACTTCATGGTGGTTGATCGCTTTTACAGCTTTCTTTACGTTTCGTCCTGCCTGGAGTTCACTTTGTGGTAGTTAATTGCTTTGTACAGCATTATTTACATTTTGTCCCGCCTGGAGTTTCCTCCGTGGCGGTTGATAGCTTTTACAGCTTTATTTATATTTCTGATCCCCCATGGAGGTGTTTCGTGGTTGGTGTTCATGTCTGTATATATATATTTACAGATTTTATATATATACCTGCTTACTGCTTCCATACAAATTACGTTATCATGTGCGCCTAGAAATCATTTGATCACAGATTCAGCCTATTGGATCTAGATTCGGTTCCCGTGATGGATATTTTCAGTTGTAAGCAACTTGTAAATTATTTTGCGGTGTATGAATTTCCTCAGATGGTTTTCATACCCACGAGGAAGTCGGTATTATTTTGTACATTATTTTCTTACAGATGCTTCGCATCTAGAAAATAAAATCAATCAAGCCGAATACTTAATAAAATGGAAGTATCAAAAGGTCTCAATTACTATTGAGCATCAGGGTTTGAAAAACCTTTTTTTTATATAAAACATCACTGCCATATCTTGTTATAAACTAAATTTTTACATAAATTCAAACTCTGTGTATATAGGTGCGAACGAGGCCTCACACTACTTCCAAATAACGGCACATTGACCCACACACACACACATTAGGATAATAGTTTCTTGAAAAGAGGCGGTCACTGTGGTAACATGAATGTCGGGGTGTGCCTAACACCTTCCCTATGTATAACCAAGTCCCCAGGCCCTAATGAATCTCGGTTTCACCGACCAGTTTTGCAGTGTCACATCACTGGGTCAATGTGCAAACCTTTTCTCGGTTGTGTTGGTACAACCATTTAAAAAACCAACTGGCAACTCTTAACAGTCCATCGTCGACATTATACATGTTGGACCTTTTAACTTATTTTTTCAAACAAATCTCACATAAAATGAGAACACCAAAGAACAAGTAACGAAAAGGGACATTCAAAAGTCCCGACGTCGACAGGTGGCGACTCTGCTAGGGACTCAAGTAAGAGGACTTAAGCCGCTAATACAATCTTTTCAAAATTGTTATCTGCTTGTGTGTGGATGTTGCATTTACATTTATGATGAATGTGTACGAATGCATTTACTTATTGCACTTAGTGCTTCGCACCATATCTGCTTGTGATATTAGTGCTTCGCAAATGTCGTCATTTTCATACGGTGAGACGCGATGTATATGAATATATGTTGTGTGGTCCCTCCACTAGGAGGTTATCCTGTCGGTGTTTGATTACTGGACTCATGGGAAGACTAATTCCCCGATGCTCAGGAAAGGCACCACCCAAATTCGCTCCAGTTGAAAGACCGGATTAAATTCCCGTTGAGTAAATTGTGATGATTTAGGAACCTTCATGCCAAAAATCCGCGTGAGTAACCTAAGATAGGTCAGCCTCTGATAAACCCAAAATGAAATAAAGTCTCTTCATGCTTTCTCATTTTACAAATTACTTGTAAATTCATTTCAATGTAAATCTCAATGTAATGGAAAATATGAAGGAATATGTGTACATGCATTCCCTTTTATATAGCATGTTATCTTGTCATACAAACAACTGACATCCGTTTTGCAGGATAATACTCCTAAAATGGACACATCACATAGCATATAACATTTCCACATTCCCTAAGACTAAAATACGTAAGTCTTTTTGTAGGGAAGCAATCGGTCTCGTTACCCATTTAAAGTCCAAAAGGGCATTAAGCCCACAGTCAGACATGGATAAAAATGCCCAGCCTGATCCTACCCATGTCTCTCTCGAGGAGTTTTAAAGATTAAGCTATCAAATTACAGAGTTGGTTGTTATGTTCAAGGAACTACACCAATCTACTCGGGGTCCACAAATACCCCTCCACACAGAATCCTCTCCACATGGAGAAATCCAGGGCCAAACAATGCCTACTCAAATAGAGTCATCCATACCAGGGGGCAATCAGGGTATTGGCAAAAAGATGGAAACCCAGATACCTAAACCTCATTCTAATATAGAAATCACAAATCTCAGGGATGATCAAGAAACTGGGGATATAAGAAAGAAAGTCCAACAAATGGAGGAGACCATCCGGTCAATTAAAGGGACTGGAAATTATGGGAGTGTCACCTATTCAGATCTCTGCATATTCCCAGGGGCTCGATACCCTACAAAATTCAAAGTCCTAGAGTTTGAAAAGTAAAATGGGGCAGGCGATCCCTATACGCACCTCAAAGTGTACATTGGCGAACTCGGGTCTTATGCTGAAGATGAAAGCCTCAAAATGCAACTTTTTCAAAAGAGTCTCCCTTGAGAGGCTAAAGCCTGGTATGCCCGACTTGACAATGCCAGAATCTATAATTGTGAAGAATTGGCCCATGCCTTTCTAAATCAGTACAGTTTTACGTCATAAATGGCGCCGGATCGATACCAAGTGACTAAAGTCAAAAAGCAAAGTATTGAATCTTTTCGAGAATATGTTGTAAAACCCCAACTTTTATGAATAGAGTTGAATTTTCTATAAATATCATTTTTGAATATTATGGAATGAATTTGATATAATGTTATAGTTGTTGGTAATATTTATAAATTTTGCAAAGTACGCAAGTTGTTATATAATATTCGAATGGTCGGGGAATATTCGTTTTAACAGGGAATATTCGTATAATGCCACAATCATTGGTGGATCCCACAACAGAATTATTGTCGGATTGAGAAAACGACAAAAATAATTTATGAAAATAACTACGAAGTTTTATCGTTAACTCGTTGAAACACCCGGTGTTAAAAGTACAAGAATACGCCGTAGTCGCATAATAGCACACTCAGATTGATTATTAATGCTTACGTGAGAAGTCACTCGCTTTTGTTCAATTATTGTTACAAATAATTGCGTGATAAGATCTCACGTTATTTGATTCAATTATTGTCAATATTTTATAATTAATAATTGAGATGACAAAGTTATTAATATTATTATTTGCAATATTAACGATGTCTAGTAAGTTCACAAGGAGAGGTTTGGTCACCTAATCATGTACGCCAATGGAGAGAAATCCTTATTGAAAGCCCCTTTTCTCGGAACGACTTTGGTTGATTAATATTGTGAATTATAATAATGATGATGAGTTTTGTTTTATTAGTATTATTAATGTAATAAAATGTAAAATTTTTTATATAAAAATGTAATACTTTTATAAAGTTAGATGTTTTATTAGACAATAATTAAAATATATTATATTTTATTATGCATAGTATTTTTATAGTAAAGCATAGTTTTTGCATAATAAAATCTTTTTATATAAAACACATAATTAAAATATATTATATTTTATTATGCATAGTGTTTGCATATTGCTGCATAGTGTTTTGCATAATAAAATCTTTTTATATAAAATGTAATACTTTTTATAAAGTTATTTGTTTTATTAGATTATAAATAGAATATATTATATTTTATTGTAAACCAATCTCTAGATCATCCATTTAAAGTAAATCAATCTGGACCGCTCATGAATTAGTTACTAATGTCAGCCCATTCTTCTATAAATAGAAGCTCATTCCTTCATTATTTCTTACTTAATTCACCAAACTCTAGAGAGAGAAACTATAGAGAGAGTTCTTCTTCTATAATCTTGAGTGTATTTCTTTAGAGTTTAAGAAAGCTTTGAGCGTAGTGCAAGTTTTCTTTGAGTATGTCCTCACCCTACCAGTCAAAATACTCTTCTTTTACGCTAAGGGATATTATTTGTTGTACTCGTTAAGGGTATTCCTTCTTTCTTATTGGTGAAATTCTTTTGTTATTCCATTCTTTATTATTTTGTTGGAATAACCTGTATACGCGGGATACCCTATACTTAGTGACATTCTTCTGTTATTCCATTATTTATTATTCTGTTGGAACATTATGTTTATGCATTTACGCATGACCTGGTTCTGTTGTTTATTATTCTGTTGGAACATCATGTCTGTGCATTTACGCATTTAATTATTCGTTCCATTATTTATTATTTTGTTGAATATCCTCCTATGTATTTACGCACGACCGTTCCATTTTTTATTATTTTGTTGGCATAACTCTCGTCTGCAAGGGCTATCGCATGCCCGGTGATTTCTTTTGTTATTCCATTCTTTATTATACTCAAACTAGTTAAAGTTTTGACTTCTATACTCCATGAAATTAGTGGAATATCCTCGATATTTGTGTTTCATCCAAAGATCTTTTCATGGAAATATTCTTCCGAGCATTCTTAAGTGTTACTCTACAAAGAAGTATCATGTTGATAATTTGGACATTATTAGTTCCTGGATAAATTAATTCATGAACTTGTTTTTATTAAATTCTTATATCATTGTCATCATCCTCATGTATATATTATGTTGAAAGTCATTTGTGGCCTGTACTGCATGGATGGACTTGGTATGATTATGACCACGGATTATTCAGTGTAATCATAACCGTAATGTTACAAATGATGTGGAAAAAGTCCTCATTGACCCGTAGTGCATTGATGGATAGTTGTTGGCATGATCATGACCATTGATGAATACACGAATATCCTCGGCCATGGTGCATGGATAATTTGTGGTCGTGATACTAATGAATATCCTCGGTCAGAAAAGTGATGATGATGTGGATTATTTATTGTCGAGTCTCAAATGATAAAAGTCATGAAAACCTTTTAAATCATAGAAGATAGTAGATTTTATTCTCTACTTGACTCTTCTAATGGATTGCTTGTTCCATCGCAGCTTAAACTTGATGTTTGTTATATTTTATCGCTTTAACATCGTTGAAGGCTAATGATAATTTATTCTCGCATTATCTTAGTCATAATATTTCTTCTTGGGCTAGTTGAGCTCACCCTTTTGCTTTCATTGTTCTCTTTAGAAATGAGAACGTAGCAGGACTAGTCGGGAACAGAGTGATGGTCCGATAATAGCATTAGTAGTCCTCACTATTCTATGAAATAGTGTGATAATAAATGTAATGAGGACCCCATTGAGTTTGTATATATTGTCTAGATGACAATATTTGTATTAAAACTCACAAGATATGTTTAGTCGTATTTTACACGCACGATCGTTGTATAATTAAGTTGTATTTGAATTTTGTACCATGTATTTGGCACTCGTAATAGGTGATGTATACCGATTTTGGGGGCGCCACAACAGTATCAAAGCTTAGGATATGATCCCTGGGTAAGATGTGAGAATAGAACTAGAGGGGAGAGACGGGGAATTCTTTCGCTAGTATGACCTACCTAAGTTTATTTGGTATTTAATTGGTCTCACGTAATATAGGGATAATATGTTACACATCAATTAACCTTTGTTTTGTGGCAAGATCTCAAAATGACATCCGAGAATGTTGAGAATAAAGAATGGAGCACAAAGCGACCGCTGATTCACCACATATCAATAATCGTGATAATGTGCATCGAAGGCGACAAACCTCATGCAAACAACAACACCGACCAAATGATGAATGATGGAATGTTCAAAGGCTTTATGCAATTCATGCAATAAAGAAAGTAGAGCGCCCCTCGCCCAAAATGTAGGTGGAAACACTCGAAACTCTCTGATGGTCACCGCTAAACAGCTTCAAGGAGCCGGGACCACCGGAGTTTATTGGAGAGCCAAAACCACTTAAGGCGAAGCATGGATAAAGCGATCACCAAGATATTTGATGTCTTGGGATGCTCCGAGGAGCAAAAGGTTCCCTTTCACCACCTTTTATGTTGCGAGGAGAGGCAGACATCGGTGGGAATCGGTAAAGCGACTCAACCCGCCACACCAAGATGTCTTGGGAGAAGTTCCAAGAACTATTCAACGACAAGTACTTTCCCGAAAGTATTCATCACACATAAAAGAGGTAGAGTTCATCAAGTCGAGCAGTAATAATACGACCGTGTCGCAAAGACGGCTAAGTTTGCCGAAGTTATCTCTGCCATATCCCACTTGGTGGATAATGAAGAGAGAATGACGCGATGTTTTTAAGAGGTTTAAAGTCGGAGATACGCCAACATCTTATTTCTCATAAACCGTGTTTTGTATTCGATGTTGTAAATAGGGCTCAGCTTAGTAGAGCGCGATAACGAGTCAACGCAACCAAAAGAGAGCAAATGACAAAATGATAATACCAAAGGAGAGAGTACCATCGGTTTGACAACAAGCAAGCGTGGGAATCAATAGGCCGTAAGTGGTAACCACTTCGGTGGTAATCGTACAAAACAATAAGAATGGACATTTCAAGAAGAGGAGATTCAACAATGATGGAAAGACGCCAAAGACCAAAGACCCATTGTTAAGGAAGGAGAATCGACCACCTATCATATGCTTCAAATGCGAGGGGAGGGACACATCACCAAATTGCGCGATGCCATTCCAAAGCATGTTATAATTGTGGAAGAGAAGGTCACTTAGCCCGATTTTGTCGCTCAATCAAGACAAGTTCAGCTAGGATGGAGGCACCAAAGGCCGCCCCCTAAAAAAGTCAAAGCCAGAAGTGCAAGGGAGAGCGTTTGTTGTGACCTCCCGTAAAGCAAGGAACCCGAATGAGGTCATCACGGTAAGCTTATCATAAACTCTAGCTAAGTCTATACTTTATTTGATACCGGTTTCTACCCATTCTTTTATTTCTCCTACTTGCGCCAACGATTAAATTTGACCGAGAGAAATTAGACTTTGACTTATCTCGTGGAAACTCCGCTTGGGAGAAACTTTCATTACATCCACTATTTATAAGTCTTGTTTGGTTCAAATCGGTACCTCACATTACCCGTCGATCTTATTTCATTGAAAATACTTGCATTTGATGTGATTCTAGGGATTGATTGGTTAACTACTCATCATGCTAAAATTGATTGTTTTCGTAAGGTTGTTAGCTTTCATATTCCTAATCAACCTATTATGCTAATTCAAGCGACCAAACCATTAAAATCAATCACGGCCATCTCAAGCCATAAAGCTATTCGCTTATTGAAAAATGGATGTCAAGCTTTCTTAGCTCATGTCACGGATCTAAACAAAATACGCCGCTTTTGAATGATATTTCTATTGTTAATAAATTCCCGACGATTCCCCCAAGAACTTCCCCGCCTACCCCAGAGCGTGAAATTAAATTTTGTATCGACCTTGAACCCAGATAAAACCCATTTCCAAAGCCCCATATCGAATGGCTCCTATTGAACTTCGTGAGTTAAAGACCCAATTGCAAGAATTGTTAGACATTGGTTTCATTCGTCCCCAGACGCCTCCTCGGGGTGCTCCTGCTCTATTCGTGAAGAAGAAAGATGGGAGTATGCGACTTTGTATTGATTATCGGGAGTCAATCATGTCACCATCAAAAATAGGTACCCATTGCCACGTATTGATGACCTGTTTGACCACCTTGCAAAGGAGCCAAATTCTTTTCAAAGATCGATCTTCGCTCCGGATATCACCAATTGAAGATTAGAACCGATGACATTCCAAAGACGGCTTTCGAACTCCCTAAGACGGCATTATGAATTCTTAGTCATGTCCTTTGATCGACTAATGCTCCTCACGCCTTCATGGATATGATGAACCGAGTATTCAAGGAATATTTGATCACTTTGTGGTCGCCTTTATTGATGACATCCTTATTTATTCCAAAAGCCGTGAAGATCATGAGCAACACTTGAGGTCGACACTCCAAAAGCTTCGTGAATACAAGCTTTATGCCAAGTTGAAGAAATGTGAGTTCGGCTTGAGGAAGTAGCATTCCTTGGGCACGTAGTATCAAGTCATGGAATATCTGTTGACCCAAAGAAAGATCAAGCAATTCAAAGTCGGGAAACCTAAATCAAATGATCAAGTACGAGCTTTCTGCTTAGTGGTTATTATCGAGAGATTCGTGGAAGGATTTTCTCGAATAGCTACTCCATTAACTCAAATTTAACTTGAAAAGATACAAAGTTCGGTTGGAGCGAAGAATGTGAGAAGAGTTTTCAAGAACTCAAGAGGAGACTCATTTCAAAGACCTGCTCGACAATACCATCCGCCTTGAGGGATTTGTCATCTACAAGTGATGCTTCTGCAAAGGGTTAGGATGTGTTCTCATGCAAAATGGAAAAGTCATAGCCTATGCCTCAAGACAACTCAAAGAATATGAGAGGAATTATCCTACTCATGACCTAGAGTTAGCAAATGTTGTTGTCTTCGCACTTAAAATTTGGAGGCATTACTTGTATGGGGAGAAGGTGGAGATCTTTACGATCATAAAAGCCTCAAATATTTCTTCACTCAAAAGGAACTCAACACGCGACAACGACGCTGGCTTGAATCTGCTGAAAGATTATGATCATACCATCCAATACCATCCTCGAAAAGCGAACGTGGTAGCCGACGATTGAGTAGAAGATCATATGCAAATACGAAAAGCGATATTGTCAACACAAAGGCCCATTTTGTGTGACTTGCAAAGGATGGAGATAGAGTTAAAGACTCTGTGGACCCATGTGATGATGGCGAATATACGAGTAGAACCGACTTTAATTGATAAAGTTAAAGTCGCCAAGCTACGCACTGGAGCCGATGCGTATGAGGAAGAAAGTGCAAGAAGGTGCTATGCCGAAAGCAAGAATCGATGAAGAAGGAATACTTGAGTCAACTCTGACTTTGTGTTCCTAACGACCCTCGATTTAAAGTATAAAATCATGATGGAGGCGCACAACACACCGCTTTGCAATCCATCTCGGGAGTACCAAAATGTATCATGATATTCGGCCATACATTTTGGTGGAGCAATACGAAGAGAGAGATAGCGTACTGTTTATCTCAAGGTGTCTAACTTGTCAACGAAGTTAAAGCGAGCATCAAGTACCAAAAGGTCCATCAGCAACCACTTGAAATTCCGTAATGGAAGTGGGAGCACATTACCATGGATTTCAAGTACCGGCCTTCCTAAGGTTTCTCAAGGTATAGATGCGATTTGGGTCATTGTTGATAGATTGACCAAGTCCGCTTCATTTCTTACCGACACGAGAAACTTATACACTTGAACGCCTTGCTCAGATGTATATAAACGAGATTGTAAGACTACATGGTATGCCAAGATCCATAGTTTCCGATCGAGACCCAAGATTCACTTCACGATTTTGGGTTAGTTTACGAAAAGCTATGGGCACAGATTTACGATTTAGCTTGGCATATCATCCTCGATTTGACGGGGCAATCAGAGAGGACTATTCAAACTCTTGAAGATTTATTAAGACTCGTGTCCTCGACTTCAAGGGAAGTTGATAAGTTCTTACCATTGGTGGAGTTTTCCTACAACAACAACAGCTTATCAAGCAAGTATCGGCATGGCTCCATTTGAGGCGCCAGATGGAAGAAAGTGTCGCTCTCCAAAGATATTTGAGATGAGGTGGGTGAAGCAACGTTGTTGGAACCGAGTTGGTACGTATGACTACGGAAAAGATTCAAACGATCCGACAACGATAAAAACCTCACAAGATCGATAAAAGAGTTATGCCGATCTTCATCGAAAGGACGTGGAATTCGATATAGAGATCATGTGTTGTTACGTGTTGCTCCATGGAAAGGAGTTACGAGATTTGGAAAGAGAGGAAAGCTCAATTCTCGATTCATCGGCCCATTTTTAATCCTCGATCGAGTAGGAACTGTGGCCTATAGACTCGCTTTTACCGCCAAGTATGTCTCGTGTTCATAACGCTTTTCACATATCCATGTTACGTAAATATGTGGAAGACCCGAACCACATTATCGAAGTTAGAACCTGATTTAAATAGCGGAAGATTTGATGTATGAAGAGGTTCCTATTCAAATCTTGATAAGAAGGAACATATTCTACGCCCCAAGGTTATACCTCAAGTCAAAGTTTTGTGGAGAAACCACGATGTTGAGGAAATGACTTGGGAGTTAGAATCAAAATGAAATCAAGGTATCCTTACCTCTTTGACATACCGTAACGCACCTAATTTCGAGGGCAAATTTCATAAGAAGGGGAGGTTGTAAGACCCCAACTTTTATGAATAAAGATGAATTTTCTATAAATATCATTTTTGAATATTATGGAATGAATTTGATATAATGTTATAGTTGTGGGTAATATTTATAAATTTTGCAAAGTACGCAAGTTGTTATATAATATTCGATTGGCTCGGGAATATTCGCTTTAACAGGGAATATTCGTATAACCAAGCACAATCATCAGTGGACCCTACAACGGAATTATTGTTTGATCGAGAAAATGATAAAAATATTTTTTATGAAAATAACTACGAAGTTTTACCGTTAATCGCTGAAACACCCAAAGTTAAAAGTACAAGAATACGCCAGAGTCGCACAAAGAGCACACCAGATTGATTATCGATGCTTACGTGAGAAGTCACCGCTTTTGTTCAATTATTGTTACAAGAATTGCCGTGATAAGATCTCACGTTATTTGATTCAATTATTGTCAATATTTTATAATCAATAATTGAGATGACAAAGTTATTAATATTATTATTTACAATATTAACGATGTCTAGAAGTTCTCACAAGGAGAGGTTTGGTCACCTAATCATGCGCCATAATGGGGAAAATCCTTATCGAAAGCCCCTCTTCCCGGGAACGACTTCGGTCGATTAATATTGTGAATTATAATAATGATGATGATTAGTATTATTAATGTAATAAAACATAAAAAGATTTATTTTATTACTTTTATAAAGTATTCGCTTTATTAGACTAATAGTAAAATCTTTTATATAAAATACTTTTATAAAGTTATCTGCTTTTATTAGACAATAATTAGAATATATTATATTTTATTATGCATAGTGTTTGCATAAGGTACTCGCGATAGTGTTTGTATAGTAAAATCTTTTTATATAAAAAACAAAATACTTTTATAAAGTTATTCGCTTTATTAGATTATAAATAGAATATATTATATTTTATTGTAAACCAATCTGACCGTCTGCTTAAAGTAAATCAATCTGACCGCTCATGAATTAGTTACTATGCGCATCCATTCATTCTTCTATAAATAGAAGCTCATTCCTTCATTATTTCTTACGAATTCACCAAACTCTAGAGAGAGAAACTATATAGAGAGTTCTCTTCTTCTATAATCTTGAGCGTATTTCTTTAGAGTTTAAGAAAGCTTTGAGCGTAGTGCAAGTTTTCTTTGAGTATATCCTCGCCTCTACCAAAAAAAATACTCTTCTTTTTACTAGAAGGGATATTATTTGTTGTACTCGTTAGGGGTATTCCTTCTTTCTTATTGGTGAAATTCTTTTGTTATTCCATTCTTTATTATTCTGTTGAATAACTCAGATACGCTGGATACCCTATACTTGGTGAAATTCTTCATTATTCCATTATTTATTATTCTCTTGAACATCATGTCTCGCAAGCGCTTTCGCGACGACCGCATTTACCGGTTCCGTTGTTTATTATTCTGTTGGAAACATCCTGTCTGTGAGTTTTATGCATTTACCTAGTTCCATTATTTATTATTCTGTTAGAATATCCTCGTCTGCGCTTATTATTTACGACCCGGTTCCATTATTTATTATTCTGCTGGAATAACTCGTCTGCATGCGGCCTATCGCATGCCCGGTGATTTCTTTTGTTATTCCATTCTTTATTATACTCAAATTGGTTAAAGTTTTGACTTCTATACTCCATGAAATTAGTGGAATATCCTCGATATTTGCGCTTCATCCAAAGATCTTTTCATGGAAATATTCTTCCGAGCATTCTTGAGTGTTACTCTACAAAGAAGTATCATGTCGACAATTTGGACATTATTAGTTCCTCGGATAAATTAATTCTTGAACTTGTTTTATCAATTTCTTATATCATTGTCATCATCCTCATGTTTATATTATGTTGAAAGTCATCTCATATCAGAGTATGATGGACTTGGTATGATTATGACGACCAAGGATTATTCTTGTAATCATAACCATAATGTTACAAATGATGTGGAAAAAGTCCTCATTGACCCATAGTGCATTGATGGACAATTGTTGGCATGATCGTGACCATTGATGAATACACGAATATCCTTGGATGTGGTGCATGGATAATTTGTGGTTGTGATACTAATGAATATCCTCGGTCAGAAAAGTGTGGATGATGATGTGGATTATTTATTGTCGAGTCTCAAATGATAAAAGTCATGAAAAACCTTTTAAATCATAAAAGATAGTAGATTTTATTCTCTACTAAACTCTTCTAATGGATTTCTTATTTCGATGCAGTTAAACTTGATGTTTGTTATATTTTATCAGTTTAACACTGTTGAAGGCTAATGATAATTTATTCTCGCATTATCTTAGTCATAATATTTCTTCATGGGCTAGTTGAGCTCACCTTTTGCTTTCATTGTTCTCTTCAGAAATGAGAACGTAGAAGGGACTAGCTCTCGGGAACAGTAGTGATGGTCCAGATAATAGCATTAGTAGTCCTCAATATTTTATGAAATAGTGTGATAATAAATGTAATGAAAACCCCATTGAGTTTGTATATTGTCTAGATGACAATATTTGTACTAAAACTCACAGCATATGTTTAGTCGTATTTTACACGACTATTGTATAATTAAGTTGTATTTGAATTTTGTACCATGTATTTGGCGACTCAGAATAGGTGATGTATACCGATTTTGGGGACGCCAGGCTACATTCAACCAATGCCCAGACAGGAAAAGAATAATTGAAACAACGGAAAATCGGGTATTCACTCCACTGGGCGATTCCCTTGAACATGTATTGGCGATATTAATGGATCACAAGAAAATTACCGAATTGGCCCCACCTCTGGACCATGCAGAAAAAGATACAATCCAAGCCAAAAATGTGCTTACCACTCAGGGTCTCCAGAACACGATACACAGGATTATTGGTCCTTAAAACATAAGATTCAAAATCTGATCGAAAGTGGTAGTATTGTGGTCCAACAACCTGACCAACAAAATGTCAACACCAACCTTCCATTGCGGCATGATACGGAAGAAGTAAACATGATCGGGTCAGGAAGCACTAAAATGTATCCAATTCGTAAGTACATATGAAGGATGGAGGAATACCCCCAAAGGCACAAAATAAATGTCCTAAAGTGGGAAAACTCGGAGGAGGTTATGCCAGTAACGCAAAAATTAGAGGCTATCCAGAATCAAGTAAATCTGCTGGCTAAGCTGATAGTGCGCCAACATCAGGAAATGAGGCAGTTTTTCACTCAACTATCAGAAAGCCAAGAGAAAAAGGAAGTAAATCACAATACAAGCCCATATCTCTCCATGATGAGCCAGCTAAATAAAGAAGATCAGAGAAGGCTGAAAGTACAAGAAAAGTGGGATGATAAATGTACTAGACAATCTCGTCAGCGGAAAAATCGCTCGAGCGAATGCGAATTCTCAAAGATGAAAGAACAAACAACCTCCAAAAAAGTCCAAAAATTCACCCCTCTAAGCAAATCAAATGAAGAAATGCTACACTTTCTAATAAACGAAGGAAGGATTACTGAGTTGTTGCCTCCTATAAATCCCAAGATAAAGAGTTATGATTCCACCAAGATATGTCTCTACCATTCTAATGCACTTGGACATACAACTGAAGAATGCTGGTCTTTGCAACATAAAATCCAGGATCTCATTGAAAATGGAGAGCTGGAGGTAGAATTTCCCATGACCAAAAAAAGCGAAAAGGAAATAAAAAGCTTAAGATGTCCATTCGAGACAGGCAGTTCAAATGAGGTGAAGGCTATGAGCGACAATTCCGCCAGAACACAAGGTGGACTGATCCTAATGGAAGAGGAGACAAAGGCATCCCCAAAGGAGATTCCTCCGCCAACATCAAACGTCCTATGCTCCAAATATATCAACCACGTTCCTGATTTCATCACCTTGGATAATGAGGAGGAAATACTAATCCTTTCCAAAGAAGAAAAAGCCAAAAAGGATTGTTCCTTGCGAGAAATGCAACAACAGTTTGAGGGAGATTTAATGGTTGAATCATCTCAAAACCATGAAGAAGGCGAAGGAATAGATGAAGAAAAAGGTGGTGAGATTGTCGGGGAATCCAACCCATTAAAGAATCCAGAGTGCATCCCTTTTTGCGATGGGTCCAATTCAAGCGTGTTAGTTTTGTAATATTCTTGAACGCAATCAAATTGCACAAATAAGCGGAAACGTGAAAAAATCAGAGCTTAAAATTTTACAAACCATATACCCGGATCACCCTTTATGCATAATTATTAATTAAACGAAAAGATAAAGAACAAGAATCATACCCTTGAAGATTCGAGCTTCCTCAGGTATGAGTTCACCTCCAAATCCTTTCGCGTTCAACTTGAATTCACCGGGTTTGGTTCCTTCCTTTGATCAACGTTAGCCACCCAATTGTTTAGCCTCTAGAGGTGATCCACCAAGGAAGAAGAAGGATTCAAGAAGATGGGTGTTTGGCTAAACCCTAGTTTTCTATCTCAATAGAAAAGGGCATACTCTCCCAACGATTGGAATTACGTATTCACATGTTGTGAAAGTGTCAACACCTCACCCATAATAAGACTCCTCTTATTTATAGATGTAGGCAACCCTCCTTAACAATTAAGGAATTGGGTTTTATTTAATTAATTAAGCTCCATAATCTTATTAGGGATAATTAATTAAACTCTTTTAATTAATTTAACCTCCTAATCTTATTAGGAATATGTGAGAGTACTTTTATTAATTAATTCTCAAACTCCATTAGGAATTAAATAATAATAATAGTAATAATAATAAGACTCTCTTATTAATTTATATTTAATATTTTCAAAATATTAAATAATAAATATTAAGCTATTTAATTTATTCTATCACCATAGATTAAATTAAATACACTTAACTTATTATTACGATTATGTCATTAACTTCTTAAATAATTATTCTTCCTTTTATGGTGTGACCCTTTAGGTTCTCCATATTAAACCTAAGTTCTTGAATAAATCAATTAGAATAATTCTAATCTTATTTAAATAAATAAATTAAACTATTAATTTATTTAAATAAATAATATTTATTCTATAATAGGATAAGCCTCCCTAGCGATCAAATCGACTTTCCGTATAATATAGATTTCAACATTAATCATAAAAGAACCTTTGAGTAAATAGTTACCGCATAATTCAATCCTTTCACCATACAATGTCCCAATTAAATATAAGACATGAAATTTCACACAAGTCTTATTTTATTTAATTATATGTATTTCGACTCTTAAATGCACAACTCCAAATAATGTAAATTAGAAACTCCTTTCTAATTTCATTCTCGCCTTGGCTAAGGACTCTTTGGGTTGTCATTTATCGAATCACATAGACATTTCTCTCTTTTTACTTGAAGTGGTAGATTCTTTATTGATCATACATTATCTCCATGTACAACTTATTATACCCAAGCATACCCTTTGATATACCCTAAGGGTATTAAGGAATAAGTCAAAGTATAACTCATCATACACAAGATACTATGATGATCTCAAGTCCAAGGATCACTTGTACTACTATCACTATAGGAATTCCTATTGACAGGTAAGTAAAACTCTATTAGGTATTCCTTAGCGAGCCACGTTCAGTGAACTTATTCTCTAATAAGTACCTACATACTTGCTTTAGTGTCTCCACACAAATGATCATGAGATCAATCATCCTCATCCAATGAGTAAGCAACGTATGAACCAATCTATCCGGATTCACTAATCCCCAATTTAGTAATCCGACGATTGGGAACTATTTTAGTTTTAAGCTTTCTAAGAATTTAGATCTCATTAGAATGATCATCATCATTATTCTAAAAGCATTTCTTAAAACTATGGGTTCATCATCATTATTCTAAAAGCATTGCTTAAAACTATGATCATCATCATTAAGCTTTAGTTAATGGATATATAATGTTGTTCTTGAGAGTTCACTATCTCTATAGTGATTTCCCATCTTTCAATGATTCCTATAATCAAATGAAAGTGCCACAACACATGTTTAGATCCAAGATGAGACTTAGGAACTATTCCTAGTTCTGTAATGAACTTTTAATCCAAACAATCAACTTGCAGCTTCATTTATAGCTATATACTTTGTCTTTATCACTAAACCAACAACTCTTTGTTGTTTGGAACCTTTCCAATTTCACTGTACCACCGTTCAAGGTAACATTTTACCTTAAAGTGGATTTCTTATCGTCTTGGTCTGTCTAAAAAAACTTGAGTCTGTTAAGCCCTATAGTTTTAATTTAGACCATCCATGTATAACACACTCCATGGCTCATCATCATGAGACCTCTCTTGGAGTTTGCCATGCCAAACGACTTTAGCATCAAATGAATATACGTTCCTTGGGTTAAGCTGAGCATCCTTTTAAATCTATCTATATAGATTTGTATCCCCAATTACGATACTCTTCCTAAATCATTCATGGAGGAATGTTTAGATAACTTTATCTTTACTGATTATAGCATCGGTATGTCATTCCTTATCCGTAGTTTATCAACATATAATACTAGGAATGTCATGACGCTCCCACTGACCCTTTTGTACACACTAGGTTCATTCTTGTTTTTGATAAAATCAAACTCTTTTGATTATCTCATCAAAACGAATGTTCCATATTTGAGAATGTTGTTTCAATCCATTTCTCCGAGTGTCTACAACTCTTCCCTCATCGTATGTAACTGGATCATCATCTTCTATGATGTGTACCTCATCATAATCATTCATGATGAATCCATACCTCCCAGGTATCTTCGGTACTATTCCGGATTTACGATTCGGTTATGGTACAATAGGTCTATCTGCAGGTTCCTCTTATTTGACTTATAGTGTTTTGTGGTTCTTGAACTTTTCAAGATCTATTATCCTCCCACTAGCTCTTCAATGATAAACATCTTTATCTTAGAAGGCAGCGTGTTTTACAACAAACACCTTTTGCTAAGTAAGATTATAGAACATATACCCTAAACTTACTTTAGGATGTCCCACAAATCGATACTTGTCAAATCTTGTCCCAAGCTTATCCTTAGAAACCTTTTTCACATAAGTTGGACAACCCCTTATCTTAACATACTTAAGATTAGGAATCTTCCTTGTCTATAACTTTTATGGAGCCTTGGGGCCGGATTTTGAGGTTACCTTTTTCGTAGATATGCAACAATTTCTAGGACATTACCCCAGATGGATACTGGAATGTCGGTAAAATCATTATGGACCGTACCATGTCCAACAAGGTACGATTTTTGCTTTCAGATACATCAATCAATTATTGTGTATCAAGAGGCGTCCATTGTGAGAAAACCATTTGAGATGATCTAAAAACTTATTGCATAAGTATTTATTCCTTGATCTAATCAAAGAATTTTAATACTTTGCCAATTTATTTCACTTCTGAATTCTTTGAACCTTTCAAATAATTCACACTTGTATTTCGGCAAATACACACATTTAACACTTTGAATGATCATCTCCTTTTTCTTGTACTAGTTTGTTCAATTTGCAAAATTATTTTTCACGTAAGTCAAGTATACAAAATCAATTAAGTAATATTTCAGTTCTATACAAAACATTATTATTATAAATAGAACAACAATTGTTCGTAATTATAATACCAAAGATTTCATTGTCCAACAATAAAATAGAAATAATGTTTTTAACAAGAACTGGAATACAATAACAACTTATTGACTTAATAGATTTGCCCGTAGGCATTGCTAAACTATAAGTTTCTATGGCTAATGTGGCAACCTTTGATACATTTTCCGCACATAGGTTTACTTATATTTGTTTAGCTTTCTACTTCTATTTGGTCCCTTCATAAATCTATATTTATGATAACCAAGGTCGGTATCCAATACCCAAGTAGAACCTTGACTTAAAAAAAATTTATTTTAAATCATGAACAAATTTGTATTTGTAACCGAAACTTCACTAAGCTTCTTTGGTTAGCCTCTGCAAGATGCTTCTCGCAGCTTTTTTTCCAAAGATCCAAAGCTTATTGCAGTGGAAGCAAACTCCTTTGCTATTCGTATCAGTTTTGTTCTTATTATCCTTTGTTTATGCCTTTCTGTTTACCTTCTTTGAATTGTTCTTCTTTTCAAAAGATCCTTTGGCCCCCACCATTAAGACATGGTCTTTCTTGGTTGGAAAGTGACTTTCAACATTTTTCAACATGTTAAACAAATCAGCGAAGCTGATATCTAGCTTGTTCATATAAAAAATTCACAACAATTATGAAAGGAGTCCGGGAGTGAGTGCAAGATCAAATCTTTGCTCAACTCTCCATCCATGACAAAACCAGTTGTCCTAATTGATCAATCAAATTGATTATGTTAAGGACTTTTGTCTGTACTATAGTGTCATTGGCCATTCTAGATCAGAAGAGCTCCTTAGATATCTGATATCTATCCGTCCTACTTTCCTCACCATCAACTACTTAATCTGCAGGAATATAGTAGGAGCATCCATAGTTTCATGCTGATGCTGAAGCTCGTTACTCATGGATGCGAGCATAATGCATTGAGCCAACTGTGCATCATCTTGCCACTTTCTAAAAGTAGTAATCTCTTCTTCAGAGGCATTGTCTGCAACCATTGCAGGGATAGGCGTATTAAGGACATAAGATAGCTTTTTAGCCATGAGAACTATTCTCAAATTCCTTAACCAATCCGAGTAATTCGGTCCGGTAAAATAACATCTAATATGTTTCGCAGTGATAGTAATTTAGACATTGTGAAAAACTGTAAATGAATTTGTAATTAACAACATTTTAACATACATTCTTTTATTAATTACCAAAATAAATTAGGTCTTGTTTTAAATTGGTATCTCCCACTATTTTCTTCAAACTATATTACCCTCAATATATATAGTTCGGCAATATCTAATTAAAGATATGCTAGTGAGAATAAGGATCCCATTTCAAATGTATATAGCCTTGTGGTGACACAACAAACTATATATAAATAAATAGGTAGACAACTCTTGTATGACCCCAACTTATTATTAATGAAATTTAATTTTCTCTATTTATTATTTTGAAATAGTAAGGGTTGATGTGATTAATGTGGATAGTTAGGGTAAAATACGCAAATATTTCAAAATAAGCAAGTGGTTATAAAATATTCATTGTTGTTTGGGAATATTCGTTTGGTGGTCGTGGAATATTCGTATCGCTTCGGGAATATTCGTGACGGCGGCAGTAATACATGTGGGCCCCATAACGTAAAGCGATTGGATAAAGAAAACGACAAATATAAGTTGGTTAAAAATAACTACGTAGTTGTTACCATTAATAATCAAGTTAAAATACTCGGTGGTTAAAACGCAGAAGTATTACCTGTATTGCACCAATTATTGATTCTTACGTGAAGAAGGCACTACTCAATAATGGTTACGATAATTACTGCTTCAAATATTTTATTGATTCAATAATTCTTTGTGTTGATATTTTATATTCATTGTTGTTTCAATAATTGTCATTACACAATATTTTTCATTATCGAAGCAATAATTCATATTATCTCGAATAATATTATTAGATAACATTATTGGCAATGTCTAGAAAGTTCTCTCTAAGGAGAGGTTTGGTCACCTAATCATGCGCCACCAAGAAGGAGAAATTCTTATTGAAAGCCCCTCTTTCTCGAACCGCACTGTTGTCAATATTGTGATTCTCATAATATTATTTGTGAATAATTAATTATTGATTCATATGATGAGGAAAATATTGATATAGATGGAGAAAAATTTTAATGTGACAATTGTAGAAAATTGAAATTTTATCTTTTTCTCGATTAAGATAATGTATTATTATATTTTAATAATATAATAATGGTGATATTTTTACAACGAATGTGGGATATATGAGTATACGAGGAGGAAGAGTATTTTATTGCAATAAATATTTAAAACATGTTAAACATGTTCGGTGGACCCCATTTATTGATCGAAATTTGATTATACCACAATAAAATCGCTTCGTTTGTGGATTTCGGTCAATTTCTGTTTGGAATTTGGAAAAACTTTCTTCTGCAAAGTAGTAGAGAATTGAATTTCCTATAAAAAGTAGCGAGATTCGAATTTTCTGATAAAAGGGCTATTTATTATGAATTATTGATGTTCAAATTCTAATAATTGATTTTTGGAAGTTTTAATTATTTTAAATAATAAAAACGTTTTTGATTTGTTTGGTAGACTTATTTGTTGTCAAGCATGGCTGAATTCAGATCATAGATTGTGTGCGTAGGAATTTATATATAATATATTAATATTATATTAAATTTTCTGCTTTGGTGTTCTAAGCAATTTCCTATAAATAGGGTGCTTAGGTTAGAATTGAAAATCACACCGTAAACTCAAGTTTTCTCTCTATATTATCGGCGTATTCTTGTGAGTATTTTGAGTATAATTTGAGTTTTGCTATTATTCTTGCAAGTTCAAGTCATAGCTTTATATCCTGTTTCATCAATAGAAGACTTGATCTTTCGAGGTAAGGGATATTATTTTTTTTCGTAATGATATTATTTCTTCAATATCATTATGTTGAAATAGTGATCTGAAGTTTTTATCAAATTTGGAACTTTTGGTGTCGGAGTTACTATTCACGTATACGACACTATTCACGTATACGGCACTATTCATCAAAAAATGAAAATTTTTCTTTTCGTCCAAAATATCTATTCTGGATACTAGCTTTGATTGTATCCATGTTTTGATCATTCTTGAATTTTACACCACTACGATTATTTTTGAGGTATATTTGAACGTGAATAAAACAAAGTACGAATCCTTAATCCTTAATCTTTGTCATTTTGTTTCACTGGATTCGTTTCTTTAAAAATATTTTTCATCATCTTCAGTCTTAAATGATGATATTATGGAATATCTTTGGCCTGTAGTGCAAAGATGAATGATTTCAAGAATATCTTTGGCTCAGTAGTGCAAAGATGAACAGTGTTTAGATGAACATGACTAACTCCATCAATATCTTTGGCTTTGTGGTGCAAAGATGAATATGTGATTCCAGATATATATTGATTGATGTTACAGGGATAAAAGATAGACGATGAACTTTTAAATTCATACATGGAAGATAGTAGTTTGCATTCTCTACTTAACTCTTCTAATGAATTATTATTTTCGCTGCGAATATTGATTTAAAATTTGTTGTCTATTGTATTCTATTAGATTTTTCCCTGTTGAAGACTAACGGTAATTTGTTGTATATTATCTTAGTCATAATATTCTTTACTGAGCTAGTTGAGCTCACCCTTTTTCCTTTTTGTTCCATTTTTCTCAGGAGGCGAGAATATAGCGAGTACGAGTCGGGGTATGGAATGAAGGTTCTAGAGAGAGTTATTTAGTAGTCCTCACCATTTTTGTAAAATAATGTATCAATAAATGTGATGAGGATTTATTTGAGTATAGATATTGTCTAGAAGATAATATTTGTATTTAAACTCACAGTTTTACTGTTGTAATAATAAAGTTGTAGTTGTTTCTGTACCATGTATTGACAACTCAGAATGGGTGATGTATACCTATTTTGGGGGCGTCACAACTCTTGTCAATTACATCAACTATGTAACTCCTTGTATTTTGCCTCTTAGATTATTTTGATCAAGTGGTGGCACATCCGAATCAAAATTATCCAAGTTAAGTCCAACCTAGCACTCCATATATTCAAAAAGAAAAATATCATCCTTGTGGTGACACAACAAAACAATATTGTTCAATTTTCTTTATAAGCATCAAATGTGATAAATTAACATCTTAAATACTTAATAATTGCCTTGTGGTGACACAACAAACTAATATTAAATATTTAATAATCTATTAATTTTATCATGCTAGAAAAATGCGACGTTCGATATTCCAAATATCTTTGAGCTTTAGGACTTAATATAAAAATTTGAGGGGTTTGTTATTAATTTGTCTCATCTTGTTTAGTGCGCATGCACATATATATATAAAATACGCGTCATATTAATAAACATGCGAAGCATGTTTGCATAATATAATATATATATATATATATATATATATATATATAGTATAAGCATGCACATATAGAATACTATATTCTACCCGGATTGATTATGGACTTTTATTCTAGTTTGGTTCACTAGAGCCACCAAGTTAACCAAAAGGTCAAACCCTAGGGGTGCAAGAATTAATATTTAAATATAACTATTACATTTAAACCCAGGCTCCATTACAAACGGGTCTTTAAGCACTCCTTGCTCCCTGATCTCCAATTCTTCAAAATTAATTCTAACTATTCCAATTACAAAACTATTTAAAATAAATAGAAACCTTGATCAGCAGTCAAGGGGAAGTACATAGGAGGGAGTTAGAATTTATATTAACAAGAAAAATTAGAGAAGACGAGGTACGCAGACCCCATTTAATAAAACACATACATTCATGCATCCAACTAAGATAAAATCCAATCACATTGGTCAATAATCCATAATCAATCCCATTTATTATCATACACATCACCATATGCATCAATAAATAACATTCATCTTATGAATAATAAACATTCAATATATATATTGATATCATTTAATGGACAAATTTAGTTAGTATAAAATCTAATTTTGAATCAAAATAAACTCCTTTATTTTAATCCAAATTTAAATCAAAATAAAAATATTTTATTTTAATTTATCCAATTTTGAATAAAATAAACTATTTTATTTTAATCAAAATAAACTCCTTTATTTTAATTAATTATGAAATCCAATTCCATGTAAAAAAAAAACTTTATTAAAGAAAACACGGATTATGTTTCCTATTCACAAATAAACTCCTTTATTTTGAATAATATGAAATCTTATTTCATATCTAAATAAACTCCTTTATTTAAGAAAATATGGATTCTCTTTTCCTATTCACAAATAAACTCCTTTATTTTGAATAATATGAAATCTTATTTCATATCTAAATAAACTCTTTTATTTAAAAAACATAGAATCTAATTTCAACTCCAATTAGTTATCATAGAATCTAATTCCAAATCTAATTAGTTAGCATGAAATCTAATTTTAAAATTAAAATAAAACTTTTATTTTAAAATTAAAATAAACTTTTTATTTTAAAATTAAAATAAATTTTTTATTTTAATATTAAAATCATTAAAATATATATATACATTATATATATAAATAATATATATATTATAATATATATATATATATATATATATATATATATATATATATATATATATATATAACATAGTCACATGATCATTACATGTGGATATCTTTGTTAACTGTATGTAATATCTTTGTTAACTCCGAGAAACAAGTCGCCTGTGAATCACAAATTGTATGTATATATAAACCGAAAAACAGGCCACGTGAATCAGATTCACCAAAATCATGCAATGATATATAATTTACATATAACGTAATTCATGCAATGATTCACGTGATGATCACCCAAATCATGTATCATGCTTTTGAGTAATCAAACCAATTCACTGTTAACAATTAACATACAGAAACATGATTATATGATTCACGTGGTATTAACTGATTTATAATATTCGTGTTCCGTAATTCGCAAAGCCCCTTTTAAAAAAAAAAGATTTTGCGTTTTTTTTTTATTAAATAAATTTTATACAATAAAATTATGCCCAGTTAAATTATTCTAAACACATATCAATATACATATCAAATTAAAACAATTAATAATTCGCATAAAGGTTTGGCTCTGATGCCACTGTTAGGTTTGTAATATTCTTGAACGCAATCAAATTGCACAAATAAGCGAAAACGTGTAAAAATCATAGTTTAAAATTTTACAAACTATATACCCGGATCACCCTTTATACACAATTATTAATTAAACGAAAAGATAAAGAACAAGAATCATACCCTTGAAGATTCGAGCTTCCTCAGGTACAAGTTCACCTCAAATCCTTTCGGGTTCAACTTGAATCCACCGGGTTTGGTTCCTTCCTTTGATCAACGTTAGCCACCCAAGTGTTTGGCCTCTAGAGGTGATCCACCAAGGAAGAAAAAGGATTCAAGAAGATGGGTGTTTGGCTAAACCCTAGTTTTCTATCTCTATAGAAAAGGGCATACTCTCTCAACTATTGAAATTACGTATTTACATGTTGTGAAAGTGTCAACACCTCACCCATATTAAGACTCCTCTTATTTATAGATGTAGGCAACCCTCCTTAACAATTAAGGAATTGGATTTTATTTAATTAATTAAGCTCCCTAATCTTATTAGGGATAATTAATTAAACTCTTTTAATTAATTTAACCTCCTAATCTTATTAGGAATATGTGAGAGTACTTTTATTAATTAATTCCCAAACTCCTTTAGAATTAAATAATAATAATAGTAATAATAATAATAAGGCTCTCTTATTAATTTATATTTAATATTTTCAAAATATTAAATAATAAATATTAAGCTATTTAATTTATTCTATCGCCATAGATTAAATTAAATACACTTAACTTATTATTACGATTATGCCATTAACTTTTTAAATAATTATTCTTCCTTTTATGGTGTGACCTTTTAGGTTCTCCATATTAAACCTATTGCTAATAAATTAATTAGAATAATTCTAATTTTATTTAAATAAATAAATTAAACTATTAATTTATGTAAATAAATAATATTTATTCTACAATAGGATAAGCCTCCTAGCGATCAACGACTTTCCGATAATATAGATTTCAACATTAATCATAAAAGAACCTTTGAGTAAATAGTTACCGTATAATTCAATCCTTCCACCATACAATCTCCCAATTAAATATAAGACATGGAATTTCATCAAGTCTTATTTTATTTAATTATATGTATTTCACTATTAAATGCACAACTCAAATAATGCAAATTAGAAACTCCTTTCTAATTTCATTCCGCCTTAACCAAGGACTCTTTGGGTTGTCATTTATCGAATCACATAGGACATTTCTCTTCTTTTACTAGAAGTGGAAGATTCTTTATTGATCATACATTATCTCCATGTACAACTTATTATACCCAAGCATATCCTTTGATATACCCTAAGGGTCTTAAGGAATAAGTCAAAGTACAACTCATCATACACAAGATACTATGATGATCTCAAGTCCAAGGATCACTTGTACTACTATCACTATAGGAATTCCTATTGACAGGTAAGTAAAACTCCATTAGGTATTCCTTAGCGAGCCACGTTCAGTGAACTTATTCTCTAATAAGCACCTACATACTTGCTTTAGTGTCTCCACACAAATGATCATGAGATCAATCATCCTCATCCAATGAGCAAGCAACGTATGTACCAATCTATCCGGATTCACTAATCCCCAATTTAGTAATCCAACGATTGGGAACTATTTTAGTTTTAAGCTTTCTAAGAATTTAGATCTCATTAGAATGGTCATCATCATTATTCTAAAAGCATTGCTTAAAACTATAGGTTTATCACATATTATAAAACAGCATCATGTAGATAATTAAAAGGCTTTAATAAATAAATATTTTTTATTAATAAATGAATAAGATTGTTTACAAAGTATATGCTTTATCATCAAACATGATTGGCTTGTATGCGTACTACTTTTAAAGCGTACCTGAGGAATGTATTGAATCATGAAGCGATCAAGCTATGGCCATAAGTGAAGATATTCAGAACCAAGAGGTAACCTCTATCGCGAGCCCTGAAGGCAACATAACTACTGACAACTGGACTATCAGGCCTCAACTAGTAAAGAAGATGTAGATCTAGGGGATAAATTTCAAGTTCTAGAAGATGTTGGGACGGTATCACTTTCTTCGTATTATGCCTTTTATTTTCCATGCATATAAATAAATAAAAAGAAAGGAAAAAAGAGAAAAAAAACAAAAAAAAAAGAAAAAAAGAAAAAATAAAGAAAAGAAAAAAAAGAAAAAGAAAAAGAAAAAAAAATCAAATCAATCAGGTTTCAGCTCATCAAGCCTGAACTACGAAAGACTTGATCTCCCCTCATCAATGGGAGTACGTAGGCAGCCATTTATGGTGCGGTCAAACTAAACAAAAACCCAAAAAGCCCCAAACAAACACTTTTCAAATCGTTTATCTTAGCAGGGCGAACTACGTCGACCTGATCTCCTCTTCAATAGGAGTACGTAGGCAACCATTTCACATCGCCCTGTCGCAATAAAATAAAAATAACAAAAATATCTCTACACCATTTCCCTTACAAAAACAAAACAAAAAAACAAAAACATCTCTACACCCTTTCCCTTACAAAAATAACAAAAACATTCCTACACCCTTCTCCTTACAAAAACAAAAACAACACAAAATTCCTACACCATTCCTGCCACATACAGCGTTGAACCTCTTACACCGGGTTCGAACTACGCACACCTGATCTCCCACAAATGTAAGAGTACGTAGGAAGCCATCAGTGGTGCGGTCGAACCCTCAAAAGAAAAATCCAAACCCAAACATCAATCCCAAATCTGCGCCCAAGAATAACCCTCCAAGGCAGCGACCCATGTCGAGAAGACCCAACAACACTTTAATGTCATTCCATCGAATCTGGCACAAATCCCAGAATAGAAGAAATAACGATACACTAAGACAACCAACAACAAGGACCTTCAAAGAGTCGACACCCTCAATCAGAAGTCTTCATCAACTCAGAAGATAACCATCAACGCCGATTAGAAGAACAAGTCAGGAATAATGATTGAGGGAATCAAAGCCCAAATCCAATGCATGTTCACCATCTGGTACAAAAGTAAAAGCCTCTTACGATCTCGGCGTCTTATCATCTCATATGTCAAAACAACTATCCCAGACAACAAGCAAGGCTGGTAATTTCAAAATTGGCGACAACCCGATATTGGAACTCGTACAGCAAAGATTAGGACAATCTCAGAAACAGCGACAATTCAACATTGGGGCATGCATCAGTCAGCACCATTAGCATGGTTCATCATCATCAGAGCTTCCCTCATATCATCTCACTGGCGATTCGAATATTTCTCACTTACGATTTGGTCAACAAAGAGAGTTTCTCATATGACTACCCGACATCAACATGCGAAAGGACTGGGGCATTTTCCGATTCCAAGAAAGGGACGGAGTATAAGGCAGGATCAATCTTCTCATCAAAAGAAGGAGAATTCCTGAAAGAAATCATGGTGACATTAGCTTGCCCATACAAAAGAAGGCGAAAATTCTCAAGAAAGTTCTTAACTTAAGAGCAGAAACCAACGACAAAAGGTCTAGTGAAGGAAATTTACAACATCAACATGCGTCAAGTCCTCACAAGTTGAGGCCTATACACCGAAGTTCAAATCTGGGTAGCGAAAGAGTGAGTTGCACCCTCCAGGGATGTCAGTGGCATTCAAGTCATCAGTTCTACCGGGTTGCGAATCAAACGCCCAAGGAAATGGGCCACCTGCCCCCAATAGTGAAAGGAAACTCCAAATCACCTCAAAAAGGGTGAGCGTAACATGAGGCAGAGCCTGGCGAAGCAAACCTTTGACTATTACTACAGCGAAGGTATCGAAGGATCTGGTATTCTAAACCATTGGCATTAATTCAGCGCAACATCAAGATAGTTCAGCGATGAAAGCTTTGTATACCACTGTTCAAGTGGGAACCGAAATAGTTTGGCGATGACAGCGTATTCAACTACCAGTAGGGTAGGATCCGTTGTCAAAATACCATCAAGGTAAGCACCATTATAAACTACCAGCGTATACTTCGGGAAGGTCTGGTGATTTCAGAACATCATCTCGATTTCTCTTCATCAAACAAGTATCGGCGACACCGACAAAAAGCTAAACCATTGGAGTCAACACCAGTAAAGGCACCAGCAATGATCGGTAAAGGTAAAGCGATCTCTGAAAACATTTTGACATTCATCATAGCATTCATTACATTGTGATTTACGATTTTGCGATATACGATATGCGATATGCAAAATGCGATTTGCGATTTGTGATATGCGATATGCGATATGTGAATTGTGAAGTGCGATTGGCCAAATGCAAAAAGTGAAGTGCGAAATGCGATGTGCGATTTGCGAAGTGCGATTTGCGAAAACATGTTAACATTCATTAGATTGCGATTTGCATCATTAAAAATACCTTGTCTTATTTCAAGTATTTACTAATCTTTATCATGTCCATTTCATTGTATTGCATAAACATGATAAAGAGAGGCATCTGTAGATACTCAAAATTTTCTTTGCCCGTTACTAACAATGCAAAAAGGCAAAAACATCTTTTTCACACTCCAGAGATAACCCTGGAGAATCACAACATCAATTTTAAACTCAGAGATAGTCACAGGAGATCCAGTTTCCAACCCCGGAGATAACCCTGGGAAAACAGTTTCCAACCCCGGAGATATCCCCGGGAAAGTCAGTTTCAACCCCAAAGATAACCCCGGGGGATTAAGTTCAAAGCCTAAAGATAAACCCAGGAGGTCAAGCAAACCTCAAAGATAACCCTGAGGACAGTTAGAGTTAACATAAGGCCAACTTCAAAGATAACCCTGAGAAAAGACTTTTACAACAGCAAGGAAACCGGAGATAACCCCAGGAGGGGCAAAATGGTCTTTTTGCCAACTCAACTTCAACTCACATCAAATCAAATCATTTCAACTGAAATTACTTCAATAGAAGTCCCACGAGAACCATATCTTAACTTTCGAGCGCAAACTACGCAAAACGGCTCAACGGACAACCTGACAGAAACCCAGGAATGCCATTTCGGTAATGGACCCATCTTCCTGGAATAAAAAAAGGGCAAATCCTATGTCATTGTGTAGCTCTCGGAAAGAGATTTTTGGAATGGTATGACACGCTTCCATCGGACTCCCAGATTGAAAGTTATGAATGACCGAGCGCACAGCGCGTTGTCCGAGTGTATGTACTTCGACACGGCGGGACCCACAATGCTCGGGGCACCCCGGGCAGCCGTAGGTACACCTGCTGTGACCTGCGGCTCCCCCCTCTATAAATAGAGGGCTTGGGGTGGCCATTTTTACAAGAGAAAAGAGCGCGGAAGCCCTGTCAAATTTGCTCCGTACTTGCAATATACTAAGTGCTTTTCCATTTTAAACACTTGTGAGCTCACGTATAGCTACTTTTGTACCGGCGGGAGCTGAGTTTCATCCACTTTAAAGATATAGAAGTCTTCTTTGGCAACCCACTGTATGCCTTCTCACACACTTTAAAGCCTTTCTCTTCATCTTTCCATACACCCTTCTTCACATCGAGAGTCGTGTTGCGTGTGTTTGCCCGGACTTTGGTCCGTGGTTTTATTTCAGTTTGTATATACATATTATATATATATATGGACTAATATTATCGAGTTATGGCTCGATTGAGCCTAGACTTTGGTCAGTGCGTTTAGTTGCTTCAATATATATATATATATATATATATATATATATATATATATATATATATATATATATATATACTATATATATTAATCGTGTGTCGAACTTTGTTCGATGAGCCTAGACTTGATGCCGTGGGTTTACTCGCTTTTATATATATATACTTATATATATGAACTGTTGTCGAACTCTATTCAAGAGACTGGATTTTATATCGTGTGTGTTTACTCGCTTATATATATATATATACTTATATATATATATATATATATATATATATATAATTGGTTTTGAACTCTATTCGATGAGCCTGGATTTTACATCCTAATGCGTTTATTGCTTATATATATATATATATATATATATATATATATATATATATATATATATATATATATATATATATATATCGTCCCACACAGGGTTTACTTACGTGGTGGTTGATCGCTTTTACATTTTCTTTACGTTTCGTCTTGCTCGGAGTTCACTCTCGTGGCGATTGATTGCTTTATACGCTTTTATTTACATTTTGTCCCTTTGAGTTTTCTCCGTATGGCGGTTGATAGCTTTTACTTTTATTTACATTTCCGATCCCCATGGAGGTGCTTCGTGGTTGGTGATCATGTACGATATATATATTTACATCTTTTATATATATACATGCTTACTGCTTTCATTCAAATTGCGGTATCATGTGCGCCTAGGAATCATGTGATCACAGATTCACCTATTGGATCTAGATTCGGTTCCGTGATGGACATTTTCAAATTGTGGCGACTTCTAAATTATTCTATGGTGTCTGAATTTCCTCAGATGGTTTTCATACCCACGAGGAAGTCGGTATTATTTTGTACATTATTTTCTTACAGATGCTTCGCATCTCAAAAATAAAATCAATCAAGCCAAATAATTAATAAAATGGAAGTATCAAAAGGTCTCAATTACTATTGAGCATCAAGGTTTGAAAAACCTTTTTTTTATATAAAACATCACTGCCATATC
Source organism: Panax quinquefolius (assembly GCA_020205615.1). Taxonomy (NCBI): domain Eukaryota; kingdom Viridiplantae; phylum Streptophyta; class Magnoliopsida; order Apiales; family Araliaceae; genus Panax; species Panax quinquefolius. The sequence goes on along the minus strand of JAINUW010000177.1, from coordinate 720,566 downwards.
TTGCTATAAACTGAATTTTTCCATAAATTCAAATCCTGTGTATATAGGTGCGAACGAGACCTCACACTACTTCCAAATAACAGCACATTGACCCACACACACACACATATTCAGATAATAGTTTCTTGAAAAGAGGCAGTCACCGTGGTAACATGGATGTCGGGGGGTGCCTAACACCTTCCCTCCGCATAACCAAGTCCCCGGACCCTAATGAAACTCGATTTCACCGACCCGTTTAGCAGTGTCACATCACTGGGTCAATGTGCAAACCTTTTCTCGGTTGTGTTGGTACAACCATTTAAAAAACCAACTGGAAACTCTTAACAGTCCATCATCGACATTATACATGTCGGACCTTTTTCACTTTTTTTTTCAAACAAATCTCACCTAAAATGAGAACACCAAAGAACAAGTAACGAAAAGGGACATTTAAAAATCCTGAAGTCGACAAACATGACTATGCAGTGTCTTATTCCATTAGGCTAACAGTGTTAACCCTTTGCGAACTTTCAACCAACAACTCCCAGAGCATAAAAGTCCTTAGGGCGCTAGGTGTTAAGACACCCCTACGGGCGTACTTGCTCAAGTAACAAAGGCCTCAAAACAAAACTAGTCATGGTGTTTATTTTATTTTTATTTTTTTTATAAAGCTTATATACCCCATATTTTCTCCCAAACTTAGGTTATTGCCTAATTTTAGCTTTCACTGCCTATCATTGTCACTTTCTCATTTACACTAGCATTATCCTTTAGAAAATCCTTATATAACAATCTGAACTAATCCATTAATATAAATGTTATTAACGTGTTACCCGTATTATACCAATTTTAAATCAGAACAAGATCCAAATCATTACAGAAACTACATCAAGGTTCTCATACTTAGTAATGTACTTGTCTACAAAATTTTAATCTCATCATAGGCCAAGAATCAACGTATACAATCTAATAATTGGATTCATGCAACCTACATTCAAAATATTTTTGTTGTTGTTTGTTTTTAAACTGCCATGAATACGAACAATTATAATGACTAAATAACTTATTACTACACTAACTAACATGATTCTTGAAAATTTTCACTAATTAACCAAGAAGAAACAAAATCCCCCAAACTAAACTCAAGTAATGTCCTCATTACGTCAAAATAAATCAAATAAAAGTATGAGGACTTCCCTGAGAACGAGTTACTACTCGTCATCCGAATGAGGATATGTTGGCAGAATCGGAGGAATAGGCATGACCACCGGATGTGCACTATGATTGCAGCGGGAAAGCGCATCAGCAAGCGTGATGAATGCATTGTCATTGTACCGATGCATTAAATCTTGATGTTGGGCCAACCACATAAATTGATTTCGTGAAGCCCGAGGTGGTTGCACTTGCATTGGTTCCACTCCAACTGGTTGTGGGGGTTGCCGGATCATAATATAGCCTTCTCCATGCGGATGTGATCTTGCCCCATCCCACGTCTTGTACCTCTCAATTGTTGCATGATCGATAATAGCCATCGGTTGTTGGACAGGATCAGAAGGTTGCCACTGCACTCCAGCTTTACGGCATAAATCAGTTATTAAGAAACCATGCAGCAAACCTCCCGTAGTACTCCCTCATAACAACCGGTCAATGGATTCTTGAATACACTCCCCCACATCGACATTGTAGAATGAAATGGAGTTATTCACACGAAAATGTTGATGAACAATCCCATATAATAGCCGAGCCCGTGCCTTAGTTACATCGTTTTGGTGGCCGGTGGGCATTAAACGGGCACACATAAATGCATACAAATCTTTTCCATACCGACTAAGTGCTGAGTGGGGAAAACTTATCTTTTCATCCGTTCCGGCTTGAATTACCCATTGAGTTCCCGGTTTGCATAATCTGACAATCAACTCATCTAACTCGGGTAAACCATCTTCATATCGGTCAGTTTGTGGTGCCTCTAAGCCAAAATATGTGTTGATAGCATCGGCATGAAACGCCACCGGTTTACCCCGAACCATGACTACATGATTGACATGTTCCATTGTGTTGGCGTAAAACTCTTTCACTATATTGATCGCCGCTGGAAGTGGTTGTTCGACTAACTGAAACCAATTACGCTCTATAATTTACAACGCTGTATCACCATCCAAATTAGCATCCGACTTCAATCCACATTCTAGCACCAAATTTTTCTTGTCAATGGATGACTTGAATCGTTCTGCAGCCCTCTCACTAACAAACTTTGTATGATCATATTGAGGCCGAGCAGTGGAGGTGGATGGGCGTTGTCTTTTGTGGAAAGACATGGTGTTTTTGATGATATGTTGGCTCGAAAATTGGTTCAGGACTTTTATCAAACAGTTAGCGAGCGGACTGAGTTTTTCCCCCCAAAATAGCTTATTTGGTATTATCTTGTTAGACAATATGTGAAATCAAACACACACTCCTTGGGCACCCAATATCCAAGGTATTCTACTCATTTGCTATCAATAAAAGAGAAGAAGATTGAGGAAGAAGTAAGTTGTGCTTACCTTGAATAAATTTGTGTTTTCCTCTTTGTAAAGATGTCCCAAATTGAATGAATTTGTGCAAGGAATGAATTAGATTTAGGATTGGAGTGTAGTGTGTATATATGATATGAATTGGATTATATGTATAGTTGAAGTTCATATAAGGGATGGAAAACCAATGTGGGTTGGGAGATTGGAAGTTTATGGGTTTAATGTGAATAGAAGTTGAAAAGGAGAAGGAGTGATGGTGTAGTGGCATTAGTATAAGAGTTATGGAGTTATGGAGTTATGGAGTTATTGAGTTATGGAAGTGTGAAGGGTGTAGGAGAAGTGGGGAAGTTGAGTGTATGAAGGAAATGAGAAGCAGTTATGGCCTAAGACACGACAATTAAAACAGTTCAGCGCCTGGGTTGTCCGAAGCGGCCTTGACTGTGTCGTGGATATCTTTGGAGGTAGAGTACTACTAGCTAGGAGTTCGTGGAGGATGATGGCGTACTAGTGCGCCCCGCGCTGTGTATAGGTATTGGGTAGCGCGGTTGTGACAACCCGAGAATTTAGAAAATTTTTAAAATTGTAATTAATTGATTTAAGGTTCAATATTAGAACCTAGACAGAAAATAAGTGTATGTGTTTGATATTTTTAAGATGGAATTTTGAGGATTTCAAAATTCTGTGAAGGATTTAGGTGAATTATTCAGGATTAAGGAAAATAAGTGAATATGTTCTGTGTATATGGTTGTATATGTGTACTGTATGTGTTTAAGGGTCAAGGGTTGACCAGATAAACGATGTTTGAAACAAACCCTAAGTATATATTAAGAACGTCAACGTTTGGATAGAAAATTCTTACGAATTATAAGAAACCCTAGAAATCGGTTTTGGAAACCCTAATTTCAGTTTCGGGAATCTGAAATCCTAATTCGAAAATTTAAAACCCTAATCTGGGAATTTAACGAATAATAATATTGCTTAAGTGTTATTATTATAATATTAATTAGGGTAAAACTTAATTAATTAGCAAACCCTAATTTCAAATTTAGAAAACCCTAATTTCGGGATTTGGAACCCTAATTTATAAATAGAGAAAAACCTAAGTGTTAATTTAATAATTTTAATGTTAATTAGGATATATTAATTCTAATTTTCAATTTAAGTAATTAGAAAATCCTAATCTAATTACGAAATATAATTTCTAAATTAGAAAATTAATTTTCTATTAGAAACCCTAATTCTGGGTTATAAACCCTAATGACCATTTTTGTGACGGCCCCGAATCTGAGGTCCCGAATCACCGCGGATCCAGTTCGATCATTCTATCACTATACAACTATTTGCGGAAGATATAAACATAAATTGTTTATACATTAAACTTATATACTTTTCCCCAAGGTCGAGTAACCTTAACTTAATCACAATTCATAACTTAACTAACACATAACATGATTATCAAACTATACTATTACAAAACTAATCGTGCACATTAACTTTAATCTGGATCTGTCTTTAACATTTCCTTGTATCCAACGCATTCGCCTTAATCTGCAATGTTTTATCATGATATAGCAAGGGTGAGCATGAAAGTTGCCTAGTAAGTTTAAGTTCAATAATATAACGATATATCATGATTGAAAGAGTCAGAATAATAAGCTAGCTATAATTCAACAATATAATTGTGAACTAGCAGGAACAAATTTATGACTGAACAAGTATTATACATGAACAAATATATCTGAACCAACTGGTAATGAAGGTGATCAACCTTTCATACATGACTTATACATGCAATATGTACAGAGTACAATTCATGGCAACCAGCAACCATAAGCTTATCCGAATGAAACAACTCTTAGTAGAGTTAAGTAAAACAAACTTACTAAACTTTGATTCTTTGCTACGCAATTTATAACGCTTTATCTGAAGACCTAATATTAGTAATATAGATCTCCAATATTAGAATAATATCGTCACAATATAAAACTATTATATATATATAGACATAGAATAACCTAAACACATAAAACATAACCCTATCAGTCTATAACACACATAAGACTCGGTATCAAGTCAAACTATTGCAGTCTGAGTTGAACCCGACACAAATCTGACATCCCGACAGTCTAGTCGGACTTTTATCGAGTCTAAGTTCAATTAAACTTTGCCTAATACTTAACAATTATCTCAGATAATTTTAATATCAGTCGAAATATTTTTCATAAGCTCGTAATAATTTTTTAAATAATTATTACTATTTATCGTGAATTTTCAATCATTAAAAACGTATTTAAATAAATTAAATACCACATAATTCCTTTATCATTAATATTTATTTATTACTAAATATTAATGAAAATCATAACATAATATTATAATATAATTATAATATATCAAAGAATTTTAATACCTTAAAATCATATTTATATGATTTTAAACATTTAAATTCCATTATCCAATAATCGCTTTTAATATTAAAATATTAATATTTTCATGACAAAATATCAAAAGTTATATTTTATAACTTAAAATATTTTTATAACACTTAAGTCATTTTATATGATTTTTAAAATATTAATTCTATTTTTCCTTAATTTATTTAATATATTTATTAAATAAACTAATTATCATTAATATTGATTAATTAATGAAATTCATCACAAAATATTAAAAGTCACTAAAAATATCTTAAAATATTTTCTTTTACCATAATATTATTTTTTAAGATTTTTCATGTATTTAAATTATTTTTAAATAATTTATTTAATATTATAATTAAATAAATTAAATACCATTTATATTTCAAAAATATTAAATATTTATGAAATATACGTAAAATAATTAAAACTATTTTCTAATTTAAAATAATTTTTCGAAATTGATTTTGTATTTTAATAATTAAAACTATTTTTATCAATTTTAAATAATTTCGAGAAAATCGTAAAATAAATAATAATAAAATCGTCGCTAAAGGGCCCTATAGCGACAGACCCGTCGCTATAAGTGTTCTTGAGCAAGAACCCAGAACTTCATGGCAGTTAACAAGTAGGTAGGTTTGACCGTGAATAGATTCTTGGTCTTCATGATTCTGGGCTACTAATGTTGTTACACATGTAGTATAAGTGTAATACTATAACTACAATCAAATTTCCTGGCCATTCAACAACCGATCAGAGAGATCTAAGCTCTCCAAATCGTTGTCAGACCCTGTTCTTAAGTTTCTAGGTTTTCCAGAATCGAGGTAGCTACTTTGAGCCTTTAAATCTTTGCCTTCCCAGCTTGGTTTGGGTGATATAATGGTTCAATCGTGTAAAGAACATGTCAGAGTCCATTTATATAACATAATATCATAACAACAACATAACATATATGAGAGATAATGACGAGTCAAAGTAGGGGCGAAATTTCATTCTTGAGAAATCTGGGTTTCCCAGATTTCGTCCCCAGGCTGGTGGTCAACGCATGTTTGACTGGCTACAAATTTGTGTCGATGCAAGATCTGGTTAATGTAAGGGCTGGAATGTGCAGTTCTTATACTAGTCTACAAGATAACAACAACAACTTGTCCAAACTAACAAACAACCGTGAGATCTAAAGCCTGGAAAAGCTTTTCAGAGGTTACTTAGATTTACAGTGCCTGAAAGCGATTTACGTGAATCAGTCAACGAGGTTTGACCGCTCGTATCTCTCAATATACTAATGATCTGGCCTTGTTTATTATTTTAGATCATAGTCCTCGTGACAAAGAATAAATTTATAACATAAAACAACAAATATCAAAAATAAAGAAGGATTTACAGGCCCTGACATTAGCTTGTCAGGCCATATTTCCAACTTTTCCCTGATTTTTCAAAACATCAAAATCGTGCATCTAAGTGTTATGGATCCATGATCCAACAACCCAGAACATTAAAAGACACCCTATTACACAACTTTAACCAATAAATTACAACATCTAACATCAGATCTAATGATTTCAAAAATTAGGGTTTTATACCTTTAAAACTTTGATCTTTGATTCTGGTCCTTTGAATCTGTTCTTGGTAAGCTGGGATATGGTCATGGCTTATCTTATCAGTCTATATCAGTCTTGCTCCCAAATTTTTAGAGAGAGAAGGAAGTTGGCAAGCATGTCAAGTAAAGTAAGAGACTTTCTCTTATTTTATTTGGTTTATGAATTTGATTCAATGCATGGAGTTGATATAGCTACTGAGTGTTGGACAATAAGTCATAAACTAGGGCTAGGAGTGGTTCACCTACTTTTTTAGGGTTAGATCTATAAGTAACCTAATAATAATGCATTAAGGGCAGTTTAGTCTTTATGCAATCTATTTTAAAGGTATTTTGGACATTGGCCAAACCCTTAGGGTTTAGGGTTTGAAACCCTTAGGGTTTGCAATTTAATTTTCTAAAATTTCCAATTTAGGTTTTAAAAATAGAAAATTAATATTTTTAAATTATAATAAGAATTTTCTAATTTTAAAATTTCTTAATCAAAATTTAAGTTTGTTAATTAGGATTAGTATTTCCTAATTAAAATTTCTAATTAAGCCATTAGGGTCAAAATGGTCATTAGGGTTTATAACCCACGAATTAGGGTTTCTAATAGAAAAATAATTTTCTAGTTTAGAAATTAAATCTTCGTAATTAGATTAAGGTTTTCTAATTACTTAACTTGAAAATTAGGATTAGGGTTTTCTAATTAACATTACAATTATTAAATTAATACTTAGGTTTTTCTAATTATAAATTAGGGTTTCTTATCCCGAAATTTAGGGTTTAAAAATTTGAAATTAGGGTTTGCTAAATAATTAAGCTTTACCCTAATTAAAATTATAATTAATATCACTTAAGAATTATAATTATCCTTTAAATTCCCATATTAGGGTTTTAAATTTCCGAATTAGGGTTTCGGATTCCCGAAACTGACACTACTACAAAACAGTAAATAGACAACGCAGAAAAAACGTTATGGTTTCAATCAGAAAAACGTCGTGATTAAGGGTGTTGTCTATTTGACACCCTTACACAACATTTTTAAAACGTTGTAGTTAAGCACATTCTACAACGTTTTTAAGAAAAAAACATTGTAGATTTATTTTTCATAAATTAGTAGATGCTTAAAAACGTTGTAAAAGGTATAATTCCACAACGTTTTCTGACTAAAAATATTGTAGAAGGTATGATTCCACAACGTTTTTAAAATGTTGTAGATAAAATTAAAAAAGAAAAAAAAATATTATAGTTCACCTATATTACCAATGCACTGCATATCTTAACTGTGATATATATAAATAAAAGGTCTAAATTCTCATTTAAATTTAAAGCCAAAATGTATCAACCATTCAAAATACATCCCAAAAATACCATTCATTTACAGTTTCAAATTACTACATCCACAGAATATATACCAAACTATCCAAGCTAAAAGAATGGATTAAATCACCGACCTGACATATATAGATAGAACACCTATTTCCCTTTCAATTTTACAGACAAGTAAGAATGAACACCTTATACTACACGAGGACATCATTGTCCTTCATAGTTTCACGGACAATATTCTCATTTTCATCTTCAACAATTAGAACCTCCTCTGGCTTAGCCATGCGACAGATCATAAGTAATCTCAGTCTAGACATTGGAGTTGTATAAAGTTGGCGCCGTTGCAGATGTGAACCAAAACCATCCGCCACACCATGAAACAAAGGCATCTGCTGATTAAGGACATGAACAAAATAAGACATTAGTAAGTCGCTAATAGACCACATACCTGTAACTAAAGAAATAGTTCCCTAACAGTCAAATTTGTATCAGTTGGATAAGTAAAACTTTAAAATGAAAATATGTAAATACCATTATGTCATTATGCTAAAAGATGCATAAACTGACCGGTACAATGCATGTTTTTGAGGAAATGTCAATGAGAAATTCCAGTCCCAATAGCAATATAAATTTAAGAGAGGAATTTATATAATCCTGTCTTGAGTAAAGAACATGCCTACAGAATTTGTACTGGCAGCTACCCAAGAACTTGAACAGAAAATGAAATTCCAAAGTGCATGGAGTTGATCAGAAGACTTTTAAAGATTGCGAGAAGGAAGGGGGCAGTTACAACCATCGAAAAAATCACAAAGGCTAAGATCTTATACCGATTTGTGAGCTAGCTCTCTCGCAGCCATTGTTTTCCCTGTTCCTGGAGTGCCAAAGAAAAGCATGTTTCGATATGGTGCCGATGAGATTTTGTATTGGCAGTTACACTAGCCAACTGCTGAACAGAATTAAAAGATCTTTAAAAGTTTCAAAGCTTGAACAGAATGAAGAATTGAAAATATTCAACTAATTGACATAATTTATATACAAATAATTATCTGTGTAGAAAAATGCTTCACAAGACAAAAAAATAACTCCTGTAAAAGGTTAGTAATGTCTATAATTGTTCATCCCTCGATCTTCATTCACTAATTTGTCCTCACCAAACATGTAATCCTTTAATCGTTTCACATCCGACAATTTTACAGGTTTTACTATAAAATCCTCTGCACCTTCTTCCAAACATCTGCATACGCGATTTCAATTTACAATTTATAAAAACATTGAATGTAGTAGTAACACTTTCCCTTTTCTTTCTACTCCAGTTTCTTCATTCAAATTAAAAATAAAAGCAGAGATATTGTTTACTTATCGATCCGTGCCAAGACGTTTTCCGATGACATGATCACAACTGGCACCTCTCTAAAAGTAGATGATCCCTGAAAAACATACACGGAGGGATTTTTTTATTAATACATCAATTTAAATTCTTTTCATATGGAGTAAAAATTACTAATATGAAAACACACAAACCTTGATCTTTTTGAGCAACTCATAACGGGTCATTCCAGGCATACAGTAGTCTGTAATTATCATATCCACCTTCAGACCCTGAAACCAAACCCAGAGAAGAGAACAATCAAATTACTAATAATCTTTGATTGTAAGATTCAAAATGAATTTTAAAATTTTCAATTTATAAAAATCTTATCTTACTTACATCAAAACCAACAGAGCTCTTTTCTTCATCCAATCCTAAAAATTGCAGAGCCCTCCTTCCACTATCAACCGCAGTTACTGTAACCACAAAACATTTAGAAATGTTCTATACATATTCCCTTGCAATATATATATATAATATATAGATTGTTTTTTTTATAAAAAAAAACAGAGAGAGGAGAGAAAAATGAATATGAAAAAGCATGTTGTAGTAGTACCTTTGCAAGAGGTGATTTTGAGCAAGCGTTCAATCACCTTTCGATCAAAGAGACTATCATCCACAGCAAGAACGTGAACATCATGAGAATCTGACGGAGAAAATTCCGACCATCTTCTCCGGGAAAACACACCGTCTCTCGCCCTACCTCCGATTTCTCTAGCTCCGACAATTTGAATTTGATAAAACCATCTGGGTTATTTAACTCATCGAAAGGGTCCTCAGAAACCCTATTCAATCGAACATAATATGGGCTATCAGCTTGTTTAGCAATAGAATTAGCTCTAGAAGATACGTGGGCCGGTCCACTGGAGGCTCTCGGAGAGAGAAGGGAGCGAGACAGAACTCTATTCAGCCTAGGAGAAAGCTCGACGGTTGACGGCAGCTCCGGTGTCGGCGGAGGAGGTTCAGAGCGAGAGCGTTGGCGCTGCTTGAGGTAGAGTAGGAAGAAGTAGAAGAGAGCACAATGTATGACTGAAATTTTAGAAGAATTCTTCCTAGGGTTATATTTAGGGAAAAATTAGGGGAAAACATACCAAGCTTGAGAGAGAGAAGCAGAGGGACGGCGATGGTGGAAGAGAGGGACGGCGACGGGTAAGAGAGGCCACAGACGAGAGGCAAGAGGCTGAGGAGTGAGGAATCGAGATTTCAGATCTGGCACCCACTTAGCTCCATCGTAGAGAGAAAGTACCGATAGGAGAGAGAAGAAAGTATTGTCCTGTTTTAATTTCAAATTTTGGGCTTCCGTGTTTTTATCAATTGCTCCGTGTTTTTATATACATGATGTTTGTTTTTAAAAAACGTTATCTAATTAAAATTAAAAAAATATCCTTTTAAATAGATAACGTTTTTGCATATATATCTATAACGTTTTTTTTTAAAACGTTGTGAAAAAAAATACCACAACATTTTTATAAAAAACGTTGTGGTTTAAGCGTTGTTTATTTAGTAATTTGTAGTAGTGTGAAATTAGGGTTTCTAGAATCGGTTTCTAGGGTTTCTTATAATTCGCTAGGGTTTTCTAACCGAACGTTGACGTTCTTAATATATACTTAGGGTTTGTTACATATATCTTTTATCTGGTCAATCCTTGACCCTTAACCACATATTGTACACATACATAACCATATTTACAGAACATACTCCCTTATTCTCTTAATCATGAATAATTCACCTAAATCCTTCACAGAATTTTGAAATCCTCAAAATTCTATCTTAAAAATATCAAACGAATACACTTATTTTCTATCTAAGTTCAAATTTCGAACCTTAAATTAATAATTAAAAATATTCAAAATTCTCGAGTTGTCACAATTTTGACCCTAATTGCTAAATTAGCAATTTTAATTAGAAAATACTAATCCTAATTAGCAAGATTTAAATTATGATTAAGAAATTTTAATATAATTAGAAAAATTCTAATTATAATTTAGAAATATTAATTTTCTATTTTGAAAACCTAATTTGAAAATTCTAGATTTTATTTTTCTAAACTCTAAAGATTTTTCAAATCCTAAACCCTAATCCAAACCCTAAACCCTAAGGGTTTGACCATTTACTAGAATGCCATTAAAATTAAATTCTAAATGACCATTTTTCCCTTTGTTGAATAATTGAAGGAAACTTGCAAATCTAGCTAAAGGGGAATTGGTGACCAACTATATATCAGTCATGTGGCCTATATATCACAGCAATCAGCCGAAATTAGCAGCTTCTAGCATTGCATCAAGTCATTAGTAGATTAAAGAAAGAGAAATGGCCTCTTTATTTTTCATTTTGTCCAAGTCCCTTCTCTCTCTAGAAATTCGGGAGTTAGAGTGAGAGAGTAATATATACTAATTCAATATCAGTCCCTAACTTTACAAGATCATAATCAAAAGGCAGAAATCAAAAATCAAAGCCTCAAACGTATAAGAACCCTAATTTTAAAAATCTTATGATTTGATGTTAGATGTTGTAGTTTGTTGGTTAAAGATGTGATCTGGTTGATAGATCATAGATCTATAACACTTAGATGCACGAATCAAGCATTTTTAGTAATCTGGAAAAATGTCAAAAAGTGGCCTAACAGTCATATGTCAGAGGCCCTAGATCTTTCTCTGTTTTTGATATATGTTGTTTTATGTTATACATGTGTTCTATGTCATGGGGACTTTCATATGAAGCTAGAAACAAGGCCAAAGCATTAGTAGATTACGCGATCGATGATCGGTCAAAATCGTTATTGAAACACGACTTACAAAAATCTGGAAACCCGAAAACCCGAAAGTCTCGATGGTGATATTGCAGGCCATGATCTTGCTTTTCTGTTATGTTTTATGTCTTTTTATTATTATATATTTATAGACTGACATGTATACTACACGATCATACCTCTAGAATACTTATAGCTTACCTGGAATCATAGATAATCGTGGTCAAACTAGGTTGACCGAAATGGCTCATGAAGGTTTTCTGGAAAACCCAGATCTTCATCAGCCGAAATTTCTGACATAGTTTGACTAGCATGGATCTGGCATGTGTTATAATGTTAGACTGAAATGATAGCATTTTATTATACCCTGACACTTCTACTACAGTTTTGAATTCATAGATCACATAAACCAATCCTAGAATAAAAGATATAAGGATGCAAAGTAGGGACCCTCACACTGCTTGAGTTTCTGGAAAACCCAGAAACTCAAGAACACGTCTGACAGGTATTTCTAGAACATAGATCTTGTTGTGATGATGTTGTTTGGGCATGAAATCGGGTTGTAATCGTAGTATTGCATGTATTCTATAACATTAAAACAATATACAACCCTGATAACGTCCAGAACATGAAAATCTTTGTGGTCAAAGTAAGAACCTTGGTGTCTCGACATGAACGCCGCTCAAGAATGCGAAAGAACACCTATAGCGACGGGTCTGTCGCTATAGGGCCCATTAGCGACGGTTTTGAATAAATACGATTTTCTGGAAATTATTATTAAATAGAAAAAAATGGTTTTTAATTATTAAAAATACATAATAAAGTCCGAAAAATTATTTTAAAATGCCTAAAATAGTTTTAATTATTTTAAGTATATTTCATAAATATTTAATATTTTTGGAATATAAATGGTATTTAATTTATTTAATTATAATATTAAATAAATTATTTAAAAATAATTTAAATACATGAAAAATTATGAAAATAATAATATGTTATAATAAAATATTTTAAGTTATTTTCAAAGTGACTTTTAATATTTTGTGATGAATTTCATTAATTAATCATTATTAATGATAATTAGTTTATTTAATAAATATATTAAATAAATTATGGAAAAATAGAATAAATGATTTAAAAATTATATAAAAATGATTTAAGTGTTATACAAATAGTTTAAGTTATAAAATATAACTTTTGATATTTTGTCATGAAAATATTAATATTTTAATATTAATAGCGATTATCGGATAATGGATTTAATTGTTTAAAATCATATAAATATGATTTTAAGGTATTAAAAATACTTTGATATATTATAAGTATATTATAATATTATGACATGTATTTCATTAATATTTGATAATAAATAAATATTAATGACAAAAGAATTATGTGGTAATTAATTCATTTAAATACGATTTTAATGATTGAAAATTCATGATAAATTAAAATAATTATTTGAAAATTATTAGGAACTTATGAAAAATATTTTGACTGTTAATAAAATTATTTAGGTTAATTGCTAAGTGTTTAGACAGAGTTTAATTGAACTTAAACTCAAAATTTTGTCCGACTAGACCGTCGGGATGTTAAAACTTTGTCGAATTCAACTCGGACTTAAATAGTCTGACTTGATGCTAAGTTTTAAGTATTGAATAGACTTATAGGGTTATGTATTATGTGTTTAGGTTATTCTATGTATATATATATTATAGTATTATATTGCGATGATATTATTCTAATATTGGAGATCTATATTACTAATATTAGGTCTTCGGATAAAGCGATATAAATTGCGTAGCGATAATCAATGGTTCAAGCAAGTTTGTTTTTACTTAACTCAACTAAGAGTTGTTTCATACGGATAAGCTTATGGTTAATCATTTCTGGTTGCCATGAATTGTACTCTGTCCATATTGCATGTATAAGTCAGGTATAAAAGGTTGATCACCTTCATTACCAGTTGGTTCAGATATATTTGTTCATGTATAATACTTGTTCAGTCATAAATTTGTTCTTGCTAGTTCACAATTATATTGATGAATTATAGCCAGCTTATTATTTAGACTCTTTCAATCATGATATATCATTAAATTATTGAACTTAAACTTGTTGGGCAATCCTTATGCTTACCCTTGCTATATCATGTTAAAACATTGCAGATTAAGGCGAATGCGTCAGATACAAGGAAATGTCCAAGATAGTTCCAGCTTTAGTATACATGTGCAGCTAATTTGTAATAGTATAGTTTTTTAATAAGGATGTTATGTGTTAGATAGTTATGATTTGTGTATAAGTTAAGGTTACTCGACCTTGGAGAATAGTGTGTAAAGTTATTGTATAAACAATTTATGTTTATATCTTCCGCAAAAATAGTAATAGTGTTAGAATGATCAAACCGGATCCGCGGTGATTCGGGGCCTCGGATTTGGGGCCGTCACAGCGGTCCACACTATGAGATCGGCGAATTGGCACGGCCCACGCTGGCATGGCAGGAAGGGACTGGGGTTATAGCGCGCCCCGCGCTAGGGATTTGCATTGGGCAGCGTGGCCCGCGCTATGGGGTCAGTGACATCATGGCTCTATTTTCCTTCTTCAACCTGCAAATCATCTAGAAATGAAGTCAAAATTCTATGAAAACTACATATTTAAACTAGATTATAAACTACAATATAAAGAAAAATAAAAAGAGAAAGAGAAAGAGTTTAGAGCTTGGGTTGCCTCCCAAGTAGCGCTAGTTTTAACTTCGTAAGCCCGACAGTGCCTCTTGTATCATTGTACATCGGCGAGGTTAATGTTGACGACATCCCAATTTGAATCACCACCCCAATAATGTTTTAACCGTTGACAATTGACCTTGAACGTCTCCAATGGATTTCGACTGTAGAGTTCGACGACGCCATGTGGGAAAACTATTTTGATGGTGAATGGTCCCAACTACCTTGACTTAAGTTTGCTTGGGAACAACCTCAATCATGAGTTAAACAGCAGTACTGATTGCCCTGGCTCGAACGTTCGGTGCATGATTTTCTTATCGTGCCATTTCTTGACCTTCTGTTTGTATAGTTTCAAGTTATCGTTAGCTTGAAGACGGAATTCATCGAGCTCGTTTAACTAAAGTAATCTGTTTTCCCCTACAGCTGCTTGATCGAAGTTCAATTTTTGAATAGCCCAGTAGTCCTTGTGATGTAACTCCACAGGCAAGTGACATGCTTTCTTGTATAGTAATTGGTATGGTGATATACCAATCGATGTTTTATACGCAGTCCGGTAAGCCCATAGTGCATCGTCCAACCAGAGGGACCAATCCTTTCGATTCGGGTTTACCACTTTTTCCAAGATTCTCTTCACCTCCCTGTTCAAAACCTCAACTTGCCCACTTGTTTGGGGATGATACGCTATAGCTACCTTATGGTTCACTCTATACTTTGCCAAGAGAGCTGTAAACGATTTGTTGCAGAAGTGACTACCTTCATCACTTATGATAGCTCTCGGCGTGCCAAACCTCGTAAAAATATTCTTTTGCAAAAATTTGAGAACCACCTTGGCATCGTTAGTCGGGAGTGCCACGACTTCCACCCACTTTGATACATAGTCCGCCGTAAGCAAAATGTACTGATTGTTGAATGAGGAAGGGAATGGCCCCATGAAATTAATGCCCCATACATCAAAAATCTCAACTTCTAAAATAGTTTGAAGTGACATCTAATTCCTTTTTTATATGTTGCCCACCCGTTGACATCAATCACAAGTTTTAACAAATTGATGGGCGTCTTTGAATAATGTAGGCCAATACAACCCGGCTTGAAGCACTTTTGCCGTTGTTCTCTCGCTACTATAGTGTCCCCTATATGCCGATGAGTGGCATTCCTGTAGTATGTTATGCACTTCAATGTAGGGGAAACACCTTCTAGTCATCTTGTCAGTGCACTATTTGAATAGGTACGGCTCATCCCACATATACCACTTGACGTCACGAAGAAACTTCTTTTTCTGTTGTCGTGTAAGATCAGGGGGAAGCATGTTGCTCACTAGATAATTCGCGAAGTCCCCGTACCATGGAAATTCTGCATTTAACCCAAACAGTTGCTCATCCGGGAATGACTCATTGATTACAAATCTATCTTCTTCCCGTTTACCCTGATTTTCCAGCCTTGACAAATGATCGGTGACTTGGTTCTCCGTCCCCTTTCTATCCTTTATTTCTAAATCAAACTCTTGTAAAAGGAGAATCCCTCGGATAAGGCGTGGTTTAGCATCTTTTTTGAAATTAAGTACCGAATGGCCGAGTGATCTGTATAAACTACTACCTTTGTCCCGATCAAGTACGCCCAAAATTTGTCGAACGCATACACCACTGCAAGTAATTCCTTTTCCGTAGTTTTGTAATTCATTTGAGTCTCCGTGAGTGTCTTACTTTTATAATATATGGCGTGAAATACCTTCTCTCGGCGTTTACCCAAAATAGCCCCAACAACATAGTCGCTTGCATCACATATTAAGTCGAAGGGAATTAACCAATCCAGCGCAACGATTACTGGAGCTGTGGTCAATTTCTTCTTTAACAACTCGAATGCCAATTTACACTCTTCGTCAAACTTGAAAACTGAATCCTTCTATAAAAGACTGCACAAAGGTTTTGCAATTTTAGAGAAGTCCTTTATAAATCTTCTGTAAAATCCGGCATGTCCCAAGAAACTTCGAATTCCCTTAACTGAGCTTGGTGGAGGAAGTTTTCAATTGTTTCCAGCTTTGCCTTATCAACCTCTAATCCTTGAATCGAGACCTTGTGACCCAAAATTATGCGTTCCTCAACCATGAAGTGGCATTTTTCCCAATTAAGTACAAGATTTGTGTCTTTGCATCGTTGTAACACCATCTCCAGATTCTCTAGGCAAGCATCAAAATTGTCACCATAGACCAAAAAGTCGTCCATGAATACTTCAACGTTTTTCTCCACCATATTTGAGAAAATTGCCATCATACACCGTTGGAAGGTAGCGGGTGCATTACACAAACCGAACGACATTCTACTGAATGCGAATGTGCCGTATTATGGACACGTGAAAGTAGTCTTCTCTTGATCTTCAGGAGCAATGATGATCTAATTATAACCCGAATATCCATCCAATAAGTAGTAGTACGCATGTCCCGCTAATATGTCCAACATTTGATCGATAAAGGGCAAAGGAAAGTGAACTTTGTGGGTCTCCTTATTCAACTTCCTGTAGTCCATGTAAACCCTCCAACCAGTCACTGTCCTAGTCAGAATTAGCTCGTTGTCATTATTCTGTACCACAGTCATTCCTCCATTTTTTGGCACACGCTGAACTGGACTAACCCACTTACTGTCGGAAATTGGGTAGATGATACCAGCATCCAACAATTTCATAATTTCTTTCTTTACAACTTCCTTCATGATTGGGTGGAGTCGTCGTTGTTGCTCCACCATTGGTTTTGCATCGTCTTCCATCAAAATTTTGTGCATGCAAAAAGATGGGTTGATTCCCTTAATATCTGCGATTGTCCATCCTATAGCCGATTTATGTTCCCTAAGCACCCTCATCAACCTTTCTTCTTGCAAATCGTTAAGTGCAACAGAAATAATAACAGGTAAAGAATTTGAATTGCCTAAATACGCATACCTGAGGTGTTTAGGTAGTGTTTTAAGTTCAAGAGTCGGTGGCTCCTCCAATGACGGTTTCATTCTGATTGTTGATCTTTCCTCCATGTGCAATGGTTCAAATGGCGCTCTAAATCTGCTGACTCGTGGCAGGGAGTCTAGCATATGCAAGTAGTCCGCAAATTTCGGAGCATATGATTCTTCATCTCCCAATAAAGTCGTTTCCAATGGATCGTTAACAAACTCTTTCCCATGTCTTTGCTGACTATTTGATCAATGATATCCATCCGGAAACACTCCTCTTCATCCGTAGGAAATTTCATGGCTTTGAAAACGTTAAACTTAACTTCTTGATCTTGGACCCTCATCGTTAGTTCACCTTTTTGTACGTCGATGAATGTCCTACCCGTAGCCAAAAATGGTCTCCCTAGGATAATCAGGATGTTCTTATCTTCCTCAAAATCTAGAATGATGAAATCCACGGGGAATATAAACTTGTCAACCTTGACCAATATGTCCTCTACAATGCCTCGCAGGTACGGGACTGACCTATCCGCCAACTGTAATGAGATGTTTGTAGGCTTTGGAGCTGGCAGACCCAATTCTGTGTAAACTGATAAAGGCATGAGGTTCACACTCGCCCACAAATCAAATAAGAACTTAATGAAAGCCATATTCCCGATCGTGCATGGAATGGTGAAAATCCCCGGATCTTTCAACTTTGGTGGCAATTTTCGACGTAAAACCGCACTACACTCCTATATTAAAGCCACTGTCTCAAAATCTTCCAATTTCTTTTTCCTGGACAAGATCCCTTTCATGAATTTTGCATAATTTGGCATCTGCTCTAGGGCTTCTGCAAACGGGATGTTAATCTGAAGTTTCTTAAAAACTTCCAAAAATTTCGCAAACTGCTTATCTAATTTTTACTTTTGGACTCTCTACTGAAACGACGGTGGAGGATAAACAATTGTCTTATCATCTAACTTTGTTTTCTCAATCTGCATATTCTCACCCTATTTTTCTTCAACCACCTTGTTGTCATTAATTTTATCATCCGAGATAGCTGAATTTTCTGCATCTTTCCCATCCAAATGTTTTCCACTTCTCAAGGTGATTGCCTGACACCGTTCATGATTTCCCTTTGGATTTCTTTCGGTGTCACTCGGTAGAGTCCCTTGTGGTCTGTTGTTCAATGCTAAGGCAATTTGTCCCATCTGGTTTTCCAAATTCTTGATGGCCATTGATTGGTTTTTCATCGCTGCATCATTACTTGTGATATACTTTGACAACTACTCCTCTAAATCTGATTTCCTCTCTTGATGTTGAACTGGTTGTTGTTGATTCTGAAATCCAGGGGGATACGATGGTCGTGGAGTTTGTTGATTCTGATTATTATTCCACGACAAATTCGGATGATTCCTATTCCCCTGATGATATACATTCTGATATGTATTCTGAGGAATTCTGTTGTAGCTACTCATGAATTGTATAGACTCTGGGTTGATTGCGCATTGATCCGTTGAATGTTCACTCATGCACAACTCACAAATAATTTCAACTTGTTGTGTCTGTCCCCTGACCAAATGTTGAACTTCTTAGAGAGTGCTGAAATCTGTGTTGTTATTGTTGTCACTCCATCTACCTCTAACACTCTAACGACTGTAGGTTATGTCATTCTTGCCGTGGGCCACTGATAGTTGTTAGCAGCCATCGTCTCTATCAATTGATATGCCTCCTCATAGTTCTTTGCAATAAAATCTCCCCCCCGACGCTGCATCGATACTGGTCCTGAGATTTCCATGTAGTCCGTTGTAAAATGTATTCATCTGCAACCACTTAGGCAATCTGTGATGTGGGCATTTTCTGAGCAATTCTTTGTATCTCTCCAATGCCTCGTACAATGACTCCCCATGTTGCTGATCAAACATGGTAATCTCATTCCTCATCTTTGCAATTTTCACTGGTGGGAAAAATTTAGCGAGGAATTTCTGAGCCAGGTCATCCCATGTCGTTATCGAACCCGCTGGTAGAGAGTGTAACAAACTCTTTGCCTTGTCCCGCAGAGTGAATGGGAACAAGCGAAGTCTAACTGCCTCATCTGACACCCCATTGTACTTGAAAGTGTCGCAAATTTCCAAA
Organism: Panax quinquefolius; assembly: GCA_020205615.1. NCBI lineage: Eukaryota > Viridiplantae > Streptophyta > Magnoliopsida > Apiales > Araliaceae > Panax > Panax quinquefolius. Next base: position 700,866 of record JAINUW010000177.1, on the reverse strand, counting down.
AAACTTATCAAATGCTTGTTAGGATCGTCATTTGTGAGCCCCCCCCAAACTGAACTGAGTTCTGTATCATCTGAATAGTCCCAGGCTTAATCTCGAAGGTATTCGCAGCTATAGCAGACCTGGTGATACTCGATTGCAGCTCAGTCACCTTAGGTGTTGCAAAATCCGTCAACGCTTTCTGGTCTTCGGCAGCCATTGCTTCTTCTTTGTCAGAGTTTTCGAATTCGTCCCTTGTTTCCTTGATCCACTTACTTAACCTCTGAAACCTTCTCTCAATGTCTTCCTCAAAAGGATGCAAGTCTAGATTTTTGGATCGAGTTTGCATAAACCAACATCAAAAACCTGAAATAAGAAGAACAAAACAAAAACAAAAAGTGTTTAAGTAAAACTGGACTAATTAAAATGATATTGCAAAATAATAAAGTCTATATTAAAGTCCCCGACAACGGCGCCAAAAATTTGTTGGGTAAAATCTAAGTACGCACATCACGCAATTATACGTGGTCAACAAGTAATATAATAGTAAGTATAGTATCGTTCCCTCAGAGACTCAACAAGAAATTAACTTCACAATTACCAATTTTTTATTAATCCTAATTTTATTAAACTAATCAAATTCCAGTTTATAGTAAAAATAATAAAAATATAAAAAATCAAATCAAAATCAACAAACCCTAAAACTAAATTTTCAAACAAATATTGGAGAATTAGGCTTACAACTTCACTCTAAGCATCACTCTGTTTATTATACCTTATTCCAGTTTAATTCTCTATCCCAGTTTATTAATCAAGAACACATAAGTAGTACTAACCACCTCTTGATGTACTAATACCGTATTAACCCAAATCCACAATTAAGATAGAATTGTGTTAAAAACCTTTATCAACTAACTCACTATATCTCTATGTAAATTACACTTAAAGAAGGTTTAAGTTCAAGTTCTTCATATGATTACATGCGATGTCAAGCATATCCCTACCCTAACATACATCAAGATTCTATTCATTCACATAAATCAAGAACACATGCTATATTAATTAAGTCTAGATTCATATTTCATTCCTCGAATTCATACAAATCCACATAAAATTGTTGATCAGACAATTCATAAATTCAAGCTCAAATTAATATAGATAAATTGCATAATAGCTTATTAAACTGAAAACCAAAGATTATATCATCATCGTTCCACTTAAAGATCCATTATACGCCTAAGAAGTAATTTAGTTCATAACTAATGAATAAAATACTGAATAAATAAAAGAAAACATCATCCCAATTACACAATTTGAAATAAAAGGAGAATAGTAATACACCGCCCTTCTCGCCCTTCAAATCTGAAATATTCGTGAAATTATTCTTCTTCTTCGTTCCTCCAAGCTCTTGCCTTTCAATCTCGTTCTCGAAGTGTGTCAGCCTGTCTCCCACTTTTTCCAATACTTAACATAAAAATGGCCTCAACTCAGCTTCATACCACCAATCCTAATCCAACTCTAACTCATCACATAGAAAGTCAAATAGAAATCTAAATCCTTTTCAACACCAACAAGTCATTAGTCAAAGACTCCCACAAAATGAAATAACAACCATCCCACAATCCTATTATGATCATATTACATAAAGAATTAATAGCTCCCACAATGCCCATCTTCCAGCATATAATTACTTACTGCCCAGAACAGATGTCGACATAGCGCGCCTCGCGCTAAACATTGCTCTCTAACAGCGCGGCCAGCGACTACTGCACCAGGAGAAGTCCACGCACTAGTGCGCCTCATGCTACTCTACTAAACATCATAGCGCGGTCCACGCTAGGCGTCTATAACGACCAAAATTGCTCGAAAATCCTTCCAATGATAGCAAATTGATACGCATACTGAATATCCTACAATAAGCACAAAACCCATCAAAAGTAACATAAAAGAAACCAAAAACTAACAAGATAACAAGCTAAATGAATGCAAATCAAAGGTTAAAAACCTACTCATCACTATACTGTAATTATTTTTTTCACATGTATAAAACTATTGAGTAACATGATTGTACTATTGATTCACATGATGTACTATTAGGGAAGGTGGTGCAAGTTTGATAATACCTACAGGACTAAATTAAAAATGAAGGAAAAGATGAAGGTATTATACTGTAATGTTTCGAGCCCCAAAATGTACAATTATCGAAACTATATTTTCCTATAAATATAAGCTCATTCTTCCTTCATTCTCACCAATTCACTAAGACTCACAAGAGCAATTATAAAGAGATAATCTATAGAGAGAAAGAAGAAAAGTAGTCTGCTACTTCACTATTCCAGTATCCAGTCTTCTTCTGAGGTAAGGGGTATTATTTCTTTCATATTCATGAAGAGAGTTATTTTCTTTCAATACTCGTAAGGGTTGTTATTCCATTCTTTATTATTCTGTTGGAGTAACCTATCTACGCGGACTACCACATGCATGGTGAAATTCTTCTGTTATTCTAATATTTTTTATTTTGTTAGAATAACCTGTCTACGCGGACTACCGCATGCATGGTAAAATTCTTCTATTTTTTCATTCTTTATTATTCTGTTGGCATAACCTGTCTACGCGGACTACCGCATGCATGGTGAATGACCCTTCGTATTCATTCTTTATTAAATTATATAAATGATCTGTTTGCGTGGATTACCACATTGCGGATGAAAATCCATTTTCAGTTTCGTATATTCTATTATACTCGTATGAGATATCCTTTCTTTTGTACTCGTCATGGAATATCGTTTTCTTTTGTATTTTCCTTTTACGAGTACTATTCACAAAGTACTATTCACGAGTACTATTCACAAAGTACTATTCATAAAGTACTTGTCGACGTCGAGATTTTTAGATGTCCCTTTCCGTTACTTGTTCTTTGGTGTTCTCATTTTAGGTGAGATTTGTTTGAAAAAACAAGTGAAAAAGGTCCGACATGTATAATGTCGACGATTTATTATTATAAGAGTCGCCATTGGTTTTTAAATGGTTGTACCAACACAACCGAGAAAAAGGTTTGCATATTGACCCGATGATGTGACATCTTTCTTGGTCGAATTGAAACCAAAGATTCATTAGGGTCTGGGGACTTGGTTATGCGGAGGGAAGGTGTAAGGCACCACCCGACATCCGTGTTACCACGGTGACCGCCTCTTTTCAAAAATCTATTATCTGAATGTGTGTGTGTGTGTTGGAAAATGTGCTGTTTATTTGGAAGTAGTGCGAGGCCTCGTTCGCACCTATATACACAGGGTTTGAATTTATGTAAAAATTCAATTTTAAGCAAGATATGGCAGTGATGTTTTATAAAAGAGGTTTTTTAAACCCTGATGCTCAATAGTAATTGAGACCTTTTACACTCCCATTTTATTAAGTGTTCGGCTTGATTGATTTTATTTTACAGATATGAGGCATCCATACGAAAATACGAAAATAATGTACAAAATAATGCCGACTTCCTCGTGGGTATGGAAACCATCTGAGGAAATTCAGACATCTCAGAATAATTTACAAGCTACTTACAGCTGAAAATGTCCATCACGGAAACCGAATCTAGATCCAATAGGTTGAATCTGTGATCACATGATTCCTAGGCGCATACGATACCAATTAATTTGTATGAAAGCGATGGCGGTATATATATAAAAGATGTAAATATATATATATACGACATGATCACCACCACACGAAGCACCTCCATGGGGGATCGAAAATGTAAATAAAGCTGTAAAAGATATCAACCACCACGGAGGAAACTCCAGGCGGGACAAAATATAAATAAAGCTGTAAAGCTATCAACCACCATGAAGGAAACTCTAGGCGGGACAAAATGTAAATAAAGCTGTACAAAGAAATCAACTTCCACGAAGTGAACTCCAGGCAGGACGAAACGTAAAGAAAGCTGTAAAAGCGATCAACCACAACGAAGTGAACTCTGTGTGGGACAAATATATATATATATATATATATATATATATATATATATATAAAGCAATAAATGCACTGAATATAAAATCGTGCTCATCGAGCGAGTTCGATAACAGATTCATATATATGTATATATATATATATATATATATATATATATATATATATATATATATATATATATATAAAAGCCTTGGCTCATGTAAAATCCGGCTCCGAGCACAGTCAAACCACACAGTTAATATATATAAGTATATATATATATATATATATATTAAAGCGATGGCGCTCGGGCATCAAGTTCAGGCTCATCGAACAAAGTTCGACACACGGTTCATATATATATAAATATATATAATCAAATAAACACTCCAGACCGAAGTCTAGGCTCAATCGAGGCATAACTCGATAATGTTAGTCAATATATATAAATATATATTTATAATATTTATGTACATACAAACTGAAATAAAACCATGGACCGAAGTCCGGGCAAACGCACGCAGCATGACTCGCAACGTGAAGAAGGGTGTGTACAAAGATGAAGAGAAAGGCTTTAAAGTATGTGAGAAGGCTTACAGTTGACTGCCAAAGAAGACTTCTATATCTTTAAAGTGGGTAAACACTGGCTTTTGTAGGTACAAAAGTAGCTATATATGAGCTCACAGGTGTTTAAAATGAGAAAGTACACTGTATGGGGTGAGTGCAAAGCAAATTGGGCAGGGCTTCCTCGCTTTTTTCTCTTACAAATATGGCCACCCCAATCCCTCTATTTATAGAGGGAGGGAGCCGCCTTCGGCTCAGCAGTAGGTGTACTTGCGGTTGCCCGGGGTGCCCCGGGCAGTGTGGGTCCCATCGTGTCAAAGTACGTACACTCGAACAACGCGATGTTCGCTCGGTTGTTCATAACTTTCAATCCGGGAGTCCGATGGAAGCGTTCCATACCATTTCGGAAAGAAATTTCCAAGAGCTACACAATGACATAGGATTTGCCCATTTTTGATTCCAGGAAGATGGGTCCATGACCGAAATGGCATTCCCGGGTTTTTGTCAAGTAGTCCGTTGAGCCGTTTTGCGTAGTTTGCGCTTGAAAGTTAAGATATTGTTCTCGTGGGACTTCTATTGTAGTAATTAGAGTTGAAATGATTTGATTTCATGTGAGTTGAAGTTGAGCTGGTAAAATGACCATTTTGCCCCTCTCGGGGTTATCTCCTATTTTTGCGTACTTGTAGCAGTCTTTTTTAGGGTTATCTCTGAGGTTGACCTGATGTTGACTCTGAGTGTCCTCAAGGTTATCTCTAAGGTTGGATTGACCTCCTGGGGCTATCTCCAGGCTTTGATCTTGATCCCCGGGGCTATCTCCGGGGTTGAAACTGATTTTCCCGGGGTTATCTCCGGGTTTGGAAACTATTTTCCCGGGGTTATCTCCGGGGTTGGAAACTGGATCTCCTGTGGCTATCTCAGAGGTTAAAATCGATGTTGTGATCCTTCAGGGTTATCTCTAGAGTGTGAAAAAGACGCTTTTGCCCTCCTGCATGGTTAGTAACAGGCAAAGAAAATTTTGAGTGTTTACAATACTATTCACAAAGTACAATTCATGAAGTGCTATTCACGGGGTACTATTTATAGGGTATTATTCACCCGAGTACTATTCACCCGGAGTACTATTCATGATAAAAATTGATTTCTTTTCGGTCCAAATCATTTTTGATACAATATCATTCTTGAATTTTACTCCACAAAGCAGTATCATATTGACAAATTTGATCATTATTGAATTCTTGATAAATTAAATTATAAATCTTTAAAAAAAATTCATTTGTTTTCTTTTAATTGAATTCTTATATCATTGTCATCATCATCATGCTTATATTATGATGAAAGTCATCTTTAGCTTACGTGCATAAATGGACTGTTGATTGGTATGATTATGATCATGGATCATTTGGTATAATCATGATCCGTAATGTTATAAATAATGTTGTAAAAGTCTTCATTGGCCCGTAGTGCATTGATGGACATTATTGGTATGATTATGACCAGGTATTATTTAGTATAATCATGACCATTGATGATTACATGAATATCCTTGGCCCATAGTGCAGGGATGATTCGGTGATGTGGTTTATTTATTAAGCTAAGTCTCAGCGATAAAGTTGATGAAAAACTTTTTAAATCATAGAAGATAGCAGATATCATGCTCTACTTGACTCTTCTAATGGATTGCTTGTTCCGCTGTAGTTATTGATCTAAAACTTGTTGTCTATTATATTTTATCCGTTGTTATACTGTTGAAGGCTAAGGATAATTTATTATGCATTATCTTAGTCATAATATTTCATACTAGGCTAGTTGAGCTCACCCTTTTCTTTCACCGTTCTCTTCAGGAAATGAGAATATATAGTTGGGACTAGTCAGGGAATGGAGTAATGGTTCGAGATGTTGGCTATAGTAGTCCTCACTATTCTTATAAAATAGTATGATAATAAATGTAATGAGGACTTCATTTGAGTTTGAATACTGTCTATGAGACAATATTCGTGTAAAAGCTCTAAGCTACGCTGTTGTCGTATTGTATAAAAGAAGTTTGTATTTGATTTATGTACCATGTATTTGGCGACTCAAAATGGGTGAGTTATACCTATTTTGGGGGCGTCACAGTTGGTATCAAAGCTTAGGAATATGATCCCTGATTAAGATGTGAGGCTAGAACTAGGAGGAGAGAGACATGTAATTCCTTCGCTAGTATGACCTACTTAAGTTTATTTGTTATTTAATTGGTCGGTCAGAATATATGGATAATATGTGGCATGTCAATTAACCTTACTTTGAAACTATATTCTAGAATGACATCAGAAATACAGGAGATGAGAAATGGGAAAATCATGATAGAGAGAAAATAACCGGGAAGGTACAATCTGAAAAGAAAGCAAGGTATTCTCATCTCTTCGAACTACCAGGAACTTAAATTTCGAGGGCTAAATTTTATAAGGAGGGGAGATTGTAAGACCCCAAAATTTACGAAATGAAAGTATTCAATTTTCTAATAATTATTATTCTATTTTGTAAATGGATAAATTGATAAAAGGTTAAAGTTAAGGGTGATATTTGAAAATTTTGCAAAGTAAGCAAGTTGATATAAAATATTCGTTTGGTCAAGGAATTTTCTTTTTGACAGGGAATATTCGTATGACGGCACAATCATTGGTGGACCTTACAACGGAAGTATTGTTGTAGTTAGAAAATGACAAAAATATCTTTTTATAAAAATAACGGCAACAGTTTTACCGTTAAACTGTTAAAATACTCGGTGGTAAAAGTACAATAATACGTGTGGTTGCATAGTAGCACACGATATTGATTATTGATGCTTACGTGAGAAGTTACTCAGTTATACTCAATTATTGCTATAGTAATTGCTGCATAATATCTCTCATATTATTGATTCAATTATTATCACAGTATCATCTGCATAATATTTTATATTATTAAATCAATAATTGAGACGACAAAGTTATTCATATTATTATTTGCAATATTGATGATGTCTAGAAAGTTCTGTCGAGGAGAGGTTTGGTCACCTAATTACGCGCCAATAGGAAAAAATCCTTATCGGAAAGCCCCCTCTTTCCTGGGAATGATCTGGTTGTTAAATATTGTGAGTTATAATATTAATAATGAATAAGTTCGTGTTGATTAAAGATGAAATTGATATTTCCATTATGTTGGGATTATTAGTGTTAGTGGAAATCGACATATATTCCAATAATAATTGATGTGTGGTGGTTATATTGACCAATCGGGTAAATAATCAGATAAATGAGCAATTAATTGCTATTAATTCAAATGCTTATAACTATTTGTTCACATGTGTGTACTATTGATTCACATGCATGTACTATTAGGGGAGGTGGTGCAAAATTGATAATACTTGCATGACTAAATTTAAAATGGAGGTATAGATGAAGGTACTATACTATAATTATGTGACGCTCCCAAAATAGGTATACATCACCCATTCTGAGTCGCCAAATACATGGTACTGAATACAAATACAAACTTAATTATATCACATGAGCTGTGAGTTTTAATACGAATATTGTCTTCTAGACAGTATTCAAACTCAAAATAAGTCCTCAATACATTTATTATCACACTATTTCACAGAATAGTGAGGACTACTAATGCTACCATCTGGACCGTCACTTCGTTCCCCGACTAGTCCCAATTATATTCTAATTTCCTGAAGAGAACAATGAAAGAAAACGGTGAGCTCAACTAGCTCAGTAAGAAATATTATGACTAAGATAATGCAGAATAAATTATCGTTAGCCTTCAACATTGTTAAACTGATAAAATATAATAAACATCAAGTTTAACTGTGACAGCCCCAAATCTTAGTACTTCAATTACACGGGATTGGTGTTCACTGTACAAATATCATCTATCTATCTACCCATAATAAATGCAAGCCATACAATAGATAGAATAAAATCTTCCCCTTAAGGGTTACAACATCTGAATAATAATAATACAATCCCAGGTTAAACTAACCTTAAACATCTGTGCGAAATCATAAATAAATAAGTCTTAACAACATAATTAACTCAAGTCTTAAACATAAATACGTCATCTAATAAAATAACAAGTCTTCATCACTTGCTAACTTTGCCATTGCCCTTACTAGTGGAAGGTTCATCAGTTCTTTCGTTCTTAAATGCAATGTTATTATTAAGCAAGAGTGAGCACTATTGCCCACAAGTATAATAATGAAATAATAGTATAATAACATGCGAGAGAAATAATAACTTCTGAAAGAAAAGCTCAACTTTTGAATCAAGAATGAATAGCAAGAATCAAAAGATTTTTGAGGGTCATAAGACCTTGAACTATGTCATAGGTTATCAAGTGTTATACTTGAAACCTTTAACGATACTATAAGACTATGGACCTTTCTTCTCGTACTTAGGGGAATCAAATTTCTTAGTACCATACCGTCATGTCATAATATCTTAACGCTAACGCATAAGTAAATCCCTTTGCAGGGTTGTTCATCTCAGTTTGACATTCGAGTCCGCACCAAAGGAAGTTTGGTTTGGATAATTCAATAAGGGTTCTGAAATTTAGAACATTCATCAACTAAGGACTAGTTGAATCAATAAAGTTCACTAGTCTAATAAGGTTCAACAATAATGATATTCAATTTGAATAATAATCTCAAGAAGTATACAATAGAACAATTATTGTATAACTGAATCATGCTTTGAAAAGATAATCAATCTTTAATATAACATTTGAACTTGAATAATAGAATTGATAATTTACTCGAGGTAAATAATAAACTTGAACAATAATGACAAGTAGGGTTAGGAAACTTGCCTCGTGCGTAGATTACACTTTAACTAAGCATGTTCTTTGAATTAAATCCTACATACCATTCACATTCACAATACCAGTTAATTATAACTTAACTAATCATCATAAACTCTTTCTCTTTGTCTACTTTAATTATTGACTATACTTAGTTAATTTATCACATTTATTGTCACATAATATCACTTCATGAATAATAATCTAATTATGTATTCAATAATTCAATCCACATGTAATTATGTTATTTACATGTTATACAATTATTTTATCATCACATTATTCTTCTAACATGTTTACATGTTCATTACATTAAACCACTAACACATTGTTAGACTTAAACATTTTAAAAATCTCATTCTTGAACTTTCTGGAGAGTGGCAGCCATACGCCATCATTATATCATGATCTTGGCCATTGGCGGACATTAGCGGCTGCTATGGCCGGCTATTTGATGGCTCGAGTTATGGCTTTGGCGCTAAGGTGGCTTCTGGCACATGACTTGATTCTGGAGTTGGCGTTGGCGAGACTCCGAGACTCGAACTTCGATTTCGATTCGAACACAGAGTTCAGCAAAAAGGACACTAAATAATCATTAATTTCACTAAACTAACATACCCACATGTTCATAATTCATTTATAAACATAACCCAACATTTATATACTAACATTAACCAATTTAAACACTTAATAACAGATTTAAGGCATGTGAATTTCACTGACTTTGATGTTCGTAAAGGTTTTGAAAATAATACATGAAAATTGACACTACGGATTCGTTATAACACCGAATCCGTTTATTTAAACTTTGGTCTCTTCGTATCAACATGCATAACAACATACGAGTGTAAAATTTAGGGATAATATACGATCAATACATAAAATATCACGTATAAGGCCATAAGGCCAAAACCCATACTCTGTAATTTTGCAGATACTATATACGACATGTTTTCATGAATTTGATGATATGGAATCATGCAATATATATATATATAATATATATAATTATATACATACTAATACATCCATACTAATACATCCACAACTCATAAACATAACTCCTTTCTCAATTACAGAGGTTTTACAGAAAACTTGAAAGGCAATTTCTAAAAACTTAAACAACGTATCTTTTAAAATTTGGGAAGGAGGAGATTACCCTGAGTATAAGGTATAGATTAGAAGACTCATATGTTTTCTTAAATTCTCCTCTTTCAATCTTTTTCACAGTATCTTAATTCTCTTTAACAATTCTCAATATTTCTTAGACTTAGGAAATAATGAAGAAAGAAAAAAAGAAGACGTCGATATAAGAACTGACGCATTGTGGTCAGTTATCCAATCATGGGTAACTGATCCCAACTCCCAATAAGGCCTTGTTTGGCTAGAAAGAAAAGGTTTTAAAATCATTTAATTTAGTAAAAGCTTTATAATATAGTTTAATTAATGTCACACCCACTTGCACAATAAATCAAATATCTTATTTAATATAAATAAAATATAATAACTTCTCATAAATTCACATAGTCATATATTTAATTTTCTCATTAATAAAAAATGTCTAATTATTAACTCTCTAATTAATAATTAAATTAATTAAATAACATCATGCTTAATTAAATAATTCATTTAATTCAACAAGCTTACATAATTACATACTTGAATAATGATTATTCTCCACATTAATTTAATAAATGTAACACATATTTAAATTAATCTACCACATTTGCATCAAATAATTATTTAATCCAATAATTAATTCATCGTAAAATATTTATTTAATTCAATAAATATTAAAATTAAATTACAAAATTCTCGTTCGTCACATCTTTCCCCCCTTAAAAGGATTCTGTCCCCAGAATCACGACTCAATAAATTCGACCCGTTATATTCTCCCCCCCCCTTACAAAGATTCTGTCCCCAGAATCGCTTACAAATAATTAAGTAAATAATTGAGGGTAATTCTTCATCATATTCTCTTCGAGTTCCAACGTAGCTTCTTCAGTGTTGTGGTTCCTCCAAATTACCTTAACAGAAGGTATGACTTTATTTTTGAGAACTTGTTCTTTTTGGTCGACAATTTGGACAAGAATTTCTTCGTAAGATAAGTCTTTCTCAAAATGTAGGGGTTCATGTTAGATTACATGCTTGTAATCGGCTTTGTATGGTCGTAATATAGAAACGTGGAAAACGTTGTGGACATTCTCGAGTGCTGGAGGTAAGGCTACCTCATTTAAACTTCTCCGATTCTTCTCGATTACTTGAAAGGGTCCAATGAATCTTGGGCTCAATTTCCCTTTTTTCCTAACTCGATTTTCCCTTCCGTGGAGACCTTCAAGAAAACATAATTACCCCGATTCAAACTCGATATTTTTATGATGTGGATCAACAGATTTCTTCCGCTCGATCTTGAGTCGCTACCAGTCGTGCTTGGATCACTTTGACTATTTCTGCCGTCTGCTGTACCAATTCTTGCCCTAGCAATTGTCTTTCACCAACTTCATCCCAATAAAGCGGAGTTTTGCACTTTCTGCCATATAACGCTTCGTAAGGCGGCATGCCAATACTAGTGTGATAACTGTTGTTGTTGCCGAACTCTACTAACAGTAGGTGATCATCCCAATTTCCTTTAAAGTCCATCACACAGGCTCTTAGCATATCTTCTAACGTTTGAATTGTTATCTCGCTCATCCATCTGCATGCTTTTTAGGTGATAAGTTGTACTCATTCGCAATTGCGTACCCATGCATTCTTGAAGACGTTTCCAGAAATTTGTTGTGAAGCGCGGATCCCTATCTGAAACAATTGATACCGGAACTCCGTGCCTCGAAATAATCTCTTTTACGTATAGCCTTGCCAACTGATCCAAGTTGAATCTGATTTTGATAAGAAGGAAGTGTACGGATTTCGTCAGTCGGTCAACGATAACCCATACTGCGTCGTAGCCTTTCTGAGTCGTCGGAAGGCCAACCACGGAGTCCATTGTAATATGTTCCCATTTCCATTCTGGGATCTCTAACAGTTGTAGCAATCCACTCGATCTCTGATGTTCCGCCTTCACTTTCTGACAGGTCAGACACTTGGCAACACATTATACAACATCACATTTCAAATTCGGCCACCAGAAATGTTGTCTAAGATCTTGGTACATCTTGGTACTACCAGGGTGAATCGAATATCATGAACTATGAGCCTCGCTCAAAATATCTTCCTTAATCTCTTATACTGGCGGTACCCAAATTATACTCTCAAATCTCAGTATTCCTTCCTTATCCATCTTAAATCTTGGTTCTGTTCCTTCAGATATCTTCTTTGTCACCTTTTTACATTCTTCGTCCTGAAGCTAAGCCTCCTTAACTTTATCTAGTAGGGTAGTGCCAGATTGCATCTGAAATAGCTTCTCATCAATTTCCATAGGATACTTCACCTCTAACTCTAGTTTCTCCATTTCTGAAATTAGCTCTTCCTGAGCAGTCAACATAGTCTATTTCTCACGACCCTTTCTACTTAAGGCGTCGGCAACTACATTTGCTTTCCCCGGATGGTATAAAATCTCACAGTCGTAATCCTTAATTAATTCCAACCATCTTCTTTGACGATATTCAAATCCTTACGTGTAAAAATATATTTCGGACTCTCGTGGTCCGTATATATTTTTCACTTCTCCGCGTATAGATAGTGCCTCCAAATTTTTAGAGCAAAAACAACTACAACTAACTCCAAATCATGGGTCGGGTAACCCTTCTCGTAATCCTTCAACTGTCGTGATGCATACGCAATGACTCTCCCATTTTGCATAAGCACACAACCAAGTCCTTTATGCGACGCATCGCTAAAAACAACAAAATTTCTTGTATCATCCGGAAGGGATAACACAGGTGCCGTACTCAATCTCTTCTTTAATTCTTGAAAGCTCTCCTCACACTTCTCCGTCCAAACAAATTTCACAGCTTTACAAGTTAAATTCGTTAACGGAGTTGCGATCTTGGAAAAGTCTTGTATGAACTTTCTATAATATCCCGCCAATCCAAGAAAACTTCTTACTTCCGATGGCATTCTCGGCTAATCCCAGTTAACCACGGCTTCTACTTTGGATGGATCTACTGAAATTCCGTTTTTATCGATCACGTGACCAAGAAATTGTACTCGCTCGATCCAGAATTCGCATTTCGAAAATTTAGCGTACAACTTCTCCCTTCTCAATACTTCCAATGTTAACCTCAAATGTTCTTCGTGTTCTTCTTTGGTTTTGGAATATACCAAAATATCATCTATAAATACCACTACGAACTTGTCTAAAAATGGTTTGAATACACCATTCATTAGTCCCATAAATGCTGCAGGAGCATTCGTAAGACCAAACGACATTACTAAAAATTCAGAAGGGTATCCATATTGCGTTAACACCGCCTTTCTTGATACATCCTCCGGTCTCACCTTCAATTGATGATAACCGCTTCTCAAGTCTATCTTGAAAAAGTATCTTGCTCCCTTCAGTTGATCAAATAGGTCGTCGATCTTCGGTAATGGATATCTGTTCTTAATCGTGACCTTATTCAGTTCTTTGTAGTCAATGCAAAGCCGCATCGATCCATTCTTCTTTTTCACAAACAACATCGGCGCTCCCCACGGCGATATGCTCGGTTGAATGTACTTCTTGTCCAATAATTCTTGTAGTTGTACCATTAATTCTTTCATCTCTACCGGTGCCATTCGGTATGGTGCCTTCGATATTTGAGCAGTTCCGGGCGCCAAATCGATCACAAAATCTACTTCTCTATCTGGTGGAAGTCCTGGTAAATCGTCTGAAATACGTCGATTTAAATCCTCATAATCCAGATCTCTTCTACCTTTGGATTCTCTTTTCGATCGTCGACTATGTAAGCTAAAGTATCCTATACACCTTGTCTTAATAACTTCCCTGGTCGCATCATCATCATTAGACAACTCGCTTGTCTAGGCGACTTCATACCATAAAAACAACCTTTGACTTTGAGTCATAAGGTTAATACGCTTCTTTTGGCAATCAATTACAATTCGTAATTGAATAACCACCCATTCCCAATATAACGTCGAATTCCCCAAGTCGAATAGGGATAAGATCTACGTTCATGATATTACCCTTAATATCCACTCTACAGTTCTTAAACACGTATTTAACAGGAATTATCTCTCTATTCGCAATTTCTATATTCATGGGATATTCCTACTCATCCATAAGCAAATCTAAACTATTAGCAAAGTCTTCCGATATAAAGGAACAAGTAGCACCCAAATCAAATAAAATATAAGCATTAATTTCATTGATCGGAATGATACCTGACACCACATCACGAGACTGGATTGCATCCTGCACCGTCATATTGAAAGTTCTGGCGGTTGGTCAGTTTGTTGCAGGTGGTCCGGTGATGGTTAAGGTATTTCCACTGTTATTTCCACGGTTACCTCCTGGTACTGCTCCTTCTGGTCCCTTCTTAGGGAAGTCTCTTGCTAGATGATCTTTCGAACCACAGTTGAAACAAGCAACCTTCTTTGGGTTTGGACAGTTCGGTGCTATGTGGCCTTCCTGACCACAATTGTAACACACTCTTTTTCCTTTCATACAAACTCCCAGATGGGCTTTCCCGCAAGTCGGGCATGCTTCGATTCTTTTCTTCTGATTACCTTGTTGATTCCCCAATGATGAGCAGTCGTTCCACCTTTTCTTCTGATTGAAATTTCCACCTCCTGTGCCACTTCCACTGGCCTTGTTATTAATTTCACCTTCACTCTTCTTCTTCTTCTGATCTTGATTGTACTTGGTCACCGCATCGCTCCCACCTTCAGCGAGGATGGCCTTTTCCAGTACTCCGGCAAATGTGTTTATCTGAAACATTGAAACTTTACTGTAAACCCAAGGCTTTAAACCTTGCTAGAATCTTCTCGTCAGTGTGTACTTGGTACGGGGCAAACCTTGCCAACTCATCGAATTTAGCCGCATAGTCAGGTACGCTCATGTTTCCCTGCTTCAGTTCTAGAAATTGAACCTCCATTTGATTCTGCGAACTAGTTGGGAAGTACATTTCAAAGAACATTTCTTTAAAACTCTCCCACGTAATTACACCTTCACCTCCTCACACTTTGTTTACTTGCCTCCAGTAGCTAGCCTCAGACTTTAGCATAAACGTTGCAAAAGAGGTCTTCTGGTCTTCTCTAACCCTAGCAACGTCGAAAACCTTCTCCATCTCCATAACCTATGTTTGAGCCTCGATCGGGTTCCTAGAACCTTTAAACTCTGGCGGTCCCACCGCCTTGAAATCTTTAAACGTTGTGCTTGGTGGAGCTTGCGGTTGGTTATTCATGGCTCCAGTCAGTAAGTTAACCAACTGCTGCACGGGATTAGCGTTGGCATTATTGTTATTATTGGTTGACTCTTCCTGAGCCGGTTGACATTGTTGTCTTCTCCTTGGCGGCATTTTTCTGTTAAATAAACGCTTATTAGAACTTTATTTATTTCTCTAAATATTTAAGGCATTACTCAACAATTTAACATTTCACTTAACACATTATCTCAAACAACTTGATATATATTCATTCAAATCAAAGTTTTACATTAAACGATAGCATAACTGCTATTTACATCAACTATCCTGGAATAAAGAATTCACAGGATTTAAAATATTAACATATTCCTTCGTTCATAACCACATCTGAATTTACATATTAAAACTAACTAAGTCTTTCACATAATTAAACGGATTCTATTCCTGTCTATCAAGGTGCTGAATAGCCTTGCCACGCTCCTCATTCATGATACGAGACATCGTCCTGCGATCCAGCATATACGATGGAAGTCCTTCGAACTGAATGGGGTACCTCAAAACTCGATCTTGGGCCTCATCCATTGCATAATTAAATGTAGAGTATGTCTCTTCAAGCTTTGCCTTCTTTGCACGACTATCATCTTCTGCACGATCATCTAGACGTGATTCTCTTACCCATCCCTCTTCTGCTATGTTAAGTCTTTCGGAGGTTTCCTTCAGTTCCTTCTTCAGCTTTTCTATCTCCTCGGTCTTATCTTTAGTTTGACCCTTCTCATGGACCAAATCCCATTCTACATTTGCCAGTCGAGAGTGAAGAGTCGAAATCTCCCTCTCCTTCTCCCCTAGAGTAATATCTCAATAACCGCCGGTCAAATCCTCGGACTCGCCTCAGAACTCCACGTTACTACGGTCATAACGTGTCATACATCTCAAAGATCAACTGTGTACCGTGGTAACTCCTCTTCTTCCTCTTCCTCTTCCTCATCAAATTCCTCCTCGTGATCGGGCCTCAGTTCATGCTCCCGACCAACAACGGTGATCAATGGAGATGACTCCCTCTGTACCAGCTGTTCTCTAACGACATGGATGTCTTGGGGTTCCTCCTCTGTAGGTACTATAGGTACACGGGGTTCTTCCTCCCCAGCTTGTCTAGCTTCTCCAATATTCGACATCCTGACAACAAAATTTTAAATTTTAGTTACTAAGTCGTACTATCTAATGCATACTTTAACACATAAACACATAAAGTATTTTATTATCTTTAATGAATTACAAAAAATCATTTCTTAGAACTCGATAAGAGTTTTCCATTACTATCTTCTTCTATAAGGCTACTACCTAAGGTTGTTCCCCACCTAAGGTTCATAACCTCATACTTTGATACCAACTTGTGACACCCCCAAATCATGTACTTCAATTCCACGAGATTGGTGTTCATCAGACAAATATCATCTATCTATCTACCCATAATAAATGCAAACCATGCAATAGATAGAATAAAATCTTCTCCTTAAGGGTTAACAACATCCTAATAATAATAATACAATCCTTAACTCAAGTTAAACTAACCTTAAATATCAAATCTTCATCATTTGGAATCATAAATAATAAGTCTTACAAATAAGTCTTAACAACATAATTAACTCAAGTCTTAAACATAAATACATCATCTAATAAAATAACAAGTCTTCCTCACTTAACTAACTTTGCCCTAAGACTTAATCCTAGTGGAAAGGTTCATCATTTATAAGACTCTTTCTTCGTTTTTAATCACAATGTTATTATTTAACGCTAAGAGTGAACACTATTGCCCACAAGTATAATAATGAAATAACGGTATAAATTTAGAATGTTCATCGCCCCAAAAAGTTCACTAGGTATAGAACACCCAATTCCGAGTCGTATACATCACCCATTCGAAAGTACATGGTACGTAAACAACTACAACTTTATTAATACAACATAAAAATCAAGAGTTTAAATACAAATATTATCATCTAGACAATATCCACACTCAAATAAGTCCTTAGTCACAATTATTGATACATTATTTTACAAAAATGGTGAGGACTACTAAACAACTCTTCTAGAACCATCATTCCACACCCCGACTAGTACTGCTATATTCTCGCCTCCCGAGAAAAAAAATGGAACAACAAGGAAAAGGGTGAGCTCAACTAGCCAAAGAAGAATAATATTATGACTAAGATAATATAAAACAAATTATCGTTATTCTTCAACAGGAAAAAATCTAATAGAATACAATAGACAACAAGTTTTAAATCAATCTTCGCAATGAAAATAATAATTCATTAGAAAAGTTAAGTAGAGAATGCAAACTACTATCTTCTATATATGAATTTAAAAGTTCATCGCTCATCTTTTATCCTCGTAACATCAATAAATATATATCTCGAATCAAATATTCATCTTTGCACTACAGTGCCAAAGATATTCATCACCGGTCATGTTCATCTAAACACATGTTCATCTTTGCATTACTACCAAAGATATTCATCATAAAATCATTCATCTTTGCACTACGGGCCAAAGATATTAAGTTATATCATCATTTAAGACCGGGGATGATGAAAATATTTTAAAGAAAATGAATCCAAAGGAAACAAAAGAATAAATATTAAGGATTAAGTATTTTTTGTTTTCCATGTCCAAAATACCTTATAAATAATCATAGCGGTGTAAAATTCAAGAATGATCAAAACATGGATACAATCAAAGCTAGTATCCATAATAGATATTTTGGACAAAAAAGAAAAATTTAATTTTTCGTGAATAGTGTTGTATACGTGAATAGTAACAGATACGTGAATAGATAGAAATTTCCAAAAAAAAAGATAGAAATTTCACAAAAAAAATCATCATCCTTCGTGAATAGTATTCGTGAATAGTAACTCATGAATAGTAACTCATGAATAGTAACTCGTGAAAAGTAACTCATGAATAGTAACCCCGATATGAAAAAGTTCCAAATTTGATAAAAAATTCCAACCAATATTTCGGCATAATGATATTGAAGAAATAATATCATTTTTTTTAAAAATAATATCTCTTACCTCGTAAAGATCAAGATTTCTAAATTTGAAACACCTGATATAAGCTATGACTTGAACTTACACCGTATAGCAGCAAAGACTCTCAAAGTATTAAAATACTCACAAGAATACGCCGATATATATAGAGAGAAGAGAGAAACTGTAGTTTTGGTGTGATTTTCAATTCTAACCTAAGCACCTTATTTATTGGAAAATGCTTAGAACACCAAAGTAGAAAATTTAATAATATTAATATATATATTATAAAATTTTCTACGCACTCATACTAGAATCTGATTTCCATCAAACTCTTAACACACATTCTACAAAAGTACAAAAACTTTTTCTAACTAAAAATAATTAAAACTTCCAAAAATCAATTATTCCTAATTACTAACTTCAATAATTCATAATAAATAGCCTTTTATCGTAAAATTCGAATCTTGCGAATTTGTATAGGAAATTCAATTCTCTACAACTTTGCAGTAAGAAAGTTCTTCTAAATTCCAAACCGAAATTGGCCAAAAAATCCATAAACCAAGCGATTTTACAAGCTATAATAAAATTTCACCAAGAAATGGGCCCACGACATGTTTAACATGTTTTAGTATTTATTGCAACAAAATACTCTTCCTCCTCATATACTCATATATACCCACATTCATTGTAAAAATATCATCATTATTATATTATAATAATATAATAAAATATTATTTTATCGAAAAGATAAAATATAAATTTCAATTTTCAACAATTGTCACTTTAAAAATTTTCTCCATCTATATCCACATAAAATGAATATTTTCCTCATCATATAAATCAATAATTAATTATTCACAAATAATATTACGTAATCACAATATCGACAACCAGCGCCTCCCAAGAAAGAGGGGCTTTCCAATAAAAATTTCTCCTTACTAATACAAGAATTAGGTGACCAAACCTCTCCTTAGATGTAACTTTCTAGACATTGCCAATAATGTTATCTAATAATATTATTCAGATAATATGAATTATTGCTTTGATAATGAAAAATACGTGTGAGTGACAATTATCAAACAACAATAATATAAAATATCAACGCAACAATTATTAAATCAATAAAATAAAATACCGAATAAAGAATTACCGTAACAATTATTGAGTAGTGCCTTCACGTAAGAATCACTAATTGGTGCAATACTGCGTGCTATTAGCAACAACGCGTATTCATCGTGTTTTAACCAATTTAGTATTCCAACAAAGATAATTCTGTAATAACTACGCTGGTATTTATAAACAACTTATACTTGTCGTTTTCTTCCTCCAATCGCTTTCCATTATGAGGCCCACAAAAGAGTGCGCCTTCGTACAAATATTCCCCGACAGCAAGAATATTCTACGACCAAACGAATATTCCCCGACAACAATGAATATTTTATAACCACCGCTTATTTTAAAATATTTATGATTTTACCAATAACTAACCACATTAATCAATTCAACCCTTACTATTTCAAAATAATAAATAGAGGAAATTTAATTTCATTTATAATAAGTTGGGGTCTTACAATAATAACATGCGAGAGAAATAATAACTTTTGAAATAAAAGCTCAACTTTTGAATCAAGAATGAATAGAAAGAATCAAAAGATTTTTGAGGGTCATAAGACCTTGAACTATGTCCTAGGTTATCAAGGGTTATACTTGAAACCTTTAACAGTCATAAGACTATGGACCTTTCTTCTCGTAGTTAGGGGATCATTAGTACATCATTTATCTTAACGCTAACGCATAAGTAAATCCCTTTGCAGGGTTGTTCATCTCAGTTTGACATTCGAGTCCACACCAAAGGAAGTTTGGTTTGGATAATTTAATAAGGGTTCTAAAATTTAGAACGTTCATCAACTAAGGACTAGTTGAATCAATAAAGTTCACTAGTCTAATAAGGTTCAACAATAATGATATTCAATTTGAATAATAATCTCAAGAAGTATACAATAGAACAATTATTGTATAACTAAATCATGCTTTGAAAAGATAATCAATCTTTAATATAACATTTGAACTTGAATAATAGAATTGATAATTTACTCGAGATGAATAATAAACTTGAATAATAATGACAAGTAAGGTTAGGAAACTTGCCTCGTGCATAGATTACACTTTAACTAAGCACGTTCTTTGAATTAAATCCTACATACCATTCACATTCACAATACCAGTTAATTATAACTTAACTAATCATCATAAACTCTTTCTCTTTGTCTACTT
Organism: Panax quinquefolius; assembly: GCA_020205615.1. Classification (NCBI taxonomy): domain Eukaryota; kingdom Viridiplantae; phylum Streptophyta; class Magnoliopsida; order Apiales; family Araliaceae; genus Panax; species Panax quinquefolius. Next base: position 679,946 of record JAINUW010000177.1, on the reverse strand, counting down.
TAATTATTGACTATACTTAGTCAATTTATCACATTTATTGTCACATAATATCACTTCATGAATAATAATCTAATTATGTATTTAATAATTCAATCCACATGTAATTATGTTATTGACATGTTATACAATTATTTTATCATCACATTATTCTTTTAACATGTTTACATGTTCATTACATTAAATCACTAACACATTTTTAGAATTAAACATTTTAAAAATCTCATTCTTGAACTTTCTGGAGAGTGGTATTGCATGCACACATCATTATATACATGATCTTCACAATACATGCATAATGATGGCTTATGACGGACACTTAGCGTTGGCGCCAATGGCCATACCAAGTGGTTCGAGTCATGGCGTCATGGCATGCGGTATATGTATTGCTGGCAGGACTTCGATTCGAGTTATGCGTCATGGCATGAGACTCAGACTTCGATTCCCATTCACAAGAACACGAGTTCAAATAAAAGGACACTAAATAATAATTAATTTCCCTAAATTAACATACCCACATGTTAATAATTCATGTATAAACATAACCCAACATTTATATACTAACATTAATCAATTTAAACACTTAATAACAGATTTAAGGCATGTTAATTTCATTGACTTTGATGTTCATGAAGGTTTTGAAAATAATACATGAAAATTGACACTACGGATTCGTTATAACACCGAATCCGTTTATTTAAACTTTGGTCTCTTCGTATCAACATGCATAACAACATACGAGTGTAAAATTTAGGGATAATATACGATCAATGCATAAAATATCACGTATAAGGCCATAAGGCCAAAACCCATACTCTGTAATTTTGCAGATACTATATACGACATGTTTTCATGAATTTGATGATATGGAATCATGTAATATATATATAAAATACGAATTGATACATACTAATACATCCACAACTCATAAACATAACTCCTTTCTTAATTACAAAGGTTTTAGAGAAAACGTGAAAGCCAATTTCTAAAAACTTAAACAACGTAACTTTAAAAATTTGGGAAGGAGGAGATTACCCTGAGTATAAGGTATAGATTAGAAGACTCAGATTTTTTCTTAAATTCTCCTCTTTCAATCTCTTTCACAGTATCTTAATTCTCTCTGACAATTCTCAACTCTCTCTCTGAATATTTCTCAGACTTAGGCAATAATGAAGAAAGAACAAAAGAAGACGTCGATATAAGAACTGACGCGTTGTGGTCAGTTATCCAATCATGGGTAACTGATCCCAACTCCCAATAAGGCCTTGTTTGGCTAGAAAGAAAAGGTTTTAAAATCATTTAATTTAATAAAAGCTTTATAATATAGTTTAATTAATGTCACACCCACTTACACAATAAATCAAATATCTTATTTAATATAAATAAAATATAATAACTTCTCATAAATTCACATAGTCATATATTTAATTTTCTCATTAATAAAAAATGTCCAATTATTAACTCTCTAATTAATAATTAAATTAATTAAATAACATCATGCTTAATTAAATAATTCATTTAATTCAACAAGCTCACATAATTACATACTTGAATAATGATTATTCTCCACATTAATTTAATATATGTAACACATATAATTAAATTAATCTACCATATTTGCATCAAATAATTATTTAATCCAATAATTAAATCATTGTAAAATATTTATTTAATTCAATAAATATTAAAATTAAATTACAAAATTCTCGTTCGTCACATTAACTGTAGCGGAACAAGCAATCTATTAGAAGAGTCAAGTAGAACATGAAATCTACTATCTTCTATGATTGAAAAAGTTTTTCATCAACTTTATCGCTGAGAATCAGCTTAATAAATAATCCACATCATCGAATCACCCCTGCATTACGGCCAAGAATATTCTTTAGTATCACGGCCACAAATTATCCATGCACTACGGGCCAAGCATATTCGTGTATTCATCAATGGTAATGATCATGCCAACAATTGTCCATCAATGCACTACGGGCCAATGAGGACTTTTAACACATCATTTATAACATTACGGTCATGATTATACCGAATAATCTTTGTTCATAATCATACCAAGTTCATCTATGCACTACGGGCCAAAGATGACTTTCATAACAATATAAGCATGAGGATGATGACAATGATATAAGAATTCAATTAAATGAAAGTAAATGATAAATTTTAAAGATTTATAATTTAATTTATCTAGAATTCAATAATGTCCAAATTGTTAACATGATATTGCTTTGTGGAGTAAAATTCAAAAATAATATTATATCAAAAATGATTTGGACCGAAGAGAAATGAAAATTTGTCATGAATAGTACCCCCGGGTGAATAGTAAATGTGAATAGTAAATTCGGGAATAGTAACTCCGTGAATAGTACCATGGCATGAAAAAGTTAAAACTTATCAAGAATGCTCGGAATAATATTTTCATGAAAAGATACTGGATGAAGCGCAAATATCAAGGATATTCTACTAATTTCATGGAGTATAGAAGCCAAAACTTTAACAAAATGAGTATAGAATTCAAAATCTGAAACGAAATAATATTACTTACATACTACAGAGTATGGAAGAAAATATTATTTCATACGAATATTGAACAAAAATAACATCCCTTACCTTGAAAAGAAGAGTATTGCAACTGGTATAGCGGAGATATTCTTTAAGAAAACTTTCACTGTTTTCTATGCTCAAAGTTTTCTTAAACTCTAAAGAAATACGCTCAATATTATAGAAGAAGAATTTTCTGATTCTGGTGTGATTTTCAATTATAACTAAGCATCTTTTTTATAGAAGAATGAAAAGGATATTATTTGAATTTAGAAAATCACAGGATGCACAGTAAATATTCGACGAATTCATGGGCGAACGAATTCGTCTAATACTTTTAAAATTGAGTAAAATACAGTGACACCCCCTCTAGATAATCATAACAACACTCACCTCCCCTCCAATTTCTTAAGTAACAGTTAATACCCCTACAAGTTTTTAGGGTTGACTAAATAGATAAAGTTACATATTTACCCTTGTATTTTATCAAATTTTAATTATTAAATAATATATATATACATATATGTGTGTTTGTATATTTGTAATTAAAAATATCTCATTTAAATTGTTGGTAACTTATAAAAAACTAATTTAGTTTAATTAACACATATTTTTTGGATAAGTGAAACAAATATTAAAAAATTTAAATTAAATTATTAATGAAGCTATTCTAATTAGAGTGATTGAGTATATTGATAGTTTAGTTTTGGTGCTTAACAAAAAAAAATATTATTTGAATTTTTAGTTTCATATTATAATATTTATATGTTAACTTTTATTGAGTATATATAAAAATTAGGATGTTTATGATTTTGATTACATTTTTTAGTATACGATTGATTTATTTTTATGCAATGTTAAATAAAAAAATATAATTGTATTTATTACTACATCTATCTTGTAAAAAAATTCTTTTAATATATATATTTTTTTGAGTAACAACATTTGTCATTTTTATGTAAATTAATAATTATGTTTAAGTGTGGCTTATGTTTAGTTTAATATATAAGAAAAATAATTAATATAATTTTTAATACTTTTTTATATGAGTAATAAGATTCGTTTAAATTGTAATAATAAGTTTGTTTTACGTAAATTTTAATATTTAAAAAAATTATTATTATTTTATTATGCGTTAATTTGTAATTTTATGGGTATTAACATTATACTTTTTACATACAAAAAAAATATATTTGAATATATATCACGTAAATTTTAATATTTGAGAAATTTAATTAGTAATAATTATATGACTTTATTTTCCTCGATAAAATGAATATTTATTATTTTTTTGACTTTTATGTTATTTATTGCACAATTTCATAATTTAATTAATTAGATCAAGTAAAGTAAAAATTATGATTATTTTATTAAGTTAATTTGTAATTTTTATGGGTATTAACATTATACTTTTTAATTACAAAAAATATATTTGAATATATATCACGTAAATTTTAATATTAAAGAAATTTAATTAGTAAAAATTGTATAACTTTATTTTTCCTCGATAAAATGAATATTTACTATTTTTTTGACTTTTATGTTATATTTTGCACAATTTCATAATTTAAATAATTAGATCAAGTAAAGTAAATTTTATGATATAAAAAATTATATTTAGTGGAGAAATTAAACATTATAACTTGAAGGGTGTATTAGACATTATATTAAAAATATTTTTAAATATTAGTTGGTCAACCACACTAGGGGTAGTGAATGTTACATATTATAGACTAGAGAGGTATTGACTGTTATTTGAAAAACTAGAAGGGTGGTGAGTGTTATTATGATTATCTACAGGGGGTGTCAATGTATTTTACTCTTTAAAATTTTGATTTTACTATTCACTAATGTGCACTAAAATATTCTAATAAAATAAAATTTTTAAATAAAATATAATATATTCTATTTATAATCAAATAAAACAAAACTTATAATTTTTATATATATATATATATATATATATAATTACCTCCCTGATACGTAAACCTGCCCCCCCCCCATTTCCATTTTTCTTCCACATGTGGCCCCACCTTTTTTATATTAAATAATTTTCTACAGATTATTATAAAAAATGGGTAAATGGGGGTCCATAAAATAAGCAAAATTTATAACAAATACTTCATAAAAATCCCTTCAATATTTTTAACAACCTTTATTCATATTATTATAACTCGCAATATTAACAACCAGATCGTTCCTAGGAAAGAGGAGGCTTTCCAATAAGGATTTCTCCCTATTGGCGCGCAATTAGGTGACCAAACCCATTTCCTCGACCGAACTTTCTAGACATTGTTAATTATGCATATAATAATTAGAATAACTTGTCATCTCAATTATTGATTTAATAATATATAAAATATTAACAATAATTGAATCAAATAACGTGAGATACTATGCAGTAATTACTGTAGCAATAATTGAGTAAAACTGAGTGACTTCTCACGTAAGCATCGATAATCAAAATTGTGTGCTACTATGCAACAACGCGTATTATTGTACTTTTAACACCGGGTATTTCAACAGTTAACGGTAAAACTTCTGCCGTTATTTTTATAAAAATATATTTGTGTCGTTTTCTCATTCCGACAATAATTCTGTTGTAGGGTCCACACATGATTTTGCCGTCGTACGAATATTCTATGTTAAAATGAACATTCCCCGACCAATCGAATATAATATAACAACATGCGTACTTTGTAAATTTATAAATATTACCCATAACTATAAAATTATATCAAATTTACTCCTTAATATTCAAAAATGATATTTATAGAAAATTCATTATTATTCATAAAAGTTGGGGTCTTACAACCTCCCCTTCTTATGAAATTTTGCCCTTGAAATTACGGTACATACCTAGTATGATGAATAGGTGAGGATACCTTGATTTCATTTCAGATTCTAACTCCCAGGTCATTTTCTCAACATCGTGGTTTCTCCACAAAACTTTGACTTGAGGTATAACTTTGGAGCATAGAATATATTCCTTCTTATCCACAATTTTAACAAGTACCTCTTCATACGTTAAATCTTCCGCTATATCTCCCGGTTCCAACTCAATAATGTGGTTCGGGTCTTCCACATATTTACGTAACATGATATGTGAAAAACGTTATAAACACGAGACATACTTGGCGGTAAAGCGAGTCTATAAGCCACAGTTCCTACTCGGTCAAGGATTTCAAATGGACCAATGAATCGAGGATTGAGCTTTCCTCTCTTTCCAAATCTCGTAACTCCCTTCCATGGAGCAACACGTAACAACATATGTTCTCCAACATTGAATTCCACGTCCTTCCGATGAAGATCAGCATAACTCTTTTGAAGATCTTGTGAGATTTTTATACATTGTCGGATCATTTTAATCTTTTCTGTTGTCATGCGTACCAATTCCGGTCACAACAACGTTGCTTCACCCACCTCGTCCCAGCATACTAGAGAACGACACTTTCTTCCATACAACGCCTCAAATGGAGCCATGTCGTTACTTGCTTGATAATTGTTGTTATAAGAGAATTCCACTAATGGCAAGAACTTGTCCCAACTTCCCTTGAAGTCAAGGACAAAGAGTCTTAATAGATCTTCAAGAGTTTGAATAGTCCTCTCTGACTGTCCATCCATTTGAGGATGATATATCGAACTAAATCGTAAATCTGTGCCCATAGCTTTTTGCAAACTAACCCAAAATTGTGAAGTGAATCTTATGTCTTGATCAGAAACTATGGATACTGGCATACCATGCAGTATTACAATCTCATTTACGTACATACGAGCAAGACGTTCAAGTGTATAAGTTTCTCGTATAGGTAAGAAATGAGCAGATTTGGTCAATCTATCAACAATGACCCAAATTGCATCTATGCCTTGAGAAACCTTGGGAAGACTAGTAACGAAATCCATGGTAATATGCTCCCACTTCCATTCTGGTACTTCAAGTGGTTGCAATGGACCTTTTGGCACTTGATGCTCCGCCTTGACATGTTGACAAGTTAAACACCTTGAGATAAACTCCGCGATCTCTCTCTTCATATTGCTCCACCAAAATGTATGTCGAAGATCACATAACATTTTGGTACTCCCATGATGGATTGTAAATGGTGTGTTGTGCCCCTCAATCATGATTTTATACTTTAAATCAGGGTCGTTAGGAACACAAAGTCTGGACTTGACTCTAAGTATTCCTTCTTCATCGATTCTTGTTTCCGAGATAACACCTTCTTGCACTTTCTTCTTCATACGCATCAGCTCGAGGATTGTATCTTGAGCAACTTTAACTTTATCGATTAAAGTCGGCTCAACTCGTATATTTGCCATTATCACATTGGTCCTTGGAGTCTTTAACTCTATCTCCATCCTTTGCAAGTCATATAAAATGGGCCTTTGCGTTGACAATATCACACTCGTACCTGCATATGATCTTCTACTCAATGCGTTAGCTACCAAGTTTGTTTTTCCAAGATGGTATTGAATGGTATGATCATAATCTTTCAACAGTTCAAGCCAATGACATTGCCGCATGTTTAGTTCCTTTTGGGTGAAGAAATATTTGAGGCTTTTATGATCCGTATAGATCTCCACTTTCTCCCCATACAGGTAATGCCTCCAAATTTTAAGTGTGAAGACAACAACTGCCAACTCTAGATCATGAGTAGGATAATTCTTCTCATATTCTTTGAGTTGTCGAGAGGCATAGGCTATGACTTTTCCATGTTGCATGAGAACACATCCTAACCCTTTGCCTGAAGCATCACTGTAGATGACAAATCCCTCCGAGCCAGATGGTATTGTTAGAACAGGTGCTAAAATGAGTCTCCTCGTGAGTTCTTGAAAACTCTTCTCACATTCCTCACTCCAACCGAATTTTGTATCTTTCTGAGTCAGCTGAGTTAATGGAGTAGCGATTCGATAAAATCCTTCCATTAATCTCTGATAATAACCAGCTAATCCGAGAAAGCTACGTACTTCGGTCACTGACTTAGGTTTCTCCGAGCTTTGAATTGCTTTAATCTTTGCCAGGTCAACAGATATTCCATGATTTGATATCACGTGCCCAAGGAATGCAACTTCCTCAAGCTAGAACTCACATTTCTTCAACTTGGCATAAAGCTTGTTTTCACGAAGCTTTTGGAGTATCAGCTGTTAGGTTTGTAATATTTAAGAACGCAATCAAATTGCATAAATAAGCGGAAACGTGTAAAATCAGAGTTTAAAAATTTACAAACCATATACCCGGATCACCCTTTATGCATAATTATTAATTAAACAAAAAGAAAGAACAAGAATCATACCCTTGAAGATCCGAGCTTCCTTAGGTACAAGTTCACCTCCAATCCTTTTCGCGTTCAACTTGAATCCACCGGTTTGGTTCCTTCCTTTGATCAACGTTAGCCACCCAAGTGTTTGGCCTCTAGAGGTGATCCACCAAGGAAGAAGAAGGATTTAAGAAGATGGGTGGTTGGCAAACCCTAGTTTTTCTATCTCTATAGAAAAAGAGCGTACTCTCCAACAATTGGAATAACGTATCTCTGATATCTGATATAAGACTCCTCTTATAAAGATATCAAGTAACCCTATTAAAATAAGGTATTTTTAATTAAACTCTTTTAATTAAATGGGCTCCCTAATCTTATTAGGGATAATTAATTAAACTCCTTTAATTAATTTTCCCTCCTAATCCTATTAGGAATAAATGAGAGTACTTATATTAAATTAATTCCTAAACTCTTTTAGAAATTAAAATAATAATAATTGTAATAATATTAATAAGACTCCTCTTATTAATTTATATTTAATATTTCTAAAATATTAAATAATAAATATTAAGCTATTTAATTTATTCTATCACCATAGATTAAATTAAATATACTTAACATATTATTACGATTATGCCATTAACTTCTTAAATAATTATTCTTCCTTTTATGGTGTGACCCTTTAGGTTCTCCATATTAAACCTAGGTTGTGAATAAATCAATTAGGACAATTCTAATCTTATTTAAATAAATAAATTAAACAATTAATTTATTTAAATAAATAATATTTATTCTACAATAGGGATAAGCCTCCCTAGCGATCAACGACTTTCTAGATAATATAGATTTCAACATTAATCATAAAAGAACCTTTGAGTAAATAGTTACCGTACAATTCAATCCTTCCACCATACAATGTCCCAATTAAATATAAGACATGGAATTACTGTCAAGTCTTATTTTATTTAATTATATGTATTTCGACTCTTAAATGCACAACTCCAAATAATGCAAATTAGAAACTTCTTTCTAATTTCATTCTGCCTTGGCCAAGGACTACTGGGTTGTCATTTATCGAATCACATAGGACATTTCTCTTCTTTTAATAAAAGTGGTAGATTCTTTATTGATCATACATTATCTCCATGTACAACTTATTATACCCAAGCATACCCTTTGATATACCCTAAGGGTCTTAAGGAATAAGTCAAAGTATAACTCATCATACACAAGATACTATGATGATCTCAAGTCCAAGGATCACTTGTACAACTATCACTACAGGAATTCCTATTGACAGGCAAGTAAAACTCCATTAGGTATTCCTTAGCGAGCCATGTTCAGTGAACTTATTCTCTAATAAGCACCTACATACTTGCTTTAGTGTCTCCACACAAATGATCATGAGATCAATCATCCTCATCCAATGAGCAAGCAACGTATGTACCAATCTATCCGGATTCACTAATCCCCAATTTAGTAATCCAATGATTGGGAACTATTTTAGTTTTAAGCTTTCTAAGAATTTAGATCTCATTAGAATGATCATCATCATTATTCTAAAAGCATTGCTTAAAACTATGGGTTTATCACATATTATAAAACAGCATCATGTAGATAATTAAAAGCCTTTAATAAATTAATACTTTTATTAATAAATGAATAAGATTGTTACAAAGTATATGCTTTATCATCAAACATGATTGGCTTGTGTGTATACTACTACTTTCAATCTCCCACTTGCACTAAAGCCAATCGTCATGGTATCTCATACTCTTCTTCTCTAAGTGACGATTATCCTGTTTGTTGGATAAGCTTTAGTTAATGGATATGTAATGTTGTTCATGAGAGTCCACTATCTCTATTGTGATTTCCCATCTTTCAATGATTCTAATAATCAAATGAAAGTGCCACAACACATGTTTAGATTCAAGATGAGACTTAGGAACTATTTCTAGTTTTGTAATGAACTTTTAATCCAAACAATCAACTTGCAGCTTCATTTATAGCTATATACTTTGTCTTTATCACTAAACCAAAGAACTCTTTCTTTGTTTGGAACCTTTCCAATTCAACGCACCACTGCTTCAAGATAACGCTTTACCTTAAAGTGGATTTTTCATCATCTTAGTGCATCTTCGAAAAACTTGAGTCTGTTAAGCCCTCTAGTTTTAATTTAGACCCACCATGAATATGATCACATCCTTAGTGCCTATAGGTTAAGCACTTTAAGATGTTTTCACCGACTCATAGTGAACTTCTCCATAATATACCGATCAACATCGTGTCTCGTATATTTCATTGCATACATGATTGTCACTCATGCGATCTCTCTTCTTTTCAGGAGTCTGTGGGGACTATTAAGAGAGATACACTCCATAGCTCATCGACATGAGACATCTCTTGGTGTTTGCCATGCTAAACGACTTTAGCATCAAATGAATATACGTTCCTTGGGTTAAGTAGAGCATCCTCTTAAATCTATCTATATAGATTTATATCCCCAATTAAGATACTCTTCCAAATCATTCATGGAGGAATGTTTAGACAACTTTATCTTTACTGATTGTAGCATTGGTATGTAATTCCTCATCTGTAGTATATCAACATATAATACTAGAAATTTCACGACGCTCCCACTGACCCTTTTGTACACACTAGAACTCTTACCTCATCATATTTAACTGGATCATCATCTTCTATGATGTGTACCTCATCATCATCATCTATGATGAATCCATACCTCCCAAGTATCTTCGGTACTATTCCGTATTCTGATTTATTTGTGGTATAATAGGTTACTATCTACGTGTTCCTCTTATTTGACTTATAGTATTTTGTGGTTATTGAACTCTTCAAGATCTATTATCCTCCCACTAGCCCCTTTTAATGATAAACACCTTTATCTTAGAAAGCGCCGTGTTTCAGTAACAAACAACTTTTGCTAAGTAGAATTATAGAACATATACCCTAAACTTACTTTAGGATGTCCCACAAATCAGTACATGTCAAATCTTGTCCCAAGCTTATCCTTCAAACTTTTTCACATAAGTTGACAACCCTTATCTTAACATACTTAAGATTAGGAATCCTCCTCATCCATAACTTTTATGGAGTCTTGGGGTGGATTTTGAGGTTACCTTTTCGTAGATATGCAACCATTTCTAGGACATGATCCTAGAAGGATACTGGAATGTCGGTAAAATCATTTTGGACCGCACCATGTCCAACAAGGTACGAATTTTCCATTCAGATACATCAATTAATTATTGCGTATCAAGATGTTTCCATTATGAAAAAACCATTTGAGATGATCTAGAAACTTATTGCTCAAGTATTTATTCCTTGATCTAATCAAAGAATCTTAATACTTTGTCAATTTGTTTCACTTATGAATTCTCTGAACTTTTCAAATAATTCACACTTGTATTTCATCAAATACACACATATAACTCTTTGAATGATCATCTCTTTTTCTTATACTAGTTTGTTCAATTTGTAAAATTATTTTCACGTAAGTCAAGTATACAAAATCCATTAAGTGATATTCCAGTCCTATACAAAACATTATTATTATAAATAGAACAACAATTGTTCTTAAATATAATACCAAAGATGTCATTGTCCAACAATGAAATGGAAATAATGTTTCCAACGAGAACTGGAATACAATAACAACTTATTGACTTAATAGACTTGCCCGTAGGCATTGATAAACTATAAGTTTCTATGGCTAATGTAGCAACCTTTGTTACATTTCCCGCATATAGGATTACTTATATTTGTTTAGCTTTCTACTTCTGCTTGGTCCCTTTATAAATCTATATTTATGATAACCAAAGTCGGTATCCAATACCCAAGTAGAACCTTGACTTAAAGAAAAAATTATTTTAAATCATGAACAAATTTGTATTTGTAACCAAAACTTCACTAAGCTTCTTTGGTTAGCCTCTGCAAGATGCTTCTTGCAGTTTCTTTCCAGTGTCCAGGCTTATTGCAGTGGAAGCAAACTCCTTTGCTATCCGTATCAATTTTGTTCTTGTTATCATTTGTTTATGCCTTTCTATTTTCCATCTTTGAATCGTTCTTCTTTTCAGAAGATCCTTTGGCCTCTACCGGTAAGACTTGATCTTTCTTGGTTGGAAAGTGACTCTCAACATTTTCAATATGTTAAAATCAAATCAACGAGCGATATCTAGCTTGTTCATATGAAAAATTCACAACAATTGTGAAAGGAGTCCGGGAATGAGTGCAAGATCAAATCTTGGCTCAACTCTCCATCCATGACAAAACTCGTTGTCCTAATTGATCAATCAAATTGATAATGTTAAGGACTTTTATCTGCATCTTTGTAGTGTCACTCCAGTCATTCTAGATCGGAAGAGCTCCTTAGATATCTGATATCTATCAGTCCTACTTTCCTCACCATCAACTACTTGATGTGCAGGAATATAGTAGAAGCATCCATAGTTTCATGCTGACGCTGAAGCTCGTTACTCATAGATGCGAGCATGATGCATTGAGCCAACTATGCATCATCTTGCCACTTTCTAAAAGTAGCAATGTCTTCTTCAGAGGCATTGTCTGCAACCATTGCAGGGATAGACGTATTAAGGACATAAGATAACTTTTCAGCTATGAGAACTATTCTCAAATTCCTTAACCAATCCATGTAATTCGGTTCGATTAATTTAGCATCTAATATGCTTCGCAGTGATAGTAATTTTAGACATTGTAAAATTCTGTAAATGAATTTGTAATTAACAACATTTTAATATACATTCTTTTATTAATTACCAAAATAAATTAGGTCTTGTTTTAAATTGGTATCTCCCACTATTTTCTTAAACTATATTACCCTCACTTATATAGTTCGGCAAAATCTAATTAAAGATTTGCTAGTGAGAATAAGGATCCCATTTCAAATGTATACAGCCTTGTGGTGACACAACAAACTATATATAAATAAATAGGTAGACAACTTTTGTCAATTACATCAACTATGCAACTCCTTTTCTTTTGCCTCATAGATTATTTTGATCAAGTGGTGGCACATCCGAATCAAAATTATCCAAGTTAAGTCCGACCTAGCACTCCATATATTCAAAAAAGAAAAATATCATCCTTGTGGTGACACAACAAAACAATATTGTTCAATTTTCTTTATAAGCATCAAATGTGATAAATTAACATCTTAAATACTTAATACTTGCCTTGTGGTGACACAACAAACTCATATTAAATATTTAATACTCTATTAATTTTATCATGCTAGAAGGCGACGTTCGATATTCCAAATATCTTTGAACGCTTAGGACTTAATATAAAAAAATTTTGAGGGATTTATTATTAAATGTCTCATCTTGTTTAGCGCGCATGCACATATATATATAAAATACGCGCCATATTAATGAACATGCGAAGCATGTTTGCATAATATATAATATATATAGTATAAGCATGCACATATAGAATATAATATTCTACCCGAATTGATTATGGACTTTTATTCTAGTTTGGTTCACTAGAGCCACCAAGTGAACCAAAAGGTCAAACCCTAAGGGTGGAAGAAATAATATTTAAATATAACTATTACATTTAAACTCGAGCTCCATTACAAACGGGTCTTCAAGCGCTCCTTGCTCCTTGATCTCCAATTTTTCAAAATTAATTCTAACTATTTCTATTACAAAACTATTTAAAATAAATAGAAACCTTGATCACCAGTCAAGGGGAAGTACATAGGAGGGAGATAGAATTTACATTAAGAAAAAATTAGAGAAGATGAGGTACGTAGACCCCATTGAATAAAACCCATACATTCATGCATCCAACTAAAATAAAATTCAATCACATTGGTCAATAGTCCATAATCAATCCCATTTATTATCATACACATCATCATATGCATCAATAAATAACATTCATCTTATGAATAATAAACATTTAATATATATATTGATATCATTTAATGGGCAAATTTAGTTAGCATAAAATCTAATTTTTGAATCAAAATAAACTCCTTTATTTTAATCCAAATTTAAATCAAAATAAAACTATTTTATTTTAATTTATCCAATTTAGAATAAAACAAACTATTTTATTTTAATCAAAATCTTTAATCAAAATAAACTCCTTTATTTTAATTAATTATGGAATCCAATTCCATGTAAAAAAAAATAACTCCTTTATTAAAGGAAACACGGATTCTTTTTCCTATTCACAAATAAACTCCTTTATTTTGAATAATATGAAATCTTATTTCATATCTAAATAAACTCCTTTATTTAAGGAAATTAGGATTCTCTTTCCTATTCACAAATAAACTCTTTTATTTTAAATAATATGAAATCTTATTTCATATCTAAATAAACTCCTTTATTTAAGGAAACATATAATCCAATTTCAACTCCAATTAGTTATCATAGAATCCAATTCTAACTCTAATTAGTTAGCATGAAATTCTAATTTTAAAATTAAAATTAAAATTTTATTTTAATATAAAATAAACTTTTTATTTTAATATTAAAATAAAATTTTATTTTAATAATAAAATTATTAAGAATATTATATATATATATAATAAAACAAAAATAGTTATTATATATATATATAATAAAACCAATTAATATATATCATATATATATATAATATCCTCACTTCCTTAGATTTCCGTGACTAATTAGCTAACATGGTTATTATATATATATAATCATATATAATAAAAATATATATATATATATATATATATATATATATATATATATATATAATAATAACAAAATCATTATCTCTGCAATGAATCCATGTTAGTATACACGTGAGTACTGGAAATTGAAATCAGATGGTCCTGATTCATTTAAATCACATGAATCACGGAATTAAAAAAAAACTTTATATACTGAAGGAACATGATGCAGCTTTTGAAAAACATTCATTATTCTGCAACAATGATTCTTAAATTAAATAACGATTCATGACAACTTTTGATTTTCATTTTTTTTTTATAATAAATTTTATACAACTAAATTATGCCCAATTAAATTGTTCTAAAAACATATCAATATACATATCAAATATGAACAATTAATAATTTGCATAAAGGTTTGGCTCTGATGCCACTGTTAGGTTTGTAATATCCAAGAACGCAATCAAATTGCATAAATAAGCGGAAACGTGTAAAATCAGAGTTTAAAAATTTACAAACCATATACCTGGATCACCCTTTATGCATAATTATTAATTAAACAAAAGAAAGAACAAGAATCATACCCTTGAAGATCCGAAGCTTCCTCGTGTACAAGTTCACCTCCAATCCTTTTAAGCGTTCAACTTGAATCCACCGGGTTTGGTTCCTTCCTTTGATCAACGTTAGCCACCCAAGTGTTTGGCCTCTAGAGGTGATCCACCAAGGAAGAAGAAGGATTTAAGAAGATGGGTGGTTGGCTAAACCCTAGTTTTTCTATCTTTATAGAAAAAGAGCGTACTCTCCAACAATTGGAATAACGTATCTCTGATATCTGATATAAGACTCCTCTTATAAAGATATCAAGTAACCCTATTAAAATAAGGTATTTTAATTAAACTCTTTTAATTAAATGGGCTCCCTAATCTTATTAGGGATAATTAATTAAACTCCTTTAATTAATTTTCCCTCCTAATCCTATTAGGAATAAATGAGAGTACTTATATTAAATTAATTCCTAAACTCTTTTAGAAATTAAAATAATAATAATTGTAATAATATTAATAAGACTCCTCTTATTAATTTATATTTAATATTTCCAAAATATTAAATAATAAATATTAAGCTATTTAATTTATTCTATCACCATAGATTAAATTAAATATACTTAACATATTATTACGATTATGCCATTAACTTCTTAAATAATTATTCTTCCTTTTATGGTGTGACCCTTTAGGTTCTCCATATTAAACCTATGTGAATAAATCAATTAGAACAATTCTAATCTTATTTAAATAAATAAATTAAACAATTAATTTATTTAAATAAATAATATTTATTCTACAATAGGGATAAGCCTCCCTAGCGATCAACGACTTTCCAGATAATATAGATTTCAACATTAATCATAAAAGAACCTTTGAGTAAATAGTTACCGCACAATTCAATCCTTCCACCATACAATGTCCCAATTAAATATAAGACATGGAATTACTGTCAAGTCTTATTTTATTTAATTATATGTATTTCGACTCTTAAATGCACAACTCCAAATAATGCAAATTAGAAACTCCTTTCTAATTTCATTCTGCTTTGGCCAAGGACTACTGGGTTGTCATTTATTGAATCACATAGGACATTTCTCTTCTTTTAATAGAAGTGGTAGATTCTTTATTGATCATACATTATCTCCATGTAAAACTTATTATACCCAAGCATACCCTTTGATATACCCTAAGGGTCTTAAGGAATAAGTCAAAGTATAACTCATCATACACAAGATACTATGATGATCTCAAGTCCAAGGATCACTTGTACAACTATCACTACAGGAATTCCTATTGACAGGCAAGTAAAACTCCATTAGGTATTCCTTAGCGAGCCATGTTCAAATGAACTTATTCTCTAATAAGCACCTACATACTTGCTTTAGTGTCTCCACACGAAATGATCATGAGATCAATCATCCTCATCCAATGAGCAAGCAACGTATGTACCAATCTATCCTGGATTCACTAATCCCCAATTTAGTAATCCAATGATTGGGAACTATTTTAGTTTTAAGCTTTCTAAGAATTTAGATCTCATTAGAATGATCATCATCATTATTCTAAAAGCATTGCTTAAAACTATGGGTTTATCACATATTATAAAACAGCATCATGTAGATAATTAAAAGCCTTTAATAAATTAATATTTTTTATTAATAAATGAATAAGATTGTTACAAAGTATATGCTTTATCATCAAACACGATTGGCTTGTGTGCATACTACTTTCAATCTCCCACTTGCACTAAAGCCAATCGTCATGGTATCTCATACTCTACTTTTCTAAGTGACGATTATCCTGCTGTTGGATAAGCTTTAGTTAATGGATATGTAATGTTGTTCATGAGAGTCCACTATCTCTATAGTGATTTCCCATCTTTCAATGATTCTAATAATCAAATGAAAGTGCCACAACACATGTTTAGATTCAAGATGAGACTTAGGAACTATTCCTAGTTCTGTAATGAACTTTTAATCCAAATAATCAACTTGCAGCTTCATTTATAGCTATATACTTTATCTTTATCACTAAACCAACAACTCTTTGTTGTTTGGAACCTTTCCAATTCACTGCACCACTGTTCAAGATAACGCTTTACCTTAAAGTGGATTTTTCTATCATCTTGTTCTGTCTGAAAAACTTGAGTCTGTTAAGCCCTCTAGTTTGAATTTAGACCCACCATGAATATGATCACATCCTTAGTGCCGGTTAAGCACTTTAAGATGTTTTTCACTGACTCATAGTGAACTTCTCCATAATATGACTGATCAACATCAGGTCTCGTATATTTCATTGCATACATGATTGTCACTCATGCGATCTCTCTTCTTTTCAGGAGTCTGTGGGGACTATTAAGAGAGATACACTCCATAGCTCATCGACATGAGACATCTCTTGGTGTTTGCCATGCTAAACGACTTTAGCATCAAATGAATATACGTTCCTTGGGTTAAGTCGAGCATCCTCTTAAATCTATCTATATAGATTTATATCCCCAATTAAGATACTCTTCCAAATCATTAATGGAGGAATGTTTAGACAACTTTATCTTTACTGATTGTAGCATTGGTATGTAATTCCTCATCTGTAGTATATCAACATATAATACTAGAAATTTCACGACGCTCCCACTGACCCTTTTGTACACACTAGAACTCTTACCTCATCGTATTTAACTGGATCATCATCATCTATGATGTGTACCTCATCATCATCATCTATGATGAATCCATACCTCCCAGTATCTTCTTGTACTATTCCGAATTACGATTCGGTTTGTGGTATAATAGGTCTATCTCTACGTGTTCCTCTTATTTGACTTATAGTATTTTGTGGTTCTTGAACTCTTCAAGATCTATTATCCTCCCACTAGCCCCTTTTAATGATAAACACCTTTATCTTAGAAAGGCGCCGTGTTTCGTAACAAACACCTTTTGCTAAGTAGAATTATAGAACATATACCCTAAACTTACTTTATGATGTCCCACAAATCATACATGTCAAATCTTGTCCCAAGCTTATCCTTCAAAATTTTTCACATAAGTTGGACAACCCTTTATCTTAACATACTTAAGATTAGGAATCCTCCCCATCCATAACTTTTATGGAGTCTTGAAATGGATTTTGAGGTTACCTTTTAAATGATATGCAACCATTTCTGGACATGATCCTGAAGGATACCGGAATGTCGGTAAAATCATTTTGGACCGCACTATGTCCAATAAGGTACGAATTTTTCATTCGGATACATCAATTAATTATTGCGTGTCGACGATGTTTCCATTATGAAAACCATTTGAGATGATCTAGAAACTTATTGCTCAAGTATTTATTCCTTGATCTAATCAAAGAATCTTAATACTTTGTCAATTTGTTTCACTTATGAATTCTCTGAACTTTTCAAATAATTCACACTTGTATTTCATCAAATACACACATATAACTCTTTGAATGATCATCTCTTTTTCTTATACTAGTTTGTTCAATTTGTAAAATTATTTTCACGTAAGTCAAGTATAAAAAATCCATTAAGTGATATTCCAGTCCTATACAAAACATTATTATTATAAATAGAACAACAATTGTTCTTAAATATAATACCAAAGATGTCATTGTCCAACAATAAAATGGAAATAATGTTTCCAACGAGAACTGAAATACAATAACAACTTATTGACTTAATAGACTTGCCCGTAGGCATTGCTAAACTATAAGTTTCTATGGCTAATGTAGCAACCTTTGTTACATTTCCCGCACATAGGATTACTAATATTTATTTTGCTTTCTACTACGCTGGTCCTTCATAAATCTATATTTATGATAACCAAAGCTCGGTATCCAATACCCAAGTAGAACCTTGACTTAAAGAAAAAATTATTTTAAATCATGAACAAATTTGTATTTGTAACCAAACTTCACTAAGCTTCTTTGGTTAGCCTCTGCAAGATGCTTCTTGCAGCTTTCTTTCCAATGTCGAGGGCTTATTGCAAGTGGAAGCAAACTCCTTTGCTATCCGTGACGCTTTTGTTCTTGTTATCCTTTGTTTATGCCTTTCTATTTTCCATCTTTGAATCGTTCTTCTTTTCGGAAGATCCTTTGGCCTCTACCAAGAAGACTTGATCTTTCTTGGTTGGAAAGTGACTCTCAACATTTTTCAATATGTTAAGCAAATCAAATGGGTGATATCTAGCTTGTTCATATGAAAATTCACAACAATGTGAAAGGAGTCCGAGAGTGAGTGCAAGATCAAATCTTGGCTCAACTCTCCATCCATGACAAAACTTCGTTGTCCTAATTGATCAATCAAATTGATAATGTTAAGGACTTTTATCTCTTTATCAGAGTGTCATCGGTCATTCTAGATCGGAAGAGCTCCTTAGATATCTCGATATCTATCGGTCCTACTTTCCTCACCATCAACTACTTGATGTGCGGGAATATAGTAGAAGCATCCATAGTTTCATCTTTGTGTACCAAGCTCACACTCATAGATGCGAGCATGATGCATTGAGCCAACTATGCATCATCTTGCCACTTTCTAAAAGTAGCAATGTCTTCTTCAGAGGCATTATGCTGCAACCATTGCGGGATAGGCGTATTATTAAGGACATAAGATAACTTTTCAAATGCTATGAGAACTATTCTCAAATTCCTTAACCAATCCGTAAATTCTTGCTCGATTAATTTAGCATCTAATATGCTTCGCAGATAGTAATTTTAGACATTGTAAAATTACAGAAATGAATTTGTAATTAACAACATTTTAACATACATTCTTTTATTAATTACCAAAATAAATTAGGTCTTGTTTTAAATTGGTATCTCCCACTATTTTCTTCAAACTATATTACCCTCACTTTTATAGTTCGGCAAAATCTAATTAAAGATTTGCTAGTGAGAATAAGGATCCCATTTCAAATGTATGCGACCTTGTGGTGACACAACAAACTATATATAAATAAATAGGTAGACAACTTTTGTCAATTACATCAACTATGCAACTCCTTTTCTTTTTGCTCTTAGATTATTTTGATTAAGTGGTGGCACATCTCAATCAAAATTATCCAAGTTAAGTCCGACCTAGCACTCCATATATTCAAAAAAGAAAAATATCATCCTTGTGGTGACACAACAAAACAATATTGTTCAATTTTCTTTATAAGCATCAAATGTGATAAATTAACATCTTAAATACTTAATACTTGCCTTGTGGTGACACAACAAACTCATATTAAATATTTAATACTCTATTAATTTTATCATGCTAGAAGGCGACGTTCGATATTCCAAATATCTTTGAACGCTTAGGACTTAATATAAAAAAATTTGAGGGATTTATTATTAAATGTCTCATCTTGTTTAGCGCGCATGCACATATATATATAAAATACGCGTCATATTAATGAACATGCGAATCATGTTTGCATAATATATAATATATATAGTATAAGCATGCACATATAGAATATAATATTCTACCCGAATTGATTATGGACTTTTATTCTAGTTTGGTTCCCTCATAATCCTATTAGGAATAAATGAGAGTACTTATATTAAATTAATTCCTAAACTCTTTTAGAAATTAAAATAATAATAATTGTAATAATATTAATAAGACTCCTCTTATTAATTTATATTTAATATTTCTAAAATATTAAATAATAAATATTAAGCTATTTAATTTATTCTATCACCATAGATTAAATTAAATATACTAACATATTATTACGATTATGCCATTAACTTCTTAAATAATTATTCTTCCTTTTATGGTGTGACCCTTTAGGTTCTCCATATTAAACCGGTTGTGAATAAATCAATTAGAACAATTCTAATCTTATTTAAATAAATAAATTAAATAATTAATTTATTTAAATAAATAATATTTATTCTACAAGGGATAAGCCTCCCAAGCGATCAATCAGCGACTTTCCGGATAATATAGATTTCAACATTAATCATAAAAGAACCTTTGAGTAAATAGTTACTGCATACAATTCAATCATTCCACCATACAATGTCCCAATTAAATATAAGACATGGAATTCTTTATCAAGTCTTATTTTATTTAATTATATGTATTTCGACTCTTAAATGCACAACTCAAATAATGCAAATTAGAAACTCCTTTCTAATTTCATTCTCGCTTAGCCAAGGACTCTTTGGGTTTTCATTTATCGAATCACATAGGACATTTCTCTTCTTTTAATAAGTGGTAGATTCTTTATTGATCATACATTATCTCCATGTACAACTTATTATACCCAAGCATACCTTTGATATACCCTAAGGGTCTTAAGGAATAAGTCAAAGTATAACTCATCATACACAAGATACTATGATGATCTCAAGTCCAAGGATCACTTGTACAACTATCACTACGAGAATTTCTATTGACAGCAAAGTAAAACTCCATTAGGTATTCCTTAGCGAGCCATGTTCGATGAACTTATTCTCTAATAAGCACCTACATACTTGCTTTAGTGTCTCCACAGAAATGATCATGAGATCAATCATTCTCATCCAATGAGCAAACAACGTATGTACCAATCTATCCGGATTCACTAATCCCCAATTTAGTAATCCAATGATTGGGAACTATTTTAGTTTTAAGCTTTTTAAGAATTTAGATCTCATTAGAATGATCATCATCATTATTCTAAAAGCATTGCTTAAAACTATGGGTTTATCACATATTATAAAACAGCATCATGTAGATAATTAAAAGCCTTTAATAAATTAATACTTTTTATTAATAAATAAATAAGATTGTTACAAAGTATATGCTTTATCATCAAACATGATTGGCTTGTGTGCATACTACTTTCATCAGCCTCAAGTGTTGTTCATGATCTTCATGGCTTTTGGAATATATGAGAATGTCATCAATAAAGACAACCACAAAATGATCCAAATATTCCTTGAATATTCAGTTCATCATATCTATGAAGGCCGCAGGAGTATTAGTCAATCCAAAAGACATAACTAGGAATTCATAATGCCCGTACCGAGTTCTGAAAGCCGTCTTTGGAATGTTATCGGTTTTAATCTTCAATTGGTGATATCTGAAACGTAGATCAATCTTTAAAAAGAATTTGGCACCTTGCAACTGGTCAAACAGGTCATCGATGCGAGGCAACGGGTATTAATTTTTGACAGTGACATGGTTCAACTCCCGATAATCAATACAAAGTCGCAAACTCCCATCTTTCTTCTTCACGAATAGAATAGAGCACCCCCCAGGGGCGTCTTAAGACGAATGAAACCGATGTCTAAACAATTCCTGCAGATTGGGTTTTTAACACCAAGTTCAATAGAGCCATTCGATATGGGGCTTTGGAAATGCGTTTTGTACCGGGGGTTCAAGGTCGATACAAAATTCAATTTCACGCCTGGGGCGAGCCGGAAAGTTCTTCGTGGAATACGCCGAGAAATTTATTAACAATAGAAAAATCATTCAAAACTGACGTATTTTTGTTTAAATCCGTGACATGAGCTAAGAAAGCTTGACATCCGTTTTTCAACAAATGAATAGCTTTATGGCTTGAGATGACTGTAAGACCCCAACTTTTTTGAATAAAGATAAATTTTCTATAAATATCATTTTTGAATATTATGGAGTGAATTTAATATAATGTTATAGTTGTGGGTAATATTTATAAATTTTGCAAAGTACGCAAGTTGTTATATTATATTCGATTGGTTGAGGAATATTTGTTTTAATAGGGAATATTCATACGACGACACAATCATTGGTGGACCCCACAACATAATTATTGTCAAAATGAGAAAACGACAGAAATATTTTTATGAAAATAACGGCGGAAGTTTTACCGTTAACTATTGAAATAACTGGTGTTAAAAGTAGAGTAATACGCGTGGTTGCATAGTAGCACACAATATTGATTATTGATGCTTACGTGATAAGTCACTCAGTTTTGTTCAATTATTGCTATAGTAATTGCTGCATAGTATCTCACGTTATTTGATTCAACTATTGTCAATATTTTATATATTATTAAATCAATAATTGAGATGACAAGTTATTCATATTATTATTTGCAATATTGACGATGTGTAGAAGTTCTGTCAAGGAGAGGTTTGGTCACCTAATTGCGCACCAATAGGGAGAAATCCTTATTGGAAATCCCCCTTTTTCCTGGGAACGACCTGGTTGTTAAATATTATAAATTATAATAATGATGATAAATGTTGTTAAAAATATTGAGGGGATTTTTATGAAGTATTTGTGTAAATTTTGCTTATTTTATGGACCCCCATTTAGCCATTTTTAAATTAATCGGTAGAAAGTTATTCAGTGTGTGTATATATATATATATATATATTATAAAAGGTGGGGCCCACATGTTATGATGACACATTGTAGTAGGACTTTTGGTGGAGGAAAATTTTGGTTGTTCACGGGTGGGTGAGTTTTTTTTTCTTATAAGCATGTGTTATATATATATATATATTATTCTTTTGTTGTTGTTTTGTTTTATTGAGAATTGCAATCGCCAAATGAAGTCCGTGACTTGCATTATGAATCCGTGAGTTTTTTTTCTTAACAGTACTCCTTCCATTCTCCTATAAATAGGATGCTTAGTTAGAATTTAAAAACACACCAGAATCAGAGAATTCTTCTTCTATAATATTGAGCGTATTTCTTTAGAGTTTTAGAAAGCTTTGAGGTTAGAAAATAGTGAAAGTTTTCTTCAAGAATATCTCCGCTATACTAGTTGGAATACTCTTCTTTTCAAGGTAAGGGATGTTATTTTTTTTCAATATTAAGCTTGAAATAATATTTTCTCCATACTACTGCTGTAGTATGTAAGTAATATTATTTAGTTTGATTCAATTCTATACTCGTTTTGTTAAAGTGTTGGCTTCTATACTCCATGAAATTAGTAGAATATCATTGATATTTGCGGCTTCATCAAGTATCTTTTCATGAAAATATTATTTGGAGCATTCTTGATAAGTTTTAACTTTTTTATCTTGGGTACTATTCACTCGATTACTATTCACCCGAGTACTTTTCGTATGCCTGGGTAACTTTGGAATAGTAACTCTAGTGAATAAGACTCCTACCGAATGAAAAGTTAAAACTTATCAAGAATGCTCAAAATAATATTTTCAAGAAAAGATACTGGATGAAGCACAAATATCAAGGATATTCTACTAATTTCATGGAGTATAAAAGCCAAAATTTTAACAAAATGAGTATAAAATTCGAAATCTGAAACGAAATAATATTACTTACATACTACAGAGTATGAAAGAAAATATTATTTCAAACGAATATTGAACAAAAATAACATCCATTTCCTTGAAAAGAAGAGTATTCCAACTGGTATAACGGAGATATTTTTGAAGAAAACTTTCAATCGCTTTTCACGCCAAAGCTTTCTTAAACTCTAAAGAAATACGCCAAGATTATAAGAAGAATTCTCCGATTCGTGTTATTTTCAATTCTAACTAAGCATCCTATTTATAGGAGAATGGAAAGGATCCTATTTGAATTTAGAAAATCACGATACAGATGAGAAATATTCGATTTAATTCACTCGCTAACTAATTGCCTAATACTTTTAAAATTTTGATTTTACTATTCATTATTGTGCAATAAAATATTCTAATAAAATAAAAACTTTAAATAAAATATAATATATTCTATTTATAATCAAATAAAATAAAACTTATAAGATATATATATATATATATATATATATATATATATATATATATGATGATATGATAACCACTTGCCTTACGACAAAGGAAACTTTTTATTTTCAAACATACATATACATATATATATATATATATATATATATATATATATATATATAATACTTATATATATAGGGCAAAGGGTCAAAAATGCCCCTGATGTTTATCCCGATGTCCCACTTGCACCCTAAACTAATTTTTTTTTCCAAAAGTACCCTTAACGTTACATTTTTGGGTCGTCTCGTGCCCTCGCTAATTAAAAAAGACAAACGGGGTTAAAATGTGATGACGTGGTAGGTTTAAATATAAAATATATTATGAATAAAACAATATATATCATTTAATCAAAACAAAAAAAATACTAAAATTCAAAATAAAAAAAAGCATAACATATTTACATCATTTAATGAAAATAATAAAATTCATATTATTTTGTTAACTAATCAAAACAACTAATTAAATAAAAATACTAAAATTAAATAACATATTTACATCATTTAATCAAAATACTAAAATTCAAAACATAACATATTTACAACAAATACTAATTTAAAAAAAAAATACTATAATATTAATTAAAATATAAACTAAAATACTAAAAAAAATCAAATTAAAAAAAATACTAAAATACTAAAATTCAAATTATTTTGTTAATTAATCAAAACAACAAAATTCAAATTACATCATTAAAATACTAAAATCATAATACTAAATACTAATTGATATAAAATTTTTAAATTACTAAAATCATAATACTAAATAATATTTTTAAACTATATAAGAATTTGATGATGTAATAATCTATACATAACAATATATGTTATAAATAATATAAATAATTTGATGATGTAATAATCATAATCATATTACTAAAATTAATATTAAAAATTACTCTAGTTTTGAATTACTAAATGCCCCCTGATTATTTTATTTTAGTAATAATCATAACAATATTATGATTATTTTAGTAATTAGTATATACTGTTATGTATTATGTTATTTTAGTAATTAGTATACTGTTATGTATACTGTTATTTTAGTATTATGCTATTTTAGTAATAATCATAACTTGATATTATGTTATTTTAGTAATAATCATATACTATTATGTATAGATTATTACATCATCAAATTATTTATATTATTTATAACATATATTGTTTTAGTATTTTTAAATTTGATTTTTTAGTATTTTTTTTTAGTTGGTATTTGATGTAAATATGTTATGTTTTGAATTTTACTATTTTGATTAAATGATGTAAATATATTAAACAACTTATTTTATTTAATTAGTTGTTTTGATTAGTTAACAAAATAATTTGAATTTTATTATTTTGATTAAATGATATAAATATGTTATGCTTTTTTATTTTGAATTTTAGTATTTTTTGTTTTGATTAAATGATATATATTATTTTATTTAGAATATATTTTATATTTAAGCCTGCCACATCATCACATTTTAGCCCCGTTTATCTTCTGTTAACGGCAGGGGCACGGATGACCCAAAAATATAACGTTAATGGCACTTTTGGAAAAAAAAATTAGTTTAGGTGGCAAGTGGGACATCGGGATAAACATCAGGGGCATTTTTGACCCTTTTCCCTATATATATATAAAATTTATATATATATATAAATATAATTAACTCCCCCCCCCCATTTCCATTTTTCTTCCACATGTGGGCCCCATATGTGGCCCCACCTTTATTATATTAAATAATTTTCTACTGATTATTTTAAAAAATGGGTAAATGGGGGTCCATAAAATAAGCAAAATTTATAACATATACTTCATAAAAATCCCTTCAATGTTTTTAACAACCTTTATTCATATTATTATAACTCGCAATATTAACAACCAGATCGTTCCGAGGAAAGAGGGGGCTTTCCAATAAGAATTTCTCCTTATTGGCGCGCAATTAGGTGACCAAACCCTTTTTCTCGACAGAACTTTCTAGACATTGTTAATTATGAATATAATAATTAGAATAACTTATCATCTCAATTATTGATTTAATAATATATAAAATATTGACAATAATTGAATCAAATAACGTAAGATACTATGCAACAATTAATGTAACAATAATTGAGTAAAACTGAGTGACTTCTCACGTAGGCATCAATAATAAAAAATGTGTGCAACTATGTAATCACATATATTACTGTACTTTTAACACTGGGTATTTCAACAGTTAACGATAAAACTTCCGCTGTTATTTTTATAAAAAGATATTTATGTCGTTTTCTCATTCTAACAATAATTCTGTTGTGGGGTCCACTAATGATTGTGTCGTCGTACGAATATTCCCCGACCAATCGAATATAATATAACAACTTGCGTACTTTGTAAAATTTATAAATATTACCCACAACTATAACATTATATCAAATTTACTCCTTAATATTCAAAAATGATATTTATAAAAAAATTCATCTTTATTCATAAAAGTTGGGGTCTTACAAATTATTTTTTTCACATGTATAAAACTATTGAGTCACATGATTGTACTATTGATTCACATGATGTACTATTAGGGGAGGTGGTGCAAGTTTGATAATACTTACAGGACTAAATTAAAAATGAATGAAAAGATGAAGGTATTATACTATAATATTTTGAACCCCAAAACGTACAATTATCGGAACTATATATTCCTATAAATAGAAGCTCATTCTTCCTTCATTCTCACCAATTCACTAAGACTCACGAGCAATTATAGAGAGAGAAGCTATAGAGAGAAAGAAGAAGAGTAGTCTGCTACTTCACTATTCCAGTATCCAGTCTTCTTCTGAGGTAAGGGGTATTATTTCTTTCATATTCATGAAGAGGGTTATTTTCTTTCAATACTCGTAAGGGTTGTTATTCAATTCTTTATTATTCTGTTGGAATAGCCTGTCTACACGGACTACCGCATGCATGGTGAAATTCTTCTATTATTCCATTCTTTATTATTCTGTTGGAATAACCTATCTACGCTGACTACCACATGTATAGTGAAATTCTTCTGTTATTCCATTCTTTATTATTCTGTTAGAATAACCTGTTTACGCGGACTATCACATGCATGGTGAATGACCCTTCGTATTCATTTTTATTAAATTGTGGAAATAATCTGTTTGCATGGATTACCGCATTGTGGATGAAAATCCATTTACAGTTTTGTATATTCTATTATACTCGTATGAGATATCCTTTCTTTTGTACTCGTCATGAAATATCGTTTTCTTTTGTATTTTCCTTTTATGAGTACTATTCACGAAGTACTATTCACGGGTATTATTCATAAAGTATTATTCACAAAGTACTATTCATGAGTACTGTTCACGGGGCACTATTCTCAAGTACTATTCACCCGAGTACTATTCACTCGGAGTACTATTCATGACAAAAATTGATTTCTTTTCAGTCCAAATCATTTTTGATACAATATCATTCTTGAATTTTACTCCACAAAGCAATATCATGTTGACAATTTGATCATTATTGAATTCTGGATAAATTAAATTATAAATCTTTAAAAATTATCATTTGTTTTCTTTTAATTGAATTCTTATATCATTGCCATCATTCTCATGCTTTTATTGTGATGAAAGTCATCTTTAGCTTACGTGCATAGATGGACTGTTGATTGGTATGATTATGATCATGGATAATTCGGTATAATCATGACCCGTAATGTTATAAATGATGTGGTAAAAGTCCTCAGTAGCCCGTAGTGTATTGATGGACAGTTATTGATATGATTATGACCATGAATTATTCGGTAAAATTATGACCATTGTTGATTACATAAATATCCTTGGCCCGTAGTGCAGGGATGATTCGATGATGTGGTTTATTTATTAAGCTGAGTGTCAAATATAAAGTTGATGAAAAACTTTTTAAATCATAGAAGATGGTAGATATCATGCTCTACTTGACTCTTCTAATGGATTGCTTGTTCCACTGCAGTTGTTGATCTAAAACTTGTTGTCTATTATATTATATCCGTTGTTATACTGTTGAAGGCTAAGGATAATTTATTTTGCATTATCTTAGTCATAATATTTCTTACTGGGCTAGTTGAGTTCACCCTTTTCTTTCACTGTTCTCTTCAGGAAATGAGAATATATAGCTGGGACTAGTCAGGGAATGGAGTGATGGTTCGAGATGGTGGCTATAGTATTCCTCACTATTTTTATAAAATAGTATGATAATAAACGTAATGAGGACTTCATTTAAGTTTGAATACTTTCTATGAGATAATATTCATGTAAAAGCTCTAAGCTACGTTGTTGTCGTATTGTATAAATGAAGTTTGTATTTGATTTATGTACCATGTATTTGGTGACTCAGAATGGGTGAGGTATACCTATTTTGGGGGCATCACATAATTGGTATACTTGATGTCATGTGTTATGGTTTTACTTTATTTTGGCAAGGGTACTTTATCTTTTACTACTTCTTGCCTAAATATTTTGATTAACCCTTTTTCCCCGATTTTAACTGTTCATATGCAGGGTGAGGGTGTTGTAGTGTTTAATTTTTTATTATGGCTAATGACATGCACCAAGTGATTATATTTTTCTCTCAGAGTCATGTCAAGCATATGTGAGCTAGGGGTGTGTTAATTCGTTAAGTCAAAACTGTTATGGATCCATCCTTTTTAGTAAGCACTGACCAATTATTTTAACTAGTTATTTTTCGAATTTAGATTGTTGGTTTATCGTTTTGAAAATTTGTGCACTTTGTAAAACTCTTTTGATCTCAAGTTAATAAAAGACTTGGACGCTTTTACATTTTCGGATCTATAGTTCTATTTTAAAAAAAATTAGTCTTGCGGTGGGTCGAGATGGAGCGTAAAACGCACTCGCCCATAAACACAGATGTGTGCGAGATAGAGCACAAGATGCACTCACCTTTTAATCATTGGAGTTGTGGTGGGTCGAGATGGAGCATAAAACGCACTCGCCCATAAACGCAGAATTGTGCGAGATAGAGCATAAAATGCACTAGCCTAATAATCATCGGATTTAGTAAAGTCTATTTTGACTTAAGTTGATTACGGGGACTTTTCTACTCTAGTTAGTAAATTCATAGGGGTGTTCTACACTTAGTGTCCTAAAGTCTTCTGGCTTGGGAGTCATTGATCAAAAGCTTGTTAATGGGTATGATCTGTTTAGCCTAAGGTAATTAAGCACTGTTTGAGTCAGATTTTACTTAAATACAAGAACCTTTGTATCCTTTCTTGTATTTGCGTCTTGTTCTTAATGCTTGTTGATTGTGTGAGTTGCAAAGTAAGCTTATTGGTTATCACAATCAACTGTGTGATCTTAATTTAGGCTATGGGTAATTAGGATGATTGGTCTGCACACACACACACACACAGAATGGATCGAGTGCAGTCTCATACTTATAAATTTGATATTAAGCCCTCATTCGTATCGGTGTTTGTCCTATTCTCAGAGAGGGTCTATGATTAAGCTTGGAAGACGTGATAATAGTCTATAGGATTAGTTTTCATTTGCGTCTTATAGTAATGTAGGGGTGGATGTCAGATAGTTTGCTTGAGGACAAACAAAAGCTTAAGTTTGGGGGTATTTGATGAGTGGTATTTATATCATGAATCAGATCCTCTGAAGCTTAAGTCGCTGCTTGTTTTCTGTTAATTGTTTAGCTTATATATATATATATTGTTGTTATTATGCTTAATCTGTATAATGAAGGCTTATTTTGGTCATTTCCAGCTTATAGGGGCAGTATAGTTATTTTCCACCCTCTAGCGCCACAACGCCATCATCAAGCTTCACTTTGCACCGCAAAGACGAGTCGATTGCTTGCTAGCGATGTCACTGGCTATGAGCAGACGACAAACCCTTTGTAAGATGGTGCGTCAGTAAAGCGAGTTTCGGTGTTTTTAAGCATACGTGGCGCCGCAGCGCCACCACACAATGTATTCTCCATGCCGCAGCGCCACCTCTGGTGTCCAGGCAATGAATTTCTTTTAATGACCTAAATGAGGGAAAGAAAAGGATTATTCAGACACAACCGCCATCAGAGTTATTACATAGAGAGTTAGAGCGTAGAATAGATTTATTACAGTCTTAATTAGTTTTAGAAGAGAAAGAAGATGTGCTTAAAGGGAGATAAGGTCATTGCATCCTACACAGCTCAGAACTACACGGAGAAGAGAATAGAAGAGTTGGAGACAGAAAACTTCACAACAGGAGTGTAGACACTCAAAAATTTTCTTTTCCTATTACTAACCATGCAGGAGGGCAAAAACGTCTTTTTCACATTCCAGAGATAACCCTGGAGGAGAACAACATCAATTTTAACCCCGGAGATAGCCACGGGAGATCCAGTTTCCAACCCTGGAGATAACCCTGGGAAAACAGTTTCCAACCCCAGAGATAACCCCGGGAAAGTCAGTTTTAACCCCGGAGATAGCCCCGGAGGTTCAAGATCAAAGCCTGGAGATAGCCCAGGAGGTCAACCTCAGAGATAACCCTACTGAAATTGATCAAGAATGTTTAGGCTTCGAGACAGAAGAGATTGAAGAAGACACTGGTTCTGCACCTCAGGAAGCAGACGAACAAGAAGATTATCCAGTACTCTCCCCTGCAAGATTTAGCAGAAGGATCGTAGAGGAAGTGTCAAATGATCTAACAGATGCTCCACTAGAGAGATGGTTCTTCCAGTGGATGCCATGGCTCAAGGCCCACACTAAAAAACTTCCCAAGAGTGAAAAGTTATGCTATAAAGAAGTTTGCCACCAAACTGATCAAAGACCAGCCCCACTTCAAGGTCTATCGTTATGCTGAAAATCTCTACTTCCCCTACGATCGTAGAGTGGACTTTCAAGGGAGGAGGAACATGACAAAGGAGGTGACCGTAGAATCTAGTCACTCCACTGCTAATGATGCTCTAGCCCAAAATAAGAAGCCTCCTTATGCCCAAGCACTGCTATCAGATATTCCCTCATCCTCAACCTCAACCAGTGATTGGAACTCAACGATAATCCAGATTCTCCAGACCTTTGAAAATCTGTCTAAGGATGAAAATCGTAGAGTCCAAACTGATACTCAACCAGCTGCTGCCCAACAAAAGGTACAAATTACTTTGGAGCAAGAACTACCAAAGAGCTCTGATGATCTAAGTAGGAAGATATCTCTACTCACTGCAGAGTCACAGAAGCTGACGGCAAAAGGGGATGACTCTCTTCAAAATAGAATTCAAGCTGCTATGGCTGAGATATCGCTCAAACTCCAAGAGAGAGATAGCATGTAAAGACCCCAAACTCGGGTACTTGAAACCCGAACTCGGTTCTTCACGATACCATTTCTATGAGCAGAATAATACTAATAATAATAACAATAATATAAATATCAAACTTATCTTGCATTTATCAGAGTCTAATCCCAATTACGCAACCTTTACTATAATTCTTTACATAATATATAATACATATCATTGTCTATATATTGTCTAACTATTACAAAAGATACCATTAATAAACTTGTTCTGTTTGCTTTCCTTTTCACTTGTTCTTGCCTGAACCTTCGAGTTGTTCATGCCTAGCTGAAAACATTTAAATTTAAGCAAGGGTGAGCATTTGGGTTGTAACGATCCCAAAATAGGTCCATTCCATCCAACCCATTCTGAGTCGCCAAATATATGGTACGAAAAACAACTACAACTTTATTACAGCAATTGTCGTGCAAAATACAACAACACATATGTTTGTGAGTTTGATACAAATATATACCAACCAGAGCACGTTACAATGACACCTTACATAAAGGTATAGTCAAAAACTGCTTTAGAAAATTAGAATCTTTGGGAAGTGCTCAAGAAACCTTCGTATATGGGAGGCCATGCTTTTAGGTTATGGTAGATATCATATGGCCACAAAATTATCCTTGGTCAATCTAATAGACCCCAAAGAAAAAATGAGAAGATTACTATCATATTCTTCCCAATGGTGAGTCTTCTCTCGACATATCATTATCTCCACTATCTCTAATTGGGTATTATACTCCAAACAAACACCAAGATTATATAGGCGGTGCTTGTAAATATACTCAAAGAAGTGGATGAGCACAACCATGTCTTATGATAACACGAGTTTGTATGTCATTAGACATCTTGTATGATAGTGACAAAACACCCTTCCAAAGTTGGGTTTGCCTCACCCTATTTAATTCACCAAAATAACTATTAAATGATGTATAAAATACAACACACTATAGTCCTAAATAAAATTATTTCCATACTCTTTAGGGAGAACCTCAACAACTATAGACCACCGTTATATTCCCTTGTTATCCCCTTACCAACCCAAATACACTTTTTTATTACCCGAAAAGGAATTGTGAAACAAAAGGGTGAGCACAACTAGCTCAAGAAAGAATATTATGACTAAAGATAAATAAATTATCAATAGTCTTCATCAAGAATAAATCGTAGATTTAGAACATATGGTAGATGATAAAACTTTTCAACCATAGTTGCAAATGGAATGAGCAATCCATTAGAAGAGTCAAATAGACCATAAAATCTATTATCTTCTCCATGTTAAAAGTCCACCAACAATGTTTTATCCTCATAACATCAATCAACAATTCCTCGCCCACAATCACATGTATAACTCATAATCATAATTATAGTTCTAAATTCTCTTCTTATCCAGACGAAGATAATTTCATCACCGCCTTTACCGAAACATCAAATATCATGGTTATACCAAATCACAGCCTCGCTCATAATCATACTAATAAATTCATCTTTGCACTACTACCAAAGATATTCATCAACAGCTTCATCTTTACACTACATGCCAAAGATATTCAACAACAGTCATCTTTGCATTACGAGACAAAGATATTCATCAATAATTCATCTTTGCACTACACAGCAAAAGATATTCAACAACAGTCATCTTTGCATTCTGAGCAAAAGATATTCATCAATAATTCATCTTTGCACTACAAAAGCTAAGATATTCATCAACAAGTCATCTTTGCACTACGAGCCAAAGATATTCATATATCAAAGAAATACATAATCATTTCGTGGTTATATAACAATAATTATAACCATGTTGATCAATTCACCTTTGCACTTAAGCTAAAAATATTCAATTGTAAATTCAATGGTTATGATCATACCAAATAACAATTCAACTTTTGCACTCATCGCCAAAGAGAACCTATAGTCACGATCATACCAATAATCTACCCATCTTTACACTCAAGTCAAAGAGAAATATTATCATTAGGGTTATAAGAATGTTATATAAAAACAATATAATCAAAACATGGTTTTAATTTCAAGAGTAAGATTCATAAATCAACGATAATTTGGTCGTAGAAGAAACCAATTTGTCGTGAATAAGACTCGTATTCGTACATAGTAGATCGTGATATATGTGCATAAGTAACCTCGATACCTAAAAGATAAAGTTTCATAATAAAATTCATATCCATATTTATAACACTTTAATCCAAATGTTATAAATCACTTAGAAATCTCATAATCTAATATTATTAATATTACAATAATATTTTAATCATTTCTAAAACTTATAAACAATTTAATTAAATTGTTTACACTTTACTAATTAATGCATTTAATCATCATAAAATGCCAAACTCATAAGATTTCATCACCAATAACCAAAACCCTCATCAAAATCTGCATATACCTCATATATGATTCTCAAGCCATAAAATCATATTTTCCAATTTTCTTACTTCACATAACATATTTAATTCATTTACTCATAACTAGAATATTTTCATGAAAAATACCAAATCAGTTCCAAAAATATTTCTTTTCTGGGATTTAGCATAACATAGTCCCATATTGAACATATATTTTCTCAAAATTTTAAAAATTCATTTACTATTTTTCATATGGCCAAAACCAATTTAATATTTAAACATTTATCATAAATTATACTTTTATCCAAAATTTTGAAATTTACACGGTATACTGATATTATATAGATGTACTCCCAATAAAAATTTCATCAATTTTGGAGTTAATCACAAGGAGTTATAAATAGTTACTTTTAAAATAGTCTTTTCTCATAAAATCCATAACTCCTAATCTATACATCCAAAAATCGCCATTTTTGACACACAATATATAAACTCATCAAAATATCATTTCAAATTTTTCCAGAATTTTTGAAGGTTCAGAAAAATTTCAAACTAAAAATATAATAACCCTTAAAACTCCCTTTACTATCCCTTACCTCAAAAGAGCAAGATTTCGACCGAATAACGCCGAATCTAACTTGCACATCAGATAGCAATACTCAAAGTATACTCAAAATACTCACAAGAATACGCCGATAATATAGAGAGAGAAAACTTCAGCTTCGTGTGTGATTTTCAATTCTAACCCAAGACCCTATTTATAGGAAAATACTTAGAACACCAAAGCGTAAAATTTAATAAAATATTAATATATATATATTTTTTATTCCAAAGCACACTTATTTTGCTTCAAAACCTCAGCCACCAAACAGCCCACCTCACAAGACTTGCACAAAAAAACGTTTTTGTTATTTAAATTATTTTAAACTTCCAAAATCAATTATTTCAGAGCTTCGTAACTTCAATAATTCATAATAAATAGCTCTTTTATCAAAAAAAATTTGAATCTCATGAGCTTTTATAGGAAATTCAATTCTCTACAACTTTGCGGAAAGAAAGTTTTTCCAAATTCCAAATGAAATTGACCAAAATCCACAAACTGACGATTTTACGTGCTATAATCAAATTTCAACAAGAAATGGGGTCCACCGACATGTTTAATATGTTTTAAACATTTATTGTAACAAAAATATTCTTCCTCCTCATATACTCATATATTCCATATTCATTATAAAATATCACCATTATTATATTATTAAAATAATATATTTAAATGAATTATTTTATCGTAAAAGAGATAAAATATTAATTTTCAACAATTGTCACTTTAAAAATTTTCTCCATCTATATCCACATAAAATAAATATTTTCTCATCATAAAAATCAATAATTAATTATTCACAAATAATATTACATAATCACAATATTAATAACCGTGCGCTCCTGTGAAAGAGGGGCTTTCCAATAAGAATTTCTCCTTATCGCTGCCGCAATTAGGTGACCAAACCTCTCCTTAGACAGAACTTTCTAGGCATCGCCAATAATGTTATCCAATAATATTATTCGATAATATGAATTATTGTCTCGATAATGGAAAATATCGTACGTGACAATTATCAAAACAACAATAATATAAAATATCAACGTAGCAATTATCAATCAATAAAATAAAATATCGAATAAAGAATTACCGTAATAATTATCGAGTAATGCCTTCTTACGAAAAAAAAAATTATCATGCTTCATGAATAGTACTCGTGAATAGTAACTCGTGAATAAGAATCGTGAATAGTAACTCGTGAATAGTAACTCATGAATAAGAACTCGTGAATAAGAACTCGTGAATAGTAACTCATGAATAGTAACTCATGAATAGTAATTAAAAAAAAATTGAATACTTTTATTTCATAAAATTCGGTCTTTAAATCTCCCTCCTTATGAAATTTCTTCCCCAAATTTACGCACTCGGTATTTCAAAGAGTTGAGAATACCTTGTTTTCATTTCGATTTCTATCTCCCCGCCATCATGATTTCTCCATTGCTCATCTCCTCGTATTTCAGATATCATTCTAGAATACAAATTTCAAAACAAGGGTTAATTTAACAAATTAATATATCACATAATATCCCGATATTATGACCGACCAACAAATAAGCTTAGGTAGAGACACACTAGCGAAGGATTTACTCATCTCTCCCTCCTAGTTCTAATCCCGATCTCCGCCAGAGATCATATCCCTAAGCTCGATACCAAATGTAACGATCCCAAAATAGGTCCATTCCATCCAACCCATTCTCGAAGTCGCCAAATATATGGTACGAAAAAAAACTACAACTTTATTACAACAATTGTCGTGTAAAATACAACAACACATATGTCGTGAGTTTGATACAAATATATACCAACCAGAAAGACGTCACAATGACACCTTACATAAAGGTATAGTCAAAAAACCTGCTTTTAGAAATTAGAATCTTTGGGAAGTGCTCAAGAAACCTTCGTATACGGGAGGCCATGCTTTTAGGTTATGGTAGATATCATATGGCCACGTAATTATCCTTGGTCAATCTAATAGACCCCAAAGAAAAACGAGAAGATTACTATCATATTCTTCCCAATGGTGAGTCTTCTCTCGACATATCATTATCTCCACTGCCTCTAATTGGGTATTATACTCCAAACAAACACCAAGATTATATAGGTAGTGCTTGTAAATATACTCAAAGAAGTGGATGAGCACAACCATGTCTTATGATAACACGAAGTTTGTATGTCATTAGACATCTTGTATGATAGTGACAAAACACCCTTCCAAAGTCAGGTTCGCCTCACCCTATTTAATTCACCAAAATAACTATTAAATGATGTATAAAATACAACACACTAAAGTCCTCAATAAAATTATTTCCATACTCTTTAGGGAGAACCTCAACAACTATAGACCACCATTCTATTCCTCATTATCCCCGCCAACCCAAATACACTTTTATTACCCCGAAAGGAATTGTGAAACAAAAGGGTGAGCACAACTAGCTCAAGAAAGAATATTATGACTAAAGATAAATAAATTATCAATAGTCTTCATCAAGAATAAATCGTAGATTTAGAACATATGGTAGATGATAAAACTTTTCAACCATAGTCACAAATGAATGAGCAATCCATTAGAAGAGTCAAATAGACCATAAAATCTATTATCTTCTCCATGTTAAAAGTCCACCAACAATGTTTTATCCTCGTAACATCAATCAACAATTCCTCGCCCACAATCACATGTATAACTCATAATCATAATTGTAGTTCTAAATTCTCTCTTCTCATCCAGACGAAGATAATTTCATCACCGCCTTTACCTCAAAACATCAAATATCATGGTTATACCAAATCACGCCTCTGCTCATAATCATACTAATAAATTCATCTTCGCACCACTACCAAAGATATTCATCAACAGCTTCATCTTTACACTACAAAGCCAAAGATATTCAACAACAAGTCATCTTAGAGCCAAAGATATTCATTACGAGCCAAAGATATTCATCAATAATTCATCTTTGCACTACATGCTAAAGATATTCAACAACAAAAGTCATCTTTGCATTACGAGCAAAAGATATTCATCAATAATTCATCTTTGCACTACAAAGCTAAGATATTCATCAACAAGTCATCTTTGCACTACGAGCCAAAGATATTCATATATCAAAGAAATACATAATCATTTCGTGTTTATATAACAATAATTATAACCATGTCGATCAATTCACCTTTGCACTTAAGCTAAAAATATTCAATTGTAAATTCAATGGTCATGATCATACCAACAACAATTCAACTTTTGCACCATCGCCAAAGAGAACCTATAGGTCACGATCATACCAATAATCTACCCATCTTTACACTCAAGTCAAAGAGAAATATCATCATTAGGGTTATAAGAATGTTATATAAAAAAAATATAATCAAAACATGGTTTTAATTTCAAGAGTAAGATTCATAAATCAACGATAATTTTGTCGAGAAGAAACCAATTTGTCGTGAATAAGACTTCGTATTCGTACATAGTACCGTGATACGCATATAAAACTCCCGATACCTAAAAAGATAAAGTTTCATAATAAAATTCATATCCATATTTATAACACCTTAATCCAAATGTTATAAATCACTTAGAAATCTCATAATCTAATATTATTAATATTACAATAATATTTTAATCATTTCAAAAACTTATAAACAATTTAATTAAATTGTTTACACTTTACTAATTAATGCATTTAATCATCATAAAATGCCAAACTCATAAGATTTCATCACCAATAACCAAAACCCTCATCAAAATCAGCATATACCTCATATATGATTCTCAAGCCATAAAATCATATTTTCCAATTTTCTTACTTCACATAACATATTTAATTCATTTACTCATAACTAGAATATTTTCATGAAAAATACCAAATCAGTTCCAAAAATATTTCTTTTCTGGGATTTAGCATAACATAGTCCCATATTGAATATATATTTTTCTCAAATTTTAAAAATTCATTTACTATTTTTCATATGGCCAAAACCACCGAATATTTAAACATTTATCATAAATTATACTTTTATCCAAAAATTCTGAAATTTACACGGTATATAATGATATTATATAGATGTACTCCCAATAAAAATTTCATCAATTTTGGAGTTAATCACAAGGAGTTATAAGCTAGTTACTTTTAAAATAGTCTTTTCTCATAAAATCCATAACTCCTAATCTATACATCCAAAAATCGCCATTTTTGGACACAATATATAAAACTCATCAAATTATCATTTCAAATTTTTCCAGAATTTTGAAGGTTCAAAAAATTTCAAACTAAAAACATAATAACCCTTAAAATCCCTTACTATCCCTATCCCTTACCTCAAAAGAGCAAGATTTCCGACCGAATAACGCCGAATCTAACTTGCAAACCAGATAGCAATACTACTCAAGTATACTCAAAATACTCACAAGAATACGCCCGATAATATAGAGAGAGAAAACTTCAGCTTCGTGTGATTTTCAATTCTAACCTAAGACCCTATTTATAGAAAAATACTTAGAACACCAAAGCGTAAAATTTAATAAAATATTAATATATATTATTTTTATTCCAAAGCACACTTATTTTGCTTCAAAACCTCAGCCACCAAACAGCCCACCTCACAAGACTTGCACAAAAAAAACGTTTTTGTTATTTAAATTATTTTAAACTTCCAAAATCAATTATTTCAGAGCTTCGTAACTTCAATAATTCATAATAAATAGCCTTTTTATCAAAAAAAATTGAATCTCGCGAGTTTTTATAGGAAATTCAATTTCTCTACAACTTTACGTAAGAAAGTTTTTCCAAATTCCAAATGTAAATTGACCAAAATCCACAAACTGACGATTTTACAAAGCTATAATCAAATTTCACCAAGAAATGGGGTCCACCGACATGTTTAACATGTTTTAAACATTTATTGTAACAAAAATATTCTTCCTCCTCATATACTCATATATCCATATTCATTATAAAATATCACCATTATTATATTATTAAAATAATATATTTAAATGAATTATTTTATCGTAAAAAAGATAAAATATTAATTTTCAACAATTGTCACTTTAAAAATTTTCTCCATCTATATCCACATAAAATAAATATTTTCTCATCATAAAAATCAATAATTAATTATTCACAAATAATATTACATAATCACAATATTAACAACCAGCAGCTCCTGTGAAAGAGGGGCTTTCCAATAAGAATTTCTCCTTATCAAGCGCAAGCAATTAGTGTGACCAAACCTCTCCTTAGATGTAACTTTCTAGGCATTGCCAATAATGTTATCCAATAATATTATTCAGATAATATGAATTATTGTCTCGATAATGGA
This sequence comes from Panax quinquefolius, assembly GCA_020205615.1. Taxonomy (NCBI): domain Eukaryota; kingdom Viridiplantae; phylum Streptophyta; class Magnoliopsida; order Apiales; family Araliaceae; genus Panax; species Panax quinquefolius. The sequence goes on along the minus strand of JAINUW010000177.1, from coordinate 639,606 downwards.
AAATATCGTACGTGACAATTATCAAAACAACAATAATATAAAATATCAACGTAGCAATTATCAATCAATAAAATAAAATATCGAATAAAGAATTACCGTAATAATTATCGAGTAATGCCTTCTTTAAAAAAAAAATTATCATGCTTCATGAATAGTACTCGTGAATAAGAACTCGTGAATAAGAACTCATGAATAAGAAACTCGTGAATAAGTAACTCATGAATAAAATCGTGAATAAGAACTCGTGAATAAGAACTCATGAATAAGAACTCATGAATAGTAATTAAAAAAATTGAATACTTTTATTTCATAAAATTCGGTCTTACAATCTCCCTCCTTATGAAATTTCGTCCCCGAAATTTACGCATTCTGTATTTCAAAGAGTCGAGAATACCTTGTTTTCATTTCATTCTATCTCCCCGCCATCATGATTTCTCCATTGCTCATCTCCTCGATTTCGATATCATTCTAGAATACAACTTCAAAACAAGGGTTAATTTAACAAATTAATATATCACATAATATCCCGATATTACGATCGACCAACAAATAAGCTTAGGTAGACACACTAGCGAAAGGATTTACTCATCTCTCCCCTCCTAGTTCTAATCCCGATCTCCGCCAGATCATATCCCTAAGCTCGATACCAAATGTAACGATCCCAAAATAGGTCCATTCCATCCAACCCATTCTCGAGTCGCCAAATATATGGTACGTAAAAACAACTACAACTTTATTACAACAATTGTCGTGCAAAATACAACAACACACATATGTCATGAGTTTGATACAAATATATACCAACTCAGAAGACGTCACAATGACACCTTACATAAAGGTATAGTCAAAAACTGCTTTTAGAAATTAGAATCTTTGGGAAGTGCTCAAGGAAACCTTCGTATACGGGAGGCCATGCTTTTAGGTTATGGTAGATATCATATGGCCACGTAATTATCCTTGGTCAATCTAATAGACCCCAAAGAAAAAACGAGAAGATTACTATCATATTCTTCCCAATGGTGAGTCTTCTCGACATATCATTATCTCCACTGCCTCTCTAATCGGGTATTATACTCCAAACAAACACCAAGATTATATAGGTAGTGCTTGTAAATATACTCAAAGAAGTGGATGAGCACAACCATGTCTTATGATAACACGAAGTTTGTATGTCATTAGACATCTTGTATGATAGTGACAAAACACCCTTCCAAAGTCACATTCACCCTATTTAATTCACCAAAATAACTATTAAATGATGTATAAAATACAAACACACTAAAGTCCTCAATAAAATTATTTCCATACTCTTTAGGAGAACCTCAACAACTATAGACCACCGCTCTATTCCCTTGTTATCCCCGGCCAACCCAAATACACTTTTATTACCCGAAAGGAATTGTGAAACAAAAGGGTGAGCACAACTAGCTCAAGAAAGAATATTATGACTAAAGATAAATAAATTATCAATAGTCTTCATCAAGAATAAATCGTAGATTTAGAACATATGGTAGATGATAAAACTTTTCAACCATAGTTGCAAATGAATGAGCAATCCATTAGAAGAGTCAAATAGACCATAAAATCTATTATCTTCTCCATGTTAAAAGTCCACCAACAATGTTTTATCCTCGAACATCAATCAACAATTCCTCGCCCACAATCACATGTATAACTTATAATCATAATTGTAGTTCTAAATTCTCTTCTTATCCAAGACGAAAGATAATTTCATCACCGCCTTTTACCCGAAACATCAAATATCATGGTTATACCAAATCACAGCCTCGCTCATAATCATACTAATAAATTCATCTTTGCACCACTACCAAAGATATTCATCAACAGCTCATCTTTACACTACATGCCAAAGATATTCAACAACAAAATCATCTTTGCATTACGAGCCAAAGATATTCATCAATAATTCATCTTTGCACTACAAAGCAAAGATATTCAATAATTCATCTTTGCACATACAAAGCAAAGATATTCATCAATAATATCATCAATAATTCATCTTTGCACTACAAAGCTAAGATATTCATCAACAAGTCATCTTTGCACTACGAGCCAAAGATATTCATATATCAAAGAAATACATAATCATTTCGTGTTTATATAACAATAATTATAACCATGTTGATCAATTCACCTTTGCACTTAAGCTAAAAATATTCAATTGTAAATTCAATGGTCATGATCATACCAACCAACAATTCAACTTTTGCACCATCGCCAAAGAGAACCTATAGTCACGATCATACCAATAATCTACCCATCTTTACACTCAAGTCAAAGAGAAATATTATCATTAGGGTTATAAGAATGTTATATAAAAAACAATATAATCAAAACATGGTTTTAATTTCAAGAGTAAGATTCATAAATCAACGATAATTTGGTCGAGAAGAAACCAATTTGTCGTGAATAAGACTTCGTATTCGCACATAGTACCGTGATACGCATATAAGAACCTCGACACAAAAAGATAAAGTTTCATAATAAAATTCATATCCATATTTATAACACCTTAATCCAAATGTTATAAATCACTTAGAAATCTCATAATCTAATATTATTAATATTACAATAATATTTTAATCATTTCTAAAACTTATAAACAATTTAATTAAATTGTTTACACTTTACTAATTAATGCATTTAATCATCATAAAATGCCAAACTCATAAGATTTCATCACCAATAACCAAAACCCTCATCAAAAATCAGATATACCTCATATATGATTCTCAAGCCATAAAATCATATTTTCCAATTTTCTTACTTCACATAACATATTTAATTCATTTACTCATAACTAGAATATTTTCATGAAAAATACCAAATCAGTTCCAAAAATATTTCTTTTCTGGGATTTAGCATAACATAGTCCCATATTGAATATATATTTTTCTCAAAATTTTAAAAATTCATTTACTATTTTTCATATGGCCAAAACCAATTTAATATTTAAACATTTATCATAAATTATACTTTTATCCAAAAATTTGAAAATTTACACTTTGTATACTGATATTATATAGATGTACTCCCAATAAAAAAATTTCATCAATTTTGGAGTTAATCACAAGGAGTTATAAATAGTTACTTTTAAAATAGTCTTTTCTCATAAAATCCATAACTCCTATCTATACATCCAAAATCGCCATTTTTGGACACAATATAAAAACTCATCAAAATATCATTTCAAATTTTTCCAGAATTTTTGAAGGTTCAGAAAAATTTCAAAACTAAAAACATAATAACCCTTAAAATCCCTTACTATCCCTTACCTCAAAAGAAAAGAGAAGATTTCCGACCGAATAACGCCGAATCTAACTTGCACCGTATAGCAATACTCAAAGTATACTCAAAATACTCACAAGAATACGCCGATAATATAGAGAGAGAAAACTTCAGCTTCGTGTGATTTTCAATTCTAACCTAAGACCCTATTTATAGAAAAATACTTAGAACACCAAAGCGTAAAATTTAATAAAATATTAATATATATTATTTTTATTCCAAAGCACACTTATTTTGCTTCAAAACCTCAGCCACCAAACAGCCCACCTCACACAGACTTGCACAAAAAAACGTTTTTGTTATTTAAATTATTTTAAACTTCCAAAATCAATTATTTCAGAGCTTCGTAACTTCAATAATTCATAATAAATAGCCTTTTTATCAAAAAATTTGAATCTCATGAGTTTTTATAGGAAATTCAATTCTCTACAACTTTGCGTAAGAAAGTTTTTCCAAATTCCAAATGTAAAATTGACCAAAATCCACAAACGGACGATTTTACGTGCTATAATCAAATTTCAAATAAGAAATGGGGTCCACCGACATGTTTAACATGTTTTAAACATTTATTGTAACAAAAATATTCTTCCTCCTCATATACTCATATATTCCACATTCACTTATAAAAATATCACCATTATTATATTATTAAAATAATATATTTAAATGAATTATTTTATCGTAAAAAGATAAAATATTAATTTTCAACAATTGTCACTTTAAAAATTTTCTCCATCTATATCCACATAAAATAAATATTTTCTCATCATAAAAATCAATAATTAATTATTCACAAATAATATTACATAATCACAATATTAACAACCAGTGCAGCTTCAGAGAAAGGGGGGCTTCCAATAAGAATTTCTCCTTATCGGGCGCAAGTAATTAGTGACCAAACCTCTCCTTAGATAACTTTCTAGGCATCGCCAATAATGTTATCCAATAATATTATTCAGATAATATGAATTATTGTCTCGATAATGGAAAATATCGTGGCCGTGACAATTATCAAAACAACAATAATATAAAATATCAACGTAGCAATTATCAATCAATAAAATAAAATATCGAATAAAGAATTACCGTAATAATTATCGAGTAATGCCTTCACGAAAAAAAAAATTATCATGCTTCATGAATAGTACTGAATAAGTAACTCGTGAATAAGAACTCATGAATAAGAACTCGTGAATAAGAATCTCAATAATAGAACTCGTGAATAAGAATCGTGAATAAGTAACTCATGAATAAATAGAACTCATGAATAGTAATTAAAAAAATTGAATACTTTTATTTCATAAAATTCGGGTCTTACAATCTCCCTCCTTATGAAATTTCGTCCCCTAAATTTACGCACTGCATTTCAAAGAGTTGAGAATACCTTGTTTTCATTTCAGATTCTATCTCCCCACATCATCATGATTTCTCCATTGCTCATCTCCTCGATATTTCGATATCATTCTAGAATACAAATTTTCAAAACAAGGGTTAATTTAACAAATTAATATATCACATAATATCCCGATATTACGACCGACCAACAAATAAGCTTAGGTAGACACACTAGCGAAGGATTTACTCATCTCTCCTCCTAGTTCTAATCCCGATCTCCGCCAGAGATCATATCCCTAAGCTCGATACCAAATGTAACGATCCCCCAAAATAGGTCCATTCCATCCAACCCATTCTCGAGTCGCCAAATATATGGTACGAAAAAACAACTACAACTTTATTACAACAATTGTCGTGCAAAATACAACAACACATATGTCGTGAGTTTGATACAAATATATACCAACTCAGAGAAGACGTCACAATGACACCTTACATAAAGGTATAGTCAAAAACTGCTTTTAGAAATTAGAATCTTTGGGAAGTGCTCAAGGAAACCTTCGTATACGGAGGCCATGCTTTTAGGTTATGGTAGATATCATATGGCCACGTAATTATCCTTGGTCAATCTAATAGACCCCAAAGAAAAAAACGAGAAGATTACTATCATATTCTTCCCAATGGTGAGTCTTCTCTTGACATATCATTATCTCCACTGCTCTCTAATTGGGTATTATACTCCAAACAAACACCAAGATTATATAGTAGTGCTTGTAAATATACTCAAAGAAGTGGATGAGCACAACCATGTCTTTATGATAACACGAGTTCAGATGTCATTAGACATCTTGTATGATATAAGTGACAAAACACCTTTCCAAAGTTAAATTCACCTCACCCTATTTAATTCACCAAAATAACTATTAAATGATGTATAAAATACAACACACTAAAGTCCTCAATAAAATTATTTCCATACTCTTTAGGAGAACCTCAACAACTATAGACCACCGCTCTATTCCCTCATGTTATCCCCGCCCAAACCCAAATACACTTTTATTACCCCGAAAGGAATTGTGAAACAAAAGGGTGAGCACAACTAGCTCAAGAAAATAATATTATGACTAAAGATAAATAAATTATCAATAGTCTTCATCAAGAATAAATCGTAGATTTAGAACATATGGTAGATGATAAAACTTTTCAACCATAGTTGCAAATGAATGAGCAATCCATTAGAAGAGTCAAATAGACCATAAAATCTATTATCTTCTCCATGTTAAAAGTCCACCAACAATGTTTTATCCTCGTAACATCAATCAACAATTCCTCGCCCACAATCACATGTATAACTTATAATCATAATTGTAGTTCTAAATTCTCTTCTCATCCAGACGAAGATAATTTCATCACCGCCTTTACCTCAAACATCAAATATCATGGTTATACCAAATCACGCCCTGCTCATAATCATACTAATAAATTCATCTTTGCACCACTACCAAAGATATTCATCAACAGCTCATCTTTACACTACATGCCAAAGATATTCAACAACAAGTCATCTTTGCATTACGAGCCAAAGATATTCATCAATAATTCATCTTTATTCACTACATTAAAAAAGATATTCAACAACAAGTCATCTTTTTCATTACGAGCAAAAGATATTCATCAATAATTCATCTTTGCACTACAAAGCTAAGATATTCATCAACAAGTCATCTTTGCACTACGAGCCAAAGATATTCATATATCAAAGAAATACATAATCATTTCGTGGTTATATAACAATAATTATAACCATGTCGATCAATTCACCTTTGCACTTAAGCTAAAAATATTCAATTGTAAATTCAATGGTCATGATCATACCACCAACAATTCAACTTTTGCACCATCGCCAAAGAGAACCTATAGTCACGATCATACCAATAATCTACCCATCTTTACACTCAAGTCAAAGAGAAATATTATCATTAGGGTTATAAGAATGTTATATAAAAAATAATATAATCAAAACATGGTTTTAATTTCAAGAGTAAGATTCATAAATCAACGATAATTTGGTCGAGAAGAAACCAATTTGTCGTGAATAGTACTTCGTATTCGTACATAGTACCGTGATACGCGCATAGAAGAATCCCTAACAAAAAAGATAAAGTTTCATAATAAAATTCATATCCATATTTATAACACCTTAATCCAAATGTTATAAATCACTTAGAAATCTCATAATCTAATATTATTAATATTACAATAATATTTTAATCATTTCTAAAACTTATAAACAATTTAATTAAATTGTTTACACTTTACTAATTAATGCATTTAATCATCATAAAATGCCAAACTCATAAGATTTCATCACCAATAACCAAAACCCTCATCAAAAATCTGTATATACCTCATATATATGATTCTCAAGCCATAAAATCATATTTTCCAATTTTCTTACTTCACATAACATATTTAATTCATTTACTCATAACTAGAATATTTTCATGAAAAATACCAAATCAGTTCCAAAAATATTTCTTTTCTGGGATTTAGCATAACATAGTCCCATATTGAACATATATTTTTCTCAAAATTTTAAAAATTCATTTACTATTTTTCATATGGCCAAAACCAATTTAATATTTAAACATTTATCATAAATTATACTTTTATCCAAAAATTCTGAAATTTACACGGTATATACTGATATTATATAGATGTACTCCCAATAAAAATTTCATCAATTTTGGAGTTAATCACAAGGAGTTATAAATAGTTACTTTTAAAATAGTCTTTTCTCATAAAATCCATAACTCCTATCTATACATCCAAAATCGCCATTTTTGGACACAATATAAAAACTCATCAAAATATCATTTCAAATTTTTCCAGAATTTTTGAAGGTTCAAAAAATTTCAAACTAAAAGACATATAACCTTAACCCTTAAAATCCCTTACTATCCCTTACCTCAAAAGAGCAAGATTTCGACCGAATAACGCCGAATCTAACTTGCACCAGATAGCAATACTCAAAGTATACTCAAAATACTCACAAGAATACGCCGATAATATAGAGAGAGAAAACTTCAGCTTTAAAAGTGATTTTCAATTCTAACCTAAGACCCTATTTATAGAAAAATACTTAGAACACCAAAGCGTAAAATTTAATAAAATATTAATATATATTATTTTTATTCCAAAGCACACTTATTTTGCTTCAAAACCTCAGCCACCAAACAGCCCACCTCACAAGACTTGCACAAAAAACGTTTTTGTTATTTAAATTATTTTAAACTTCCAAAATCAATTATTTCGTAGCTTCGTAACTTCAATAATTCATAATAAATAGCCCTTTTATCAAAAAATTTGAATCTCATGAGTTTTTTTATAGGAAATTCAATTCTCTACAACTTTGCGTAAGAAAGTTTTTCCAAATTCCAAATGTAAATTGACCAAATCCACAAACGGACGATTTTACATACTATAATCAAATTTCAATTAAGAAATGGGGTCCACCGACACATGTTTAATATGTTTTAAACATTTATTGTAACAAAAATATTCTTCCTCCTCATATACTCATATATTCCATATTCATTATAAAAATATCACCATTATTATATTATTAAAATAATATATTTAAATGAATTATTTTATCGTAAAAGATAAAATATTAATTTTCAACAATTGTCACTTTAAAAATTTTCTCCATCTATATCCACATAAAATAAATATTTTCTCATCATAAAAATCAATAATTAATTATTCACAAATAATATTACATAATCACAATATTAACAACCGTGCGCCCTGTGAGCAGGGGGCTTTCCAATAAGAATTTCTCCTCATCGCTGCAATTAGTGACCAAACCTCTCCTTAGATGTAACTTTCTAGGCATTGCCAATAATGTTATCCAATAATATTATTCAGATAATATGAATTATTGTCTCGATAATGGAAAATATCACATCATGACAATTATCAAAACAACAATAATATAAAATATCAACGTAGCAATTATCAATCAATAAAATAAAATATCGAATAAAGAATTACCGTAATAATTATCGAGTAATGCCTTCACGAAAAAAAAAAATTTATCATGCTTCATGAATAGTACTCGTGAATAGTAACTCGTGAATAGTAACTCATGAATAGTAACTCGTGAATAGTAACTCATGAATAAGAACTCGTGAATAAGAACTTGAATAGTAACTCATGAATAAGAACTCATGAATAGTAATTAAAAAAATTGAATACTTTTATTTCATAAAATTCGGTCTTACAATCTCCTCCTTATGAAATTTCTTCCCCGAAATTTACGTACTGGTATTTCAAAGAGTTGAGAATACCTTGTTTTCATTTCGATTCTATCTCCCCGCCATCATGATTTCTCCATTGCTCATCTCCTGTATTTCAGATATCATTCTAGAATACACTTCAAAACAAGGGTTAATTTAACAAATTAACATATCACATAATATCCCGATATTATGACTGACCAACAAATAAGCTTAGGTAAGACACACTAGCGAAGGATTTACTCATCTCTCCCCTCCTAGTTCTAATCCCGATCTCCGCCAGAGATCATATCCCTAAGCTCTGATACCAAATGTAATGATCCCAAAATAGGTCCATTCCATCCAACCCATTCTGAGTCGCCAAATATATGGTACGAAAAATAACTACAACTTTATTACAACAATTGTTGTGCAAAATACAACAACACATATGCTGTGAGTTTGGATACAAATATATACCAACCAGTAGTATCGCGTTACAATGACACCTTACATAAAGGTATAGTCAAAAACTGCTTTTAGAAATTAGAATCTTTGGGAAGTGCTCAAGAAACCTTCGCATATGGGAGGCCATGCTTTTAGGTTATGGTAGATATCATATGGCCACGTAATTATCCTTGGTCAATCTAATAGACCCCAAAGAAAAACGAGAAGATTACTATCATATTCTTCCCAAAGGTGAGTCTTCTCTCGACATATCATTATCTCCACTTGCCTCTAATTGGGTATTATACTCCAAACAAACACCAAGATTATATAGGTAGTGCTTGTAAATATACTCAAAGAAGTGGATGAGCACAACCATGTCTTATGATAACACGAAGTTTGTATGTCATTAGACATCTTGTATGATAGTGACAAAACACCTTCCAAAGTCAGGTTTGCCTCACCCTATTTAATTCATTAAAATAACTATTAAATGATGTATAAAATACAACACACTAAAGTCCTCAATAAAATTATTTCCATACTCTTTAGGGAGAACCTCAACAACTATAGACCACCGCTATATTCCTTGTTATCCCCGCCCAACCCAAATACACTTTTATTACCCGAAAGGAATCAGAAAACAAAAAGGGGTGAGCACAACTAGCTCAAGAAAGAATATTATGACTAAAGATAAATAAATTATCAATAGTCTTCATCAAGAATAAATCGTAGATTTAGAACATATGGTAGATGATAAAATTTTCAAACCATAGTTGCAGCTTAATGATCAATCCATTAGAGAGTCAAATAGACCATAAAATCTATTATCTTCTCCATGTTAAAAGTCCACCAAAGAATGTTTTATCCTCAGAACATCAATCAACAATTCCTCATCCACAATCACATGTATAACTCATAATCATAATTGTAGTTCTAAATTCTTCTTCTTATCCAGACGAAGATAATTTCATCACCGCCTTTACCGAAACATCAAATATCATGGTTATACCAAATCACAGTTCCTGTTCATAATCATACTAATAAATTCATCTTTGCACCACGGCCAAAGATATTCATCAACAGTTCATCTTTGCACTACATGCCAAAGATAATCAACAACAGGTCATCTTTGCATTACGAGCCAAAGATATTCATCAATAATTCATCTTTGCACTACATGCTAAAGATATTCAACAACATGTCATCTTTGCATTACGAGCAAAAGATATTCATCAATAATTCATCTTTGCACTACAGGCTAAGATATTCATCAACAAGTCATCTTTGCACTACGAGCCAAAGATATTCATATATCAAAGAAATACATAATCATTTCGTGGTTATATAACAATAATTATAACCATGTTGATCAATTCACCTTTGCACTTAAGCTAAAAATATTCAATTGTAAATTCAATGGTCATGATCATACCACTCAACAATTCAACTTTTGCACTACTGGCCAAAGAGAACCTATAGTCACGATCATACCAATAATCTACCCATCTTTACACTCAAGTCAAAGAGAAATATTATCATTAGGGTTATAAGAATGTTATATAAAAACAATATAATCAAAACATGGTTTTAATTTCAAGAGTAAGATTCATAAATCAACGATAATTTGGTCAGAGAAGAAACCAATTTGTCGTGAATAGTACCCCGTATTCGTACATAGTACCGTATACGTGCATAGTAACCTCGACACAAAAAGATAAAGTTTCATAATAAAATTCATATCCATATTTATAATATTATTAATATTATAATCTCATAATCTAATATTATTAATATTACAATAATATTTTAATCATTTCTAAAACTTATAAACAATTTAATTAAATTGTTTACACTTTACTAATTAATGCATTTAATCATCATAAAATGCCAAACGCATAAAATTTCATCACCAATAACCAAAACCCTCATCAAAAATCTGCATATACCTCATATATGATTCTCAAGCCATAAAATCATATTTTCTAATTTTCTTACTTCACATGACATATTTAATTCATTTACTCATAACTAGAATATTTTCATGAAAAATACCAAATCAGCCTCAAAAATATTTCTTTTCCGGGATTTAGCATAACATAGTCCCATATTGAATATATATTTTTCTTAAAATTTTAAAATTCATTTACTATTTTTCATATGGCCAAAACCACCGAATATTTAAACATTTATCATAAATTATACTTTTATCCAAAAATTTCGCAATTTACACGGTATAATTGATATTATATAGATGTACTCCCAATAAAAATTTCATCAATTTTGGAGTTAATCACAAGGAGTTATAAATAGTTACTTTTAAAATAGTCTTTTCTCATAAAATCCATAACTCCTAATCTATACATCCAAAAATCGCCATTTTTGGATACACTCTACAAAACTCATCAAAATATCATTTCAAATTTTTCCAGAATTTTTGAAGGTTCAAAAAAATTTCGAAACTAAAAACATAATAACCCTTAAAATCCCTTACTATCCCTTACCTCAAAAGAGCAAAGATTTCGACTAGAATAACGCTGAACGAACTTGCACCGTATAGCAATACTCAAAGTATACTCAAAATACTCACAAGAATACGCTCGATAATATAGAGAGAGAAAACTTCAGTTTCTGGTGTGATTTTCAATTCTAACCTAAGCACCCTATTTATAGGAAAATACTTAGAACACCAAAGCAGAAAATTTAATAAAATATTAATATATTATATTTTTATTCCAAAGCACACTTATTTTGCTTCAAAACCTCAGCCACCAAACAGCCCACCTCACAAGACTTGCACAAAAAACGTTTTTGTTATTTAAATTATTTTAAACTTCCAAAAATCAATTATTTCAGAGCTTCAGAACTTCAATAATTCATAATAAATAGCTCTTTTATCAAAAAATTTGAATCTCGCGAGCTTTTATAGGAAATTCAATTCTCTACAACTTTGCAGAAGAAAGTTTTTCCAAATTCCAAACAGAAATTGACCGAAATCCATACACGGACGATTTTACAGTCTATAATCAAATTTCAGTCAAGAAATGGGGTCCACCGACATGTTTAACATATTTTAAACATTTATTGTAACAAAAATATTCTTCCTCCTCATATAGTCATATATTCCATATTCACTATAAAAATATCACCATTATTATATTATTAAAATAATATATTTAAATGAATTATTTTATCAGAAAAAGATAAAATATTAATTTTCAACAATTGTCACTTTAAAAATTTTCTCCATCTATATCCACATAAAATAAATATTTTTCTCATCATAAAAATCAATAATTAATTATTCACAAATAATATTACATAATCACAATATTAATAACCGTGCGCCTCAGAGAGAGGGGGCTTCCAATAAGAATTTCTTCTTCTTCAAGCAATTAGGTGACCAAACCTCTCCTTAGATGTAACTTTCTAGGCATTGCCAATAATGTTATCCAATAATATTATTCGATAATATGAATTATTGTCTGATAATAGAAAATATCGTGTACGTGACAATTATTGAAACAACAATAATATAAAATATCAACGTAGCAATTATTGAATCAATAAAATAAAATATCGAATAAAGAATTATCGTAATAATTATTGAGTAATGCCTTCTTACGAAATTTTTTTATCATGCTTCATGAATAGTACTCGTGAATAGTAACTCGTGAATAGTATCTCATGAATAGTAACTCGTGAATAGTAACTCGTGAATAGTAACTCGTGAATAGTAACTCATGAATAGTAATTAAAAAAAATTGAATACTTTTATTTCATAAAATTTGGGGTCTTACATGGGTGCCCAGCAAGTAATAACAATTAGAAATATAAGTAATTGAAAGAAATAAATGTTTTTTTGTACATCACTTCTACAACGAATTTATAGTTGTGAAGTAAACTGAACCGATAATCATAACATAACAATTTTTTCTCCAAATTTTGAAACTACGTATAGACTATATATATAGGGTAGTCGACATATTATGAACATTGTTTTTCGTTTTCGATAAGGTTTAACAGAACTTCATCTGCAAACCATCATAACTTACGGGCTTTAGGTTGTACTTCCCATGGGCCCTGCATTGATCAATACTACATTACAAGAACGATAGAATCGTTCACTTTGTCCGCCTTGGGTGCATAAAAGTTTTCCCGTGATCGAGATGTTCATACTTAGACTGGAATCCGAACCAAAACAATTTGATTGGATACAAAAGGTTTTATCATATTCAACGACATTTTGAAATTTGTGTCTAGCTGAGCAAGTAGCTTAGGCATTATATATATATATATATCAACATGTGATTAAATATAATGATTATCCAAGTGGGGACACTTGTATAACCATATATAGAAATTAACGAATGTAATATATATATCCTCGAATTATCATATACTAACATGTTGATGAACAATGATCGATATAGAATATATCACAATAGGGTTAATAATATAGCATAATAATAATAAAATTCTAAAACTTCTTACTCATGTCCATTGCATAAAGGAAATGCAAAGGTAAGATACTTGCATCGATGTAATCGCTTACGATTAGTAACTTAGTTCTATCCTTATATAACACCTATCGGTAATAAGATCATTTGTTCGATTAGAAACAACATACTATAACACATATAAGACCGCTTATTCCAATTCGACATAACCTAATCACATTGTCACATATATTCCACAACCATCAATCACAAATAAACACATATACAAATCAATATCTATGTCCCGATCAATTTAAAAACGCTTAAAAAATCGACTGACTTTATCGGGTAATTATCGAGTCTAAGACTCTATTCTGTAACTCAATATCTATAAATATCAATCATATTATTTTTAAATGACTTATAATAATTTTTAATTATTTATCATAATTTATCATGAATTTACAAACACCGAAATCATTATTAAATGATTTAAATATTGAATAATTCTATTATCGTTAATATTTAATTAATATTAAACTATTAATGAAACCATTGCCAAAATGTTAAAGTTATTTATAATAACTAAAAATACTTTTAAAGTATTAATATTACCCTTAAATGATTTTTAAAAGAATTAAAATTATTTTTAAATAATTATCATTCATATTAAAATATTACTACTTTATCTATCAAAATATTAAAAGTTATTAATTATAACTTAAAATATTTTTAATTCATTAATATCCTTATTAAATGATTTTTAAATAAATAAAACCATTTTTAAACTATTTATTTAATATAATTATTAAATAAACTTAATATCATTTATTATTAAAATATTAATATTTTTCATGACAAAATACTAAAAGTTATATTTTATAACTTAAATTATTTTTATAACCTTTATATAATTATTATGTAATTTTAAATCATTAATTCTATTTTCCATAATTTATTTAATATATATTCCATAATTAACTTTAATTATCATTAATATTAATTAATTAATGAAATTCATCACAAAATATTAAAAGTTATCAAAAATAACTTAAATTATTTTCTTATACCATATTATTATTTTTCATGATTTTTTTTATGAATTAAAATCATTTTTAAATCATTTATTTAATATTATAATTAAATAAATTAAATACCATTTATATTACAAAATATTAAATATTTATGAAATATACTCTAAATAATTAAAAACTATTTTTCAAATTTAAAATAATTTTTAAGAATTTATTATGTATTTTAATAATTAAAACCATTTTTATCTATTTTTAAATAATTTTAGGAAAATAATAATAATAAACTGTTGTTAGAGGGTCTATATAGCGGCGTAATCTGTCCGCTATAGGTGTTCTTGAGGTGTTCATCAGCCCAACCCAGATTTCTTGTCAGTGAGCATGGGGCTTAGTTCGACCAACATTTAAATCTTGATGCTAAGGTTTTCTGGTCGTGTTCTTGCTTTAATAATATAATACTAATGTAATACAACAACTAACAACTAAGTTCATGGCTATCCAACAACTAATCAGTGAGTTATAAGCATTCGAATTTCATGTCAGAGCTGTTCTTCATTTCTTGGTTTCCCAGAAATGAAGAACAGTTCGAGAGGTTACTTTCCAGGTCTTTGATCCATGCGTTCCAGGTTTACTTAGTGTTATTTAAAGCTTCAAGAATGAAGTGGAGATATCTGGCTACAATAATATATCAACAGATCGACTGAAAAGCATCAAAACAGTAAGATCTATATCGGTCAAAGTTCTGATAAAAAAATGGTTCATGAAGAATCTGGGTTACCCAGATTTCTTCTTCCGGCAGTTCGGTCAACCTACTTTGACCTTAAATAATTTCGTTTCTACTCATGATCTGGGTGAGCTAAAGACTTTAACATGTAGTACTCATGTCAGGCTACAAGAATCAAACAACAAAATAGCTAAAACATAAATATACAGCAAGATCAGAGCCCATTATAGACGTTGTCAGACTTCTGGAAAAATTCTAGGTTTCCCAGAATCAGTGAAATCGTGGTCGGTCAACGACCTTTGACCATCAATAACTTTCAGTATATAACTGATCTGGATTTGAATCCAATTCCAGATGAAAGATCACATAACAAACTACATGTTTAAACATTTAAACATCAAAAACACATATCATACTGAGATCTATAGGGTCTGACATTCATTGTCAGACCATTGTTTTAAAAAAAATTCAGATTTGTAAAAACACTAGATCTGAGCTTATAGATGTTATGGATCCAGCATATATCAACCCAGATCACTTAATAACACTATATACAACATATCCTAACACTCAAACATAACTTTTAACAGAGGATCAAAGTCCGAAATTTTGATTAGGGTTTATACCTTTAAGCTTTGATTTCTGGAACTTGGGCTTCTGATTTGTTAGAGGAATTCGTGGGGCTTTGATTTAGGACTGATATACTATTGTTTTTCGTAGGTCTTGAGAGAGAGACTCTAGGATTTGTGTTTGTACAAAATAAGCTAACCAATGATATTTTCTCTCTCCTTGATCTTATATAGATGTTGGATGCATTGAATATTGCTGAGATTTGTGGTGATTCTTTGGCATCAGTAGTCACATGGGGTTGGTAAGAGTTGTTGACCAACTCTTATTATAGCAAGATTTGCAAGTAAGCTCAATTATGCAAGAGGGGTAAAATTGTCTCTTCGCTTGAAAATTTAAGGGCAATCTTGTAATCTTGTCAAACCCTTAGGGTTTAGGGTTTAGGGTTTGGACCATTTTAAGGTTTAACAATAATTTCTATAATTTCCAATTTAGGGTTTGTAAAAAAATAAATAATAATAATAAATTTTAGTTTCTAAAGTACAAAATTAAGGTTTCTTAATTAATTAAGTTTCTTAATCACATAGACTTGATAATTAGGTTTATGATTTAATAATTCTCATTAAGCTTACTAATCTAGCAATTTGCTCAAATAATTAGCAATTAGCATTACCCATAAAACAATTAGGGTTTTTAATTATTAATTAAAATTTTTAATTATTTAATTAAGGTTTTCTAATTTCACGATTAGGGTTTACCTTTAGTAATTAGGGTTTATAATAACTAATTAGGGTTTCTAAAATTTGAAATTAGGTTTCCAAATTTAGTAATTAGGGTTCTCAATTAATTAGGGTTTCTAATTAATTAGGTTTCCAAATTTAGGATTTCTAGATATTAATTAGTGTTTCTCTAATTAATATTAAATTCTATAATACACCACATAAATCGCATAACACAGTTATATAACAACCTCGAACTCATAATCGAGTTCCAAATTAGGGTTTCCATTTATCAATAAGTTAATTATTGATTTAAGCTTGCTAATTTAAGAAATTAGGTTTTAATTTACAATTAGGGTTTTCTCTTGATTATTAATAATTACAATTATCATGAATCACATAACATATTGACTTAACAGATTTTAAAGTCTCATTTGACTTCGAAATTAGTGTTTGTCAAGAAAATTAGGGTTTGGTCATAATACCCCATAATTGACCAACCATTGTCACCCACAAAATACAAAGACATAATTATAAAGACCGAAAAATCAAAATATAATATTATATTATTATTCTTATTCATTGATGAAAATCCAAAATTAGAGTTTGGATTCCATATTTGATTTATTCTTCATATATAACATTATTAATTAAGTTAAAATAATTAACTTAATTAATCTTGCATAAATTCATATAATAAAATAAATAATTATTTATAATAATTCTAATAACCTTTTCATATATTATTTAAATAATATATAATTATAATTTCATGAAAAATAATTAATTAAAACATTTCTACCATAAAATTAATTATCATAAGAATATAATTTATAATAATAAAATAATTTGTAAACACTCGTGTAATAAATATATTTTTATTTATTACATAATTACATACACACATTATCTTGTACAAATCCTCATCCTTAAAATAAAAAAAAATTATACGCAAAATTTATGATTTAATTTTTATAGAAAATATCGGGTTGTTACATAGCATCTATCAGAAGGCCATACAAGATCAGAAGGCAGAAGCTCTACAAATTCAGAAGGCCAATGCAGAGCAGATCGAAGCCATCTCTGACAAGATTGATGATATGAGGCAGACCTTCTCAGTGCAACTTGAGCTAGGCCAGTAAGAACTAAAGTTTGAAGTTGCCAACTCTCCTCTACGATGGAGCGACTTTATGTCCAACATGGAGCAGCTCTCTCAAATGATTGATGACAAAAAGGGGGAGAAAAAGAGGCATAGAAAGAAGAGGAGAAAGAGGCACTCAAGGAAGAGTAGAGGGTTAAGGGAGAAGAAGTCAAAGAAGAAGAAAGCAGCTGCAGATAAAGAAGAATCATCTGAGGGGGAGCCAGAAGATGATGATAACAAGATTGCAAAGTCTGTGGGGGAGCCTGATCAGGAAGATGCTAAAGAGGACCCAAGCAAAGACAAAAGGTCATCATCCCAGGTGGAGCAAGAAAAAGAAGACCAATCAGATGAGTAGCTGATCAACAAGCATCCTGAAAACATACATGGAGCCAAAGAGGTACATCTCTAACTAGATAGGTATGTTCTGGATCCAGGATGTAGATTGTCTTAATGTATAAATTGCCACATCAATTTAAATGACATTCATGATTAATTGTCTTAGAAATATAGCTACTCACTGTATATAAGATTCATTCATAACATGCATATGCACTTATTGTTTTTGTCATAATCAAATAGGGGGAGATTGTCAGGAATAAGCATGCGAATGTTATTCCTATTTATATATGATTTGATTATGATATATATATATATATATATATATATATATATATATATATGAATGAATAATATGCAAGTATGCTTGCATTAAGAAAAGTTGTAAAGTCCTTTGATAGACAATAGAAATATATGTACAAGGACTTAGAATGAATTGATCAAATATGTTAGGTTGATCCTACATAAGCAAAACAGCTTTGTAAAGTCCTTAAAAAGAAATGATGTACAAGGACTATAAATAAAGAGAGATCAAGCCTGTTATGTTGATCTAATGATGTAATAGATAGGCTAGTCTGATCGTCGAGCACTGCACCAGAAGTCGTAGTCTGCCAGGTGAGTCAAGGTTAACTCGAGAGCTGTCGAGGCAGAATAGGAGTATGCAAGATAGTAGATCTTGGAGTTCGTAGACTGTCAGGGGAAACGAAGAAGGATCGTAGTGTATCGAGTAGAGCTTCCTCGTGATTGTAGTGTGCAGAGGAAGTCATGTTCAGAATCGTAGAGACAGCCTGCCTACGAGCCGACCGGCCATCTGCCGAAGCCAAGACAGAAACATAGACTACACTCAGAGTCGTAGAGTCTATTGATGCCAAAGCCAAGTCAAGGATCGTAGATCACACTCTGAGTTCGTAGAGTCAATTGATTACATGCAGAGATCGTAGTCAAGCAAGATCAGATGAAGACAACAAACACAAGGCATAAATCGTAGAGTGTCAAGATTTGATCTCGGGATCGTAGTGTCTGCACCAGCCGAAGCTGAATCATAGAGTGCAAAACTACGACCTCAACAGAAGTACTCACAGTGCCAAGGAAGAATCGTACAGCATATACGGTTCTCAACATATGATCACTCCCAGAATATTCAAAGGAACGAAGCCTCTGGCTCAAGCTGCAAGCTACATCCAAGGAATCCAGAGAGCACTCAACGAATGGCATGCAGGCTAACAGAAGATCTATGCACCAACCCAATAAGCATCAAGATTGAGTTGTAAGGCCATTCGTGATGAAGTCTTCCACTAGGAGATCCAAAGAAGACTTCAGAAGCTGACTAAGGAAAGTTAGCTTATGCAGTAGCTATCAAGTGAACAGAAGACAACGATCTTGCAAGCAACGAAGATCGTAGTATTTGCCAAACAGAGAAGGAACTGATGGAAGGTGAACCGAGATACTGATCAGCTTCTGAAGAGCAAGGCTATAGTGATTAAGTGCAGGGTCAGTTCATTGATGATAAGTGAACGGAAGATCACAAGGAGAAAGCAAGTCGAACGCGCCACAAATCTGAAGTGTCTTGATATTCTGAAGGGGACCAGAGCAAGGTATTAGGCCATCAGTCTTTGAGCACAGTCGAAGCAAACAGAAGTATTGAAGCACTGCACAATACAAGGAAGAGATGTTCTTCAAGATCGTAGTGTTAACTCAACCAGTCAATGATCAACACTCAACAAGACACTACGATCAAGTCCTTGAAGACGTGCATCAGAATCGTAGAATTTGAATAACTGAAGACTGAAGCATTGGCAAAGGTTCAATCTGAAGGGTAATATTCGGACAAGTGCTTATTGAGAGCATCGATGTAATAGGACAACCTCTGATCGAGAAATCAGAAAGAGGCAATAAAGTCTTCAACCTGCCCAAGACATTAAAGTGATACATCTGACAGGGTAGGTGAAACAGTAGACTGCAGCGTTAGAAAAAGTATGACAAGTCACATCAAGTAGTCTACCTCAAGCAACTCGAGATCTGTGAAGAGATTTGAATAGCCTTCAACGGCTACTTTCCAACGAAAGGATTGGGAAGAAGTATAAATGAGAAAGAGCTTCAAAGATCAAAGGTTGCTGGAGTTGCCGAGTTTGGAGAGAAGGTGGACTGATCTAAAACATATGAAACAGTGAGTCAGAAGGCTCACTCTACGATCCACCAAGAACACTCAGAAGTCAGATAAAGAAAGAAGTAGAAGTGTGAGTTCTACTATGTAGAAGTGAGAGTTCTACTACATGAAGAGTGTTCAGAATGAGAGAGAAAAGAAGAGCATTATGTCATCTTGGTGTCCATCATGGGAAGACTCTAAGTACAATAGAGAAGAGCTTACAGTCATCTTAGCAAGTCCATCATGAGAAGGCATCAAGTAGCAGAAGGGAGATCACAAAAGCCATCTTGATGTCAAGCATGAGAAAGCTTCTAAGTACCTAATAGAAGAGCCTACTGTCAGCTTGGAAGCCTCTCATGTGGAGACATCAAGTAACAAGGAGAATAATCTTCAAGGCAGTTCAACAAGGGATCATCCGAAGTGGTTGAGTAACCAAAGAAGCTGAGCATCATGCAACACTCAGCTGCACTTCAAGGATGATCAAGCCAAGTTGCTAAGTATAGAAGATGTTCAGAGCATGAAGACATCTTAGCAGCTCAGCACCAACTCCAACTCCAACAAACAAACAACTCAACAAAGCAAGGGCCTGAGGGGTCCTTGTCCAGAGGGACTAAATGAAGCAGGGCCAGAAGAGTCCTTGTTCGGAGGGACTAAACGAAGTTCCAAGGCTGCTGGCCTTGAAGAGTTCTTAGTGAACTCAAGTTCCAAGGTCACGGCCTTGAGGAATCTTAGTGATTGAGGTCTTGCCCTTCCTTAGTGGAAATCCTGCTAGTTGAAAGCAGAAGAGTGGATTAGAACCTTGAGTCTCTGAACCACTTAAAACCCCTTGTGTCTTTTACATTATGTCATTTACATTGTGTACTATAACTGCTATGTATGTTTTAATTGCTTACAACTAAACTTACTCTACAAACAATGTATATATGATTATGAATATATCAATGAAGGGGATCTTTTACTTATTCCGCTGTGCTTGAAAAGATTCTTATGTTTGTCATATGTTAATTATGAACAATATGATATAAACCAGAAAAGTATTTGAAATAAAAAGGATCTATTCAACCCCCCTTCTAGATCTATTTTGCCCTCTGCGAACTAACAATTGGTATCAGAGCAGGTTCTCATGCTATATTCAAAAGCTAATCGCTTTGAGTCTGATCCTAGGCACTAACATTGTTCTAAACTTAGTTTAGTACTAAGTAACTTGTTATATACAGATGAGCTCACATGTTGGAAATATTGTGTATAGGTTAAATGTGTATATACACCTGAAGCTGCTCAGATTGGTCCATGGTCTCTATTGATACATCAACAAGACCAATCTTAGCCTGTAATCAATCTTGTAGTCCTAAGACCAGACGAGAACACTCAAGAGACGTCAATGACAAAGAGTCAAACACCCACCAGTCTGAAAGATGAAGAAGCCATGCATGCTAAGAAATGCTTATCGAAGAGAAGAAAGAAGATCTTCTCAAACTTATGTCTAGCCAATCAACAGCTGGGTGCAAACTCTGTCAGCTAAAAGATATCAAAGATCTTAATAACTGAGATTCTCTTGGCCTATATCTTCAAGACCACTATTGATTGATTAAAGGCCAGCAAGAGCAATAAGCTGTCAGGAGCAAAAGTAAAGCTATGCTCATCAATACCTAAACTCAGTATATCTAAGGAAAATGACTGTTTAGTAACTGACAGTAAAAAGGTACGGTTCCTCACTATTATAATTGTTCATCATAATTGCATCTTCTTATGAACTATAACAATATTCTGTCAAGAAGTCACAATCTACCTAAAAAGGTGAAGAGAGAAGGTAACCTGAGGATGGAAACTCAAATGACTATAAACTTTCTCATCATCCAAGTTTTAGGTTGAAGATGACATCTTGAAAGAAATCTAAAATAGGTCATAAGAACATCACAGCCCTAATAAACTTTATGTGAAGTAATTGTTGCTGGTGGGTTATTATGTATGTACAAGCCTATGTTCTAAGTGTTTGATAACTCACAAAGTATGATCAGTTCTACAAAAGGATCTGGCTGATCTGTAGAAACTGATCACCTCCATGGATCAACTAGATATTCATAAATCGTAGAATTGACTCCTACTCTGAACACTTAAACACTGTGAACCTAACCCAGTGAATGATGAAACCATCATAGATAGAGAGTGTGTTATTAGATGCCAAATCCCACACACTCACCATCATGCATCTCAAAATGTATTATCTTAAGATAGTTGCATGCATGAATATGTCTGTTGGTGATAAATATGATGATTATCCAAATAAGAGGAACATGGGTTTAGAAAACTAACCTAGCAGGACCCATTTAACTATGGGTACCAAAAATAGAAATATATTTAAACCTGTAGGTACTTGGTCAGTCTGACCACACTAAGGAATGATGAAGCAGAAGACTTCAGTCAAGAAGACTCAACCAACAGAAGGCTAAGGACAATTCAAAGATGATTCTGATAAAGTTCCTTTCTGTCCAAGCCTATCCTTGAAGATCTTCAGAGCTAACCAGAATGGAGCTCACATGGCTGCTAATCTGTATATAGAAGTAAGCCATTCAGCCAAAGAAGGAAAAGGTCTTATGTGCTTTAAAGACAGTCAAGAATGCTATATGGGAAGAATCCTCAAGGAAGTTCACAACAGAAGATTATCGAGCATCATTCAAGAGGAACTTATTGCGAGAGTAGAACTTCACAAACACAACTGTCAAAGAAGACTATGTTCGTAGTGTTATCATATAATCTTAGAGTGATGATTCCTGAAAATACTCATCTCTACGATACAGAGAAATCCGAGCGATGATGGAGATTCCAGTCAGAAGGAGATATGCAAGGCTGCCTTGAAATGAACCTGAAGAAGAGGGAATCATATCAATCCGGAAAGACAGCGTCAACAACGGAGGAGCAATGGTCTGTTAAGGAATAACAGCACTGAGATATACTATGAAAAGTTGTACCAGCTACAGAGTCCCAAAACTTTGTGGCTGTGAACCAAATGAAGATCTATAGTCAGTAGGAACGTCTCAAAACGTACTACTAATAACCCTTCAGCCACCCAACCCATAATCGAGAAGTGCCTATGATCAAACATATGATCGTAGTGTAAGAAGTAGGAGGACATCACTATTTCTGCAATGCAGTTGTCTAAAACTGGTAGAAGACCTTCCACTTAGAAGAGGTCGAATGAGATGTCGTTACAAATCACAGCTATAGTATTCCATTTGGAAAGCGCCTCAGGGACAAACCTGACCCTTAGCTCACTCTAAGAGGTTGGCCCTTCATGAGATACCTTAACCCAGAAGGAATGCTTGATTAAGTTCATCTCAAGGACCACGTCAGTCAACGATCGTAGAGTTGAAGTTGAAAAGAACTAAACGATCGTAGTGCTACCTCAACGATCGTAGTACGACCTCATCGATCGTTGAATACAACTCGACGATTGTAGTCCTACCAAAGGGTACTCCAGTTCATAAGAAGCTTGGAAAATGAGACACTTGCTAAACCATTCAAGTTGAGGAGATAAGTTCGAATACTACAGTGAGTGAGCTATGCTGCATCAAAGTAAGGATAAAAGACAAAGCCATCCACTGCAGCATCTCTCAGAAGTTGATCGTTGAGTTAACAAAGGAAATCGTAAAGTTTATAGCTGCATCATCATTCTACTCTACGAATTAAAAGGTCAACGGTCAAAGCCACGTCAATTAAACGTCTACTCTTCTAAAAGGAAATATCTAACTAAAAAATTATGGGGAGTAACAGCTCATTACTGGGCAACGTGCAACCAATGGAGGGTTAACACACCACTGAGTATGCAGAGTTGGAAGGAACTGCCTTAAAGACAATTTTAAATCTGCAAACAGTTACCAAAAACTATCGAACCTTTCTCCCTCCCATTTTCAAACCTTAGAATTCTCTCAAAGAGCAAAAAAAAAATAGTTAACCCTCCAGAGTCCTACCAAATCCCAGACAGCTATCTCGCATAAACCTCTCTAAATCAAACACCCACAGTCTTCGAACTATTCAAATGGAGAACTGGCAAGTTATCACCGGCATTTAGCTCGGAGCCAAATCATTTGAGAAATCTGAGAAGAAGTTTAGGGACATTCTTGAACTCGTAAAGAAAGCTGGGTTTTCAGAATGTCTTGAGACAAGTACTCGTGTGTACATTGACCTAGTTAAAGAGTTCTACTCAAACGTCTCCATAAACTTTGGAACTCTATCTACCAAGGTTAAAAGTCAGACTCTGAAGCTGAAATCTTCTGACCTAAATTAATGCCTAGGTTTTCCTAACCAAGGGCTAAAGAACCTTGAAGATGTCAACACTGAACAAGCAAAGGAGTTAATGGGGTACCAAAGAAACCCTAGTTTCAAAGACATGAAGAAGAAGGATTTTCCTGAAGAATATGAGTTCCTAGCTAAAATTGTTGGAAAGTGCACACTGTGCAAAAACACTACACATGATACAGTGATTGACCAATAATTGAAGATAATGTCAGCTATAGTTCTGAAGAAACAAATTAACTTTGGAGCTATCTTGTTCGATCAAATATCCAAGTGGGTAGAGAAGGCTGAGAAGAAAAAATCCACTGAAAAGCCTCTGACCAAAGTATTTCATAGAAGGATGCAGAGTATTATACTGAAGAAGAAACTAGGAGGGAAAATCAAGGATGATGAAGGAGAAACATTGAATGTGCACAAAGTAATGTCTCCACAATTATTTGAGAACTGGAAGAAGAACCCTAAGGAGAACAAAAGGTCGGCAATGGGAGCGGCGATAAAAGCCTCTCAAAGAAGAGAAAGATAGTTGAGGAAGAGAGCTCAGAGTCTGATGACTCTGTAGAAGCAGAAATCACACCAGTAAGAAAGAAATCAAAAGTTGTGAAGAAAGCTGGTGATGAGAAAAAAACCCAGGCCCCACCAAGGAGAGTCTCCTCAAAGGACAAGGATAAAGAAGAAAAAGTCCTAACTGCAGAAACAACAAAAAGAAGAAGCAACAGGTTGCTTTAAGGGCCAGTTAGCAAGAAAGCTAAGGTGGAAGACATACCAACCTTAGCTTCCCAAATCAGTACATCAGACGAAGAAAGGGACGTAGAGTCAGCAGAAGAAAAAGAAACAGATGTCAAGGTCCAGTCCCCACAGTCGGCATCCAGAAATGAAAATGAAACTGATGGGATGGAAGAAAGTGCAGCAACTGCTGATGAAGAAGAATGTGCAAGCCCAGTGGCTAATTCTTAGAGTAGTCACTCTGATGATAAAGAAGAAATTCAAGATGGCCAAATTGCATCCCCAAATGCAACTGCCCCAATGACCCAAGATGATAGGTCAAGTAATGCTGTGTCTGAAAAAGAAGAACTTGCCCCCACAAATCTAAATAGCCACCTTGCTGAATTAGGAATTGATGAGATGACAAAAGAAGAGTCTATTCATGCCAGTGCTGAACCTCAAAGAAGTCTGTCTGCTGAACCAGAGAAGTTAGAGTATGAAGAAGAAGAAGAGTCTGACTCTCCCATACCTGAACCTCCAAGAAGAAGGAAAAGCTACAGACTGCAAGCCAAGTTTACCTTCAAAAGAAGCAGTGGTCAATCAAATGCCATCATTGAATTGAGTGATGTTGAGTCTGTATCCCAGGGAGAAAATACTGAAGAAGAAACCAACAATGAAGAAGATGAATTTGAAGAAGATCTTGCTGAAGAAGGTTCTGAGAATGAAATACAGTAAGAGGAATTCCCTGCTGAAATTAATCAAGAAAGTTCAGGCTCCGAGAGAGAAGAGATTGATGAAGACTCTGGTTCTGCACCTCAGGAAGCAGACGAACAAGAAGATTATCCAGTACTCTCCCCTACATGATTTAGCAGAAGAATCGTAGAGGAATTGTCAAATGATCTAACAGATGCTCCACCAGAGAGATGGTTCTTCCAGTGGATGCCATGGCTCAAGGCCCACATTGAAAAAGATGGAAGCTCCTTCAGTTGGTGTTACAAGCAGTTTCCAAGTCTAGAGCTGGTAGCTCAAAAATTCCCAAGAGTGAAAAGTTATGATATAAAGAAGTTTGCCACCAAACTGATCAAAGAACAGCCCCACTTCAAGGTCTATCGTCATGCTGAAAATCTCTACATCCCCTACGATCGTAGAGTGGACTTTCAAGGGAGGAGGAACATGACAAAAGAGGTGACCGTAGAATCTAGTCACTCCACTGCTGATGATGCTCTAGCCCAAAATAAGAAGCCTCCTTATGCCCAAGCACTGCTATCAGATATTCCCTCATCCTCAACCTCAACCAGTGATTGGAACTCAACGATTATCCAGATTCTCCAGACCTTTGAAAATCTGTCTAAGGATGAAAATCGTAGAGTCTAAACTGATACTCAACCAGCTGCTGCCCAACAAAAGGATCAAATTACTTTGGAACAAGAACTATAAAAGAGCTCTGATGATCTAAGCAGGAAGATATCTCTACTCACTATAGAGTCACAGAAGCTGACAGTAAAAGGGGATGACTCTCTTCAAAATAGAATTCAAGCTGCTACGGCTGAGATATCGCTCAAACTCCAAGAGAGAGATAGTATCTATCAGAAGGCCATGCAAGATCAGAAGGCAGAAGCTCTACAAATTTAGAAGGCCAATGCAGAGCAGATCGAAGCCCTCTTTGACAAGATTGATGATATGAGGCAGACCTTCTCAGTGCAACTTGAGCTAGGCCAACAAGAACTAAAGTTTGAAGTTGCCAACTCCTCCTACCTGATGGAGCAGCTTATGTCCAACATGGAGCAGCTGTAACACCCCCATACCTATACTCCCGTGGTATCCGGTATGGTGTTTATAGAGAATTAACATAATGCATTTAAATCTATACACCCATGGTATCTGATTAAAATATTACATTAGATAGAAGGACTATCAGATATAATTCCCATAGATTCAAGATTCACAATATCCCATAACAGATGGTAATTTCCCATGAGAAATATTACTGTGTTTGGATACCCTCACTTGAATATATGTACTGTATCTGTGACTAGAGTTTATCTATCCGAAATTCAGAGTATCAGTAATAACATGAACAGTCCATATTACCAATACCCTCACCCAGATGTATAGTCTATGTCATGCGATTATATACTATCGTATCGATAGTAACCATCTATCTGAAATTTAGAGTATTAATAACAACATGAACAGTCCATGCTATTAACACCCTCACTCAGATAAATAGTTCCCAAGGATCTCAACTAGAATAGAAGACATCTTACTTTACATCTATATATATAAGAAAACATAGTTGCAGAAATAAAAGATGTTATATATATCATTATATTATGATTCGATTACAAAATTCTCATAACAAGTTCTTATTACAAAGTATTCATACAGACAAGAATATAATCTAATCTATGTAGGGACGCTTCCCTTTATCTACTCCAGATGTTCCAGGATTATTATCTAAAACTGCAAAGGGAATAATTTACAAGAGTGAGCTATGACATGCTCAGAAAGTTGTATATTTATAACAATATAGGATTTGAAGAATTATAACAATTCAAATTTTGACTGATAGTTGTTACCATTTCTGGATTTCTAATTCCAACTAATTCTGGAATTTTTTATCCTTTCTGTCAATCACAAAGTCTTAAAAATTCTGTTCAGATATGAGATAGGGGATCAGCCTATTCAACATCCTAGGAGTATGCATATCACCTATAGTGCTTAATTACACTTACAATTTACTGTTAATATATTCATTGACTACACTTTGCTCCCTTACGGGATACTCAACTTCAGTATAGGATTGTCTTACCAAAACAATTTGGCTTGACACAATAGTTTATGCTCAATAAACAATATCATATGAATAAATAATTCATTTCTTAGTCATGCTGGAACTATAGCAATAACCTTTCAATAATAGGTAATTCAACATAGGTGTATTATATCAACAGTATAGCAAGATAGAATCTTGTTCAGCGAATAAACAGGGTTGGTAAATTTTGCATAAGTAATAAATTGGGTATAGAAGACTTGCCTGAGCGTAGATCAGTCAAGTTATACTATTCGAACGCTATTAAGTACTTATGACGTTCAAGAATATAAATCTAACACGTTAGTATTGATAACAATACTCAAATAAAACATTTATTTAATACCGGGTTAGATTTAATAGGGTTTGACTTTTAATACCTTTGATAAATGAACTAAATTTGAATTCCCAGAGATGTTTTAAGAAGTCTTGACTGAATTTCCCTCCTGCTCCTATGTGTATGGTGCAGTTGTACTTTCAGTTGATGGCTATGACTTCTTCCATCCATTAGCATACATTCAGCTAAATCTGCCCTAAACTTCATCTTATTGTTTTCACATTCTGTTGTCTGCAGCAGTGATGCCATTGCCTCATCATGCTCATCTATTCTCATTAGTTGTCCAGCCACTGGATCTTCTTCTTCTTCTTCATCATCAAGCAATTGTTGATCATAAAGCAATTCTTCTTCTTCTGCATCACTAGCTATAAAAGACTCTATTTGCGGTGGATTGATTACTCTTTCTTCAGCATTAGAGTTGGCCATCTATAGAAGAAAACTCCATAAATACTGGTATAAAGGTTTACACAACATAATAATTTTAATGTTATATTTTATGTGTCTTTTAATTTTTTTTTACGGACTCGAAGACTATATACTAAGAAAACTCTTCCTTATATCTATAACCTTAACAGCTTTGATACCAAAATTGTAACACCCCCATACCTATACTCCCGTGGTATCCGGTATGGTGTTTATAGAGAATTAACATAATGCATTTAAATCTATACACCCATGGTATCTAATTAAATTATTACATTAGATAGAGGGACTATCAGATATAATTCCCATAGATTCAAGATTCACAGTATCCCATAACAGATGGTAATTTCCCAAGAGAAATATTACTGTGTTTGGATACCCTCACTTGAATATATGAACTGTATCTGTGACTAGAGTTTATCTATCCGAAATTTAGAGTATCAGTAATAACATGAACAGTCCATATTACCAATACCCTCACCCAAATGTATAGTCTATGTCATGCGATTATATACTATCGTATCGATAGTAACCATCTATCTAAAATTCAGAGTATTAATAACAACATGAACAGTCCATGCTATTAACACCCTCACTTAGATAAATAGTTCCCAAGGATCTCAACTAGAATAGAAGACATCTTACTTTACATCTATATATGTAAGAAAACACGGTTGCGAAAATAAAAGATGTTATATATATTATAATATTATGATTCGATTACAAAATTCTCATAACAAGTTCTTATTACAAGGTATTCATACATACAAGAATATAATCTAATCTATGTAGGGACGCTTCCCTTTATCTACTCCAGATGTTCCAGGACTATCATCTAAAACTGCAAAGGGAATAATTTGCAAGAGTGAGCTATGACATGCTCAGCAAGTTGTATATTTATAACAATATAGGATTTGAAGAATTATAACAATTCAAATTTTGACTGATAGTTGTTACCATTTCTGAATTTCTAATTCCAACTAGTTCTGGAATTTTTTATCCTTTCTGTCAGTCACAAAGACTTAGAAATTACATTCGAGATATGAGATAGGGGATCAAATATTCAACATCCTAGGAGTATGCATATCACCTACAGTGCTCAATTACACTTACAATTTACTATCAATATATTCATTGACTACACTTTGCTCCCTTACGGGATATTCAACTTCAGTATAGGATTGTCTTACCAAAACAATTTGGCTTGACACAATAGTTTATGCTCAATAAACAATATCATATGAATAAATAATTCATTTCTTAGTCATGCTGGAACTATAGCAATAACCTTTCAATAATAGGTAATTCAACATAGGTGTATTATATCAACAGTATAGCAAGATAGAATCTTGTTCAAATGAATAAACAGGTTGGTAAATTTTGCATAAGTAATAAATTGGGTATAGAAGACTTGCCTGAGCGTAGATCAGTCAAGTTATACTATTCAACGCTATTAAGTACTATGACATTTCAAGAAATATAAATCTAACACGTTAGTATTGATAACAATACTCAAATAAAACATTTATTTAATAACGGGTTAGATTTAATAGGGTTTGACTTTTAATACCTTTGATAAATGAACTAAATTTTATTTATAAAATTTGGTTATATTTTTAAATAATTTAATTATCCTTATAATATATTTTAGAAGGTTTAAAGTATTTTTAAAATATTTATTTATCCTTTAAATGATTTTTAAACCATTTATTTCTATTTATAAGTAATTTATATTTACTAAAATTTTATAAAAAACATTATTTAATATTATTAAATAATTTATAATCATTTATTATGATTTTTATTTCAATAATAATATTTTTACATAATTATTTAGTATTTAAAAGTAATTATTCTAATTACTTTATTAATAAGTTAATTATAAATAATATCTAAATAAAATAAAATAATTATTACATTTTTGTAGAAATATTAGAAATAATTTATAATAATTTAATATAATTTTTAAAAGCTGCTTTTTATTAATTATTTCTAATTTTTATTATTTATTTCTAAAATTTAATTTACGTCTGTCGCTAAAGCTCTCTGAAAGTGATGAAAGTGTCGTTATAGGTGTTCTTGAGTTTCACGGCGTAGTTGCTGGTCGTCGGTGGTTGGTAGTTTTACCATTAAATAACTTTCGGTATTGGTAATGATTTTCGGTCGATCAAGTATTGGTGTTGTAGTACTCATGTAATAATACAAGATCAAGCAATAAATGAGCTTTAATCTACATCTAACAAGAAATTATAAAGATTCAAAGTCTATCGCCGAGTCGTTCTTGGGTTTCAGGTAACCTGAACGATGGTTAAAAATGGATTAACGATTTTGTGGCTTGAATAACTTTGATTCGATTGTATTAAATGTATGTTTTGTTTGTTGTAACATGTAGTCTATATACCAGGGTACATACATAAAACATTAACATGAACAAATCGTAATTCTAAGATCTCTATTTATGATGGTCAAAGTACAGCTAACAACTATTCTTCGTGTTCTTCAGTTTTCTAGAAAACCCAGAAAACTCGGTCATGCTCGGTCAACTCGTTTTGACCAATAATTCCGGTAATCCTATGTGTTGTTTGTTCGATTGAAGATCATAGATATGTAGTATGTATACCAGAGTACCAATTTATAACAAAAACATAAACAATTAACAATCAGAAGATGATTAAATAAGTTTCATTAAGTAGCAGGTTCCTCAATCTGTTCTTGAGCTTTACGGGCAACCCGAAAACCGAGTTCAAAATGAAACAGTCATCCCATTTTGACTGATTATATCTTGGAATCTATGGTTCATCTGAACCTGTTTTCTTTTCAAGATTAAAGACTCTTTTACAGGCTACAAAATATCAATCGATTAACAGACCAAAACATAAACACATATGAATCGAAAAGCCCTGACATTCGGCTGTTAGACCATTTTTTTCAAAATTCCCAGATTTCATAAAACGCTTAATTAAGGCATCTAGATGTTATGAAAACGTGTTATACCACTCTAGCATACTTTCTAACATCATAATATAATATTCTAAACATCTAAACAACAAATCTAACATTAGATCAAAGAGAAAATTATGAACGAGGGTTTTCACATTTTCTTGAGAAATTTATGATTCTAGCTTCTGATCTTGTTGCTGATAACACCTAGGCTTGATATAGTAGGTTTATAAGTGTATCTAGGCTTTGAGAATTCGTGGGTTTGCTCAGCCCTAAGGTTCCTATTTATAGAATTTTCCAACTTGGCTTTTTGGTCATTTTTCACCTACTTGCCTCCATAAAGATCTGATCTGTGACTCTTCTGATGCTTGGGAGTTTGGAAGCATGTCATGTGATGTTTTGAAACTTGTAGTGGTGACTCCCAACCTACTTGTGAGCTAGTTGATTAAGTTAGTAGCTTAATTAGGCTTAAATCTTCACTAATCTTGATTAGAGTTTTGTTTCTAATGATTAGGAATGTTAAGTAATGTTAATTAGTACCTAATAGAAGTTTACTAACCATGATTAAGTGTTAACATAAGCAAATTAGAGTTAGATTAACTAATTAGGGTTTAATTAACAAATTAGGGTTAGGGTTTTGCTAATTAGGGTTAGGGTTTTGCTAATTAGGGTTTACTCACTAATCCTAACAAGCACGACAAAGCGTTTTGTTTGTGTAAGCATGACAAAGCAACTTGTCAAAATAATTTTACTGAAAAGTCCGATTATGGAAAAAAACATTTTAAGCACGAGGTGTCAAGCACGACGTTTTTTCGGATAAAAATTTATTTGGTCAATTTTGTCAAACCAAGTATATAATAACACGTAACACATTCAGAACGGAGAAATTTTATTTATATAACGGGATTTACACATACGAGTTCTATTAGGGTTTTGGGTTTTTACATTCACCCCCACTAATAAGAATTTCGTCCTCGAAATTACAGTACATGTCAAGTAAATAATTGAGGATAATTCTCGCTCATTTTATCTTTTAAAGCTTGATCTAACGGAATCCAGATTCTATTTTCATATCTAATTATTCCATCCGTATCTATTCTAAATTTATTATACTTATCATGTGTGGAATTAGATTTAAACTTTTGTCACTCTTCATCCTTCTTCTGTATCACTTTAATTTTATCGAGCAGAGATGAAACTCCTTCTAAGATATATAATTTTTGGGTAGAGGTAGTTGGACATTTCACCTCAATTTTTAACTTTTCAAAGTCTTTTAGTATCCTATCATTGGTGGTTAATACATTCAATTTTTCTTGATTCTTTCTACTTAACGCATCAACTACAACATTTGCTTTGCCGGGATGATATAAGATTTCACAGTCAAAATCCTTTATCAGTTCTAACCATCGTCTCTGTCTTAAATTTAATTCCCGTTGTGTAAAAATATATTTTAGACTTTTATGATATGTGTATATCTCGCACTTCTCTCCGTATAAGTAATGTCTCCAAATTTTTAGAGCAAAAACTACTGCGACTAACTCTAAATCATGAGTAGGATACCTCTACTTATAATCTTTGAGTTGTCGTGATGCATAAGCTATCACTTTCCCATGTTGCATCAACACACACCCTAATCCTCTGTGTGATGCGTCACTATTTACTACAAGGCCTCCTGTATCATCTGGTAAGGATAACACTGGAGCCATGCTCAGTCGCTTCTTCAACTCTTGGAAGCTTTCCTCACATTTATCTGTCCAGACGTATTTCATTGTCTTTCGAGTTAAATTGGTTAGTGTGCTGAGGAAGTCATGTTCAGAACCGTAGAGACAGCCTGCCTACGAGCCGACCGATCATCTGCCGAAGCCAAGACGGAAACATAGACTACACTCAGAGTCGTAGAGTTTACTGATGCCAATGCCAAGTCAAGGATCGTAGATCACACTCTGAGTTCGTAGAGTATATTGATTACATGCAGAGATCGTAATCAAGCAAGATCAGATGAAGACAACAAGCACAAGGCAGAAATCATAGAGTGTCAAGATCTGATCTCGGGATCGTAGTGTTTGCACCAGCCGAAGCTGATTCGTAGAGTGCAGAACTACGACCTCAACAGAAGTACTCATAGTGCCAAGGAAGAATCGTAGAGCATATACGGTTCTCAACATATGAGCACTCCCAGAATATCCAAAGGAACGAACCCTCTGGTTCAAGCTGCAAGCTACATCCAAGGAATCCAGAGAGCACTCAACGAATGGCATGCATGCTAACAGAAGATCTATGCACCAACCCAATAAGCATCAAGATTGAATTGTAAGGCCATTCATGATGAAGTCTTCCACAAGGAGATCCAAAGAAGACTTCAGAAGCTGACTAAGGAAAGTCAACTTGTGCAGTAGCTATCAAGTGAACAGAAGACAACGATCTTGGAAGCAACCAAGATCGTAGTGTTTTCCATACATAGAAGGAACTGATGGAAGGTGAACCGAGATACTGATCAGCTTCTGAAGAGCAAGGCTATAGTGATTAAGTGCAGGGTCAGTTCATTGATGATAAGTGAGCGGAAGATCACAAAGAGAAAGTAAGCTGGACGCGCCACAAATCTGAAGTGTCTTGATATTCAGAAGGGGACCAGAGCAAGGAATTAGGCCATCAGTCTCTGAGCACAGTCGAAGCAAACAGAAGTATTAAAGCACTGCACAATACAAGGAAGAGATGTTCTACATTGAAGATCCAATCAACACTCTTCAAGATCGTAGTGTTAACTCAACCAGTCAATGAGCAACACTCAACAAGACACTACGATCAAGTCCTTGAAGACGTGCATCAGAATCGTAGAGTCTGAATAACTGAAGACTGAAGCATTGGCAAAGGTTCAATCTGAAGGGTAATATTCAGACAAGTGCTTATTGAGAGCATCGATGCAATTGGACAACCTCTGATAGAGAAATCTGAAAGAGGCAATAAAGTCTTCAACCTGCCCAAGATATTAAAGTGATACATCTGACAGGGTAGGTGAAATAATAGACTGCAGCATCAGAAAAAGTATGACAAGTCACATCAAGAAGTCTACCTCAAGCAACTCGAGATCTGTGAAGAGATTTGAATAGCCTTCAACGGCTACTTTCCAACGAAAGGATTGGGAAGAAGTATAAATGAGAAAGAGCTTCAAAGATCAAAGCTTGCTGGAGTTGCCGAGTTTGGAGAGAAGGTGGACTGATCTAAAACATGTGAAATAGTGAGTCAGAAGGCTCACTCTACGATCCACCAAGAACACTCAGAAGTCATATAAAGAAAGAAGTAGAAGTGTGAGTTCTACTATGTTGAAGTGAGAGTTCTACTACATGAAGAGTGTTCAGAACTGTCGAGAGAAAGAAGAGCATTATGTCATCTTGGTGTCCATTATGGGAAGACTCTAAGTACAATAGAAAAGAGCCTACAATCATCTTAGCATATCCATCATGAGAAGGCATCAAGTAGCAGAAGGGAGATCACAAAAGCCATCTTGGTGTCAAGCATGAGAAAGCTTCTAAGTACCTAATAGAAGAGCCTACTGTCAGCTTGGAAGCCTCTTATGTGCAGACATCAAGTACCAAGGAGAATGATCTTCAAGGCAGTTTAATAAGGGATCATCCAAAGTGGTTAAGTAACCAAAGAAGCTGAGCATCATGCAACACTCAGCTGCACTTCAAGGATGATCAAGGCAAGCTGATAAGTATAGAAGATGTTCAGAGCATGAAGACATCTTAGCAGCTCAGTACCAACTCCAACAACAACAAACAAATAACTCAACAAAGCCAGGGACTAAATGAAGCAGGGCCAGAAGAGTCCTTGTCCAGAGGGACTAAACGAAGTTTCAAGGCTGCTGGCCTTGAAGAGTTCTTAGTGAACTGAAGTTCCAAGGCTGCTGGCCTTGAAGGAATCTTAGTGATTCAGGGTGCTGTCCTTCCTTAGTGGAAATCCTGCTAGTTGAAAGCAAAAGAGTGGATTAGGAGCTTGAGTCTCTGAACCACTTAAAACCCCTTATGTCTTTTACATTATGTCATTTACATTGTGTACTATAACTGCTATAACTGCTATGTATGTTTTAACTGCTTACAACTAAACTTACTCTACGAACAATGTATGTATGATTATGAATATATCAATGAAGGGGATCTTTTACTTATTCCGCTATGCTTGAAAAGATTCTTATGTTTGTCATATGTTAATTATGAACCTGAAAAGTATTTGAAATAAAAAGGATCTATTCAACCCCCCCTTCTAGATCTATTGTGCCCTCTGGGAACTAACAAAAACCTCTTTTATAAAAACATCACCGCCATATCTTGATAAAATTGAATTTTTACACAAATTCAAACCCTGTGTATATAGGTGCAAACGATGCCTCGCACCACTTCCAAATAAACAGCACATTGACCCACCTACACACACACATTCAGATAATAGTTTCTTGAAAAGAAGCGGTCACCGTGGTAACACAGATGTCGGGGGGTGCCTAACACCTTCCCTCCGCATAATCAATTCCCCGGACCCTAAAGAATCTCGGTTTCACCAACCCGTTTAGCAGTGTCACATCACTAGGTCAATGTGCAAACCTTTTCTCGGTTGTGTTGGTACAACCATTTAAAAAACCAATTGGCGACTCTTAGCAGTCCATCATCGACATTATACATGTCGAACCTTTTTCTCTTGTTTTTTCAAACAAATCTCACCTAAAATGAGAACACCAAAGAACAAGTAACAGAAAGGGACAATTAAAAATCCCGACGTCGACAGGTGGCGACTCTACTAGGGACTCCAGTAAGAGGACTTAAGCCGCTATTACAATCTTTTCAAAACTGTTATCTGCTTGTGTGTGGATGTTGCATTTACATTTATGATGAATGTGTAAGAATGCATTTACTTATTGCACTTAGTGCCTCGCTCCATATCTACTTGTGATATTAGTGCTTCGCACATGTCATCATTTTCATACAGTGAGACGCGATGTGTGTGAATGTATGTTGTCTGGTCCCTCCACCAGGAGGCTATCCCATCGGTGTTTGATTACTGGACTCGTAAGAAGACTAATTCTCGCGACGCTCAGGAAAGGCACCACCCAAATTCGCTCCAGTTGAAAGACCGGATTAATTTCCTGTTGAGTAAATTGCGATGATTTGGGAACCTTCATGCCGAAAAAACCACGAGAGTAACCTAACATAGGTCAGCCTCTGATAAACCAAACGCGGAGGAAAGTTTCTTCATACTTTCACATTTCAATTACTTATAATTCAAATACTTGTAATTTTATTTCCATGTAAATCTCAATGTAATGGAAAATATAAAGGAATATGTGTGCATGCCTTCCCTTTATATCAAAACCTGACATGCTATCTTGTCAATTGACATCCGTTTCGCAAGACGATACTCCTAAATGGACACATTACATAATATTGCTACATTCACTAAGACTAAACTACATAAGTCTTTTTTGTAGGGATATAATTAATCTGGTAACCCGTTCAAAATCCAAAAAGGCCACGAGCCTACAGCCCATTATGTCTTCATCTAACCAAATTGATCTTAATCCAGTTTATCGTGAAGAATTCGATGAATTACATAAATAAATCACAGATTTGGCTGTTCTGCTTAAAGAACTACACCAATCTACTCAGGGTACAAGGATACCCGTACATATTGAATCCTCCGCACAAGGAGGAACCCAAGGTCCGAATACTACTATTTCCAGTCACAGGAATCCTCATAAGCACAGACAGATTCCTTCAGCAACACAGCGATTGTCTCCACCTACAACTCTTGAGTCCGCACAACCTCCTGTAAAGGTGCCAGACAACGTAATGGATATGTTATTTTCCAAGCCGATACCGGTAAAGGAGAAAGAAGTCTTTGTTCCAGACTCCAGAGTGGAAGAAGAGGAAAGAAGAATTAAACAAGACATTATTAGAATGATGTCAGGCATACGCGTCATTGTCCATGATGAACATACAAACAGATACACCCCAGACGATGATTGCTCAGACATAATAGCCATCATTCGGGATAGGGATGACGATGACAACCCCTCCATCACTGCAGTCCACCAGGACTTTGCCCTCGAAATTTTGGAGCAGCATTCCTTGCATTGGTCGACAATGGTAAAACGGACAGAAACCCATTATGCCCTGTAGATAGCAATAACTGCTTACTTTTTCTGTACAGTATTAGCAGTTACTTTTGTCATTACATGCTAAAACTTTGTGTGATTGAACAGTTTCATATATTAAGTGAGAGCATGTTGGTTCAGGACTCTAAAGTTAGATGTTCCTAGACTTGCTGATGAGGTGCCTATTCTCCACAAGGACTGTAACTTTGATGTAAAGTTGGACTCAGACTTGATGGAAATACAAGAGGACTATGAGATACCTCCGGAGATCAAAGAATGGGTTGAAGACAAACCCAAGCCAAATATTGATTAAACCACCTCTTTTAAACCTCAAAACCTTAAAAAACCCCAAACAAATCAAGATTGGTACGGACCTCACTCCAAACCAAAGGAATGACATGGTTACTTTATTGACCCTATTCCAGGATGTGTTTGCATGGTCTCACGAAGGTATGGTCAGTTTATCCACTGACATTGTCATTCATCACCTTCCCATCAAAGGAGGATTCAAGACAGTCAGGCAGAAGCTCAGGCGATTAAAACCTGAGTGGAGGTTAAAAGTTAAAGAAGAAATTGTGAAATAATTTCAAGCCGGCATCATCATGGTGTCAACATACCCTAAATGGCTATCCAACATAGTCCCCGTGCCCAAACCGGGAAGGGAGGTGCGAAAGTGTGTGGACTACAGAGATTTGAATAAAGCTTGCTCAAAGATAGCTTTCTCATGCCATTCATCCACATACTCATTGACAATACAACTCGATACGACATATACGTATTTGTGGATTGCTTTGTGGGGTACCATCAAATCATGGTTGTTGCATACATCACTCCTTGGGGAACCTTTGCTACAGACGATTGTCATTCAGCCTCATCAATGCCAGAGCTACCTATCAGTGAGCCTTATTGCTCTTTTCCACGATCTAATGCACAAAAAAAAGAAAAAATAAAGAAGAAAAAGGAAAAAGAAAAAAGCTCTTCAACAGGTTCTACAGATGGCTTCAGAGTTTGAAGAAAAATCCTTCCTCCACATTCCTCGGAATAGGAATGATTTTGCGGATGCGCTAGCAACATTAGCCTCCTTGATCAACATACATGACAAGGAAGACATGCCAACCCTCACATTTGCCCTAGAAAAGGCTCTAGCCTATGGGAATTACATTGGAGAAATATTATATGACCTACCTCCTATACAACACCCTTGGTATCAGCATATCAAGGAGTACCTACGATATGGATCTACACCCGTTGAGGCGAGCCCAAATTAGAAAAGATGGATCCATCGACTTGCTATGAAATTCTACCTGAGCGGAGATGCACTCTATAAAAGAGATGCAAGACTAGGTCTCCTCAGATGTCTGGACAAAGACCAAGCTCAGAGACTCATGGATGAGATCCATGGTGGAGTCTGTGGCCCGCACATGAGCGTCCCTCTACTTGTAAAGAAGATCCTGCAACAGAAAAGTCCGACTACGACAGTTCAAATAACACGACTTGGTTTTTAATAAGATCGTTGACAACCAAGCTCAGTCTAAAGGAAAATTCTCCCTGAACTGGGAAGGCCCGTTTATTGTCAAGGAGGTATTGACAGGAGGCACTTTCAGATTACAGGAAATGGATGGCGATGAATTTCTGCAACTCATCAATTCGGACACCGTGAAACGGTACTATGTCTAAGGTTACCATTAAGCGAACATCCTGGTTTTGGATCATCAGATCACCAGTCATTTTAGGTTCTTTAACCCTCACTACATACAGCCTTTCCTTTTTACCCATCTGCCCATCAGGGACAATCACACTTTCTAACCAGCGGCCTGGTTTCGGATCACCAAATCTTTCACTCCCTGCAGGTTTTTAAAACCTTTCACACTTTCACTTTATCCCACCAGGGATTAAACCTTTCACACCTTCAATTTATCCTATACATGGGATTAAACTTTTTATCTGCAATCTGCACTATACCTGGGGCGAACTACGTCGACCTGGTCTCCCCAATACACGGGAGTACATAGGCAGCCATGTTATATGGTTCGGTCTCACCATAGAAAAAACAAAAACAAACACACTCCTATCCATAACCACATATAGAAATCAGTCCCAAGACACCAAAGATGGTAGGGAATACACACAGATCAATGATCCATTATGAAAATCCTAAGACATCTCACTGTCCATCCAGATCACAAAGTCCTGGAGAAACAAGCAAATATGAAGCAAGTAGCAAGGCACAACTAAAATGGAAGTGAATCAACATATATTTCCCTACCATATATATTGTTGTTTGATATATACAATGTGTACTGTACATGACAAAATGGCTAAGCTAGGCTGTGCAGGAAAATACAAGCCCATCTACAAATCAGTGTATATGTGGGCTATCATGTACAACATGGATTCCTTCTCAGAAGAAGGAGGTAACGCTATGATCTCGTACCCAAGGGTTTTTACATGAGCCAACAGATCCACCACCAACTACAGGGAGATATCTCGAGCAGATATAGCGTTATCCCACTCAGCAACAACGGTATTCCTATGAGTTAGAGAATTATTTCTCTAACAAAGCGACATCTTTACCAAAAAGAGCTATCAACATCAAATCCCAAATCCACCTTATGGTACAAAGGATAAAAGCCTCTCGCGATCTCAGCATCTTATCATCCCATTTATCAAAGCAACTACCCCAGACAACAAGCAAGACTGGGGAAATTTCAAAATTTACGACAACCGGATATTGGATCCCTTACAACAAGATTGGGGGAAATCTCGGAAGCAGCGACAACTCAATACTAGGGCATTTATCAACCATCCTAAAGTGGAAAATGCACCAGTCAGCGCCATCAGCATAGTCCATCATCTCAATGGCGATTCAGATATTATTCACTTGCGATTTGGTCAACAAAGAGAGTCTCTCATATGAATCCCTGGCAACAACTTGCGGAAGGACTGGGGCATTTTGCGATTCCAAGGAATTAAAGAAATCATGGCGACATAAGCATACCCATACGAAAGAAAGGGAAAATTCTCAGAAAAAGTTGTTAACTCAGAAGAAGAAGGCCAATGACGAAAGGTCTAGCGAATGAAAACTACACCATCAACATGGGTCAAGTCCTCACAAGTTGAGGCCTCTACACCGAAGTTCAAATCTGGTCAGCGAAAGAACGAGTTGCACCCTCCAGGGATGTAAGCGGCATGCAAATTAAACGCTCAAGAAATGGGGCACAAACACCCAACAGTGAAAGGAAACTCCAAATCACCTCAAAGAGGGTGAGACATCTGGTGGTTATCATCAATCTAGCGAAACATCAGGCGAAGTCTAGTGAAGTAATCCGTGTAATATTACTTCAGCGAAGGTATCAAAAGATCTAGTATTCTAAACCAATGGCATCCAGCGCAACATCAAGACAGTTCAGCGATGAAAGCTTCGTA
Organism: Panax quinquefolius; assembly: GCA_020205615.1. Classification (NCBI taxonomy): domain Eukaryota; kingdom Viridiplantae; phylum Streptophyta; class Magnoliopsida; order Apiales; family Araliaceae; genus Panax; species Panax quinquefolius. Next base: position 598,057 of record JAINUW010000177.1, on the reverse strand, counting down.
TACCACCGTTCGAGTGGGAACCGAAAAAGTTTGGCGATCAGAAGGATTGGCACCGTTGTAAACTACCAGCGAATACATCGGGAGGGTCTGGTGATTTCAGAACGTCATCCCCATCAGAGATGTGGAAAACATCTCAACTTTTCTTCATCAAACAAGCATCGGCGATTAAATGCCAAACCATTGGAGTCAACACCAGCATAGGCATCAGCAATGATCGGTAAAGGTAAAGCGATTTGCGAAAACATTTTAACATTCATCATAACATTCATTACATTGCAATTTACGATATGCGATTTATGATTTAATATGTGATTTGCGATGCGATATGCGAAATGCGATGTGCGAGTTGCGAGTTGCGAAGTGCGATTGGCCAAATGCGAAAAGCTAAGTGCAAAATACGATGTGCGATTTGCGAACTGCGATTTGCGAAAACATTTTAACATTCATCATAAACATTTATTACATTGCGATTTGCATCATTAGAAATACTTTGTCATATTTTCAAGTGTCTACTAATCTTTATCATGTCCATTCCATTGCATTGCATGAACATGATAAAGAGGGGCATCTGTAGACACTCAAAAATTTTCTTTTCTTGTTACTAACCATGTAGGAGGGCAAAAATTTCTTTTTCACACTCCAGAGATAACCTTGGAGGACCACAACATCAATTTTAACCACAGAGATAGCCACGGGAGATCCAGTTTCCAACCCTGGAGATAACCCCAGGAAAACAGTTTCCAACCCCAAAGATAACCCCAGGAAAGTCAGTTTCAACCCCGGAGATAGCCCCAGGGGTTCAAGATCAAAGCCTGGAGATAGCCCCAGGAGTTCAACCTCAGAGATAACCCTGAGGACAGTCAAAGTCAACATCATGTCAACCTCAGAGATAATCCTGAGAAAAAACCGCTACAACTGTGCGAAAACCAGAGATAACCCTGGGAGGGGCAAAATGGTCATTTCCCCAACTCAACTTCAACTCACATCAAATTAACTCATGTCAAATCAAAATACTTCAATAGAAGTCCCACAAGAACCATATCTTAACTTTCGAGTGCAAACTACGCAAAACGGCTCAACGGACTACCTAACAGAAACCCGGGAATGCCATTTTGGTCATGGACCCATCTTCCTGGAATCAAAAAAGGCAAATCCTATGTCATTGTATACCTCTCGGAAAGAGCTTTCTGGAATGATATGGCACGCTTCCATCGGACTCCAAGATTGAAAGTTATGAACGACCGAGCGAATAGCGCGTTGTCCGAGTGTACGTACTTCAACATGACAGGACCCACACTGCCCGGGGCACCCCGGGCAGCCGCAGGTACACCTGCTGCTGAGTTGCAGGTACACCTGTGGCTCCCCCCTCTATAAATAGAGGGCTTGGGGTGGCCATATTTGCAAGAGAAAGAGCGAGGAAGCCCTATCAAATTTGCTCCGTACTTGCAATATACTAAGTGCTTTCCCATTTTAAACACTTGTGAGCTCACATATAGCTACTTTTGTACCGGCGGGAGCCAATTATTCATCCCTTTAAAGATATAGAAGTCTTCTTTGGCAACCCACTGTAAGCCATCTCACACACTTTAAAGCCTTTCTCTTCATCTTTGCACACACCCTTTTTCACTTTGAGAGTCATGTTGCATGTGTTTGCCCGTACTTCGGTCCGTGGTTTTATTTTAGTTTGTATATACATATATATTTATATATATGGACTAACATTATCTAGTTATGCCTCGATTGAGCCTAGACTTCGGTCTGGAGCATTTACTGCTTTAATATATATATATATATATATATTATTAACTGTGTGTCGGACTTTGTTCGATGAGTCTGGATTTTACATCCGGAGCGTTTACTTGCTTATATATATATATATATATATATATATATATGAACTGTTGTCGAACTCTGTTCGATGAGCCTGGATTTTACATCTGGTGCATTTATTGCTTATATATAAATATTCGTCCCACCTGGAGTTTACTTTGTGGTGGGTGATCGCTTTTACGACTTTCTTTACATTTCGTCCTGCTTGGAGTTTACTTCGTGGCAGTTGATCGCTTTTACAGCTTTATTAACATTTCGTCTCGCCTGAAGTTTCCTCCGTGACGGTTGATAGCTTTTACAGCTTTATTTACGTTTCGTCCCGCCTGGAGTTTCCTCCGTGGCGGTTGATAGCTTTTATAGCTTTATTTACATTTTCTGATCCCCCATGGAGGTGCTTCGTAGTGGCTGATCATGTTTGTATATATATATTCAGAGCTTTTACATATATACCTGCTTACTACTTTCATATAAATTGCGGTATCATGTGAGCCTAGGAATCATGTGATCACAGATTCAAATTTATTGGATCTAGATTCTTGTTCCGTGATGGACATTTTCAAATTTGTAGCGACTTGTAAATTATTCTGTGGTGTCTGAAGTTCCTTAGATGGTTTTCATACCCACGAGGAAAATGGCATTATTTTGTACATTATTTTCTTATAGATGCTTCGCATCTCGAAAATAAAATCAATCAAGCCGAACACTTAATAAAATGGAAGTGTAAAAGGTCTCAATTACTATTGAGCACAAAGGTTTGAAAAAAACCTCTTTTATAAAAACATCACTGCCATATCTTGCTAAAATTGAATTTCTACACAAATTCAAACCCTGTGTATATAGATGCGAATGATGCCTCGCAGCACTTCCAAATAAACAGCACATTGACCCACACACACACAAATTCAGATAATTATTTCTTGAAAAGAGGCGGTCACCGTGGTAACACGGATGTCGGGGGGTGCCTAACACCTTCCCTCCACATAATCAAGTCCCCGGACCCTAACGAATCTCAGTTTCACCGACCCGTTTAGCAGTGTCACATCACTGAGTCAATATGCAAACCTTTTCTCGATTGTGTTGGTACAACCATTTAAAAAACTAACTGGCGACTCTTAACAGTCCATCGTCGAAATTATACGTGTCGGACCTTTTTCACTTATTTTTTCAAACAAATCTCACCTAAAATGAGAACACCAAAGAACAAGTAAAGGAAAGGAACAATTAAAAATCCCGACGTCGACAAGGAGTTTTCTTATTCCAAATCTTTCATTCCTTTGTGTATTAATGAGCTTGTTGAATGCTTTAAAAATATGTATTACCACCATGGTTATGAACTAATTCTATTTTTAGGATTGCATTGTAACATATTGTTTAGGTTAATTACCTTTCTCTCGTATTTATATTAATGAATCATTTTGGAATGGGTTGTTGTATTTCTTGCTTATTGATTGATTGCTTGACAAAGAAACTGATATTGAAATTAATGGATATTGAAAATGGATATTAATATCTAACTTTTAAATATAAGAACACTTGTTATGACCATGCCTAATGTGAATGTGTGCATAAACTGCTTAATAGGATAGACATATCTTTGTTTGCCTTGTGTAGCCTTGAGACTAAGCTTAATAACCCTAGTCTAGTTATTTTCCCCAATAGAAATATTGTGGTTCATCTAGCTAGGGATGTGCATTTGACCTTCGACAGAAGCTTAGGTGTAATTACTGTTCTCGGTTGACCATTCATTGATTTGTTTGTAATGTGGAGAGTTAGGAGATTAGGAGACACATTAGGAGAATTGTAATCCTAACTTGACTTCCTAGTTCAACTACTTCTCTTATTTCCTTTAGTTTTAATCACATAGTTTAACAAACCATCTATAATCACTTGTTTAGATAAGACAGTATAGAACTTTCATTAGTATTTGACTTGCACTTAAGACTTTGTCCTCGTGGGTACGACACTCTACTTATCTTATATTACTTGTGGACTACGTATGCTTGCGCGTGTTTTATGGATTGCGAAATCGACCAACACTCCTCTATCTTGATCTTTTTTGTATGTACTTCCCCCTCTGCTACTCCAGCACGCTGAGAAGCTTCCTCGTACGCGTCTTCAACTCTTGCTCTCTTGGCGGATTCTTCTTTCAATTTGTCCTTTCGTTTCGCAATCTCCTCCTTCAGCTGCTCATTCTCTCCCTCAGTGTGAATCAGCTTCTATTCCACATTACTCAGACACTCGTAAAGATCCCGGATCTCATCTTCCTTCTGGGCCATCGAAGTCTGATGTTCAACTACTATCTCCTCAGCCTCTTCGACTCTATCCTGAAGCTCAACATTGCGGTCGTATATCTCGTCATACATGTGAGCTGCGATAGAGTTTGGTGGAAACTCTTCATCCTCCTCATCCTCATCCATTTGTGGCAACTTAACGGGGTCTTCCTCATCCTTCTCATCAGCTATGTCTTCATGTTCAACCACTGTGACCAATGGAGATGACTCCATTGACAGCAGTTGTTCCCAAACCACCTCAATATCTCGAGGCTCCTTCTCTCTAGGCATTTGAGATCCCTCTTCCCTAGCCTAACTGGATTCTCCCACATTAACCATCCTGACAAAAAAAAAATAAGTTTTAATTACTAATCATCACTACTCGACACCCACAAATTTGGGTACTTCATTCCCACAAGATTTGATGTTCACTGTCTAAGCATTTATTTCTAACTACCCAAAAATACTAAAATTTAAACAATAAACTTTCCCATTAAAGGGTTACATTAATAAGTCCAATAAAATCTCCCAGGTTATCTAACCTTTAAAACAAACATCAAGTGCAGAAAATTAAATAATTACATCTCAACAATTACACCAAAGTATGACAATATAAAAATTAACAGATTTACAAGTCTTCAACACTTGATCATTTTTCCTTTCCCTCTACTGGTGGTAGGTTCATCGACCTACTCAACTGTAGTTGTAATGGTTATATAAGCAAGAGTAACTACCCAAAAATAATAAAATTTAAACAATAAACTTTCCTATTAATGTGTTACATCAATAAGTCCAATAAAATCTCTCAGGTTATCTAACCTTTAAAACAAACATCAAGTGCGGAAAATTAAATAATTACATCTCAACAATTAAAACAAAGTATGACAATATAAAAATCAACAGATTTACAAGTCTTCAACACTTGCTCTTCTTTCCTTTCCCTTTACCGGTGGTAGGTTCATCGACAGTCTCAACTTTAGTTATAATGGTTATATAAGCAAGAGTGAGCAAAACAAATACTCACTTGAATCGATAATGAATAATAACAACATAATAACTCCTAATGAATAGGCTCAATAGAACTGAAAAATATTCTATATCAATGATAATAAAGAACTGAAAAACAAAATTTGAAATATATCTGAGGGTCACAAGATCACGAACTATGTCCAAGGTTATAAGTATTCTTTCAACTTAAACCTAAACAGTCATGAGACTGTAGGGACTTCCAGTACTTAGGGGGATTAGCCCTTCGTACCATGTATTGTGCACAAACATCTAAACGCTTCGCGTAAATTTTCCCCTATAGTAGGGTTGTTCATCTCAATATTTAGAATACAAGTCTACACCAAAGTAAGTTCTATTTGGACAAGTTTCAAGGTAATTTAGAGTTCTACTAACATCAACTAAGGAGTAGTTGATTCAAAAGTGTAACAACTATTCAAGGATTTGGTAACAAAGAAATATGAAATAATCATGAGTTATAAGTGATTAAACATCACACATCAAAATCATGCATTAGGAATACTGGAAAGTGTTGAAAAGTAAAATAAACCTTGCTTTAACAATAATAATAAGCAAAGGTTAAATTCGTTGACAATAAGGAAACAATTTAGGAACTTTGTTCAATGGTTTGCATCATACAACATGAATAGGATTCAACAGCTTAATAAAAGATTAAGTAACTTGTGAACTCTTAAAAGTATAGCACAATAGCAAATATTAAACTTTGCTGAATAATATAATAGCAAAGGTTTGCGTGAATGTAATCATGTTAGGAAACATAAGAGTAAGATTAAGACTTGCTCAACTGTAAGTAAGATAGGACAACTCAAATAAAAGATTGGGGTTTAAAAACTTGTCTTGCGTGTAAGTTAAGCCGTATACTTCATTATCAATATCTTATACAAATGTCATCATGACATAATTAGTTACTACATGTACTCAGTATAGAATTAAGTATCTATTTCATATACGACTTGTAGTCTTAGGTTCAACTATTTGGTTAAACCATAACTCTTCAATTTATCACATAATTCATTAATTGCTAATAATATTCTCATACTCGGTACTATAACACCACAATATGTAAAAAATCACATTTTAACAATCATAGCATTACTCTTTATCAACAATTACAGAATTGTATAATTAAAAAAATGGCAATCATGCTAGCTAACCTTAGGCTTAAATACTTCAGTTTAGATCGAAATGGCGCTTCTGTGGCTACTGACTTTGGCATGCGACACGAGATAAAGGCCTATAACTAAGCTGCGCGATGTTGACTGGTGTCTTTGACCGAATTGTACTACTGTGAGCAACCTGCGGCTCAAGAAGTACGATTCGAGCGAATAATGTTCGCAAAGAACACAAACAAAGCTAAATTGGCCTATAAGCTACTTTCTAACCACCAATTTAACACATATAAATAACATAGACTTCACAAAAACATAACTTAAGGTTTTCAACATGTTCTTAACTATTTAAACAACATAATCATCAATATTATAACCTTTAATTTCACTATTTCTACTATTTCTTCACGCTTTTGATATTCATAGTGAAGTATGTGTTTAGATCTGATCTTATTAGCATGTGATTGTATGTTCTACAATGCATTGGGATGTATGATTAATGCTTAGGATAGACATATATCGAAGTACCATTCATAGTCAATTGAGAACTTAGGCTTAAACCCTAATTATTTGTAAATCACATAGACATATAGTGGTTTAGGTAATTTGGGTGTTCGTGTGTATTTTATCAACTGTGGATTACATGTGATATGTGTATGGTACATTGAGAGATGACTATACTTTACTTTCGTGTTCTTGGCTAACAATCCGGTACAATTAGTTTGGCTTAACATGAAACGTGTGGATTTGAATGTGTTAATAGATAAAATTGTGATCTCAGGTCTTCATTATCTAGTCTCACTCTAGGAATAGTTAGATTTATTTAATTTCATAGTTTAAATATAAAATATAATATCATTCGTTTAATTAAGAATGAAATGGTTATGGGGTAGTGCTTGATGAACTTTATTAGTTAATTCTCCGTGGGAACGATACTTTACTTACTCTTTATTACTTGTTGACCGTGTATACTTGCACGCATATATTTATCTATAAAACGACCAACAAGTTTTTGGCGCCGTTGCCGGGGAATTAGCTTAATAAAAAAATTTCAACATTAATTTCAATCAAATTTTTCTTAATTTAAACATTTTTATTTTGTTTTAATTATCTTCTTATAATTCTCTCTTATCAGGTACCATGGATGACTTTGTTAATCAATGGCCTTATGCAAATATGACTCAACCAAGGGACACAAGAACTGAAGGACTCAATGTATTTTCTACATTGTCAGCACAAATTGCAACACTTTCGGAGATGTTGGATGTTCTTGCAGCCCAATATACTCGAGAGATAGCAGTTACATGTGAATATTATGTTGGCGAGCATCCGAGTTATCAGAGCAATATCAGGGTTAGACAAGTACATTTTTGGGGTGATTACCTCAACAACTATGTTTATCCCAATTATCATCAAGGTTGGGGGTATCACCCAAATTTTGAATGGAGTTATAACTATCGAGACCAATACTGTGTCCCAAGTCCAACACATCCATCAAATTTCTTATATCCACCTCCAATGCAACAAGAAGAAAATTCAAGGTTGAAAGAATTCATGTCAAAAAGCATAGCAGACCATGAAGAGATGATGATGAGTCAGGAGTTATCTGAAAGTAGTATGAACACAAGCCAATCATGTTTGATGATAAAGCATATACTTTGTAAACAATCTTATTCATTTATTAATAAAAAGTATTAATTTATTAAAGGCTTTTAATTATCTACATGATGCTGTTTTATAATATGTGATAAACCCATAGTTTTAAGCAATGCTTTTAGAATAATGATGATGATCATTCTAATGAGATCTAAATTCTTAGAAAGCTTAAAACTAAAATAGTTCCCAATCATTGGATTACTAAATTGGGGATTAGTGAATCCGGATAGATTGGTACATCGTTGCTTGCTCATTGGATGAGGATGATTGATCTCATGATCATTTGTGTGGAGACACTAAAGCAAGTATGTAGGTGCTTATTAGAGAATAAGTTCACTTTGAGCGTTGGCTCGCTAAGGAATACCTAATGGAGTTTTATTTACTGTCAATAGGAATTCCTGTAGTGATAGTAGTACAAGTGATCCTTGGACTTGAGATCATCATAGTATCTTGTGTATGATGAGTTATACTTTGACTTATTCCTTAAGACCCTTAGGGTATATCAAAGGGTATGCTTGGGTATAATAAGTTGTCATGGAGATAATGTATGATCAATAAAGAATCTACCACTTCTAATAAAAGAAGAGAAATGTCCTATGTGATTCGATAAATGACAACCCAATGTAGTCCTTGGCGGCGTAATGAAATTAGAAAGGAGTTTCTAATTTGCATTATTTGAGTTGTGCATTTAAGGATCGAAATACATATAATTAAATAAAATAAGACTTGACGATAATTCCATGTCTTATATTTAATTGGGACATTGTAGATGGTGGAAGGATTGAATTATCACAGTAACTATTTACTCAAAGGTTCTTTTATGATTAATGTTGAAATCTATATTATCCGGAAAGTCGTTGATCATTGTAGGAGGCTTATCCCTATTGTAGAATAAATATTATTTAAATAAATTAATTGTTTAATTTATTTATTTAAATAAGATTAGAATTGTTCTAATTGATTTATTCACAACCTAGGTTTAATATGGAGAACCTAAAGGGTCACACCATAAAAGGAGAATAATTATTTAAGAAGTTAATGGCATAATCGTAATAATATGTTATGTATATTTGATTTAATCTATGGTGATAGAATAAATTAAATAACTTAATATTTATTATTTAATATTTTAGAAATATTAAATATAAATTAATAAGAGGAGTCTTATTAATATTATTACAATTATTATTATTTTAATTTCTAAAAGAGTTTAGGAATTAATTTAATATAAGTACTCTCATTTATTCCTAATTGGATTAGGAAGGAAAATTAGTTAAAGAGTTTAATTAATTATCCCTAATAAGATTAGGGAGCTTAATTAATTAAAAGAATTTAATTAATTAAATAAAACCCAATTCCTTAATTGTTAAGGTGGGTTGCCCTCATATATTAATAAGAGGAGTCTTATTATGGGTATGGGTTGTTGATTTTTCAACATACGTAATAATTCCAATTGTTGGGAGAGTACACCTTTCTATAGAGATAGAAAAAAACTAGGGTTTAATTGACCCCACCCTTCTTCTTGAATTTTCTTCTTCCTTGGTGGATCACCTCTAGAGGCCAAACATTTGGGTGGCTAACGTTGATCAAAGGAAGGAACCAAACCCGGTGGATTCAAGTTGAATGCGAAAAGGATTGGAGGTGAACTTGTACGAGGAAGCTTTCGGATCTTGAGGTATGTTTGTTCTTCATATCTTTTCGTTTAATTAATAATTATGCATAAAGGGTGATCCGGGTATATGGTTTGTAAATTTTTTAAACTCGATTTTACCACGCTTAGCACTTTTATGCAATTTGATTAAGCCCATGAATATTACAAACTAACAAATGGCATCGAGCCAAACCATTATCACGAATTATTAATTGTTCGATTTAATTTGTATATTGATATGTGTTTAGAACAATTTAGTTGGGCATAATTTTATTGTATAAAATTTAAATAAATAAAAAAAAAAAAAAAAAAAAAACCGAAGTCAGTTTTTAAGTGGTGCACGGATTTCAAATGAATTACAAGAATTGACGAGTTCGATTTGAGATAAGGGAATTCACTTTTGCTTATTAAAAAAAAAAAAAAAAAATTGAAACCTTTTATTCAAGTACATACACAGTTTTTACAGGAAGCAACAGGAAGTTTTTTTTTTTTTGAATACTGTACTAATTATATTATATATATATATATATATATATATATATATATATATATATATATATATTATTATATGTAATCATTAGCATGCTAGAAAGGTTTTAAAAGAATTTCAAAGTAACAGGATTCGGCAGGAGCTAAATGCAAGGATTTCAAGAATTAAGATTATTATTATATATATATATACCGTTATATATAATATATATAACTATTATATATATATATATATATATATATAACTATTATAATCTTAATTATTTTAATTTTAAAATTTAAAAAAAGTTTATTTTAATTTTAAAATAAAATGTTTATTTTAATCTTAAAATAAAATGGTTTATTTTAATTTTAAAATTAGAATTTCATGCTAACTAATTAGAGTTGGAATTGGATTCCATAATAACTAATTGGAGTTGAAATTGGATTTTATTTTTCCTAAAATAAAGGAGTTTATTTGTGAATAGGGAAGTAAATCCATCTTTCCTTAAATAAAGGAGTTTGTTTAGATATGAAATAAGATTTCATATTATTCAAAATAAAAGAGTTTATTTGTGAATAGGAAGAGAATCCTAATTTCCTTAAATAAAGGAGTTTATTTAAATATGAAATAAGATTTCATATTATTCAAAATAAAGGAGTTTATTTGTGAATAGGAAATATAATCCGTGTTTCCTTTAATATTTTTTTTACATGGAATTGGATTCCATAATTAATTAAAATAAAAGAGTTTATTTTAATTAGAGATTTTTTTTACATGGAATTGGATTCCATAATTAATTAAAATAAAAGAGTTTATTTTAATTAAAGATTTTTATATATACATGGAATTAGATTCCATAATTAATTAAAATAAAGGAGTTTATTTTGATTAAAGATTTTGATTAAAATAAAATAGTTTATTTTATTCAAAATTGGATAAATTAAAATAAAATAGTTTTATCTTAATTTAAATTTGGATTAAAATAAAGGAGTTTATTTTGATTCAAAAATAGATTTTATACTAACTAAATTTGCCCATTAAATGATATCAATATATATATTAAATGTTTATTATTCATAAGATGAATATTATTTATTGATGCATATGGTGATGTGTATGATAATAAATGGGATTGATTATGGACTATTGACCAATGCGATTGGATTTTATTTTAGTTGGATGCATGAATGTATGGGTTTTATTAAATGGGGTCTGCCGTACCTCGTCTTCTCTAATTTTTCTTAATGTAAATTCTATCTCCCTCCCATGTACTTCCCTCGATCACGATCAAGGTTTCTATTTATTTTAAATAGTTTTGTAATAGGAATATTTAGAATTATTTTGAAGAATTAGAGATCAAGGAACAAGAAGCGCTTGAAGACCCGTTTGTAATAGAGCCCAGGTTTAAATGTAATAGTTATATTTAAATATTATTTCTTGCACCCCTAGGGTTTGACCTTTTTGGTTCACTTGGTGGCTCTAGTGAACCAAACTAGAATAAAAGTCCATAATCAATCCGGAGTAGAATATAGTATTCTATATACGTGCATGCTTATATTATATATATTATATATTATGCAAACATGCTTCGCATGTTAATTAATATGACACGTATTTTATATATATATATATGCAGCTAAAACAAGATGAGACAAATTAATAACAAACCCCTCAAATTTTTATATTAAGTCCTAAGCGTTCAAAGATATTTGGAATATCGAACGTCGCCTTCTAACATGATAAAATTAATAGAGTATTAAATATTTAATATGAGTTTGTTGTGTCACCACAAGGCAAGTATTAAGTATTTAAGATGTTAATTTATTACATTTGATGCTTATAAAGAAAATTGAACAATATTGTTTTGTTGTGTCACCACAAGGATGATATTTTTCTTTTTGAATATATGGAGTGCTAGGTCGGACATAACTTGGATAATTTTGATTCTGATGTGCCCACCACTTGATCAAAATAATCTAAGAGGCAAAATACAAGGAGTTGCATAGTTGATGTAATTGACAAAAGTTGTCTACCTATTTATTTATATATAGTTTGTTGTGTCACCACAAGGCTATATACATTTGAAATGGGATCCTTATTCTCACTAGCAAATCTTTAATTAGATTTTTTAGAACTATATAAGTGAGGGTAATATAGTTTGAAGAAAATAGTGGGAGATACCAATTTGAAACAAGACCTAAATTATTTTGGTAATTAATAAAAGAATGTATGTTAAAATGTTGTTAATTACAAATTCATTTACAGAATTTTACAATGTCTAAAATTACTATCATCTGCGAAGCATATTAGATGCTAAATTAACTGCACCAAATTAAACGGATTGGTTAAGGAATTTGAGAATAGTTCTCATAGATGAAAAGCTATCTTATGTCCTTAATCGCCTATCCTCGCAATGGTTGCGAATAATGCCTCTGAGGAAGACATTGCTACTTTTAGAAAGTGGCAAGATGTTGCACGATTGGCTCAATGCATCATGCTCGCATCCACGAAGTAACGAGCTTCACGTCAAGATGAAACTATGGATGCTCCTACTATATTCCCGCACATCAAGTAGTTGATGGTGAGGAAAGTAGGGCCGATAGATATCGAGATATCTAAGGAGCTCTTCCGATCTAGAATGGCCAATGGCACTATAAGACAGAATAAAAAGTTCTTAACATAATCAATTTGATTGATCAATTAGGACAACTGATTTTGTCATGGATGGAGAGTTGAGCCAAGATTTGATCTTGCACTCACTCCCGGACTCCTTTCACAATTGTTGTGAATTTTTCATATGAACAAGCTAGATATCAGCCTCGCTGATTTGCTTAACATATTGAAAAATGTTAAGAGTCACTTTCCAACCAAGAAAGACCATGTCTTACTGGTAGGGGCCAAAGGATCTTCTGAAAAGAAGAACGATTCAAAGAAGGTAAATAGAAAGGCGTAAACAAAGGATAATAAGAACAAAACTGATACGGATAGCAAAGGAGTTTGCTTCCCACCGCAATAAGCCCGGACCTTTGGAAAGAAACTGCGAGAAGCATCTTGCAGAGGCTAACCAAAGAAGCTTAGTGAAGTTTCGATTATAATACAATTTTTGTTCATGATTGAAATAAATTTTTCTTTAAGTCAAGGTTCTACTTGGGTATTGGATACCGACTTTGGTTATCATAAATATAGATTTATGAAGGGACCAAGCAGAAGTAGAAAGCTAAACAAATATAAGTAATCCTATGTGCGGAAAATGAAGCAAAGGTTGCTACATTAGCCATAGAAACTTATAGTTTAGTAATGCCTACGGGCAAATCTATTAAGTCAATAAGTTGTTATTGTATTCCAGTTCTTGTTAAAAATATTATTTCCATTTTATTGTTGGACAATGAAATCTTTGGTATTATAATTAAGAATAATTGTTGTTCTATTTATAATAATAATGTTTTGTATAGAAATCGAATATTACTTAATAAATTTTTATACTTGACTTACATGAAAATAATTTTGCATATTGAACAAATTAGTATAAGAAAAGGAGATGATCATTCAAAGAGTTGAATGTGTGTATTTGCTGAAATACAAGTATGAATTATTTGAAAGGTTCAAAGAATTCAGAAGTGAAACAAATTGACAAAGTATTAAGATTCTTTGATTAGATCAAGGAATAAATACTTGTGCAATAAATTTCTAGATCATCTCAAATGGTTTTTCTCATAATGGACACCTCATGATACGTAATAATTGATTGATGTATCTGAAAGGAAAAATCGTACCTTGTTGGACATGGTGCGGTCCATAATGATTTTACCGACATTCCAAAGATCCTTCGGGATAATGTCCTAGAAATGGTCACGACATATCTACGAAAAATGGTAACCTCAAAATCCATTTAAGACTCCATAAAAGTTATGGATGGGGAGGATTCCTAATCTTAAGTATGTTAAGATAAGGGGTTGTCCAACTTATGTGAAAAGGTTTCAAAAGGATAAGCTTGGGACAAGATTTGACAAGTACAATTTGTGTGACATCCTAAAGTAAGTTTAGGGTATATGTTCTATAATCCTACTTAGCAAAAGGTGTTTGTTACAAAACACGCTGCCTTCTAAGATAAAGGCGTTTATCATTGAAGGGGCTAGTGAAAGGATAATAGATCTTGAAGAGTTCAAGAACCACAAAATACTATAAGTTAAATAAGAGGAACACATAGATAGAATTATTGTACCACAACCAAATCGTAAATGAATAGTACCAGAAGATACTTGGGAGGTATGGATTCATCATGGATGATGATGATGAGGTACGCATCATATAAGATGATGATCCACGATTACATCTGATGAGGTAAGAGTTTTAGTGTGTACAAAAGGGTCGATGAGGGCCGTCGTGAAATTTCTAGTATTATATGTTGATATACTACGGATGAGGAATTACATACCAATGCTACAATCAGTAAAGATAAAGTTGTCTGAACATTCCTCCATGAATGATTGGGAAGAGTATCTTAATTGGGGATATAAATCTATATAGATAGATTCAAGAGGATGCTCGACTTAACCCAAGGAATGTATATTCATTTGATGCTAAAGTCGTTTAGCATGGCAAACTCCAAGAGATGTCTCATGTTGATGAGCCATGGAGTGTATCTCTCTTAATAGTCCCCATAGACTCCAAAGAAGAGAGATTGCATGAGTGACAATCATGTATGCAATGAAATGTACGAGACCTGATGTTGATCGGTCATATATTCGGAGAAGTTCACTATGAGTCGCTGAAAAACATCTTAAAGCTCTTAACCACTAAGGATGTGAGCATACATGGTGGGTCCGAATTAAAACTAGAGGGCTTTACAGACTCAAGTTTTTTCGCATGCACTCAAGATGATGTAAAATCCACTTTAAGGTAAAGCGTTATCTTGAACAAAGGGTGCGTTGAATTGGAAAGGTTCCAAATAGCAAAAGAGTTGATGGTTTAGTAATAAAGACAAAGTATATAGCTATAAATGAAGCTGCAAGTTGATTGTTTGGATTAAAAGTTCATTACAGAACTAGGAATAGTTCCTAAGTCTCATCTTGGATCTAAACATGTGTTGTGGCACTTTCATTTGATTATTAGAATCATTGAAAGATGGGAAATCACTATAGAGATAGTGGACTCTCATGAACAACATTACATATCCATTAACTAAAGCTTATCCAACGGCCAGGATAATCGTCACTTAGAGAAGAAGAGTATAAGATACCATGACGATTGGCTTTAGTGTAAGTGGGAGATTGAAAGTAGTATGCACACAAGCCAATCATGTTTGATGATAAAGCATATACTTTGTAAACAATCTTATTCATTTATTAATAAAAAGTATTAATTTATTAAAGGCTTTTAATTATCTACATGATCTTTGCTTTTATAATATGTGATAAACCCATAGTTTTAAGCAATGCTTTTAGAATAATGATGATGATCATTCTAATGAGATCTAAATTCTTAGAAAGCTTAAAACTAAAATAGTTCCCAATCATTGGATTACTAAATCGGGGATTAGTGAATCCGGATAGATTGGTACATACGCTAACTTCTTGCTCATTGGATGAGGATGATTGATCTCATGATCATTTGTGTGGAGACACTAAAGCAAGTATGTAGGTGCTTATTAGAGAATAAGTTCACCGAACGTTGGCTCGCTAAGGAATACCTAATGGAGTTTTATTTGCTCACAATAGGAATTCTGTAGTGATAGTAAAGTCTGAGTGATCCTTGGACTTGAGATCATCATAGTATCTTGTGTATGATGAGTTATACTTTGACTTATTCCTTAAGACCCTTAGGGTATATCAAAGGGTATGCTTGGGTATAATAAGTTGTATACATGGAGATAATGTATGATCAATAAAGAATCTACCACTTCTAATAAAAGAAGAGAATGTCCTATGTGATTCGATAAATGACAACCCAAGAGTCCTTGGCGAAAGGCGAATGAAATTAGAAAGGAGTTTCTAATTTGCATTATTTGAGTTGTGCATTTAAGGATCGAAAATACATATAATTAAATAAAATAAGACTTGACAAGATGATTCCATGTCTTATATTTAATTGGGACATTGTAGATGGTGGAAGGATTGAATTGTATTTGTAACTATTTACTCAAAGGTTCTTTTATGATTAATGTTGAAATCTATATTATCCGGAAAGTCGCTGATCGCTAGGAGGCTTATCCTATTGTGAATAAATATTATTTAAATAAATTAATTGTTTAATTTATTTATTTAAATAAGATTAGAATTGTTCTAATTGATTTATTCACAACCTGCTTAATATGGAGAACCTAAAGGGTCACACCATAAAAGGAGAATAATTATTTAAGAAGTTAATGGCATAATCGTAATAATATGTTATGTATATTTGATTTAATCTATGGTGATAGAATAAATTAAATAACTTAATATTTATTATTTAATATTTTAGAAATATTAAATATAAATTAATAAGAGGAGTCTTATTAATATTATTACAATTATTATTATTTTAATTTCTAAAAGAGTTTAGGAATTAATTTAATATAAGTACTCTCATTTATTCCTAATTGGATTAGGAAAGAAAATTAGTTAAAAGAGTTTAATTAATTATCCCTAATAAGATTAGGGAGCTTAATTAATTAAAAGAATTTAATTAATTAAATAAAACCGAATTCCTTAATTGTTAAGGTGGGTTGCCCTCATATATTAATAAGAGAGTCTTATTATGGGTTTGGGTTGTTGATTTTTCAACATACGTAATAATTCCAATTGTTGGGAGAGTGCACCCTTTCTATAGAGATAGAAAAACTAGGGTTTAGCCAACCCCACCCTTCTTCTTGAATTTTCTTCTTCCTTGGTGGATCACCTCTAAAGGCCAAACATTTGGGTGGCTAACGTTGATCAAAGGAAGGAACCAAACCCGGTGGATTCAAGTTGAATGCGAAAAGGATTGGAGGTGAACTTGTACCTGAGGAAGCTCGGATCTTCAAGGGTATGTTTGTTCTTCATATCTTTTCGTTTAATTAATAATTATGCATAAAGGGTGATCCGGGTATATGGTTTGTAAATTTTTTTAAACTCTGATTTTACCACGCTTCCGCATTTTTATGCAATTTGATTGCGCCCATGAATATTACAAACCTAACATTATCAAGACAAAATCTTAACAGACAGATGGAACAACTCATTAACTCCTCAATGAATTGTCCTCAATACATGGATTTCGAAACTGAACAAGATAATTCAAGATTGGAGGATTTATGGTTCAAATTTGTAGCATCAACTGAGGAAAATATGATTGAGCAAGAGAGGTCAATTCAAAATCTTCAGAATCAGATGGATCAAATATTTGAAGCCTTGAATAATCGCCCTCCAAACAATTGGTGCTATGACATGGATGATGAAACTGATGGAGAACCAGAAGTGTACATGCCAGTAAATGAACTGAAAGGAGTAGACATTGAGGAGACAACTGGGGGTATGGAAAATGAAGAACATGAGCTGCCTTGTATAATACCCCAAGTGCCTTCTTAGTTAGAGTTGAAAAATTCAGTGAACTTTTCACACCCATGTCCCCTTGGTAGTCACATCCAAAGCAAGAATTTCTGCGATTATGAGGCCTCTTACAAACCATGGTGGGCTGAGGAAGAGATAATAGAAGAAGAAAAGCCCGTTGTATCTGTCATGTCTCAATGCAAAAATCTATTCACAGATACAATGGAAGGAGCACCTGGCGATGCAATGGAACTAGGGACATCATGTACATGAAATATGTTAGGTGGCTTCAATCCGAAGACTCTCATGATGGGGAACCTACTAAAGCACATAGAGGTTCTAATGGATGGAGGGTTCCTATCTTTTCGTAGAGGAATTGGATAGCGGTCAAGAATAGAGTCCAGCTAACGGACTATAAACCGAGCGCTAGATGGGAGGCACCCCATCCAATCTCTCTCCCTATTTGTTTAATTCTTCATTATCTATAGTCTATCATTTTCCTTCCTTTGGGTTTAATTCTTTCTACTTTTATTAGTTTATTATTATTATAGTTAATTAAATTTTTAGTAGTAAGTATTGGTTATAATTAAATAAAGTCTAATAGTTCATGTTGATCCCATCCAGGGGTAACCAATTGGGCAGTAAAGATAGAAGTCCAAGGGTCAGGCCACAACAATTGCAATATGAGAAACGAAGTTCAATCCAATTTCTATAAGCACTCAAGATCAAACAAAATTAAAAATACTGAAGCTTCCAGGGTACAAGGTAGCGAGGCCGCGCCCAACTACAAGCCAAACACAACGCGGCCGCGCCATATCTCAGTCATAGAAAATAAACACTGCTCAATTTTTAAAATTTCTGACTCAAGCATTCGGACAGGTAGAAGCCCACACTCAGTTTCCAAATATAGAATATCTCAAACTTATCCATCGCCTGATATACCATTGGATCATGAAGAGGCGAACGGAGATGACATTGCCACTTAGGGGAGTATTCTTTCACTTTTAATTACAATGAGGGCATTGTTAATTTTATGTTTGGGGGTATTGGGTTATAGTGAGTAGTTGTTGCATATAGTTAATTGCATGTTAGTAGTTATTAGTTTAATTTTGTAGTAAATATTTTTCTTTTTATTTGCTTAATATCTGTTTAGTTGCATAACATTGCATAATCCCAGGTTTTTAGTTAGTTAAATTCTAATTTGGCCATTGATAATATAGAAATTTGTATAGATTTTTGAACTCAGTTGATAACTTGAGCTTAGTTATAATTTCATACATGATGTAATCTATGTATGTTGTTTAGATGTTACCGGGTAGAACGACAGTGTTCCTTTTTGCTTGTTGGTTAAGATTAGCATGCTTGTCTGCTGAGAGGAAAACATTGTTGTTAATGATAGAATCGTGTAGAAAGTGAGTAATGACTATAAGACACAGAAACTCAAGTTTTGGGAACACATTGGGTATACTTGCTATTCTCTTGAAAAAAAAAAGAATAAACACCGTGGCTAGTCTGGTTTCGGGGCCTTTGTTACTTGAGTAAGTACGCCCGAGGGGATTGTCTCTACACCTAGCGCCCTAAATCCTGAATGGTTTGGGAGTCGTTGGTTGAAAGCTCGCTAAGGGGTAGCATTGTTAGCCTAATGGAATGAGACATTGCACAGCCATAGGCTATAAAAAATCAATAAACGCCGCGGGAAAGTGCAAAAATCGCCCCCGTGAGTAAAAATAAAGCAAAATAAACCCTTTTTGAACCTTAACTTGTATTGATGTGTTGAATTGGTTGTTGTTTCAACTATGTACATAGTTCTTGATTTGAAACCTCAGTTTTCTTTCTTCAAGAAGTATAGCATGTGGAATCTTCACCTTTCTCAAGCTTATTTGTGAACATAGCACACACATACACACTAAATCTTAGCAGTAGGTTGTGATTTTCGGAGTGTATGTCCTTATAATTTTTGCTTAGTTTGATGCTTTATTCATAGATCTTGTTATTTCTCTGAGGCACATCTTATTGGAATTCATATTTGGATGAGAATGTGGGATTCATTGTCATAGTAGCGTTGCTTGCACAACATGTAGATTGCATTTTGTTGTGTTGTTTGGGGATAAACAACGGTTTAAGTTTGGGAGTATTTGATAAGTATATTTTATACCTATTTATCTATTATCTGTTACTTGAATTAGTTTCTTATACTCATATTTCTTAGTTACTTTTCATGCATTTTGTGTTATTTTTGTAGATTATATGCTTGGGAATGGTGTGAGCGATTATTGGTATGAAAACGCAAGGAAAAGTAATCTGAACATCGTTTGGGCTTTCATGTTCATTTCATGTTCTTATCTTGGAACATGGAATATGTTGTAGAGCTTCTTATTAGCTTTTCGGAACATCTTGAATCATTCCAATCAGAGTTTTGATGCAAGAGTTATGACCTTTGTACTAACGGACTTTAAACTTCAATGTTTTGGGTGGCCATTTGCATAAATGTCACTTCCAACCCAGTTTTAGCCTTCATTCGTCCATTATTTCTCAATTATCATATAATAAAAGTTGTAGAGCTCGTCGAGAGCTTTGATTTGATGGGTGGTAGGCCCCATAACTCTTCCTGGATCAAAGGACACTGCAGCAGAAAACCAATGGCACGGGCGCTCAAATTTGTAGTGCATTTCGCCTTTCGCGCCAAAGTCCTCGGACCAAAAAATGCAATCTACTACATGAGCGCCAAAGCCAAGATAACTCCAGAGCCATTCCCACTTTCTACCAAGCCACTTCTGATGTTGACCAGAGCTGACTTTTTCACTAAACAGTGCAATTGAAGCGTAACTTGGAGGGTTAAATAAGGGCTTAAAAAGAAACGTATTTTCATTATGTAAGGGATTCCACCCCTTGGGGGATCAAGTTGTTATCGTTACTTTCTCTCTTCAATTTCAATATTAGAATAGAGTAGATTAGAATAATTGATTTCTATATTTGATTAGATATGAAGATTTGAAGCAATTGGAAAACATCAGAGATTCCATCTTGGAGCAGGATATCAAATTTGCATCTTTGATTCTTATTTGTAATCTTACGATGTTTATGCAATATGTGGATGATAGATTTGATTCAGATATGATTTAAACTCTATTATGAGATTGCAATGGATTATATGGATTATTTATTTCTGATATATTTCATTGTTAGCCTTATTGATTGTTATGGGCTTGTCTAATTAGATTCATGCTATTTTCTTAGTTGATTGGCCATCAATTACTGTGATAATCCATATGGACTTGAGAGAAGAAGTATGGGTTTAGATCTGATCTGATTAGTGTGTGATTGTATGTTCTACAATGTATTGGGATGTATGATTCGTGCTTAGGATAGACATATAATGAAGTACCATTTGTAGTCAATTGAGAACTTGGGCTTAAACTCTAATTATTTGTAAATCACATAGACATATAGTGGTTTAGGTAATGTGGGTGTTCATGTGTATTCTATCAACTGTGGATTACATGTGATATATGTATGGTACATTGAGAGATGGCTATACTTTACTTTCGTGTTCTGGGATAACAATCTGGTACAATTAGTTTGGCTTAGCATGAAATGTGTGGATTTGAATGAGTCAATAGATGAAATTATGATCTCAGATCTTCATTATCTAGTCTCATTCTAGGAATAGTTAGGTTTATTTAATTTCATAGTTTAAATATAAAATATAATATCATTCGTTTAAATAAGACTGAAATGGTTATGGGCTAGTGCTTGGTGAACTTTATTATTTAATTCTCCATGGGAACGATACTTTACTTACTCTTTATTACTTGTTGACCGTGTATACTTGCACGCATATATTGATCGGTAAAACGACCAACAACAAACTTCATTGTCTTCCTCGTTAGATTGGTCAGCGGGGTTACTATCTTAGAAAAATCTTGGATAAATCTTTGATAGTACCCAACTTGTAACGCCCGAGAAAATCGGATTTTTTTGACAATTAAATTTTTATTTGATTATGTGGATTAAATGAATTTAATTGTTTTCTTTGTGAGTAAACTATGTGAAGATCGTTCTATGACCTAGAATGTGCTAACGTGGTTAGTATTCTGGCTACGTGTTAGAAATAATTATTTGGAATTTCCCAGACGAAAATATTTGTTTTCCGAGAAATTTCCGTGAAAACATTATTCATCCGTTTCTGTTCGGGGAATTATTTTGAAATTCCAAGAAACGCGTAATGATAGAATATCGTGATAAGATGGAATATCTGATAATATTTCATTTATGGCAAACGCAGTTTTCGCTTGCGGACTTAAAACCTAGGTTGAGTATATTGATTTTCGGGGAAGAAATAATATGCGTAGAAGGAATGGCGTTAGGGTTAATACGAGTGTTGTACATTAGGTGATACTATTTAGTATCCATGTATAATATGTGACGCCCCCAAAATAGGTATACAACACCCATTCCGAGTCGCCAAATACATGGTACAGAAAGCAAACTACAACTTCAATAATACAATTGTCGTGCAAAATACGACAACACATACTGTGAGTTTAAATACAAATATTGTCTTCTAGATAATATCCACACTCAAATAAGTCCTCATTACAATTATTCAAACACTATTTTACAGAAATAGTGAGGACTGCTAAAACATCTTTCTAGAACCATCACTCCATACCCCGACTAGATCCTGCTATGTTCTCACCTCCTGAGAAGAAAAATCGAACAAAAAGGAAAAGGGTGAGCTCAACTAGCCCAGTAAAGAATATTATGACTAAGATAATATACAACAATTTATCATTAGTCTTCAATAGGGGAAAATCTGATAAAATATAATAGACAACAAGTTTTAGATCAACAACTGCAGCGGAAACAACAATCTATTAGAAGAGTCAAGTAGAGAAAGAATTCCACTATCTTCTAAGATTTAAAAGTCAATCATCAATAATTTATCCCTGTAACAACAATCAATATACATCTTTAATCAAATATTCATCTTTGTACTACAGGCCAAAGATATTCATTTGTATCACCGGTTGGTCATGTTCATCTCAACACCTGTTCATCTTTGCACTACGAGCCAAAGATATTCATTAGGTAATCATTCATCTTTGCACTACAGGCCAAAGATAATCATCAGTTAATTATTCATCTTTGCACTACAAGCCAAAGATATTCAGTAATATCATCATTTAGGACTGAGGATGATAAAAAATATTTTAAAGGAAAAACGAATCCAAAGAAACAAAATAACAAATATTAGAGATTCAGACATTACGCTTTATCCAAGATCAATAATACTCCATAATAACCAATTTTGAAGCAAAATTCAAGAATAAAGATCAAAACATGGATACAATCAAAGATAGTAACCACAATAGACATCTTGGACAAAAAGGAGAAAATTTCATTTTTCGGTGAATAGTGCCGTATTCATGAATAGTGTCGTATACGTGAATAGTAACCCTAACACAAAAAGTTCCAAATTTGATAAAAAGTTCAGACCAATATTTCGGCATAATGATATTGAAGAAATATTATCATTTACGAAGAAAATAACATCCCTTACCTCAAACGAACAGTACTTCTGACTGGAATAGCGGTATAAGGCTGAAGGAAACTTGCACTTATAAATAGAAACTCACAAAGTATCTAAATACTCACAAAATACACTCGATAATATAGAGAGAGAAAGAGAGAAAGCTTATGTTTCTGGTGTAATTTTCAATTCTAACTTAGCCCTCTATTTATAGGAAAATGTTAGCACGCCGAAGCAGACTTGACCTACAACCTGATGGCTTTTCCTGCTACTATTCTCACCCACCACATTTGAATAAAAATTCCAGCACATTTCTCACCAACCAAAAGTGGGTTCCACCAATTCTATAATTTTCCACCAAAATCATTTATAAATCTAATTTCTGAATCAGTCACCTCTTAAAATTCATAACAAATCATACGCTCATTTTTAACGGTTCAAATTTTGTAGACATATACTCAACTTATATATGTATATCATATTCAAAAATCACAACGATCCAACTATTTGATTAAAAATTATAACTCACGCAATATATCTCAAAAACACTAGTTGATTTTTAATACCTCCATTCCGACAAAATATCGATAAAACACCTCAACATTAATTCTTCATTTTAACCACAATAAATATATCCAACATTTATATCCACATAAAATAAATATTTCCTTATCATATGAATCAATAATTAATTATTCACAAATAATATTATAGAATCACATTTATGACAACCAGCCGCTCCTGTGAAAGAGGGGCTTTCCAATAAGGATTTCTCCTTATCGCAAGGCAATTATTAGGTGACCAAACCTCTCCTCGATGTAACTTTCTAGACATTGCCAATAATGATATCTAATAATATTATTCAAATAATATAAATTATTGATCTGATAATGGGAAATACTGTGCAGTGACAATTATTGAAACAACAATAATATAAAATATCAATGCAACAATTATTGAACCAATAAAATAAATTATTGAACACTAATTACTGTAACAATTATTGAGTAGTGTCTTCTTACGTAAGAATTAATAATTCAAAAATATTGTGCAAAACCGTAGTGCTATCGTAATCACAACGCCATTCATCGTATTTTAACCAATTTAGTATTCCAACAAAGTTAATTCAGTAATAACTACGGCGTTATTTATAAAAACTCAAACTTGTCATTTTCTTCATCCGACAGTTATTTTGTTATGGGGCCAACAAATGATCGCTACCGTCAGCATTTATATATTCCCCGACAACAAGAATATTCCACGACCAAACGAATATTCCCCGACAACAATGATTATTTTATAACCACTTGCTTATTTTGCAGAATTTGCACATTTCACCCATAACCAAAATATTATATCAATTTAACACCTTATTATTTCAAAATAATAATTAGAGGAAAATTCAATTTTTATTTATAATATGTTGGGGTCTTACAACCTCCCCTCCTTATGAAATTTCGTCCTCGAAATTGACGTACGTACCTAGTGTATCGAAAATGTGAGGGTACCTCGCTTTCATTTCTGATTCCAACTCTCAAGTCATTTCTTCAATAGCATGGTTCCTCCACAAAACTTTAACTTGTGGTATAACCTTTGTTCGTAGGACATGCTCTTTCATATCCAATATCTTGACAGGTACCTCCTCGTACGTTAAATCTTCGTCTATCTCGTCTGGTTCTAACGCAATAATGTGGTTTGGGTCATCCACATATTTATGTAACATAGATACGTGAAAAACGTTATGAACACGCGACATACTTAGCGTTAAGGCGAGTCTATAGGCCACAGTTCCTACTCGATCGAGGATTTCAAATAAATCGAAGGCTTGAGCTTTCTACTCTTCATCGACTCTTACTTCTAGAATAACGCATTCTTGCACCTTCTTCTTTATATTCATCAGCTCCAGTGTGTAGCTTGAGCGGTTTTAACTTTATCGATTAAAGTCGATTCTACTCGTATATTCGTTATCTTCACGTGGGTCCCTAGAGTCTTTAACTCTATCTTCATCATTTGTAAGTTATACGAAATGGGTTTTTGTGTTAACAACGTCGCACTCGTAAATGCATATGATCTTCTACTCAACACGCCGCCTACCACGCTCGCTTTCCCACGATGGTATCAATGGTACGATCGTAATCTTCAACAAATCGAGCCAACGCTCTTTGGCGCATTATATGCTCATTTTGGTTGAAGAAATATTTAAGGGTTTTAGAAATGGGTTTTATATCGGGTCAATACAAAATTTGATTTCACGCCTAGGGGGTAGGCTAAGAAGTCCTTCAGAATACGTCAGGAAATTCACTAACAACAGAAATATCATTCAAATCTGACGTATTTTTGTTTAAATCCATGAAATAGACAAAGAAAGCTTGACATCCGTTTTTCAATAAATGAATGGCTTTATGGCTTGATATGAAAGTGTTTGACTTCAATGGTTTGGTTGCTTGAATTCGCATAATAGGTTGGTTAGGAATATGAAAACTAACAACCTAACGAAAATAATCAATTTTGGCATGATGAGTGGTTAACCAATCAATCCCTAAAATCACATCAAAAGAAAGTATCTTTAAAGAGATAAGATCAACAGGTAATGTGATTGTGCCCACTTGGATCAAACAAGATTTATAAACAGTGGATATGATAAAAGTTTCTCCTAACGGAGTTTCCACAGATAAGTCAAATTCCAATTTCTCCGGAGTCAAGTTTAAACGTTGAGTACAAGCAGGAGAAATAAAAGAGTGGGTAGAACCAGTATCTAATAAGGTATATACTTTGCAAGAATTTATAATTAACTAACCCGTTCTAACCTCATTCGGGTTACTCGCTCTTTGAGAAGTCACAAAAAATGCTCTTCCTGAAACCACCAACTTTGTTTTGTCCGTATCCACCTTTGGTGCCACCGTCCCTAATCGGACTTGATTTATTACACAGATAAAATCGAGCTATGTGACCCGCTTTTCCATAACTAAAACATATCTTGGAAAGTCGTGAACAGCTTGGACTTATATGTCCCTCATCTCCGCATCTATAAGCATCTAACCGCTACCGTTCTCCCTCCCCTAAATTGATCTTGTCGTCTTCGGTCTTTGTCAAAGTCTTCCGCTATCGTTAAATATTCTCTTCTTGAAATTTCCACTTGAATCATTTCTTCTATTATCTTGGCCATGATTACCACCGGCGTGGTTACCATTTCGGCATGATAATTTCCTCCACGATGGTTATTATTGTTCGATGACCATTAAGCCCCGCATATGATTATTATCGTGTTGTTGCTCGTTATCCTTCTATTGGGTCGGCTCATTATCGCGCTCCAATAATCGAGCCCTATTCACTACATCTGAATATAAACAAAGTTTGTGAGAAATGAGGTATTGACGTATTTCGGGTTTCAAACCTCGCAGAAACATTCGCGTCATTCTCTCCTCATTATCAACCAAATGGGATGCAAATCGGGATAACTCGGCAAACTTAGCTTCGTACTGCGATACGTTCATATTGTTTTGCTCTAGTTTGATGAACTCAACCTCCTTCATGTGACGAATACTTTCAGGAAAGTACTTTTCATTGAACAATTCTTGGAACTTCTCCCAAGACATCTTTAGTGCGGCAGATTGAGTACACTTTACAGATTCCCACCAGTAATCTGCCTCTCCTCGCAACATGAAGGTGGCAAAGGGAACCTTTTGCTCCTCAGAACATCCTAGACATTAAATATCTTGGTGATCTGCTTTATCCACGTCTCTGTCGTAAGTGGTTCTGGCTTTCCCAAAAATTCCGGTGGTCCCAACTCCTTGAACTACTTGGTCATGATGCATCACCGGCGTTGCTATCACTTCCACCGTATTTTGTACACGAAGTCTCCCTCGCCGATTTTGGTTGAATCGCAAAAGCTCTCCTAAACATTCCATCATTCATCGTTTGCTCGGTAGTGTTGTTTACACGAGGAATATTGTCTTCCGTTGCATTTTATCCCCCCCATGTGGTGATTAAAGGTGTCTCCACCGCCTCATTCACTCCATCGTTAATATTTCCATTTTCCATTCTTAAATATCGCCATAAAATAAGGGTTAATTAACAAATTAACATATCATATATTAACCCTATATGCTCGACCACCAACCAAATAAACAAATAAGGTCATACTAGCGAAGGAATTTCCCACTCTCCCTCCTAGTTCTTGTCTCACATCTCTCAAATGTCACAAGGATAATATCCTAAGCTTTGATACCAACCGTGAAGCCCCCAAAATAGGTATATAGCAACATCGATTCTCCCCAAAATCGCCAAATACATATATGGTATGTAAAAAACTACAACTTCAATAATACAATTGTCGCAAAAAATATAACAACACATATATGCGTGAGTTTAAATACAAATATTGTCTTCTAGACAATATCCACACTCAAATAAGTCCTCATTATAATTATTCAAACACTATTTTACAGAAATAGTGAGGACTGCTAAAACATCTTTCTAGAACCATCACTCCATACCCCGACTAGATCCTGCTATGTTCTCACCTCCTGAGAAGAAAAATGGAACAAAAAGGAAAAGGGTGAGCTCAACTAGCCCAGTAAAGAATATTATGACTAAGATAATATACAACAATTTATCATTAGTCTTCAACAGGAAAAATCTGATAAAATATAATAGACAACAAGTTTTAGATCAACAACTACAGCGAAAACAACAATCCATTAGAAGAGTCAAGTAGAGAAAGAATTCCACTATCTTCTAAGATTTAAAAGTCCATCATCAATATTTTATCCCTGTAACAACAATCAATATACATCTTTAATCAAATATTCATCTTTGCACTACAGACCAAAGATATTCATTTGTATCACCAGTTGGTCATGTTCATCTTAACACTGCTCATCTTTTTTTACTACGCCCAAAGATATTCATTAGGTAATCATTCATCTTTGCACTACGCACCAAAGATAATCATCGCTTAATCATTCATCTTTGCACTACAAAAGCCAAAGATATTCAAGAATATCATCATTTAGGACCGAGGATGATGAAAAATATTTTAAAGAAAATCGAATCCAAAGGAAACAAAATAACAAATATTAGAGATTCAGACATTACGCTTTATCCAAGATCAATAATACTCCATAATAACCAATTTTGAAGCAAAATTCAAGAATAAAGATCAAAACATGGATACAATCAAAGATAGTAACCATAATAGACATCTTGACAAAAAGGAGAAAATTTCATTTTTCGGTGAATAGTGTCAGATTCGTGAATAAAGTCCAGATACATGAATAGTCCGATATCGTGAATAGTAACCCCAACACAAAAAATTCCAAATTTGATAAAAAGTTCGACCAATATTTCGGCATAATGATATCAAGAAATAATATCATTTACTTAAGAAAATAACATCCTTACCTCAAAACGAACAAGATTTCCGACCGAATATCCGTATATAAGGTCAAGGAAACTTGTACTGATAAATAGAAACTCACAAAGTATCTAAATACTCATAAAATACACTCGATAATATAGAGAGAGAGAAAGAAAATATGTTTCGGTGTAATTTTCAATTCTAACTTAGCCCTCTATTTATAGGAAAATGTTAAGACGTCAAGCAGATTTTGACTGCAACCTCGATGGCTTTTTACTCGCTACTATTCTCACTCACCACATTTGAATAAAATTTCCGGCACATTTCTCACCAACCAAAAGTGGGGTCCACCAATTCTAAAAATTTCTACCAAAATCATTTATAAACCTAATTTCTGAATCAATCACCTCTTAAAATTCATAACAAATCATACATTCATTTTTAACGGTTCAAATTTTGTAGACATATACTCAACTTATATATGTATAACATATTCAAAAATCACAACGATCCAACGGTCGGATTAAAAATTATAACTCACGCAATATATCTCAAAAACACTAGTTGATTTTTAATACCTCTATTCCAACAAAAATACTGATAAAACACCTCAACATTAACTCCTTCATTTCAACCACAATAAATATATCCAACATTTATATCCACATAAAATAAATATTTCCTTATCATATTAATCAATAATTAATTATTCACAAATAATATTACAGAATCACAATTATAACAACTAGGCCGTTCCCAAGAAAGATAGGGTTTTCCGATAAGGATTTCTCCTTACTGGCACGCAATTAGGTGACCAAACCTCTCCTTGACATAACTTTCTAGACATTGCCAATAATGTTATCTAATAATATTATTCAAATAATATGAATTATTGATCTTATAATGGGAAATACTGTGCAGTGACAATTATTAAAACAACAATAATATAAAATATCAACGCAGCAATTATTGAACCAATAAAATAAAATATTGAATAAGAATTATCGTAATAATTATCGAGTAGTTTCTTCTTACGTAAGAATCAATAATTCAAAAATACTGTAAAAATACCGCTAAGCATGTCGCAAACAACGCCAGATTATTATATTTTAACCACCGGGTATTCCAACAAAGTTAATTCTGTAAATAACTACGCCGTTATTTATAAAAACTCAAACTTGTCGTTTTCTTCATCCGACAGTTATTCTATTATGGGGCCCACAAATGACTGCGCCGTCATACGAATATTCCCCGACAACAAGAATATTCCACAAGCAAATGAATATTCCCCGACAATAATGTTTATTTTATAACCACTTGCTTATTTTACAAAATTTGTACATTTCACCCATAACCAAAACATTATATCAATTTAACACCTTATTATTTCAAAATAATAATTAGAGGAAAATTCAATTTTTATTTATAATAAGTTGGGGTCTTACATAATACGTTGAGTATATACGAAGTACAATACGATTATTGTACGAGTAGTATATAGAGATAATACATGAATTGTACGTATGTGGCACGATTAGTATTATAGAATTAAGTTAAGACTTAATGACTAATTCATTTGAGTTTGATTATTAGTTAATCCAATCATTTGAATGATCAAGGTCCAATGTTAATTTAGTTAAGCCCAATTCATTAAAACTGAACCGTGGGTCAAACCAGTGGGTCACCGAATAGGTAAAACCCATGGAGCAACCCATGGGATGTCACATGGGGTGGTGGGCCGACCACCTTGGTGTGGAAGCCAAGATAAGGCTTGGTCACCAAGTGTTTTACTTGGTGACCACACATGAATAGTAAGGAGGTTTGTAGTTAAAGTCCAAATTGCCCTCCATTCTAGTTTTCTATAAATAGGAAGCTAGGTTGATTCATTTGGGAGTTTTTCAACTTGCCAACCTAGATTATTTGAGAGAGAAAGAGAGTTATACTTGCAAAAATACACTTTGGAAGCTTTAACTTCTATTCTTCCAAGAGATTGCTTAAGAGTTCTTGAGGTAATACTTCTTGCTTCTCATTTCCATCCCTTTTAGATTTTCTTTCATCTTAGAGAATCATAGAATGGGTGGTATATGTCTTGTGTGAGGATTGAGAGATGACTTACCATAGATTCAATCTCTATAAGTCATGAGATTATAAAAATCATAAGGTTTAATATAGTTTTGAACCATGAAAATATTGATAGTTGAGATCGATTGTTGATAAACAATTGAGCCTCATCAATGCGTTAGTATATGCATCTTGTTTGGTTAGGATGTAGGTATGAAATCCATGGAGTATTCCATTTGATTTGGCTTAGAGAACCTTAGTAACGAAGTTATGGCGAATTTTACGGAAATAGACGTTAAACGTCGAAAACGTAGAAATTCTGGAATGGTAGTCGAAAGTTGTCGTGGGACTTGAAAACGTTGGTTTTCAATGTCAACACGTGAGATAGGGTGATTAAGAGGTGTGGGTTCGAGAATCGTCGGATTCTGACTTAAAACGAAGAAAACAAGCATTGAACGCTCATTAACGTTTACGAAAGTCTATAAAATGAACTCAATAGTGAATTTTGAGTTAATTGATTCGAAAGTGTCGAATTCTTATATGAACACGTAAAGGATGTAATTCCTGACTTGTAGGAATTCAAATGGGTCAATTCGGATGTAAAACGAACAAATTAAGAAGCCATGAGTTTCATTAGGAAACCAAAACTGGTTTGGCCAACTGGTGCACAGACTCGGCGCCGCAGCGCTAAAACCAGTACAAAGTGGTGGCACCGCAGCGCTAGACTCGGCCGAGTACCCTGCTAACTCGCGCCGTAGCGCCACTAAAATACAAAGGATGCCGCACCGCAGCGCCGGCAGTGGGAAAAAGTTGACCAAGTTAGGTTTTGTTCCATTTTGGATATAGACTTAAAGTAAGACATTGAAGGTACTTAATGTACATTGTAAGACTTACCTTAACTCACTTGTAAGGTGTTAAGGTTTAATAGTAATTAAACGAAGACCACAAAGACGTAGTGAGTGAACCGTAAATGACATTCAACATTGGTAATTAACCATTTATGATCGAATGTCGGTTAAGGGTGTAAGAACATTAATGAAATGTAACGAAGTATAAAAAGTTGAATCGACTTTAATAACGAAGTTAATTTAAATAAAACATAGAAGTGAAAGAAGCTTGTAGGAACAATGTGAATAGTTGTTTGATAGCTAATTACAGTGTGCTATGCGAATATATCATGTAGATTCTGTAAAGGTTGTGGTTAGTCGAGTAAGTTATTTGAAGACGCTAAAAGGCAAGTTTTCTTAACACTTTTCTAACTTTCATTTTAGCCAAGTTTTATGTGATTCGTTGAACTGAATTGCAAGACTTGTTTTAAAGAAAGGATCGATGCCAAATTTTAACTCGGCTAGACTACTCGTAATATATAGATTGATTATTATTCATATCATTCTATATAGAAATGTTAACGCTATCCAATGCCAAGTAATTGGTACGGACGTGAAGGTCAGGTTTGTCTATGAACAAACAAAAGCATTTTTCATCGATTATTCGATGGGCACGCGAGTTTGCCAAAAATATTAAACGTAAATACGTTTAATGAATGAGTGTTGATCAACATAGAGTACTATAGGTTACTCACCTAGAAGTGCTCGTAAGTTATACGGATGAACGACCTTTGTGCTGTGGACTCCTTTTCAAGTATGAAAACTAAAATTTCATCGCTCATGGTCAATCGAATTTGGTTCGTAATTCCTAATCTATTCTATACTTTGGGAATTGATGTTATGAACTGTTAAAGTATTATTGATTCATAATACTTCATAACTATTGTTCAGTTATATTGGAATTGCTATATAATTCATGAATGTGGTATTCATGTTATCCTTGATTAAACTTGATGAGCTGTCATGCTCACTTTTTGCGTGAATTATATAACTGCAGTTAAAGATGAACATACTGTTTATGCCAAGAGAGATAAGGGCAAAGCTAAGATGGATGCTTAGGCATTGTGTAATAGTTTAATAAGTTTGTATGTATTATACATTATGAACAATGAACGATGTAACCGGTTTATGAACCTGGGAAGGATTATACTTTGATTGTAATAAGAAGATAGTAATTACCTTCATTTTGTTGGATTTCAATGGAATGATTGTATGGATGTTAGTACAGTGGAGCACCATCTGTCGGGTTGGAAGATACCCGAATTTGGGGGCATCACAGGTTGGTATCAAATCTTTAGGTTATAAAACTTAATGGGGAAAACCTTAGGCTACTAACCTCGTAAGGAAGGTAAAGTCCAAGGAATGAAATTCAAGTTCATTGAATCAAAAAGATATTGAGATAACTCAGTATCGAAAGAATTAAAAGATGAAAATTAATCTTAAAGATATTAAATGTGATTTATGCTTATATTATTGTGTATTATGTACTAATCAACGTGTTATGTGTTTGTAGATGTCAACCGGTAGCTTGATGTTTAGAAATGTGGAAATGATAAGTGAGGAATCCGTTAACCAAGTTGAGGTTGTACCAATGCTAGTGGCGGAGGTACCGATAGTTGTACTAGACGACTCAGACATTGAGGAGTACATCTCTGAGGAGGAATACTCTGAGGAGACCATGTGATTAACATCATACCTTAACGAGATGCTAGATGTGGAGGAGGAGATGGAGGTGACATTGATTAACACAGTGTTACCTACTCAGGAGCCAACCTCTCCGGATGCAACTAGAGCATTGTATCTAGCAGTGTTGGATAGGAATGTGCATTTGTGTACTATGGTAGAGGCACAGATTGAGGAAATAACTGCGTTATATGAGGCGAAAGAATCTGCAGAGGCAGACTTTGAGTCAGAGCACGACGAGAAAGTGCTTATGACTGATAAGTCTCGTGACTATAAGGATGAGGTCCTTGAGCTACAAAAGAAATTGGTTGAAAAGGACCAGAAAATAACTAGGATGTCGTACATCCATGAATGTGCTCATGAGGATTTCAAGCTGAAAATTGCGTGTTATTCTATTGAGTCCAGGCAGACTCGACATACCATAAGTTGAGATATAGTGTCGATTCTGGCAAATCAGAAATATGAGAATGTCGTTTGACAGTGTTAGTAGATCGCTAGATCTTTTTGTATATAGGTAGTGACATAAAACCCTGTTTTGTATAACTAAGGGTAGTCTTTTTGTGAATCCCAATTTTTATAGAAGGCAATCGCGGGATAGTATGTAATAGCTTTTGGCTAAGGGAACATGATGTAAATAGTTTTGACTATGAAAGCATATTTATATAATGAAGTTTTTATTTAACATGTTTGTTGTGGTATGAATGGTTGTTGTTAATTTAAAATAATAACCGAGTAGTTAAGTAGATAATAACGAAGCTTTATTTATTTAATCAGAATTATGCCGCCGAGAAGGAGACAACGGAACCAAGAGGCTGAGTCTCATAATGAAAATCAGGGAGGTCCTAACAACCCTATGCAAGAGTTTGTTAATTTATTAATGACTGCATTTAACCAAGTGGGGGGTGGTATTCCTGTAGCTTCTGGGGTAGCAAGAACAACTACCTTTAAGGACTTTAAAAGTGTGGGTCCTCCCGAGTTCTGAGGAACGACGGATCCACTTGAAGCCCGAACATGGGTTAGAGAGATTGGAAAGGCGTTTGTGATAACAAACGTAGGTGAGACGTAAAAGACTTCTTTTGCGACTTAAATGATGAAGGGGGAAGCCAACTACTGGTGGGAAGCTCACCAGGGTGGGGCTAGGACAGAGGCTGTTATGTGGGAACAATTTAAGAAGGTTTTCTTTGAGAACTATTTCCCTACTAGCATGTAAGGTAGGATGGAAATTAAATTCCTAGAACTTAAGCAGGGGGATATGACAGTTCCCCAGTATGACGCCAAGTTTAACGAATTGGCAAGATTTTCTCCACATCAGATGGATACAGAGGAAAGAAAGGGGCGCAGATTTGAGCAAGGCTTAAAACCCTGGCTCTATAGTAGGATATCAGTTTTCCAGAGTGCTTCCTACGGGACCATTCTGAAGATGGCGATAATAGCTGAAGGTAGTGGTGAGGCTTTGTCTCAGTACCACAAAGAGCGGAAGATTAAGAGTAAGTTAGAAGGAGGTAATAAAGAAAGTTGCCAAATGAGCAACAACTTGCCAAAGAGGAAGAGTTTTAACCTTGGGAATACCGGGGTAAAGCAGGGAGATCCCAAACGGAGGATGGAAGCATGTAAAACATGCGAAAAATCTCACATGGGAGTCTGTTTAAAGGGGAAAGCAGTATGCTACAACTGTGGGCAGGAGGGGCATTTGTCACCCAACTGTCCTAACCCTAAGAAGAACCAGGGGTGTTTCGTCTGTGGGTTAATGGACCACATGGAAAGAAATTGCCCGAAGAGGGGTTTAGAGGGAATAAGAGTTCGTAGTGGTAAATTAGCCATTCTCGGACCAACACCATCGCTGGGTAGACCCTCACCAGACGCTTAATATGATTGTTCAAGATGCGGTTACATCAACAGATGTGGTAGCAGGTATCATTCTGGTCAATGAGATAAATGCTTATGTGCTATTTAACTCGGGTGCTACTTGTTCTTTTATAGCATGTGAATTTGCTAAGCGATTAGGTTTAATCCCTGAAAAGTTACCTATACCTTTAGACATTAAAGTAGCAAACGAGGAGATAATCCCCATTAAACATATTCATAAGGATTGTTGCGTGGAAATTAGGGGGAATAAGTTATCGGTAGATTTGGTACCGATAAGGCTAAAAGAATTCAACGTAATTCTTGGTATGGATTGGTTGGTTAACCATAAGGCGATTATAGATTGCCATAGGAAAAGTGTAAACCTTCGGCTTTCTAAGAAAACCAAGGTAGTATTCTTTGGTAGTAATTCACCGAGACGCTCTTGTTGTCTATCTATGACACAAGCTAGGAAGATGTTTAAGAAAAGGGTGTGTAGGTTATCTGTGCCATGTTGTGGATACCCAAAGAGTGGGAACATCCTTGGATCAGATACCTATTATGCAAGAGTTTGCGGATGTATTTCCGGAGGAGTTACCGGGTATTCCACCGGACAGGGAGGTGGAGTTTGTAATTGATCTGTTACCGGAACGGCACCAGTTTCAAGGGCACTATATTGAATGGCGCCAGTTGAGATAAAGGAGTTAATGGTTCAATTACAAGAACTATTAGATAGGAAGTACATTCAAGCGAGTGTGTCTCCTTGGGGAGCCCCGGTGTTGTTTGTAAAGAAGAAGGATGGGTCATTAAGGATTTGTATCGACTATCGAGAGTTGAACAAGTAATTAACGATTAAGAATAAATACCCTTTGGCCAGGATCGATGATCTATTTGATCAGTTAAAAGGGGCAAAGTATTTTTCGAATATAGATTTACGCACGGGGTATCATCAGTTAAAGGTGAGGAAGAAAGATGTACCTAAGACGGCATTTAGAACTCATTATGGTCATTA
Source organism: Panax quinquefolius (assembly GCA_020205615.1). Classification (NCBI taxonomy): domain Eukaryota; kingdom Viridiplantae; phylum Streptophyta; class Magnoliopsida; order Apiales; family Araliaceae; genus Panax; species Panax quinquefolius. The sequence goes on along the minus strand of JAINUW010000177.1, from coordinate 562,161 downwards.
CGAATTTCTAGTAATGTCATTTGGGTTGACTAATGCGCCAGCCGCATTTATGGATATGATGAACAGAGTGTTCAAACAATATTTGGACAAGTTTGTCGTAGTGTTCATTGATGATATTCTAGTCTATTCAAAGACGCCAGAAGATCATGGGGAACATTTAAAAATAGTGTTGGAGACACTACGGAAGGAGAAGTTGTATGCAAAATTCACAAAGTATGAATTTTGGGTTGACAAGGTGCAGTTTCTAGGCCTGTTTATTGATAAGGATGGCATTTTCGTAGATCCGGCAAAAGTAGAAGCAGTTAATGAATGGGAGCAACCAAAAATGCCAACTGAGGTTCAAAGTTTTCTGGGGTTAGCGGGATACTATAGAAGGTTCATTCCGGACTTTTCTAAAATAGCTACTCCGTTAACCATTCTGACAAGAAATTGAAGAAGTATGTGGACCGAAAAATGTGAGAACAGCCAGAGTTGAAGAAGAGGTTAAGTGAGGCACCAGTATTGTCCTTACCGATTTATCGAGAAATTTTGTAGTGTATAGCGATGCTTCACATAAAGGATCTGGGTTGCATGCTCATACAAAGACGGCAAGGTCATTACAGATGTGTGTCACGTCAATTGAAGGATTATGAGAAGGTCTATCCTACTCATGACCTGGAATTGGCAGCTGTAGTTTTTGCCCTAAAGATATGGAGGCATTATCTTTATGGTGAGAAATGTGAGATATACACGGACCACAAAAGTCTGAAATATATCTTCACACAGAAGGAGTGGAGCATGAGACAGAGAAGGTGGTTAGAGTTAATAAAACATTATGACTGTGATATTTTATATCATCCAGGAAAAGCAAATGTAGTAGCCGATGTGCTAAGTAGGAAGGGTAAAGAGAAACTATCAATGTTAACGGCTCAGAATGAGTTGGTAACAGCGATGGCAAGAATGGAGCTAGAAGTTAAGTTACCGGAGGAAGCAGTAGAGATGTTATTTTCCATGGAAACCCAACCTACCATAGTCGAGCGGGTTAGGGGAGTACAACTGAGCAACGAGGAGTGCAAGCAGATGCAGATAAGGATAGAAGATGAAGAAAAGACTGAGTATAACCTCGATAAAGAGGGATTACTTCGTTTTGAGGGAAGAATTTTGGTTCCTAATGATTCCAAATTAAAAGAAGAAATTATGATGGAGGCCCATAGTTCGAGATACTCGATACATCCCGGTAGTACAAAGATGTATCAAGACATTCGTCAAAACTTTTGGTGGCCGAATATGAAGAGGGAAATAGTAGAATATGTTAGTAGGTGCTTAACTTGTCAAAAAGTTAAGGCTGAACATCAACGACCGAGCGGGTTGTTACAACCGTTAGAAATTCCAGAGTGGAAGTGGGAGCACATCACGATGGACTTTGTGGTGGGACTTCCAGCAACAAGAAAAGGATACGATGCTATTTGGGTGATAGTGGATCGATTGACAAAATCGGCTCATTTTCTACCAATAGGAGTTAGGTATAACCTAGATCAGTTAGCTAAGCTGTATGTCAAGGAAATTATTTCCAGACATGGGAGTACCTATTTCGATTGTGTCAGATCGTGATCCACGATTCACATCGAACTTTTGGAGGAGTTTGCAAGAGCAAGTGGGAATGCAGTTAAGATTGAGTACGACGTATCATCCTCAGACGGATGGTCAGAGTGAGCGGATAATTCAAATGCTTGAAGATATATTAAGATCTTGCGTTATGGATTTCAAAGGGAGTTGAGACGAATATCTACCGTTGGTGGAATTTTCGTACAACAATAGTTTTCACGCTAGTATAGGCATGCCGCCTTACGAAGCGTTGTATGGAAGGAAGTGTCGAACTCCATTGCATTGGGATGAGGTGGGTGAACATCGGATGTTGGGACCGGAGATGGTACAGCAGACGACAAACATGGAGAAGTTAATACGTACTCGATTAGTTGCGGCTCAAGACCGGCAGAGGAAGTATACAGATCCTCACAGAGAGAATAGAGAATTCGATGTAGGATCTTTTGTTTTTCTGAAAGTATCGCCTTGGAAGGGGAAGATACGTTTTGGAAAGAAAGGGAAGTTATGTCCAAGGTTTGTAGAACCTTTTGAGATCTTAAGAAGGGTAGGAGAGGTAGCTTATGAAGTAGCTTTACCTCCAGAGATGGGACGCATTCAAAATGTGTTTCATGTGTTAGTGTTGCGTCCTTATAAACCAGACTATAAACATGTGATAGAATATGAATCTATTCAAATAGAGAAGGACTTGTCCTATGAGGAACTTCCAATTCAAATTATTAATAGGAAGGAACAAGTTTTGAGAAATAAGGTAATACCTTCAGTGAAGGTGTTATGGAGAAACCACAATGCTGAAGAAGCAACGTGGGAGCTCGAAAGTAAAATGAAGGAATATTTTCCTCATTTGTTTATGTAATTATAAGCTAAGATTCTGGGGACAGAATCCTTATAAGGGGGAGAGAATGTAACGCCCGAGAAAATCGGATTTTTTTGACAATTAAATTTTTATTTGATTATGTAAGACCCCGAAATTTTTAAATAAAAAGGAATTTCCTTTATTTTGAAATAGTAAGGGTTGATTTGATTAATGTGGATAGTTAAGGGTTAAATACGCAAATATTTCAAAATAAGCAAGTGGTTATAAAATATTCATTGTTGTTTGGGAATATTCGTTTGGTCGTGGAATATTAAATCTTGTCGGGAATATTCGCATTTACCTAGCCAAATGACCATGTGGGCCCCCATAACTGAAAGCTTATTGGATGAAGAAAACGACAAATATAAGTTGTTTTTAAATAATCTACGTAGTTGTTGCCAAGTTATCTTCGTTGGAATACCCGGTGGTTAAAACACACTAATCTGGCGTTGTTGAACAAGAAGATACCAGATTGCACCAATTATTGATTCTTACGTGAAGAAGCACTACTCAATAATGGTTACGATAATTAATGCTCAATATTTTATTGAGTTAATAATTGTTTGCGTTGATATTTTATATTCTTTGTTGTTTCAATAAATGTCATTACATAGTATCTTTCATTATCGAAGCAATAATTCATATTATCTCAATAATATTATTAGATAACATTATTGGCAATGTCTAGAAAGTTCTCATCAATGAGAGGTTTGGTCATCTAATTGCATGCCGCCAAGAAGAAGAAATTCTTATTGAAAGCCCCTCTTCCTGAAACCGCCTGTCACAATATTGTGATTCTCAGTAATATTATTTGTGAATAATTAATTATTGATTTATATGATGAGTAAAATATTGATTTTATGTGGATATAGATGGAGAAAATTTTAAAAATGACAATTGTTGAAAATTAATATTTTATCTTTTCTCGATAAAATAATTCATTTAAATATATTATTTTAATAATATATTAACGGTGATATTTTTACAATGAATGTGGGATATATGAGTATATGAGGAGAAAGAGTATTTTTGTGGCATTAAATATTTAACACATGTTTTGTGTGTTGGTGGACACAATTATTGATCAAAATTTGATTATAAACAGTAAAATCGCCTGCTTGTGGATTTCGGTTGATTTTTGTTTGGAATTTGGAAAAACTTTCTTCTGCAAAGTTGTAGAGAATTGAATTTCCTATAAAAACACGCGAGATTCGAATTTTCTGATGAAAGGGCTATTTATTATGAATTATTGAAGTTCAAGTTCAAAATAATTGATTTTTGGGAGTTTAAATTATTTTGTTAAGAAAAACGTTTTTTGTATTTTTTGGACATCATTAACATGTGTGGCTGGTGTTTTGACCAAAAGGTGGGCTAAGGAAAATTTGTATAATTATATTAATATTATATTAAATTTTACGCTTTGGTGTTCTAAGCATTTTCCTATAAATAGGGTGCTTAGGTTCAATTGAAAATCACACCAGAAACTGAAGTTTTCTCTCTATTTCTCTCTCGATATTTTGAGCGTATTCTTGTGAGTATTTTGAGTATACTTTGAGTATTGCTAGACGGTGCAAGTTCCCTTCAGCACTATACCCGGTATTCTAGCTAGAAGTACTGATCTTTCGAGGTAAGGGATATTATTTTTTTTTGTAATGATATTATTTCTTCAATATCATTATGCTGAAATGTTGATCTGAAGTTTTTATCAAATTTAGAACTTTTTCATGTCGGGGTTACTATTCACGAGTTACTATTCACGAGTTACTATTCATGAGTTACTATTCACGAGTTACTATTCACGAGTACTATTCATGAAGCGTGAAGATGTTTTTGTGGAATTTCTATCTTTTGGTGTCGGAGTTACTATTCACGATATCGGCAAGACTATTCACGATACTGACACTATTCACGTGATACTGGTACTATTCAATCGAAAAATAAAATTTCTTCTTTTCGTCCAAAACATCTATTCTAGATACTAACTCGATTGTATCCATGTTTTGATCATTCTTGAATTTTACACCACTATGATTATTTTTTGAGGTATTTTTGGGCGTGGATAAAACCAAGTACTGAATCCTTAATCCTTAATCCTTGTCATTTTGTTTCACTTCGGATTCGCTTTTTAAAATATTTTTCATCATCCTCGCCTTAAATGATGATATTATTGAATATCTTTGGCACGTAGTGCAAAGATGAATGATTTCTGAAGAATATCTTTGGCTCAGTAGTGCAAAGATGAACAGTGTTGAGATGAACATGACCAGATTGATTAATATCTTTGGCCTCAGTAGTGCAAGATGAACAGTGTTTAAATGAACATGACCAATCGATGAATATCTTTGGCAGAGTGGTCTGCAAAGATGAATATTTGATTCCGTATGTATATTGATTGATGTTACAGGATATAAAATATTGATGATGGACCGTTAAATTCATAGATTATAGTAGATTTCATTCTCTACGTAACTCTTCTATGAATTATTATTTCATTGCGAATATTGATCTGAAACTTGTTGTCTATTGTATTCTATCGATTTTTCCTCGTGAAGACTAACGATAATTTGTTGTATATTATCTTAGTCATAATATTCTTCTTTCGGCTAGTTGAGCTCACCCTTTTCCTTGTTGTTCCATTTTTCTTCTCGGGAGGCGAGAATGTAGCGAGTACTTAGTCGGGTATGGAATGAAGATTCTAGAGAGTTGTTTAGTAGTCCTCACCATTTTGTAAAATAATGAATCAATAATGTGATGAGGATTTATTTGAGTATAGATATTGTCTAGAAGATAATATTTGTATTCAAACTCACGCTTTCTTGTTGTAATAATAAAGTTGTAGTTGTTTACGTACCATGTATTTGGCGACTCGAATGGGTGTTGTGTATACCTATTTTGGGGGCGTCACAGTTGGTATCGAGCTTAGGATATGATCTCTGGCGGAGATCGGGGAATAGAACTAGGAGGGAGAGACGAGTAAATCCTTCGCTAGTGTGTCCTACCTAAGCTTATTTGTTAGTTAGTCAAGATATAGGGATATTATGTGATATATTGATTTCCTTAATTAACCCTTATTTTATGACGATATTTGAGAATGTCGATCGAGAATATTAACAAAGGGAGTAAATGAGACCGTAGAGATGCTGTACTCACCAACGAGGAGAACGTGCAACAGTCAGCAATGTTCCTCCCGTGAACAACACCAATGAAAGCGAGATGATGAACGAGGGATGTTTAGAAGCTTTTTGCAGTTCATGCAAAATCGAGACGAGGAGACTTCGTGTTCAAAATACTGAGGAGGAAATGATAGCAATTCACGAGTGGTCACAAACAAGCAAGCGCTTCAAAGAGTTGGGACCACCGACTCTGGGAAAGCCGGATCCGATTAAAGGCGAGACGTGGGTCAAACAAATTACCAAGATATTCGATGTCTTGGGATGCACGGAGGAACGAAAGTTCCATTCGCCACCTTTATGTTCCGTGGCGAGGCGACATCGTGGGAATCATGAAGCGTACCCATCCAAATTGCTTTTCGGCATGTCATGGGAGACGTTTGAAAGCAGTTCAATGACAAGTACTTCCACGAAAGTATTCGTCATATGAAGGAAGTGGAGTTTATTAGACTAGAGCGAGAATAACATGACGGTGTCCCAAAGACGAGGCGAAGTTCAGCGGAGTTATCCGTTGCACCTCATTTGGTGGAGAATGAGGAACGTATGACGCGGATGTTTCGAGAGGTTTGAAACCCGACATACGCCAAGATCTCATTTCTCATAAATTTTCTCTCTATTCGGATGTTGTCAATGTGGCTCGGTTGTTAGAGCGAGATAACGAGTACGTTCAACCGAGGGACCATAACCGTGATCATCTCCAAGATAGCGATCATCGAATAACGATAACCAAATGGAGAAAGAAGAATACGAGACAAAGGCGGTAACCACTCTGGTGGTAATCGTGGCCATGAAAATAGAAGAAGCGAGTCGGGAGGAGATTTTAAAAGAGGAGATTCAACAACGACCATGTGAAGACGCCGGCGCTTATAGCAACTAGTTTTAAGGAGGAGAACGACCACCGGTCGTATGTTACAAATGCGGGAAGAGGGACATATCATTCAAACCGCCTAACAGTTTAAGGTATGCTATAGTTGTGGAAAGGAAGGACATATCGCTCGAGATTATGCGATGGCGAAACCTAGTTCAATGGGGATCATGACTCAAAAGACCGTCCCGAAAAAGTCAAAGTCAACGATTAGGGAAGAGCGTTTGTCGTGACCGTCAAAATGCAAGGAACCCGAACGAAGTTAGCACGGGTTAGTCAATTATAAATTCTTGCGAAGTATATACCTTACTAGATATCGGTTCTACCCATTCTTTTATCTCTCTTACTTGCGCTCAACGTTTAAACTTGACTCCGGAGAAATTAGACTTTGACCTATCTGTGGAAACTCCGTTAGGAGAAACTTTCATCACATCCACTGCTTATAAATCTTGCTTGATTCAGGTTGGCACTATCACATTACCTGTTAACCTTATTTCTATAGAGATATTTGTTTTTGATGTGATTTTAAGGTTAACTACTCATCATGCCGAAATTGATTATTTTCGTAAGGTTGTTAGTTTTCATATTCCTAAACAACCTGTTATTCGAATTCAAGCAATCAAACCATTGTAGTCAAACATTTTCATATCAAGCCATGAAGTCATTCGTTTATTACGGATGTCAAATTTTCTTAGTCCATGTTATGGATTTGAATAAAGACACGTCAGATTTGAATAATATTCCTGTTGTTATTGATTTTTCCTGACGTATTTTCTGAAGAATTTCTTGGCTTACTCCCAAAGCCTGATATTAAATTTTGTATCGACTTTGAACCCGGTACAAAACTCATTTCTAAAATCTCATATCGAATGGCTCCTATTGAACTTCAGGAGTTAAAAATTCAACTATAGAATTTGGTACCTGAGCCTTTATCTTGTGACTTCCTTTGTGGAATTCACCTAAGCGAACTCTCTGTAGGGGGACGTCATATTCGATGCGATAGTAAATCGATAGGTGTCATTGTGACGTCTTATCCAAGATTGGGATATGAGTCACGGTTGAGAGCAACCTAAGTCGATGAATCGAAATCGTAGCTTTCTGAGGCTTAGTTGGTTATTATCGAGATTCGTTGAAGGATATTCTCGAATCGCTATTCCGTTAACTTAGCCGACTCGAAAAGATACAAAATTCATTATGGAGCGAGGAATGCGAGAAGATTTTCCAAGAGCTCAAGAGGCGACTCATTTCGCACATATTCTAACCATACCATCTTGGAAAAGCGAACGTGGTAGGTATGCGTTGAGTAGAAGATCATATCACGGGAACGAAAAGTGCGATGATGTCAAGTAGTATACGCATAGAGCCAACTTTAATAGAAAAGTTAAGGTTGCTCAAGCCACCCCAGGCCGAAATCTGCGTAAGAAAAGTACAAGAAGGAGCTATTCCTAAGCGAGAATTGATGAAGAAGGAATACTTGAGTCCACTCTGACTTTGTGTGTTCCTAACGACTCGATTTGAAGAACAAGATTATGATGGAGGCACACAATACACCATTTGCAATCCATCTCAGGAGTACCAAAATGTATTATGATCTTCAACATACATTTTGGTGGAGCAATATGAGGAGAGAGATAGCGTGGTTTATCTCGATGTGTTTAACTTGCTAACGTGTAAAGGCGGAGCATCTTGTACCTAAGGGTCCGTTGCAACCACTTGAGATTTTGAAATGGAAGTGGGAACACATTACCTCAATTTCATTACTAATCTTCCTGTGGTTTCTCAAGGCATAGATGCGATTTGGGTTATTGTTGATAGATTAACCAAGTCTACTCATTTCTTACCGATACGAGAGACTTATTCCTTGAACGTCTTTCTCGTATATGACGTAAATGAGATTGTGAGATTGCATGGCATGCCAAGATCCATAGTTTTAGATCGTGACCCAAGATTCACTTCATGATTTTGGGTTAGTTTGTAAAAGCTATGGGCACGAATTTACTGATTGATTTGGCATACCATCCTCAAAGCGGATGGGCAATCGAAAAGGACTACTCAAACTCTTGAAGATATATTAAAACTCGTGTCCTAGATTTCAAAGGAAGTTGGGATAAGTACTTGCCATTGGTGGAATTCTCATACAACAATAGTTATAAAACAAATATAGGCATGGTTCCATTCAAGCATTATATGGACAAAAATGTCGTTCTCCAATATGTTGGGATGAGGTGGGTGAAGCAACATTGTTGGGACCCGAAGTTAATACGTATGACTAATGATTCGACAACGATATAAAAGCGGCACAAGATCGACAAAAGAGTTATGCGAATCTTCATCGAAAGGACGTGGAATTTAGTGTAGGGGATCATGTATTGTTGCGAGTTGCTCCATGGAAGGGAGTTACAAGATTTGGGAAGAGAGGAAAGCTCAATCCACGATTTATCGGTCCATTTCAAATTCTTGACCGAGTAGGAAATGTAGCCTATAGACATGCGTTACCTCAAGGTATGTCTCGTGTTCATAATGTGTTTCACATATCTCGTACTTCAGAAATATGTGAAAGACCCGAACCACGTTATTGAGTTAGAACCCGGACGAGATAGCCAAGACTTCACGTATGAGGAGGTACTGTCAAGATTTTGGATAGGAAGGAGCATGTCCTACGCCAAGAAAGGTTATACCACAAGTTAAAGTTTTGTGGAGGAATTATGCTATAGAGGAAATGACCAGGAATTGGAAACAAAAATGAAAGCGAGGTATCCTCATCTTTTCAAAACACACAGTACGTCGTCGTCAATTTTGAGGACGAAATTTCATAAGGAGGGAGGTTGTAAGACCCCAAATTTTTTAATAAAAAGGAATTTCCTTTATTTTGAAATAGTAAGGGTTGATTTGATTAATGTGGATAGTTAAGGGTTAAATACGCAAATATTTCAAAATAAGCAAGTGGTTATAAAATATTCATTGTTGTCGGGGAATATTCGTTTGGTCGTGGAATATTCGTACTGTCGGGAATATTCGTACGACGGCGCAGCCATGTGTGGGCCCCATAACAGAAAGCGATTGGATGAAGAAAACGACAAATATAAGTTGTTTTTAAATAACGGCGTAGTTAGTTATTGCCATTAGTATTATCTTGTTGGAATACCCGGTGGTTAAAAACACACTAATACGCGTTGTTGAACAAGATAGCACCAGTATTGCACCAATTATTGATTCTTATGTAAGAAGGCACTACTCAATAATGGTTACGATAATTACTGCTCAAAGATTTTATTGAGTTAATAATTGTTTGCGTTGATATTTTATATTCTTTTGTTTCAATAAATGTCATTACACGGTATCTTTCATTATCGAAGCAATAATTCATATTATCTCGAATAATATTATTAGATAACATTATTGGCAATGTCTAGAAAGTTACGCCTAAGGAGAGGTTTGGTCATCTAATTGCTTGGCGCAAGAAGAAGAAATTCTTATTGGAAAGCCCCTCTTTCCTGAACCGCCTCGGTTGTCAATATTGTGATTCTCAGTAATATTATTTGTGAATAATTAATTATTGATTTATATGATGAGTAAAATATTGATTTTATGTGGATATAGATGGAGAAAATTTTAAAAATGACAATTGTTGAAAATTAATATTTTATCTTTTTCTCGATAAAATAATTCATTTAAATATATTATTTTAATAATATATTAACGGTGATATTTTTACAATGAATGTGGGATATATGAGTATATGAGGAGAAAGAGTATTTTGTGGCATTAAATGTTTAACACATGTTTTGTGTGTTGGTGGACACAATTATTGGCCAGAAATTTGATTATAGCACAGAAAATCGCTTGCGTTTGTGGATTTCGGTCGATTTTTGTTTGGAATTTGGAAACACTTTCTTCTGCAAAGTTGTAGAGAATTGAATTTTCTATAAAAACTCATGAGATTCGAATTTTCTGATGAAAGGGCTATTTATTATGAATTATTGAAGTTCGAAGCTCAAAATAATTGATTTTTGGGAGTTTAAATTATTTTTGTTAAGAAAAACGTTTTTGTATTTTTTTTTGACATCATTAACATGTGTGGCTGGTGTTTTGACCAAAAGGTGGGCTAAGGAAAATTTGTATAATTATATTAATATTATATTAAATTTTACGCTTTGGTGTTCTAAGCATTTTCCTATAAATAGGGTCTTAGGTTCGAATTGAAAATCACACCGCTGAAGTTTTCTCTATTTTCTCTCTCGATATTTTGAGCGTATTCTTGTGAGTATTTTGAGTATACTTTGAGTATTGCTAGGCGTTGCAAGTTCCTTGACCAAATACTATAATTCCTATTCTAGCTAGAAGTCTTGATCTTTCGAGGTAAGGATATTATTTTTTTGTAATGATATTATTTCTTCAATATCATTATGCTGAAATGTTGATCTGAAGTTTTTATCAAATTTAGAACTTTTTCATGTCGGGGTTACTATTCACGAGTTACTATTCACGAGTTACTATTCATGAGTTACTATTCACGAGTTACTATTCACGAGTACTATTCATGAAGCGTGAAGATGTTTTTGTGGAATTTCTATCTTTTGGTGTCGGAGTTACTATTCACGTATCTGACTATTCACGATATCTGGCACTATTCACGATATCTGACTATTCAATTAAAAATAAAATTTCTTCTTTTAGTCTAAAACATCTATTCGGATACTAACTCGATTGTATCCATGTTTTGATCATTCTTGAATTTTACACCACTATGATTATTTTTGAGGTATTTTTTGGGCGTGGATAAAACCAAGTACGAATCCTTAATCCTTAATCCTTGTCATTTTGTTTCACTTTGGATTCGCTTTTTAAAATATTTTTCATCATCCTCGGTCTTAAATGATGATATTATTGAATATCTTTGGCTGTGTAGTCTGAAGATGAATGATTTCTGAAGAATATCTTTGGCACATGGTGCAAAAGATGAACAGTGTTGAGATGAACATGACCGATTGATTAATATCTTTGGCACATAGTGCAAAGATGAGCAGTGTTTAAATGAACATGACCAATCGATGAATATCTTTGGCACAGAAGTGCGAAGATGAATATTTGATTCCGGATGTATATTGATTGATGTTACAGGGATAAAATATTGATGATGGATCTGTTAAATTCATAGATTATAGTAGATTTCATTCTCTACGTAACTCTTCTATGAATTATTATTTCATTGCGAAATATTGATCTGAAACTTGTTGTCTATTGTATTCTATCAAATTTTTCCTGTTGAAGACTAACGATAATTTGTTGTATATTATCTTAGTCATAATATTCTTCTTCGGGCTAGTTGAGCTCACCCTTTTCCTTGTTGTTCCATTTTTCTTCTCAGGAGGCGAGAATGTAGCGAGTACTAGTCGGGGTATGGAATGAAGATTCTAGAGAGAGTTGTTTAGTAGTCCTCACCATTTTTGTAAAATAATGAATCAATAATGTGATGAGGATTTATTTGAGTATAGATATTGTCTAGAAGATAATATTTGTATTCAAACTCACAGTTTTACTGTTGTAATAATAAAGTTGTAGTTGTTTCTGTACCATGTATTTGGCGACTCAGAATGGGTGTTGTGTATACCTATTTTGGGGGCGTCACAGATTATGTGAATTAAATGAATTTAATTGTTTTCTTTGTGAGTAAACTATGTAAAGGTCGTTCTATGACCTAGAATGTGCTAACGTGGTTAGTATTCTGGCTACGTGTTAGAAATAATTATTTGTAATTTCCCAGACGAAAATATTTGTTTTTCGAGAAATTTCCGTAAAAACACTATTCATCCATTTCTGTTCGGGGAATTATTTTGAAATTCCAAGAAACGCGTAATGATAGAATATCGTGATAAGATGGAATATCTTATAATATTTCATTTATGGCAAATGAAGTTTTCGCTTGCGGACTTAAAACCTAAGGGTTGAGTATATTGATTTTCGGGGAAGAAATAATATGCGTAGAAGGAATGGCGTTAGGGTTAATGCGAGTGTTGTACATTAGGTGATATTATTTAGTATCCATGTATAATACGTTGAGTATATACGAAGTACAATACGATTATTGTACGAGTAGTATACGGAGATAATACATTAATTGTACGTATATGGCACGATTAGTATTATAGAATTAAGTTAAGACTAATTCATTTGAGTTTGATTATTAGTTAATCCAATCATTTGAATGATCAAGGTCCAATGTTAATTTAGTTAAGCCCAATTCATTAAAATAGAACCGTGGGTCTAACCGGTGGGTCACCGAATGGGTAAAACCCATGGAGCAACCCATGGGATGTCACATGGGGTGGTGGGCCGACCACCTTGGTGTGGAAGCCAACCATAAGGCTTGGTCACCAAGTGTTTTACTTGGTGACCACACATGAATAGTAAGGAGGTTTGTAGTTAAAGTCCAAATTCCCTTCCATTATAGTTTTCTATAAATAGGAAGCTAGGTTGATTCATTTGGGAGTTTTTCAACTTGCCAACCTAGATTATTTGAGAGAGAAAGAGAGCTATACTTGCAAACATACACTTTGGAAGCTTTAACTTCTATTCTTCCAAGAGATTGCTTAAGAGTTCTTGAGGTAATACTTCTTGCTTCTCATTTCCATCCCTTTTAGATTTTCTTTCATCTTAGAGAATCATAGAATGGGTGGTATATGTCTTGTGTGAGGATTGAGAGATGACTTATCATAGATTCAATCTCTATAAGTTATGATATTATAAAAATCATAAGGTTTAATATACTTTTGAACCATGAAAATATTGATAGTTGAGATCGATTGTTGATAAACAATTGAGCTCCATCAATGCGTTAGTATATGCATCTTGTTTTGTTAGGATGTAGATATGAAATCCATGGAGTATTCCATGTGATTTGGCTTAGAGAACCTTAGTAACGAAGTTGTGGCGAATTTTACGAAAATAGACGTTAAACGTCGAAAATGTAGAAATTCTGGAATGGTTGTCGAAAGTTGCCGTGGGACTTGAAAACCTTGGTTTTCAATGTCAACACGTGAGATAGGGTGATTAAGAGTTGTGGGTTCGAGAATCATCGCATTTCGACTTAAAACGAAGAAAACGAGCATTGAACGCTCATTAACGTTTACAAACGTCTATAAAATGAACTCAATAGTTAATTTTGAGTTAACTAATTCGAAAGTGTCGAATTCTTTTTTGAACACGTAAAGGATGCAATTCCTGACTTGTAGGAATTCGAATGGGTCAATTCGGATGTAAAACGAACAAATTAGGAAGCCGGGAGTTTCGTTAGGAAACCAAAACCTGGTTTATTAATGGTGCACAAATTGGGGTATAGCCGCCAAAACCAAGACAAAGCGGTGGTGCCAGCGATGCGACTTCACCGAGTACCACCTTTAACTCATGGCCAGAAGACCACTAAAATACAAAGGATGTCAAATACAATCACCGTAAGTGGGAAAAAGTTGACCAAGTAAGGTTTTGTTCCATTTTGGATATAGACTTAAAGTAAGACATTGAAGGTACTTAATGTACATTGTAAGACTTACCTTAACTCACTTGTAAGGTGGTAATGTAAGAAGATCTAGTAAGGTTTAATAGTAATTAAACGAAGACCACAAAGACGTAGTGAGTGAACCGTAAATGACATTCAACATTGGTAATTAACCATTTATGATCGAATGTCAGTTAAGGGTGTAAGAACGTTAATGAAATGTAACGAAGTATAAAAATTTGAATCGACTTTAATAACGAAGTTAATTCAAATAAAACATAGAAGAGAAAGAAGCTTGTAGGAATAATGTGAATAGTTGTTTGATAACTAATTACAGTGTGCTATATGAATATATCATGCAGATTCTGTAAAGGCTGTGGTCAGTCGAGTAAGTTATTTGAAGACGCTGAAAGGCAAGTTTTCTTAATGCTTTTCTAACTTTCATGTTTGCCAAGTTTTATGTGATTCGTTGAACTGAATTGCAAGACTTGTTTTAAAGAAAGGGTCGATGCCAGATTTTAACTCAGCTAGACTACTCGTAATATATAGATTGATTATTATTCATATCATTTTATATAGAAATGTTAACGCTATCCTATGCCAAGTAATTGGTACGGACATGAAGGTAAGGTTTGTCTATGAACAAACAAAAGCATTTTTCATCGATTATTCGATGGGCACGCGAGTTTGCCAAAAATATTAAACGTAATCGTTTAATGAATGAGTTGTTCGATCAACATAGTAGTACTATAGGTTACTCACCTAGAAGTGCTCGTAAGTTATCTGGATGAACGACCTTTGTCTTTGTGGACTCCTTTTCAAGTATGAAAACTAAAATTTCTTGTTCATGGTCAATCGAATTAGTTCGAAATTCCTAATCTATTCTATACTTTGGGAATTGATGTTATGAACTGTTAAAGTATTATTGATTCATAATACTTCATAACTATTGTTCAGTTATATTGGAATTGCTATATAATTCATGAATGTGGTATTCATGTTATCCTTGATTAAACTTGATGAGCTGTCATGCTCACTTTTTGCGTGAATTATATAACTGCAGTTAAAGATGAACGTACTATTTATGCCAAGAGAGATAAGGGCAAAGCTAAGATGGATGCTTAGGCATTGTGTAATAGTTTAATAAGTTTGTATGTATTATACATTATGAACAATGAACGATGTAACCGGTTTATGAACTTGGGAAGGATTATACTTTGATTATAATAAGAAGATAGTAATTACCTTCATTTTGTTGGATTTCAATGGAATGATTGTATGGATGTTAGTACAGTGGAGCACCATCTGTCGGGTTGGAAGATACCCGAATTTGGGGGCATCACACAGCTAATCCTAAGAAACTCCTTACTTCTGTTGGCGTCTTCGGTTGTTCCCAGTTACTTACCGCCTCCACTTTTGCAGGATCCACAGAAATTCCATTTTGATCTATCACGTGTCCTAAAAACTGAACCTTCTCCATCAAAAATTCACATTTCAAAATTTTAGCATACATCCTTTCCCTTCTCAATGCTTCCAATACCATTTTTAGGTGTTTGGCGTGATCTTCCTTAGGCTTTGAATAAATTAAAATATCGTCGATAAATACTACTATGAACTTATCTATGTATGGCTTGAAAACTCGGTTCATCAAGTCCATGAATGCTGCCGGAGCAATTGTCAATCCAAATGACATCACTGGAAATTCGTAATGTCTGTACCGAGTTCAAAATTTCGTCTTTGGTATGTCTTCCTCTCGTACTTTCAATTGATGATAACCCGTCCGTGGATCTATCTTGGAAAAACACTTCGCTCCCTTCAGTTGATCGAAAAGGTCGTCTATCCTTGGCAACGGATATCTATTCTTAATAATCACTTGGTTCAACTCTCGATAGTCGATACAGAGCCTAATCGATCCAACGTTTTTCTTTACAAACAACATTGGTGCTCCCCAAAGAGACACACTTGGCTGAATGTAACCCTTATCTAGCAACTCTTGTAATTGTATCATCAATTCCTTTATTTCTACTGGCGTCATACGATATGGGGCTTTCAAAATCGGTGCGGTTCCTGATGCTAAGTCTATTATGAATTCAATTTCTTTGTCTGGTGGAAGACCAAGCAGATCGTCTGGAAACACATCTTGAAAATCTTTGACTATCGATATATTCTTCATTTCTACTCCCTTTTTCTGAGTATCCACTATATAGGCTAAATAACCTACACATCCTTTTTTTAACAACTTCTTGGCTTGCATCATCGTAAGGCAACACGATTGCTTGAGCGATGAGCTACCATAAAAAACTACCTTAGATCGATTTGAGGTCTGAAGGTTCACACTCTTCTTTTGACAATCAATTATCACAGCACGCCTGGATAACCAATCCATTCCTAATATAACATCAAAATCTCCCAGTCTAATCAGAATTAAGTCTACGTTTAGTTTGTGACCTCTAATGTTTGCACAACAGTTTCGGTAAACGAACTCTATGGGAATTACTTCCTTATTTGTAATCTCTATGTTCAACGACTTTGCTAAGCGTTCATGGGGTATGTTTAGTGGTCTAGCAAATTCTTCAGATACAAAGGAACAGGTAGCACTCGAATCAAATAATACATAGGCATTTATATTATTGATTGAGAGAATACTTGCTTCCCCTAACAAATGTACTAGTCTTTGTATAGGGTTTACTTGGCCTCTCGCATCATTGACCGACTCTTTCGGTGTCGCTGGTCTACGTCTTGGCGGCATTTTCTGCATCACAAAATTTTCATTTTTATTATTTTTTTTATTATTTAAATATTTCTCAAATGAAAAGGAATAAATTTTTATAACACGTTTTTGAAATAAGATCATTTATATTCATATGCCAAATCATTACATCATATGATTATCCCTAGCATACTTCTATAAATGACAACACAAATCCCCTAATATCACAAAAGACAAGGACAACCACTAATCATACTACCCCTCTAACATTTTCAAAAGTTTGGGGTTTACAACTATCTCACATCTTACACAAAGGACTGAGATTTCATTACGATATATACATTACATAATGAAATACTACAACTACTAAATTCTTAACACCCAGGACCTCAATCAATTATTCAACACTCCACAGCGTTCTGGTACTCCTTCTGAGTGATGTGCCCCACTAAATCTCAGCTTATAGTGTGTCGGGTCTGCCCTTGCTCTGCTGGGTAATGATATACCCCATCAATCAATCTCTCCATGGTCGTCCGAACAACATAGCCCATCTTGTTCATATTCATCCTCTTGCATCTCACCTCATCTTCTAAGTCATTATCCTTGTCATTTGCTTCCTCCCATTTTTTTGTCAAAATGAATCTTCTCCATTACTTCCATCTCCAGCTGAGTACGGAGAGCTTCCTTCTCAGCCTTCTCACTAAACTCCCTCTGTTCAGACTCCTTTAGCTTACCTGCCAGCTCCATGTTCCTAGCTATCGAACGGTGAAAAAGAGTGCCCATTTGTACTCCTGCCTCCTTGCGATATGCAAGCTCTACTTCCAACTCATGTATCATAAATTTCCTATCAAGAGCCTCAACCTCTAGCTCCTCGACACTACATCCTAACTCCAAAATCTACTCCTCATACTCACCCAGCATCTAATCCTCAAATATAGTCTCATCGGGATCTTCTGCGGGTTCCTCCTCCGTGGGCTCCTCCTCTGGATGTGTCTCTACGAAAAATGGCTCCATCTCCTCCTCCTCGTCATCATCATCGATAGGAGCCACTGCCGAAATAGGCTCAGCTATCAATGGTGCCTCATATACCACATGTATGTCACGCAGCTCTTCATCTACCACTCTACTGGGTCCTCCCATGTCAGTTATCCTACAACCACAAACACACGACACGTAAACAACAACTTCATTAGACTATTAAATAATCATAAGTTCATTGTATAGTATGAAATTATATTCCAAAACACACTAAGTCTCTTCCTAGGGAAACTCTACATGAGTTTCATCCCTTTTATCTTCTAAGTTTTCCTAAGTTATAGTCTAAGGATTCTCGCTCCTAAGGTTTATAACCTAATGCTTTGATACCAACCTGTGACGCCCCAAAATTTAGACACTCATATCACGAATTTGGTTCGTCATGTGCTAATTCTAATATCATACTAAAATCATCAACAACGAAAATAATAGAATAATTTACATTGATATAATATAAATATTCGCATCCCAAGGTACCGTAACCGTCTCTATAACAATCCAATAATTAAACTTAAATATAATTTAATCATCCTTAATACTTCATAATAAGCATAACAATAATAATAATACTTCTACACTTAAAGGACTAGGTTATTTTGTAGCATTGCCCTTTCTTTTGTCCTTTCCCGATGTACCGCCTTGCTGTGCCTTAACTGTAATGTTTTTAGGGAAGCAAGAATGAGTAACAAGTTTGCCTAGCAAGTAATATAGCAATAAGAATAAGCAGTTATAACGTTTGAATCTCCAAAGGTATAATGGTAATTAATAGTTCAAGGATATCAAGAAGTATCAAGAGTTTTCAATAAGTGTCGCTATAGACTAAAGGATATCAACAAAATTTCAAAGTTTATTTATTTCAAGGTTCAATAAGAATGAACACTGAGCAGTCACTAAGGACTAAGAACTCTTACTAGAATTAATAGTATTATACTGCAATCCAATATAAACGAGTACAACATGTGATAAGCCTAAAGTACCCTACGTTATGCATAACATTTAAACATGCTAGTATGTGCGCACGTAGGTTTCCCGACAATTAAATAATTTCCCCTTCAATGATGGTTGTTCATCTCAGTAGATTTATAAGAGTCTGCACCAAGTCGATTGGTTTGGATAGCTTTCTATCACATGATCTTTTGTCTAGCCGAATTGAATAGCTTAGACAACCTTTAAGAACATTGAGTTCAATTCTCGTAACATGAATCAAGATATAAAATTCAACTTTTGATTAGGAATCATAATCATACAAATGTAGATATTTGTTCAATACAAGTATGTTTGATATAACAACAATTCGAAGTTTCACAATAAGAAATTAGGTCTAAATACTTGCATTCAATTATAAGAATGAAGTTAGGAAACTTGCAATAACGTAGGAAGTTTAAGATTAGATACTTGCATAATATTCAAAGTCGTGTAAGTTAGAAAACTTGCGTAATCATAGATTCTCTGCATAAAGTAAATGCATATGTTAGGATACTTGCCTTTAGTGTTGATTACCACTTATAGCATAAAATCACCTCAATGAACTATATTATCCTATTTATGTATGTATAAGTATTCATTAGTCACACACACCTTAACATACATATCCACATACATTTATCACACATATCTAAACTCATGTAGGCTATACACAGTCAAACTCATAGAGGCATAATTCACCTTGTTCTTACTTTTTTAAAATCTTTAGGAACATTAGTCTCTTACACTCCTCTAAGTTACTCATTCTAGTTTAAGTTATTTCACAAATACATATTAAATAACCTTTAAGCTACGTTTGGCCCCTTTCTATTTACTTTCGGTAAATGTTAATTTTACTCACAAATTTCCATTTTACAAAGTTAAAAGAGTTCATTATATCAATTACTAACCATAGCGTTAATTAAACCACATAACATTGTCGAACAAGCTCTTTCTACGCATGCTTGCATATATTAGATTTATTTGTATGTAATTAGTATAGCTCTCTACTTAGAACTCTTTTAGTTCATGCTTGCGTAGTTTATAGCATGTCATGAATAAGCATGTGAATGTTATTCCTATTACATATGATTTGATTATGATATATATGAATGAATATGCAAGTATGCTTGCATTAAGAAAAGTTGTAAAGTCCTTTGTTTGATAATAAAAACATGTGTACAAGGACTTAGAATGAATTGATCAAATATGTTAGGTTGATCCTACATAAGCAAAACATCTTTGTAAAGTCCTTAAAAAGAAATGATGTACAATGACTATAAATATAGAAAGATCAAGCATGTTAGGATGATCTTATAATGTACTAGATAGGCTTGTCTAATCGTCAAGCACTGCACCAGATATCGTAGTCTGTCATGAGAGTCGAGGAAAACTCAAGAGCTATCGAGGCAGAATCGTAGTCTGCAAGATAGTAGATCTCGGAGTTCGTAGACTTCTAGGAGAAACAAGGAAGGATCGTAATGTGTCGAGTATAACTTCCTCGAAGTCGTAGTCTACTGAGGAAGTCATGTTCAGAATCATAGAAACAGCATGCCTACAAGCTGGCCGAGCATCTGTCGAAGCCATGTCAAGAATCGTAGACTACACTCAGAGTCATAGAGTCTACTGTTCATATCAGAGGCAGAGATCGTAGTCGAGCATGATCAGATGAAGACAACAAGCACAACGACAGAAATCGTAGAGTGTCAAGATCTGATCTCGGAGTCGTAGTGTCTGCACAGCTGAAGCTGAATCGTAGAGTGTAGAACTGAGACTTCAACAAATGTACTCACAATGTCAAGGAAAAATCATAGAGCAAATACGATTCTCAACAAATGAGCATTCCCAGAATATCCAAAGGAATGAAGCCTCTGGTCTAAGCTACAAAGATACATCTCACCTAAAGGAAACTAGAGAGCACTCAACGAATGACATGCAAGCTAACGAAAGATCCAAGCATCAACCCAATCAGCATCCAAATTGAGTTTTGAAGCCATTCAAGATGAAGTCTTCCACAAGGAGATCAGAAGAAGACTTCAGTAACTGACTAAGGAAAGTTAGCAAGTGCAGTAGCTGTAAAGTAGACAGAAGACGACGATCTTGAAAGTAACCAGGATTGTAGTCTTTGTCAAACAAAGAAAGAACTGATGGAGTATACACAGAGATATTGGTCAGCCACTGAAGAACAAGGCTAAAGTGATTAAGCATTGGGTCGGTCCATTGATGATAAGTGAACGGGAGATCACAAGGAAAAAGCGAGCTGGACAAGCCACAAATCTGAAGTGTCTTGATATTCAAAAGGAGCTAGAATAAAGAAGTCAAGCCATCAGTATCTGAGAGCCGTTGAGGTAAACAGAAGTGTTGAAGCACTACACAAGAGAACGAAGAGGTGTTCTACATTGAAGATCCAATCAACACTCTTCAAGATCGTAGTGTTGTCTATACCAGTCAACAAGACACTACGATCAGGTCCAAGAAGACATGCATTAGGAACGTAGAGTTCGAATAGCTGAAGATTGAAGCATTGGCAACGATTCAATCTAAAGGTTGATATTCAGACATGAACTTATTGAGAGCATCGATGCAAAAAGACAACCTCTGATCGAGACATCAGAAGGAGGAAATAAAGTCGTCGACCTGTCCAAGACATAAAAGTAACATATCTGACGGGGTAGATGAAACAGTTGACTGCAGTGTCAGAAAGTCAGAAAATGAGATGTCATGTCACATCTGCAGTCTACACCAAATGACTCGAGATCTGCGAAGCATTTCAAAGAGCTTTTAACGGCTACTTCTCAACGAGAAGATTGGGAAGGAGTATAAATAAGCCAGAGCTTCAACGATCAAAAAAAGCTGAGGATTTTTATGTTGCAGAATCGTTGAGTTAGTAGAATGTTAACGTTGACTCTACGAGTTCAACCTAAGCTTAAATAGAACAAGTCTCAATGACAGTGAGACTACGAAGGTGGTAGTGAAGCAGCTTTGAAGAAAGACTTAAACAGACCAAAGCTTCACTCAACAAAGATGAGAATGCCACTTGAATTGGCATCTAAGCTAAGAGCCGAGAAGGACAAAAAGACAGCATTCAGAAGAGTGGCAAAGCAAAAGGAAGATCCTAAGGGCCACTTTATGATTCACCATGAACCCAAAGATGAAGCAGAGCAAGTGCAGAACCATGTCTGCCAATATGTTAAGAAGGGTTCAGGAAATGGTGATGGTGCACAGCTGACACTACATGAAGATGAGCAAAACAGAAGAAGATCAATTGCATCAAAGATGATGTGGTCCAGTCTCGAAGCAGAATGCAAAGAGGACCACACCAAGCTGCTAAGTAAAAAAGATGATCAAGCTTAAAGACATCTTAGCAGCTCAGACCACCACCACCACCACCACCACCACCACCACCAACAACAACAACAACAACAATAACAATAATTCAGGGCCTGAGGGGTCCTTGTCCGGAGGGACTAAATGAAGTTCCAAGCCTACTGGGCTTGAAGAGTTCCTAGGGAACTAGAGAAGTTCCAAGGCTGCTGGCCTTGAAGAGTTCTTAGTGAATCAAAGTCCCAAGGTCACGGCCTTGAAGGAATCTTAGTGATTCGTAGTGTCGCCCTTCCTTAGTGGAAATCCTACTAGTTGAAAGCAGAAGAGTGGATTAGGAGCTTGAGTCTCTGAACCACTTAAAACCCCTTTTGTCTTTTAATTTATGTCATTTACATTATGTACCTTAACTACTATAACTGCTATGTATGTTTTAACTGCTTATAACCGAACTAACTCTAAGAATAATGTATGTATGATTATGAATATATCAATGAAGGGGATCTTTTACTTATTCCGCTGTGCTTGAAAAGATTCTTATGTTTGTCATATGCTAAATCATTTGCTATACAAAATAAAAGAGAAAAGTATTTGAAATTAAAAAGGATCTATTCAACCCCCCCTTCTAGATATATATTGTGCCTACTGGAAACTAACAATCGGTATCAAAGCAGGTTCTCATTCTTTATTCAAAAGTTAATCGCTTTGATTCTGATCCTAGGCACAAACATTATTCTAAACTTAGTTTAGTAGTAAGCCACTTATTATATGCAGTTGAGCTCACACGTTGAAATTATTGTGAACAGGTAAATATGTATATACACCTGAAGCTGCTAAGATTGGTCCATGTTTTTGATTGCCATATTAACAAGACCAATCCCTGTCCACAGTCAATCTTGTAGTCTGAAGACCAAGCTATAAAGCTCAAAAGACATCAACAGAAAAGAGTCAAACATCCTCTAGCCTGAAAAGATGAAAACGCCATAGATGCTAAGAAATAATTATTCAAAGAAGAAAGAAGAACTTCTCAAACAAATATCTGACCAACCAGTAGCTAGATATAAACCCTGTGAACTCAAGGATGTCAAAGAACTAAAGATGCTGAGATTTTCTTAGCTTGCATTTTCAAGACCACAGCTGATTAATTGAAGGTCAAGAAGAGCAGCAAGCTGTCAGGAGCAAATGAGAAACTATGCACATCAATGCCTAACCTCAGTATGTCTAAGTTAAATGACTATTACGAAACTAACAGTAGAAAGATACGATTCATCACTAATATAATTGTATACATCATGTTATATGTGACACCCCCAAATCCCGGTACTTCATGACCTCAAGATTTGGTGTTCACATAATCAAAAAAATGGGATAAATAACGTTTTGGTCATTGTACTGGGGTCCGGTTTTCATTGTGGGTACCGAAACTTTTTTTATTACAATCGAATAACTCTACTTTCAAAAACTTACAAAATGGCCATTCCGTTTGATTTTTCGTCCAAAAAACGGACGGAATGCTGACTGTGCAAGTTGACTCCATTTTTTTTGCTTACGTGGAGCATAGAAAAGACAAGCAGGCGGATTATTATAGCACAAACCAACAAACTATTAACTACTTCACCTAAACAATTCCAAAACTAATAATAATAATAATAATAATAATAATTTCAAAATAATAATAATAATAATAATAATAATAATAATAATAAAATACTATTAATAGTAATAGTTTTAAAATTACTTTTAAAATTTTTTTAAAAAATTGTTTTAAAAAATTCTTAAATTTAAAAAAGTTAATCTTTTTATAAAAATGTAATTTTAATTTTTTTAAAAACGTTAATTTTCTTAAAATGAACTAATATTTTTTAAAAAATTTGTTTTTAAAAAAACAGAAATTTTTAATTTTTAAAACAGCTGTTTAAAAAAATATGAAAAACTTTAATTTAAAAACGTTAATTTAAAAAACAGCAGTTCTAAAAAATGTAACTTTTTAAAAAACAGATTTTTTTAAAACAGCTTTTTTAAAAAACAAATTTTAAAATGTTCATTTTTTAAAAATTTCTATTTTAAAAAAGTAGATTTTTTTTTAAAAAACTGACTTTTTAAAGAAATATTAGTTTAGTTTTAAAAAATTAACGTTTTTCTAAAATTAAAAAAATGAAATCAGATTTTTTAATTTTTAAAAACGTTAATTTTTTTTAAAACTCGAACTCAGTTTTTTTTAAAATTCAATAGAAATTTTAAAAAATTAACATTTTAAAATTCAGTTTTTTTAAAAAAAAGCTGTTTCTTAAAAAAAATCTGTTTTTAAAAACTCACATTTTTTTAAACTGCTTGTTTTTAAAAACTAAATACAAAAAAAATTAACATTTTAAAAAGTCACATTTTCAAATTATTTTAAAAATCTATTTTTAAAAAAGTCACATTTTTTAAAACTAAATACAAAAAACTCATGAGATTTCCTGGCTCAAGCCCAAAAACTCTCTACAAGGTATTATATATATATATATATGAAGTAATAAAAAAATCTATTTTTAAAAAATGTCACATTTTTTAAAACTGCTGTTTTTTTTCAATTAACGTTTTTAAATTTTTAAATTTTTTTCAAATTAACGTTTTTTTTTTTTTCAATTAACGTTTTTCAAATTTTTTTTAAAACAGCTTGTTTTAAAAACTAAAAAAATCTGTTTTTATAAAACTTTACGTTTTTAAAAAAACAGACTTTTAAAAAATATTAGTTCAGTTTAAGAAAAATTAACGTTTTTTAAAAAATTAAAAAATTCTGTTTTTATAAAAAAAAAATTAACGTTTTTAAAATTTAAGAATTTTTTTAAAACAGATTTAAAAAAAAAAAATTAAAAAGAATTTTAAAACTATTATTATTATTATTATTATTATTATTATTATTATTATTATTATTATTATTATTATTATTATTATTATTAGTTTTAGAATTGTTTAGGTGAAGTAGTTAATAGTTTTGTTGGTTTGTGCTATAATAATCCGCCTATTTGTCTTTTCTGTGCTTCACGTAAGCAAAAAAATAGAGTCAACTTGCACAGTCAGCATTCCGTCCATTTTTTGGACGGAAAATCGAACGGAATGACCATTTATTAAGTTTTTGAAAGTACAGTTATTCGATTGTAATAAAAAAGTTTCGGTAACCACAATGAAAACCGGACCCCAGTACAATGACCAAAACGTTATTTATCCCTCAAAAAAATTATATCTAACTACCCAATCATAATAAAATTGAATAATAAAAACCTGTCCATACAGGATTATACTTCAATAAAAATCTCCCAGGTTATCTAACCTTTAACTACAATCATTCAAATGCGGAAATTAAATTATTACATCACGTCATTATAAAAAGTCTATTATCATAACGATAAAATAAAATTTCAAGTCTTCATCACTTGTACATTTTTCCCTTTCTTTTGCTAGTTGTAGGTTCATTTACCGTGTCAACCTTAGCTGCAATAAGTATATAAATAGGCAAGAATGAGCAAACAAAGCTCACTTGAATTAAGAATGAATAACTTTACAACATTACAACATTTGCCAAAAATAGGCTCAATAGAACTGAATGATAGGTTCTATTAACATTCTGAAACATACTACTGAGGGTCTAATGACCACGAATCATGTCCACAGTTATAAGTAATATTTCAACTTTAACTTTAACAGTCATATGACTATAAGGACTCCACGTACTTAAGGGGATCAACCCTTCGTACAATGTATTGTGCACAACCATTTCAACGCTAAGCGTAAACCTCTAATAAAGAGTTGTTCATCTCAGTATTTAGAATACAAGTCCGCACCAAAGTAGGTTTGGTTTGGATACATTACAAGGTAATTTAGAATTCAACGGTCATCAACTAAGGATTAGTTGAATACAAAAGAACTAACTGTATGCTATGGAATAATCATAACTGAATCGATATTTGTAAATATCATGCTTTAAGAATAATCTAATAGCATAAACATTGAATAATCATAACATAGTTGCTTGAACAATATTAAGTCAAAGTTATTGAGAATTGAATACCAAGCATGCATAGTGAATAGTAATTTGAATGATAAAGTTATTCAACACTAGAATATTAAAATATAGCGACTCACATGCTAAATAAAAAGTTGCATATGAAAGAAACTTACTCAATATTAAAATATAAGATTTAGAATAATTACATCCTCATGAACAATAGATAAAAGAACTTACTCAATAATAGACAATCTAGCTCTATGAAAGTGTAGAGTTAGCAACTTGCGTAATTGTAATTGAATTAAAAGCAATATAGTACTCAACGAAATTAGACTTGCACAACGAAGTTTTAGGATTAGAGAACTTTCCTTGAGCACAAGCTAGACCTTACAACTCGAATCTCAATACCCTATATATACGTCATCATGACATAATTAGTCACCACCAACATTCAATATAAACAAGTATATACCTCACGTAGGTTTGATTTTCAATTCATATAAACGAATTACCTTAATACTAATACTAGTTAACCCTTGATAACATAATCATTCTTAGTTTAGTACTGCTGAAATCATAATTTAACAGTCCTATTATTAACACATAACATTTGTTTGCCTTTGTGGAATTATTACATTAATTGAAATTTGGCTTATTCATATGAGACTCAAAGCTAGCGAATTAAGGCTATTGGCTATGGTGGTAATGCAAACTACTTCTGGCGTGAAAATGCAGGTCTTTGCAAGACGAATACTCTCTGATGGGCCCATGACTGCGACGCTTGAACTCCAGACTTCTATGACCAAATTTGCAAACATGATGAACAAAAAACCAATTTGGCCTACAAGCTCCTTTTTAACAAACTAATTAACATGTAATACACATATAAACTTCATATAAACATAATTTAAATACTCTTAACATGTTTTTACTCATATAATAACATAAACATCAACTTTACAACACCCAATTTCACTATTTTTGATAAAAACTCCATTTTTGACATTTTAGTTAAACTTATCAACAGTAACTTTGTTTTTCAACCAAAACCATTAATTCAAACTATCATGTTTATGTTTATTCATCTACTTTCAAAATCAATAGTCAATATATATATATATATATATATATATATATATATATATATATATAACAACTAATCAAACCTTAATTTTATTTTAAACTAAGCCATATTCATATATTTTTCGCATAAACACATTTGTAATATAGTTTTCTTCATAAATTACATACATACATGAATTAATTGATTATATCCATACATAACCTATGAAAAACAGTTTTACAACAAACAATTATCATATAAACTATAAACCACACACAATTTATCCTTCACAAAGCTTTTATATAGAATTTTGGAAGAAGAAGACAACTAAACTTTAAAGAATTTTAAAAAGGGTTTAGATGATACCTTGTATGCTAGAAGATGATAACATTCTTCCTTTGTTCAACAAAACTTCTTTTCCCCAAATTCATTTTACAACACTCTCTAGGATTCTCTCAATTATTTCTCTGTATTCTGCTTCTTCTTCTCCTCTTTCTTCTTCTGAGTCTTTCTCCTAATGTTGGATAATTTCTAGTTACGCACAACACACAAGTATACGTGGTCAACAAGTAATAAAGAGTAAGTAAAGTATCGTTCCCACAGAGAATTAATTAATAAAGTTCACCAAGCATTAGCCCATAACCATTTCAGTCTTATTTAAACGATTGCTTTGAGTTTTTATATTTAAACTATGAAATTAAATAGTAATAACTACCCCTAGAATGAGACTAGATAATAAAGATCTGAGATTACAATTTCCCCTATTGCATCATTTAAATCTACACACTTCTACTTAAACCAAATTAATTATAACGGATTGTTAATCGAGAACACGAAAGTGAAATATAGCCATCTCTCGATGTACCATACTCATATCACATATAATCCACAATTGATAGAATACACATGAACACCCACATTACCTAAACCAGTATATGTCTATGTGATTTACAAATAATTAGGGTTTGAACCCAAGTCTTCAATTGACTACGAGTGGTGCTTCGGTATATGTTTATCCTAAGCACGAATCATATATTCCATCACCATGTAAAACATACAAACACAAGCTATCAAGATAAAATCTAAACCCATACTTCGTCTTTCAAGTTCATATGGGTTATCACAATAATTGATGGCCAATCAACTAAGCAAATAAGCGTGAATCTTAATAGACAAACAATGAATCCATGATCCACAATTAATAAGACTAACAATGAAGTATGTCAAAATAAACTAGGCAATAGATTCCATTGCAATACCAAAATAGAGTTTAACTCATAGTTGAA
Organism: Panax quinquefolius; assembly: GCA_020205615.1. Classification (NCBI taxonomy): domain Eukaryota; kingdom Viridiplantae; phylum Streptophyta; class Magnoliopsida; order Apiales; family Araliaceae; genus Panax; species Panax quinquefolius. The sequence goes on along the minus strand of JAINUW010000177.1, from coordinate 533,828 downwards.
TTAGAATCCATGATCCACAATTGAATATACATTGAAAGATACAATAGAAGTAAAGAGAGTTAGGGATCAAGAATAGCAAATCTGAGTTTCTTCTCTTGTTTCACTTCTGAACCTTCAAGGATCTTCAATTGCTTCAATCCCCAAATCTTAGTTATTCTAGGGTTCTAATCTAATCTAAAAAGAAAGAGAAGAAAAGAAAACAATAGTAGGTTTAGCCCCCAAGGGGTGGAATCTCTTTTACATCATGGAAATAAGTCTAATATATAAGCCCTAATTGAATCCCCGTCTCCGTTACACGTCAATTGCACTGTTTAATGAAAAGTCAGCGTTGGTCAGCACCCGAAGAAGCGCGACCGCGCAGGAATTGGCCTAAGTTGTCCGCGCCCACGCGAAAGCTAAAAATCGGGTCTTTTACTCATCAGAAGTCACGCGCCACATGGAATTCATAGCGCTTCGCATGAGTGATTTTCTGCTGCAGTGTGCTCTGGTAAAATGGCCATAACCTTTGATCCTGGAAGAGTTACGGGAACTGCCACCTATCAAATCGAAGATATCGACGAGCTCTCTAACTTTCATTCTTTGATGATTGAGAAATGCTGGCCGAATAAAGGTTCAAATTGAGCTGGAAGGGACTGTTATGAAAATGGCTAACCAAAACAGTGAAGTTTGACGTCCGTTGGTACAACGATCATAACTCTTGCATCCGAACTCCGATTAGAGCGATTCAAGATGTTCCGGAAAGCTACGAAGATGCTCTACAATGTAGTCCAAGTTCCAAGCCAAGAACATGAAGTAATATGAAAGCCCAAATGATGTTCCGATTGCCTTTTCTTTGCATTTTCTTTGCTTTTCCTTACCAATAATCGCTCACACCGCTCCCAAACGTATAACCTACAAAATGAACACAAAATGCATGAAAAGTAACTAAGACACATGAATATAAGCAACTAATTCAAGTAAAAGATATCGGATAAGTGTATAAAAAATCCACTTATCACCTAACTCTTTTCTAACTTACGTACTAACCAAAACGATATAACGTATAATAATATTAATAATAATATAGGTATTAAGTATAAAATTTAACTGACATCAGTTATAAATTATTTGAAAATCAAAAGCCATAAGGCTTGTTTGGCTAGCTAACTAAAAATAACCCATTAACTCTTACACCTTGTTTGGTAAACCTAAGTAAAATAAATCAATTAATCCCTATACCTTGTCTGGTAAAACACCAATAGATTAAAGGCTTAATATGCATTAAGACTTGTTTGGCTAAAACTAAATCAAACTCCTTTAATTTATTTTAATAACTCCTTTATATTAAGGTTATTTGTCACCCTTTTATTTACTTAAATTTTAATAATAAATTTAATTAATTCTAATACTAATTTATTAAATTACTTTAACACATAAATCAATACCACATAATTATAATTTTCTTTATAATTATAATTTTATTTAACCAACTAACACCTTATTTTAATTACAAATTCCAATTAAAATATTATAATTCATTTAATCATTATAAGCTCTCTAATTTAATTATTAAATTAAATTAGTATATAATCTCATCACAATTTATTTTCTTAACTCCTTAATTATTTACTTAACAAATAATTAACTAAATCAAATCGAATCAAATCAAATTGAACAATTATTTAATCAATAATAAATATATCCATTAAATACTTATATAATTCAATAAATATTTAATATTACAATTTAAAATTATGGAATGTTACCTTACACCTCCTTATGCACCATAACAGTATCATGTCAAGAAATCATAATCTACCTAAAAAGGTGAAGAGAGAAAGTACACTGAGGTTGGAAACTCAAATGCTTACAAACTTGAAAAAAATCTGAAATAGGTCATAAGCATATCAAAGGTTAAATTAATTTTATATAGAGTAATCTTTGCTAATGGGTTAGTATGTATGTACAAACCTATATTCTAAGTGTTTGATAACATTCAGAGTATGATCAGTTCTACAAGAGTATCTTGAGGATTTACAAAAACTGATCACCTCTATGAATCAACCAGATACGCATAAGTAATAGCGTTGACTTTCACTCTGTGAACATTTAAACTATGTGAACATAACCAAGCAAATGATGAAACCATCAAATGAAAAGAGTGTTTTATTAAAATGGCAAATCTTACACACACTCATCATCATGCATCTCAAAATGTAATATCCAAATTAGCTGCATGCATGAATTTGATTGTTGGTGATCAATATGATGTTAATTCTAATATATGAGGAATAGGGTTTTTGAAACTAACCTGGCAGGACCCATTTAACAATGGGTACCAAAATAGAAATATATCTAACCTACAGGTACTTGGTCTATCTGACCACACTAAGGAATGATGAAGTAAAAGACTTCAGTCAAAGAAAGATTCAACCAACAGAAGGCTTAAGACTGTTTAGAAATGATTCTGATAAAATTCCTATATGTCAAAGCCTGCCCTTGAAGATATGCTGAGCTAACCCAAATGAAACTCATTTGGCTGCTGATACTTATATGGAAGAAAGTCATTCAACCAAAGATGGAAAGGGTCTTATATGCTCAATCATGCAAAGCATGTCATATGAAGAGAATCCTCAAGAAAGTTCACGACAAGGATCATCGAGCATCAATCATGAGGAACTCATTATGGAAGCAAAACTCAGCAAGCACAAGCTATCAAAGAAAACTATGTTCTTAATGCTGTCAAATGATCGTAGAGTGATCAGTCCTAAAATATCCATGCCTACAATACAAGGAGATTTAAGTGATAATGGTGATTGCAGTTCAGAAGGAAATATGCAAGGCTGCCTTCTAAAGCAAATAAAAAAAAAGAAATCACACCTTACTGAAAAGGCAGCATCAACCATGGGGGAGTAGTGATCTGTTAAGGAACAACAACACTGAGATATTCTATGAAAAAAAATATACCAGCTACAAAGTCCGAAAACTTTGTGGCTGATGAACGAAATGAAGATCCATAGTCAGTAAGAACGTCTCAAAACGTACTACTGATAACCTATCAGCCACACAACTCAAAATCGTGGAGTGCCTACGATCAAACATCTAATCGTAGTGTAAGGGCAAGAGGACACCACGATTACAACAAATGTGATTGTCTAAAGTTGGTAGAGGACCTCCCCACCAGACAAGGTCAAATGAGATATCAGTGCAAATCACTTCTAAAGTATTTCATCTGGAAAGTGCCTTAGGGATAAACCTGACCCTTAGCTCACTCTAAGAGGTTGGCCCTTCCTAAGCTACCTTAAACCCCCCAGAAGGACTGCTTGATCAAGTTCATCTCAAGGACCAAGACAGTCAACGATCATAAATTAGAGTTTGAAGAGAACTCAACGATCATAGTGCAACCTCAGTGATCGTAGAAGCAGACTCGAAGATTGCAGTCTTACCAAAGGATACTGTAGCTCATAAAGAGCTTGGAAGAACGGAACAATTGCTCAACCATTCAGATTTAGAGGAGATAAGTTCGAATACAGTTTGGAAAGAAATCATGCAATCGCACCTCAGAACTTAAGTGTCCAAACTGGTATGGGATACAACAGTAGTCAAGCTATGCAGTTTCAAGATGAGGATTAATATCAAAACCATCCACTGCAGCATCTCTCAAAAGTTGATCGTTGAGTTAACAAAGGAAAATGTAGAGTCCATAGCTGCCTTACCATGCTACTCTACGAACCAAAATGGTCAACGGTCAATCCACGTCATTGACGCCTATTCGTTCTAAAAAGGGACATCATGCAACAATTGGTTGGTTGACACATCACTGATTATACAGAATCAGAAGGGACCACCATAAAGATAAATTCAAAATCTGCAAACAGTTACAAGAAACTATCGAACCTTTCTCCCTCCCATTTTTAAACACTAGAATCCTCTTCGAAGCTTAAATCAATTAAACCTCCAGAGCCCTGCCCACGTCGCAATCAGCTCTCTCTCATAAATCTCTCTAAATCAAATACTCATATTCCTCGAACTATTCAAATGGAAGATTGGCGAGTAATCACTAACATTCAGCTCGGAACCAAGTCATTTGAGAAATTCGAAAAGAAGTTCAGAGACATTCTCGAACTTGTGAAGAAACCTGGATTCTCAGAATGTCTAGAGGCTAGCACTCGAGTATATACTGAACTGGTCAAGGAATTATACTCAAATGCATCCAAAAATGGTGGAACCCTTTCAACCAAGGTTAAAGGTCAGTCTCTTAAGCTGAAATCATCCGATATCAATCAATGCTTAGGTTTCCCTGACCTAGGACTAAGAAACCTTGATGAGATCAACACTGAGCAAACAAAGGAGATTACGGGGTACCAAAGAAACCCTAGTCTAAAGGATATGAAGAAAAAGGAGTTTCTTGAGGAATTCGAGTTCCTTGCTGAGATAGTGGGAAAATTCATACTAAGTAAGGATATTGCATATGACACTGTGCTTGATCAGCAGTTGAAAATTATTTATGTTATAGTTCTGAAGAAGCGAATCAATTTTGGAGTTATCTTGTTTGATCAGATCACCAAATGGGTAGAAAAGGCTGAGTTGAAGAAGTCTACAGAAAAACCACATAAAAAAGTGTTTCATGGAAGACTACTGAGTATTGTGATGAAGAAGAAGTTGGGAGGCAAAATAAAGGATGATGAGGGAGAACCTCTGAATGTTCACAAAGTAATGTCTCCACAATTGTTTGTGAATTGGAAGAAAAACCCAAAGGAGAACAGAAGGTTGACAACAACAGGGAGCAGCACAAAGAACTCTCACTACAAGAAAAAGGCTTAAGTCCGACGGATTATTCCGTCGGAATTACTCCTATTCAGTCGAAATTGCATTATTCCCGATGGAAATATCCGTCAGATATTCTGTCGTAAATATTCGCGTCGAAAATAACATCCGTCGAAAGTTCTGTCGAAAATTACATATCTTCGACGAACGTAACTCCGACGGATGTACGTCGAACATTAACTATCTTCGACCGAATATATAGGACGAAACTGTTCATCGAATATAAGAGTGAATAAGTTCGACGAATACATTCCCTCGGAATTATCTTATTTCTGACTAAAAAATAGAATAACCCATCAATCATTAAAATTGGCTGATTATTACCTTCGACAGAATTTGCATCGGAGATAGGGTTTTTACGACGGATAAGTTGCGTCGAAGATAACGTACGCTCGACTGAAATTAGGATATTTTGGTATTTATTAAAAATTACTTATTTGTTATTTCCGAGGGAAATTCCATCGCAACTACCTTATTCCGTCGGAATTAACTATACTTTTTTTTAAATACAGATTTTAAAAGTTCAGTTTCCAGGTGTTTAAACCCATTAATGTACTTGTAACCTGTCACAACCTAATACACAGTAATATAAACTTGTATCTCACATTCAAATATGCAACGTAGCACTAAAACTTAATCTTCAACTCATTATCATTAACATTCACATTCAAATATCCACCAAAACGTATTATAAGCTAACCAATTACAAATATAATTAATTGACCATAAATGTTAAACAATATAATTTACAATAGTTGTACATACGCAATTAGAAAATACAATATATACAAAAGGGTCTACAATAACATGAATATATACAAATGAACTATAAACTAGTAAAAGTATGATCATCATCGGGCGGAGGTGAACGACGCTGATCTGGTGTATGGATGTCAGACTCGTGCTCCTACTCATCATCGCCAGCCTGGTCGCCATCAACACCACCTCATTGATAGAATCAAAATATAAATCATTAGTCCATATATATATATATATATATATATATATATATGTGTGTGTGTGTGTGAGAATTAACAAACTAGCCTTAATTGAAAAACATAAACAATAAGAATACAGTAGTAGGGGGCGACGAAAAGCCTCCTCCAAGAGGGTAATCACCATCCGAGCATCTCGGGCTCAAGCGTCGAATCTGCTCCCGTGGTAATCCGCATTTCTCGCAGAGGCCCTCGCTATAATATCCTCGAGCAACTGGTGAAGACGAAATTGGAAGGCAATTCTCGACGCCGAAAGACCTGGATCGGTATGGAACCTATCCGACACTACCCTATCGATCGTCGGAAGATATCGTCATCCAAGCCAGCGCCCGTATGAGATGGTCCGACATGTGCTCTCGGACGCTGGCGCTGGTTGGAGCCTATAAAGAGATACAAATTTGATTACTAATAATAATTTATATAATGTGATAAATTCAGGATAATTTTGTGAAACATTAAAAATATTACCTCCGTGAAGTGTATATCACGGGTATCCTCGGCGGACCTAACACTCGATATCTGCCAGATTCTAGTAGGGGGGATCTGAGATGCGACCCATAGTCTCAGCTCCTCATCCTGATCTAATACAATATCGGGAAGATGGGTGGCGGAATCTAACGGCTCAGAACCCCTCCTAATAGTCTCCAGCTCAGCTATACGCTCATCCCGAAGCCTTTGAAATCGGTCCTGTAATGTATTTCGTATACGTATGTTAATTATATCATTTTAGTTACGATTGAATATTATTAAAAGCTAAATAGTAAGATGAGTTTTACCCAGTATAGATAAAATCGCTCGAGACAAAGCACGCTGTCCTTAGGCGTGTGGGCTCGATCCCAAAACTCTAGAATGGTAGGATCACAGCCCAAGGTCCTCCCCAATGACTAATACAAATAATCATAAAACAGGTCTTAAGTATTTGTATGAGAACTTGACACATAAATAACTAAATACAACACACTTACCATCTTTGCCTCCTCGAACGATCGAGAACCAAAGTGTGTACTATCCGAGTCGACCACGGTTCTTCTTCGCCTGCTCGGACTTTTTCTTGAAGTTATCAGCCTCCCAGTGCGCACACATAGCCTCCCAGGCTAAATTGAAGACTATCTTGAGTCGATGATCTCGATGGTAGTCCCGGCGAGTCCACAACCGCCGTAGTCAAGCTACTAGCAGCATCTCATACAAATGCCCATCCAAAGTAATTCACAGTGATGTGATGCTCAATCACAGCATCGCCAGCTGACTGAGAGATGCTGAGGTCAAATCGATAATAAACCTATAACAAAAGATTATTTAAAATTAAGAACATTTGACGAACTGACCAATACAACTATGTGGTGATAATATGCTTAACTTACGTGGAACTCCCGCAAGACGGTATACATAAAAGTGGCATCGTACCGTGCATACTGATTGAACCGCATACACCCTCTCGGGAGATGCGTCAACAAATCGCATGTAGGGTGTGCTTAGCCACCGGGTCTAGTATACTACAGAAAAAGTATAACAATATGTGTATTGTGAATTGTGTTTTAACAATAACCGATAGAAATAGTCTTAAAAATATTAACACCTCATCCGGGAAACGACATCCACCGGCATCGTCAAGTGGCATCGCCACCATGGACGACCAAAGATACCGAGGTTCGTCCCTCGGTGTCGTCGACGAGGTGCATCTGTAATAATTGTATTTAACATAGTACTTCAATAATCATTGTAATTAATGCAGCTTGAGATATATTTAAATCCTAGTTAAGATAACTTACTCACATCAAGAAGAGCCTCCATCGTGGCTACCGTCTCCAGTACCGGATCACCAACCACCTCGGCGACCTCCACCGCTATGTCTAGCCATGAATATCCTACTACAATAACAAAATTGGTAGATTACGAATATGTAAGGTTTAACAATATGTGGTAAGGACTAATACGAAAGCTCATTTTCAATTACGCACGTCATCAAACCCATCAAAATCAACATATATATCATTCTCGGATTCGGTATCTTCCTCATCCTCAGTTTTGAGATCAGTTTCGTCATCGTTATCATCTTCAACAACTACATAATCATTCATGTGTACGGTGGCCTCGACATCCTCATCGCTAGGTACATCAATGACATCAGTACTCACCACATCTTCAGCATAAAACACTACGAACAATGGGTTGTTCACATCTTCTTGCAACGCCTTATCCATACCAAACATGTTATCAACATTAAATGAGCATGTTTTAGTAGTGACTACTGTGTACCAGGGGCTTCGAGTATTTACGACATTAGGAGCATAATACACTTGAGTCACTTGACTTGCTAACACGTACACGTCATCAGAATTTAACACCGACTTGATATCCACGGTTGTGATTCTATTACGATCAACTTTAACCCCCTTTTCAGTATCAAACCAGCTACACTTAAATGTAACTACCTTTTTGCCACCGTGATAATTGAAAGCACAACTACATCCCGTAAAGCGACCATAGTAATTGGACTCAGAATCTTGATAGCAGCTTCCTAACACCACAACCCCAGAATTGACTGATGTGAGTTCATGCAAGTCATCGACTCTAAATCTATACCCATTCACGATGCAACTAGGAAAAGAACTAACAACTTTTTAAGGTCTTTGGATGACATCTATAAAACGCTCAGAAATACTCTCCGCTTCAACCCTTTTCTTAAACCATTGTTGGAAATTAGCATTAGTGAATGTTTCCAAGTCTGCTGTAGTCAAAGTTGGGTTAGAAGCATACGCTTCCTCTTCGAATGAACTGCAATATTAGTAAAATGTCTTTAACATATATAGAGATGACTACACTTGTAAATTGTACTAATTGGAGAAAATAAGCTTAGACTTATGTGATGTATGATGATACTTCGGGCATATTTAGAAGCACGTATGTAGATACAATCTTCAACTCTTTGTCGCTTAAGTAAGTCAGAGTCTCAGGACCAAATGGTTTAGCCGGATATGTGAATACAGCTAACTCATCATCAGCATGAGTCATTGGACCAACAACCTCATTCCTTCCTAAACGGATGTGCTTCGTTGAGACAACATCGTCAAAATACAATGAGCAGAAGTTGACAAGCTCTTCCTATGTATATCGTTCAGCAATAGAACCCTCTATACGAGCTTTGTTCTTGACCTTTTGTTTTAATCGGCGCATATACCTAAGATAAATAATATGCAGACTTAGTGAAGTATTATTAATATGATTAGGATAGAGCAATATATAGCAGTTTATATATTACCTCTCAAAAGGATACATCCACTGATATTGCACCGGTCCTCCAAGTTCGAGTTCATACGGCAGATGAATAGGCAGATGTTCCATCGAGTCAAAAAATCATGGAGGGAAGATCATTTCAAGCTTGCACGTGGTAAGCACAATATTCTTCTCCATCTGCTCGACATCACTGTGCTTAATTATAGTTGAGCAAATATCTCGAATGAAATTTGACAGTTCGTGTAAGACCCCAACTTATTATTAATGAAATTTAATTTTCTCTATTTATTATTTTGAAATAGTAAGGGTTGATTTGATTAATGTGGATAGTTAGGGGTAAAATACGCAAATATTTCAAAATAAGCAAGTGGTTATAAAATATTCATTGTTGTCGGGGAATATTCGTTGGGTCGTGGAATATTCGATCTTTTCGGGAATATTCGTATGCGGCACGCCGAAGCCATGTGTGGGCCCCATAACTGAAAGCGATTGGATGAAGAAAACGACAAATATGAGTTGTTTAAAAATAACAATAAGTTATTCACAGTAATACTTGTTAAAATACTCTATGGTTAAAACACGGTGCATTACCGGTATTGCACCAATTATTGATTCTTACATAAGAAGGCACTACTCAATAATGGTTACGTGAATTACTCGTCAAAGATTTTATTTTATTGATTCAATAATTGTCATGCGTTGATATTTTATATTGTTGTTGTTTCAATAATTGTCATTACACAAGATTTTTCATTATCGAAGCAATAATTCATATTATCTCGAATAATATTATTAGATAACATTATTGGCAATGTCTAGAAAGTTCATGTCTAAGGAGAGGTTTGGTCACCTAATTGCGCGCCAAAGAAGGAGAAATCTTTATTGAAAGCCCCCTTCCCGGAACCGTCTTTGTCATTATATTGTGATTCTCGTAATATTATTTGTGAATAATTAATTATTGATTCATATGATGAAGAAAATATTGATTTTATGTGGATATAGATGGAGAAAAATTTTAATGTGACAATTGTTTAAAACATGTTAAACATGTCGGTGGACCCCATTTATTGACTGAAATTTGATTATAGCATGTAAAATCGCCCGTTTGTGGATTTCGGTCAATTTTTGTTTGGAATTTGGAAAAACTTTCTTCTACAAAGTTGTAGAGAATTGAATTTCCTATAAAAAAGGCGCGAGATTCGAATTTTCGGATAAAAGGGCTATTTATTGTGAATTATTGAAGTTCAAGTCTCAAATAATTGATTTTTCAAGTTTTAATTATTTAAATTAAGAAAACGTTTTTAATGTTTTGTCACATGGTGGTGATGTCTTGGACCAAATTAGTGGGCGTAGGAAATTTGAAAAATAATATTATTAATTTATTAAATTTTCTGTCTTTGGTGTTCTAAGCATTTTCCTATAAATAGGTGCTTAGGTTAGAATTGAAAATCACACCGGCTCAAGTTTTCTCTATATATATCGAGCGTATTCTTGTGAGTATTTTGAGTATACTTTGAGTATTGCTATATGGTGCAAGTCAAGTCATAGCCTATATCCTGTTTCAAATTGGAATCTTGATCTTCGAGGTAAGGGATATTATTATTTTTCAGAATGATATTATTTCTTCAATATCATTATCTTCAAATATTGATCTGAAGTTTTTATAAAATTTGGAACTTTTGGTGTCGAGTTACTATTCACGATACTGGACTATTTATTCACGATATCTGAGATTTATTCACGAATACGACACTATTCATCGAAAAATGAAAATTTTTCCTTTTCGTCTAAAATATCTATTCGGATACTAGCTTTGATTGTATCCATGTTTTGATCATTCTTGAATTTTACACCACTTTGATTATTTTTGAGGTATTTTTGACGTGGATAAAACAAAGTACGAATCCTTAATCCTTAATCCTCGGTCATTTTGTTTCACTTGGATTCGCTTTTTTAAAAATATTTTCATCATCTTCACCTTAAATGATGATATTATGGAATATCTTTGGCTCAGTATTGTAAAAGATGAATGATTTCAAGAATATCTTTGGCCTCAGAGTGCAAAGATGAACAGTGTTTAGATGAACATGACCAATCGATGAATATCTTTGGCCCAGAGTGCAAAGATGAATATTTGATTCTCAGATATATATTGATTGATGTTACAGGATAAAATATAGATTTATGAACTTTTAAATTCATACATAGAATATAGTAGTTTGCATTCTCTACTTAACTCTTCTAATGAATTATTATTTCACGCGAATATTGATTTAAAATTTGTTGTGTCTATTGTATTCTATTAGATTTTTCCTCGTGAAGACTAACGATAATTTGTTGTATATTATCTTAGTCATAATATTCTTTATCGGGCTAGTTGAGCTCACCCTTTTCCTTTTTGTTCCATTTTTTCTTCACAGAGGCGAGAATATAAGCGAGTACAAGCTCGGGGTATGGAATGAAAGTTTTAGAGAGAGTTGTTTAGTAGTCCTCGCCATTTTTGTAAAATAATGTATCAATAAATGTGATGAGGATTTATTGGAGTTTAGATATTTTCTAGAAGATAATATTTGTATTCAAACTCATAGTTTTACTGTTGTAATAATAAAGTTGTAGTTGTTTCTGTACCATGTATTGACAACTCAGAATGGGTGATGTATACCTATTTTGGGGGTGTCACAGTTGGTATTAGAGCTTAGGGATATGATCTTTGGCGGAGATCATGGAATAGAACTAGGAGGGGAGAGACGAGTAAATCCTTCGCTAGTGTGTCCTACCTAAGCTTATTTGTTAGTTGGTCAGTATATAAGGATATTATGTGATATATTGATTTCCTTAATTAACCCTTGTTTTATGATAGTATTTGAGAATGTCGATTGAAAATATTAACAATGGAAATGAGATCGTGGAGACGCTCAGACCACCAACGAAGAGAACGCGTACAACAGTTTGGCAATGTTCCTCCCGTAAACAACACCACCGAGTAGATGATGAACGAGGGGATGTTTAGAAGCTTTTTGCAGCTTCATGCAAAATCGATTTAGGAGACTCGTATTCAAAATACAGGAGGAAATGATAGCAATTCACGGTTGTCATAATGCCAAGCAGCCAAAGAGTTGGGACCACCGAAATTTAAGGGAAAGCCGATCCGATCATGGCGGAAACATGGGTCAAGTAAATTACCAAGATATTCGATGTCTTGGGATCCACGGAAGAACGAAGGTTCCATTCGCCACCTTTATGTTCCGTGGAGAGGCGTATCACCGGGTGGGAGTCTCGTGAAGCGTACCCATCCAAATAAGACTCAAGCATGTCTTGGGAGACATTTCAGAATTATTTAATGACAAATACTTTCCTGAAAGTGTTCGTCATATGAAGGAAGTGGAGTTCATCGATTAGAACAAAACAACATGACGGTGTCTCAAAGACGAGGCAAAGTTTGCAGAGTTATCCAGTTTTGCACCTCATTTAGTGGAGAATGAGGAACGTATTACACGCGGATGTTTTTGAGAGGTTTGAAACCCGTATACGCATAATATCTATCTCATTTCTCATAAATTTTCTCTCTATTCAGATGTTGTTAATGAGGCTCAATTGTTAGAGCGAGATAACGAGTATGTTCAACCGAGGGACCATAACTAGGATCATACCGTAGATAGCGAACAATGAGTAATGATAACCAAATGGAGAAAAAAAGATTTTGACAAAAATGGTAACCACTCGTGGTAATCATGGCCATGAAAATAGAAGAAGCGAGTCGGAGGAGATTTTAAAAGAGGAGATTTAACAACGACCATGTGAAGACGATAAAGGCTTAAAAAGAATCGGTTCTAAGGAGGAGAACGACCACCCCATCATATGCTATAAATGCGAAAAGAGGGACATATCACCAAACCGTCCACAATAGCTCAAGGTATTCTATAATTGTGGAAAGGAAGGACATATCGCTTTCGAGATTATGCATTAGAGCGAAACCTAGTTCAATGAAGGCGGTGACTCAAAAGATCATCCCGTAAAAGTCAAAGTCAACGATTCCGGAAGAGCGTTTGTTGTGGATCGGTCATAATGCGAGGAACCCAAACGAGGTGATTACGGTAAGCTATTTATAAATTCTTGCGAAGTTTATACCTTACTTGATACCGGTTGCTACCCATTCATTTATCTCCCGCATGTGCTCAACGCTTAAACTTGACCAAGAAATTAGACTTTGACCTATCTGTGGAAACTCCGTTAGAGAAACTTTCATCACATCCACTCGCTTATAAATCTTGTTTGATTCAAGTTGGCACCATCACCTTACCATTGACCTTATCTCTTTAAAGATACTTGCTTTTGATGTGATTTTAGGGATTGATTGGTTAACTACTCATCATGCCAAAATTGATTGTTTTCGTAAGGTTGTTAGTTTTCATATTCCTAACCAACCTGTTGTATGCAATTCAAGCAACTAAACCATTAAAATCAATCATCGCATATCTAATCATAAAGCTATTCGCTTATTGAAAAACGGATGTCAAGCTTTCTTAGCCCATGTTATGGATTTGAATAAAGACACGACAAATTTGAATAATATTCTGTCATATTGACTTTCCGACGATTTTCAAGAACTTCCTGGCTACCCCGTAACGTGAAGTTGAATTCTTTATTGATCTTGAACCCGCATACAAAGCCCATTTCTAAAACTCCATATCGAATGGCTCCTATTGAACTTCGTGGAGTTAAAGGTCCAACTACGAGGAATTGTTGGACATCTGGTTTCATCTGCCCTAGTACATCTCTTTTGGGTGCTCCTGTTTTATTCAGAAAGAAGAAAGACGGAGTATGCGACTTTGTATTGACTATCGGGAATTGAACCATGTCACCATCAAGAATAGGTATCCTCTACCTCGTATTGATGACTTGTTTGACCAAATTGCAAGGGGAATAATTCTTTTCAAAATCGATCTTCGCTCGGATATCATCACCGAGATTAAAACCGAGGATATTCCAAAGACTGCCTTTAGAACTCGGTACGGGCATTATGAATTCTTAGTCATGTCTTTCGGATTGACTAATGCTCCTGCTGCTTTCATGGATATGATGAACCGAGTATTCAAGGAATATTTGGATCAGTTTGTTGTTGTCTTTATTGATGACATCCTCATATATTCCAAAAGTCGTGAAGATCATGAGCACCATTTGAAGTTGGTACTCCAAAGGCTTCGTGAAAACAAACTATATGCCAAATTGAAGAAATGCGAGTTCTGGCTTGAGGAAGTAGCATTTCTTGGGCACGTGGTGTCAAAACATGGAGTATCCGTGGACCCGGCGAAGATTGAAGCAATACAAAGTTGGGAGTAACCAAGTCTGCGTGACCGGCACGTAGCTTTACGGGTCTAGTACAGGTTATTATCGAGATTCGTGGAAGGGTTTTCTAATCTCTACTCCATTAACTCAAATTAACTCCTAAGGATACAAAATTCGCTTGGAGCGAAGAATGCGAGAAAGAGTTTCCAAGAGCTTAAGAGGAGACTTATTTCGACACTGTTCTAACAATACCATCCGGTTCGGATGGATTTGTTATCTCACAATGATGCTTCGTGCAAAGGGTTAGGATGTGTTCTCATGCAACGTAGGAAAGTCATAGCTTTATGCCTCATGACAACTTAAAGAGTATGAGAGGAATTATCCTACTCATGATCTAGAGTTGGCGTAAATGCTTTTTTTATTAAAGATATGGAGGCACTATCTATATGGGGAGAAAGTGGAGATATATTCGCACCATAAAAGCCTTAAATATTTCTTCACTCAAAAAGAACTCAACACGCGGCAATGACGCTGGCTCGAGTTATTGAAAGACTACGACCACACTATTCAATACCATCCCGGTAAAGTTTAACGTGGTAACCCGATGCATTGAGTAGAAGATCATATGCTGGAATAAGTGCGATGATGTCAAGTATACGACAGAGCCAACTTTAATAGAAAAAGTTAAGGTTACTCAAGCCACCGACCCGGAGCTGATGCGTAGGAAGAAGAAAGTACAAGAAAGAGCTATTCCGGAAGTGAGAATTGATGAAGAATGAATACTTCGAGTCCACTCCAGACTTTGTGTCCCTAACGACTCTGATTTGAAGTACAAGATTATGATAGAGGCACACAATACACCATTTTCAATCCATCCTGGAAGTACTAAAATGTATCGTGATCTTCGACATACATTTTGGTGGAACAATATGAAGAGAGAGATTGCAAAGTTTATCTCGATGTGTTTAACTTGCTAACGTAAAGGCGAGCATCTAGTACCTAAGGGTCCGTTGCAACCACTTGAGATTCCAAAATGGAAGTGGAACACATTACCATGGATTTCATTCTGGTCTTCCTACGGTTTCTCAAGGCATCAATGCTATTTGGGTTATTGTTGATAGATTAACCAAGTCCGCTCATTTCTTGCCGATACGGAGACTTATTCCTTGAACGCCTTGCTAGTATGTACATTAATGAGATTGTGAGGTTGCATGGCATGCCTGTATCCATAGTTTCGGATCGTGACCCAAGATTCACTTCAAGATTTTGGGTTAGCTTGCAAAAAAGCTATGGGCACGGATTTTTATTTATCTGGCTTCGCATACCATCCTCAAACCGACGGACAATCGAAAAGGACTATTCAAACTCTTGAAGATTTATTAAGACTCGTGTCCTGAACTTCAAGGGCAAGTTGGGATAAGTATTTACCATTGGTGGAATTCTCCTACAACAACAGCTTATCGTGAAGTATAGGTGTGGCTCCATTTGAAGCATTATATGGACGAAAGTGTCGCTCTCCAAGATATGTTAGGACGAGGTGGGTGAAGCAACATTGTTGGGACCCGAAAGTTAAAATACGTATGACTACTTTAAAAGATCCAAATGATTCGACAACGATACAAATGGCACAAGATCGACAAAAGAGTTATGCGGATCTTCATCGAAAGGACGTGGAATTTAGTGTAGGGGATCATGTATTGTTGTTGCGAGTTGCTCCATGGAAGGGAGTTACAAGATTTGGGAAGAGAGGAAAGCTCAATCCACGATTTATCGGTCCATTTCAAATTTTTGACCGAGTAGGAAATGTAGCCTATAGACTCGCGTTACCTCCTAGTATGTCTCGTGTTCATAATGTGTTTCACATATCCGTATTTCAGAAAATGTGGAAGACCCAAACCACGCTATTGAAGTTAGAACCGATTTAGATAGCCAAGACTTAACGTATGAGGAGGTACACTGTCAAGATCTTGGATGGGAAGGAGCATGTCCCACGCCAAGAAAGGTCATACCACAAGTTAAAGTTTTATGGAGGAATCATGCTATAGAGGAAATAACTCGGGAATTGGAAACGGAAATGAAAGCGAGGTATCCTCACCTTTTCAAACACACCAGTACGTCGCCAATTTCGAGGACGAAATTTCATAAGGAGGGAGGTTGTAAGACCCCAACTTATTATTAATGAAATTTAATTTTCTCTATTTATTATTTTGAAATAGTAAGGGTTGATTTGATTAATGTGGATAGTTAGGGTAAAATACGCAAATATTTCAAAATAAGCAAGTGGTTATAAAATATTCATTGTTGTCGGGAATATTCGTTGGTCGTGGAATATTAAATGACTGTCGAGGAATATTCGTATGACTGGTAGCGACCATGTGTGGGCCCCATAACTAAAAGCGATTGGATGAAGAAAACGACAAATATGAGTTGTTTAAAAAATAATGTACAGTAGTTATTCACAAGATTATCATCGTTAAAATATACTCCGTGGTTAAAACACAAGAAGATTACCAGATTGCACCAATTATTGATTCTTACGTAAGAAGGCACTACTCAATAATGGTTACGTGAATTACCGCTCAAAGATTTTATTTTATCGATTCAATAATTGCTACGTTGATATTTTATATTGTTGTTGTTTCAATAATTGTCATTACACGGTATTTTTCATTATCGAAGCAATAATTCATATTATCCTAATAATATTATTAGATAACATTATTGGCAATGTCTAGAAAGTTCTCGCCAAGGAGAGGTTTGGTCACCTAATCAAGCGCCCAAGAAGGAGAAATCTTTATTGAAAGCCCCTCTTTCCTGAAACCGCACGTCACAATATTGTGATTCTCGTAATATTATTTGTGAATAATTAATTATTGATTCATATGATGAAGAAAATATTGATTTTATGTGGATATAGATGGAGAAAAATTTTAATGTGACAATTGTTTAAAATTGAAATTTTATCTTTTTCTCGATAAGATAATTCATTTAAATGTATTATTATATTTTAAATATATAATAATGGTGATATTTTTACAAAGAATGTGGGATATATGAGTATACGAGGAGGAAGAGTATTTTTGTTGCAATAAATGTTTAAAACATGTTAAACATGTTTGCGGACCCCATTTATCGAATCGAAATTTGATTATAACAGAAAATCGCCTGCTTGTGGATTTTACCAATTTCTGCTTGGAATTTGGAAAACTTTCTTCCAGAAAAGTTGTAGAGAATTGAATTTCCTATAAAAAGGCGCGAGATTCAATTTTTGGATAAAAGGGCTATTTATTGTGAATTATTGAAGTTCAAGTTCAAATAATTGATTTTTGGAAGTTTTAATTATTTAAATTAAGAAAACGTTTTTAATGTTTTGTCACATGGTGGTGATGTCTTGGACCAAATTAGTGGGCGTAGGAAATTTGAAAAATAATATTATTAATTTATTAAATTTTCGCTTTTGTGTTCTAAGCATTTTCCTATAAATAGGTGCTTAGGTTAGAATTGAAAATCACACCGTAAATCAAGTTTTCTCTCTATATTATCGAGCGTATTCTTGTGAGTATTTTGAGTATACTTTGAGTATTGCTATACGGTGCAAGTCCAAGTCATAGCCTATATCCTGTTTTTAAATTAAAGATCGATCTTTCGAGGTAAGGGATATTATTATTTTTCGTAATGATATTATTTCTTCAATATCATTATCTTTGAAATATTGATCTGAAGTTTTATCAAATTTGGAACTTTTGGTGTCTGAGTTACTATTCACGATACTCAAGACTCTTCACGATATCTGTATTATTCATTTATCAATACGACACTATTCATCGAAAAATGAAAATTTTTCCTTTTCGTCCAAAATATCTATTCTGGATACTAGCTTTGATTGTATCCATGTTTTGATCATTCTTGAATTTTACACCACTGTGATTATTTTTGAGGTATTTTTGGACGTGGATAAAACAAAGTACGAATCCTTAATCCTTAATCCTTGTCATTTTGTTTCACTGGATTCGTTTCTTTAAAAATATTTTTCATCATCTTCAGTCTTAAATGATGATATTATGGAATATCTTTGGCCTCAGATTGCAAAGATGAATGATTTCAAGAATATCTTTTTGGCACAGAGTGCAAAGATGAACAGGTGTTTAGATGAACATGACCAACTGATGAATATCTTTGGCCTGTAGTGCAAAGATGAATATTTGATTCCAGATATATATTGATTGATGTTACAGGGATAAAAGATAGACGATGAACTTTTAAATTCATACATAGAAGATAGTAGTTTGCATTCTCTACTTAACTCTTCTAATGAATTATTATTTCCGCTGCGAATATTGATTTAAAATTTGTTGTCTATTGTATTCTATTAGATTTTTCCTGTTGAAGACTAACGATAATTTGTTGTATATTATCTTAGTCATAATATTCTTTATCGGGCTAGTTGAGCTCACCCTTTTCCTTTTTGTTCCATTTTTCTTCACAGGAGGCGAGAATATAGCGATTACGAGTCGGGGTATGGAATGAAAGTTTTAGAGAGAGTTGTTTAGTAGTCCTCACCATTTTTGTAAAATAATGTATCAATAAATGTGATAAGGATTTATTGGAGTTTAGATATTGTCTAGAAGATAATATTTGTATTCAAACTCATAGTTTTACTATTGTAATAATAAAGTTGTAGTTGTTTCTGTACCATGTATTGACAACTCAGAATGGGTGATGTATACCTATTTTGGGGGTGTCACAGTTCGGTCAATGCATCCATAACTTTTCTGGGTAACATCTCACGAAATGCAATTGGAATCAACTTCTGTATGAATACATGACAATCGTGACTCTTGAATCCAGAAATTTTTAATTGCTCAACCTTAAAACAACGTGTTATGTTCGACGCATATCCATCTGGGAGCTTCAACCCACTAACCCACTTACAGACGTCTTCAACTTGTTGCTTAGTAAGACTAAATGGAGCTTTAGGTTTCGTAGTGTTAGGGTGAAGCCACAATTCTGGCCTAATGCTCAATGCCTCCAAATCTTTTCGAGCATTATCATTGTCTTTAGTTTTACCACTCGCATCTAACACGGTGTAAAACAAGTTCTCGAAAACATTCTTTTCGGTATGCATGACATCTATATAGTGACGAACTGAAAGTGTGCCCCAATACAGAAACTCAAACCATATAGGCAAATGTATCCAATTATGAGTCTTCTCGTACCCGGTTGCTCTCAATTTACTGTGTTCCTTCCCCGACAAAGGAAAATCAAGTTGATTCAACCACTCCAAGACCTCACTTCCCGACAGCCGAACAACAACCCCCTTCTTCTCTATCTTTCTGTTGAACTGTGTAGACATCTTTCTGTAATTGTGATCAAGAGGTAAGAATCTACGAGCAGTACCAAAGAAACTACATTTCCGCCCATGATGCAACTGGTTTCCTTGCACATCCCCATACACACTTGGACATGACGACTTTCCGGTGAGTTGACCAACCACTAACCATCCCAAGAGCCGGAAAGTCGTTGATAGTCCATAACAGGCCGCTTTCATCACAAAATTCTCGCATATCGATTTATAATACGCCTAAACCCCCGCCTCCCACAACATCTTTAGTTCATCCACTAACGGTCGAAAAGTACACATTAAGATCTTTTGTAGGACTTTTATCCCGGAATGAGTAAAGTCAAAAACAAATACTGAGATCCTCATGACATTCTTGGGGAAGATTATAAGCGACCATAATGACTGGCCAAACTGAGTACGGCTGGCTAAAATTATTAAAAGGGCAAAAGCCATCAGTAGCCATGCCAAGCCTAACATTCCTAACTTCTTCCATAAACTCGGAATAATTTACATCAAATCTCTTCCATTCATCTCCATCCGCTGGGTGAGTTAGCTGACCAGGCACGACATCCCTTGTTCGATGCCAACCTATATGTTGAGCCGTATAAGACGACATGAATAGCCGCTGAAGTCTCAGTGAAAGTGGAAAGTATCATAAGATTTTCCTGGGAACATGTTTCTCCTTCCCCCCACATTTTGTAACCTTGTAGCACGATAAACTGCATATATCACACTGTCCCTTATCTCTGTCCTCCCCATAGTATAACATGTAATCCTGCTCATAAGCATTGATTTTCTGATACCCTATATTTAACCCCTTGACCATCTTCTTCACTTCGTAATAATTCACAAGAAGAGTATGATCATTGGGTAAGAACTATCCAATTATAGCGAGAAAATCGTTGAAACCTCTCTCACTACAGTCGTGCTCATTCTTGAAGTGTAAGAGCTTCGTCACTGCAGAAAGCTTGGTGTTCGTATCATTTCCCGGATACAACGTGACCCCAGATTCAGATAAAACTTGTAAAAGGCAACAGTTGTATCATTTGGCACTTGCTTCGCACTGCTTGAAGAAGGTTCATATTCAGCCCAGTCAATAGTAATAGGGCCATAAGCATCAACCAACATCTCAACTGGATCATAGTTTTCGACGTATGAATCCCGTGGAATTGGTTGTTCCACAATATTTTCAATCACTTCTGATTCCCCGTGATGAGTCCATACGAAGTACCCATCTACAAATCCACGAGAAAATATGTCGAATTTAATCTCGTCGACTTTCTTCCAAATCAAATTTTTACACTTGACACACGGGCGTTGCATCTTCCCGTGCGGATCATCCGTATGTTCTAGTGCTTTGGTCAAGAAATCTAAAACCCCAATACGATACGCTGAGACTAATCCCATCCCATCAATGGGTATCCTACGGTACATCCAACTTCGGTCGGCTGACATTTTTAACTACACAAAAGTACGCATTAAGTTAATTTGGATATTCATGCGTGAATTAGATTTACCTAGTATCTCTATAGGACAGGGGTAAGGCTTATATCCCGTTATTGGATGTGTCTCAATCCACTAGTGCAAACACGTTGAGTACGTTTCATGAGTTTCAAGAAAATTTCTAAGACACCTCCCATGGTCTCCAAGCACACCTAAATAGACTAAGATAACTTAATCTAAGTATGCACTTTCGGAGAACATATAAAGATAACGATCGATTAATCCTCAAAATAACAAAAAATGTACCGCTTTAGAGTATTTATACCTACTAAGTGAGAGACATAACATCCAATAACAAATTCCAAATCGGGACTGCTCACATTCACCCTATTGAGTGTATGTCAAAAGCGGGTTTCTAAGTTTCAAAGTATAGTACATAGTTTATGAGAATTTATGTGGAATCTCTACTTGAGTAAGAATCGCAAAAAAAGGGTCGTAGTTCTGTTGTGTCATATATCGAATAATAAAGTTAATTAATTCTCAAAACATTCCTCATTGTTCCATATAACAGATGACAACATCCCAAGGAGTTCCATTACGCTTATCAACAAAGTTCAACAACTTATCGCACTACTTCCGGATGTTGTCATCATCATATGATGGAACAATGAGGAATGTCTCGCAGAATTCAATTACCTTTATTATTCGAGTATAGACACAAACAGAACTACTACGACCCACAATTGTTCACGAGGAGAGGATTGAGTACTATTTAGTCAAGTAACTATTATGTCCAAACCTACATACAAGAAAGAGTATATATATAGGGAGAGTATTATTGCATTTATATATTAAAATTGTGGCAAACTAAGCAAATGCTACTTAGTTTATTTTGCGATGATAAAACTAAGTAAGTGGTACTTAGTTTATGAGAATTGTTAATTATTTGGAATCTATAGAGACTCACTGCTCACATTCACTTCTAGCTATTCTTAGTTTATTTTGCAAATGATGATAAACTAAGTAAGTGGTACTTAGTTTATGAGAATTATTATTTAGAATCTATAGAGACTCAATGCTCTACATTCACTTCTAGCTATAAACGGCTATTTTGCCAATGATGATAAACTAAGTAAGTGGTACTTAGTTTATAAAAATTGTTATTTGGAATCTATAGAGACTACTTGTATATTTTTTTTATTTTAATTTGTAGTATATTATATAATTGGCTTATTTATTTATTAAATTTACTTTATTAAATTAAATTAAATTAAATCATTCTATTTTATTTTATTTATTAAACTAAATTAAATTTTTTATTACTTTTTATTTTATTTTGTATTATATATATTATATATAATTTTTAATGTTTTTTATTAAATTAAATTAAATTAATTAAATTAAATTTATTTTAAATTTAATTTAATTTAATTTAGATTATTTAAATTAAATTAAATTTATTTTATTTTATTATTTTTATTTAATTCTATTTTTTATTGAATTGTATTTTATTTATTAGATTAAATCAAAGTTTTTTATTTTATTCAAATTAATTTAATTTATTTTTTTTATTTTATTTTACTTTATTTTGTATTATATTACATTATTTATTTTATTTTTAAAATTTATTTTATTTAATAAACTAAATTAAATTATATTTACTTTATTTTATTTTATTTTAGTAGTAAGAAACTAAGTAAATGGCACCTAGTTTATGATTTATTAATATTGGGAAACTAATTACTAATACAATACATACAAGTCTGCAATTTCATAATTCTGACAGAATTTCTGTCATAAATTCAGTCGTAAATAACAAATATATCAAGATTAAAAATAGTCCTAAAATCAGTTACATTATGATAAGGAACCCAAATTTGATATCAATATTCTGCAATTTCCAAATTCCAAATAATATGCACTTAAATAATAAAGTACCACAAACCCAAAATCAATATTCCAATTTCAAAGAATATACATCCCACAAATTCATAAAGAACAACATATTATCCAAATTGGGTTAATCTCATATTCAAACTCAAATTAAACTAAACCTAAATCAAATTAAGCCACAAATTTCATAATTTGCAACAAATTAACCCTAAAAATCTAATACTTGGAAGAAAACTAACCTTGAAATTGAATTAATGTGCAACTAACCGACGGTGGTGGCTGCTGGTGATGTCAGTGATGGTGGTTCAACCGACGGTGTTGGTGGTGTCTACTAGTGGTGGAACCGATCGACAGTGATGGTGGTGGTGGTGGTGGCAGTACGTGGTGGTGGCAGTACGTGGTGGTGGTGGTGGAATCGAAGGTGGTGGTGGCAGTACATGGTGGAACCGGTGGTGTACGTGGTGGAACTGGTGGTGGTGGTGGCGGTGGCACTACGTGGTGGTGGCGGTGATGGTGGTGGTGTGAGAGCAGTAAAGTCTCGGCGAAGAGGTGGTTGAGAGCTAGATCTAGAGAAATGAGAGAAAGAGAGAAATGAGATTATATTAAGGTCTACAGAAATGAGGGGGCCAGGAAGACGTACCGATTAATTAGATTTTAGGATTATCTTCGACGGAAAGTCCGTCGTATATACATTCGTCGTACTTAAGGTATCTTCGACTGACTCTTCCGTCGGAATACATCATATTCCGTCAAAACTAATATTCACGCTGGCGGGAACATTGGCGCCAATGGGATACATAAATGTTTGACGAACATCAGTCGAAATTAAAGTATTTTCGACTGAAGTATCTTCGACTGAATACTCCGTCGGAATAAATGTTATCTTCGAGGGACTGTGCCCGTCGAACATATATCCGCTTGGATTTAAGCCAAACTTTCTTGTAGTGTCTGTGAAAAAGAGGAAGGCAAAAGAGGTGGAAAGCTCTGAAGTCCAGTGACTCTCAGACCAAAGAAAGAACTACACACGTAATGGAAGAAATCCAAGGGCGTGAAAATAACGGAGTCCTTGCTAAGAAGTCTCTCCACAGAAGACAAGGATGAAGATGAAAAGGTATCAACTATAGAGACCACAAAGAGGAGAAGTAACAGATTACTTCAAGGGCCTTCCAGAAAGAAAGCTAAAGTGATAAACAGACCAGTACCAGTTTCCCAAGAAAGAACATCTGACGAAGAAAAGGACGTAGAATCAGAAGAAGAAAAAGGAACTGATGATGTCAAGACAGAGTCCCCAAAGAACAAATCTAGCGATGAAGG
This sequence comes from Panax quinquefolius, assembly GCA_020205615.1. Classification (NCBI taxonomy): domain Eukaryota; kingdom Viridiplantae; phylum Streptophyta; class Magnoliopsida; order Apiales; family Araliaceae; genus Panax; species Panax quinquefolius. The sequence goes on along the minus strand of JAINUW010000177.1, from coordinate 509,516 downwards.
TGGAACCGGATTCACGGAAGATAATGCAGATTCTAATGATGAAGAAGAATGCACAAGTCATGTGGCTAACTCTCAGAGTATTCACTCTGAAAATGAAGAAAGGCTGCAAGATGACAAAGCTGCATCTCCCACTACAACTACTCTTGAAAGCCCATATGATGGCTCAAAAGATGATGAGTGTAAAGAAGAAGGACCTGCCCCTGACAAGGTTGAACCTTATAGAAGTTTGTCTGATCCAAAGGCCTCAGAGTATGAAGAAGAAGAAGAGTCTAACTCTCCCATAGCTGAACCCCCAAGGAGAAGGAAGAGCTACAGATTAATTGCTCAATTTGCCTCCAAGAAGAGAAATGATCACTCCATTGCAGTCATTGAAGTAAGTGATGATGAATCCAAGGAAGACATTGTTGAAGAAAAGTCTGGTAATGAAGATCAACAATAAGGATTCACTGATGAATCTGATCAGAATGCTTCAGGCTCTGAAAGAGAAGAAATGGAGAAAGATTCTGATTCTTCACATCAGGAATCAGAGGAACCAGAAGACTATCATGTCCTCTCTCCAGCAAGAATCAGTAGAAGAATAGTGGTAGAAGTTTTTGATGAACCAAAAGAACTCCCAACAAAAAGATGGGTAAAATATGGTAATGAATAGCTCAAGGTTGTAAGGATGACTGCACATGATGTGTTCAAAAATTGGAACAATATGGAATTAGACCACACGACTATCCTCTATAATCCTGATGATATGCTAATGAGATAGTTCTTCCAATGGATGCCTTGGCTAAAGGCACATACTGAAAGAGATGGAAGTTACTTCAGTTGGTGCTACTCTCAGTTTCCAAGCATGGAACTAGTGGCACAGAACTTCCCAAGAATGAAGAGTTTTGCAACAATGATGATCAAAGACCAACCTCACTACAAAGTCTACAGATATGCTGGCAACCATTATATTCCCTATGATCGTAGAGTGAGTTCTGACAGAACAAGGATCATGGCCAAGGACACGACCGTAGAGTCTCTTCTCTCTATCACTGAAAATGATCAAGTTCAGTTTGAAGAGCTTCCCTCTGCTCAAGCACGGATGTCTAACATGTCTTCATCCTCGAACAATGATTGGCACTCAACGATTTTTCATATTCTCACTACTTTTGAAAATTTGTCCAAGAATGAAAATCGTATAGTTCAATCCGGTGCTCAACTAGAGGCTACCCAACCAGATGATCAAATTCCTATAGAGCAGAAGCTATTAAAGAATTCTGATGAGCTGGTCAAGAAGATATCTTTGATCAATGAAGAGTTAAAGATGGTGCTGACAGCAGCAGGAGATAATTCAGTTCAAAACATACTTCAAGCTACTATGGCTGATGTATCTCTCAAAATTAAAGTGAGAGATCACATCTATATGAAGGCCATACATGATCAAAAGGTAGAAGCTCTACGAACACAGAAGGCCAATGAAGAACAACTCCAAGTCCTCTTTGACAATATTGATAATATGAATAGTCTTTATCAGTGCAACTTGAGCTAAGCCAATAAGAACTCAAGTTTGAAGTTGTTAACTCCTCTTACCTGATGGAGCAGCTTATATCCAACATGGATCAGCTCTCCCAAGTGATTAATGATAAAAAGGGAGAGAAAATGAGGCATGGAAAGAGGCAGAGTAAGAGACACTCAAGAAAGGGCAAAGAGCAAAGAAGGAAACAAGAGAAGAAGACAAAGAAGAAGATAGAAGAAGAAGAAGTTGGGTCATCATCTGAGGGAGAGCCAAAGGATGATGAGCCTGTATTTACAAAGGCTGAGGGGGAGCCAGAAGAAGAAGAAATGAAGTCCACATCCCAGGGGGGAGCAGGAGAAAAGAAATCAAATAGATGAATTGTGATGCCCCCAAAATAGGTGTGAGGGCCCCAAATCCGAGGTCCCGAATTACTGCGGATCCGGTTCGATCATTCTATACAACTATTACTATTTGCAGAAGATGTAAACATAAATTGTTTATACAAAACATTACACACTATTCCCCAAGGTCGAGTAACCTTAACTTATACACAATTCATAATTTTCTAACAAATAACATCATTATCAAACTATACTATTACAAAACTAAACGCGCACATTTCCTTGTATTCGAAGCATTCGCCTTAACCTACAATGTTTTATCATGATATAGCAAGGGTGAGCATAAGGATTGCCCAACAAGTTTAAGTTCAATAATATAACGATATATCATGATTGAAAGAGTCTGAATAATAAGCTGGCTATAATTCAACAATATAATTGTGAACTAGCAAGAACAAATGTGACGCCCCCAAAATTAGGTATACATCACCCATCTTGGGTCGCCAGATACATGGTACAGAATTCAAATACAACTTACTAATACAACTGTCGTGTACAATACAACAAAACATAAACTATGAGTTTGAATACAAATATTGTCTACTAGAGATCATACAAACTCAAAAGGAGTCCTCATTACAATTATTATCACACTATTTCACAGAATAGTGAGGACTACTAATAGTATCCTCTGGACCATCACTCCGTTCCCCGACTCGTCCTAGCTATATTCTCATTTCCTGAAGAGAACAGTGAAAGAAAGGGTGAGCTCAACTAGCCCAGTAAGAAATATTATGACTAAAATAATGCAGAATAAATTATCATTAGTCTCCAACAATGTTAAACTGATAAAATATAATAGACATCAAGTTTAACTGCAGCGGAACAAGCAATCCATTAAAAGAGTCAAGTAAAAAATAAAATCTACTATCTTTTATGATTTAAAAGGTTTTTCATCACTGTTATCGCTAAGACTCAGCTTAATAAATATTCCACATCATTGAATCACCCCTGCACTACGTCCAAGGATATTCTTTAGTATCACGACCACAATTATCCATGCACTACGGGCCAAGAATATTTGTGTATTCATTAATGGTCATGATCATGCCAACAACAACTGTCCATCAATGCACTACGGCCAATGAGGACTTTTACCACATCATTTGTAACATTACTACCATGATTACACCGAATAATCCCTCGGTCATAATCATACCAAGTCCATCTATGCACTACAAAGCCACGTATGACTTTCAAAAATATAAATATAAGGATGATGACAATGATATAAGAATTCAATAAAACAAGTTCAAGAATTAATTTATCCAGGAACTAATAATGTCCAAATTGTCAACATGATACTGCTATGTAGAGTAAAATTCAAGAATGATTAGAAGAATATTTCCATGAAAAGATACTGGATGAAGCGCAAATATCAAGGATATTCTACTAATTTCATGGAGTGTAGAAGTCAAAACTTTAACCAACTGAGTATAATAAAGAATGGAATAACAAAAGAAATCACCATGCATGCGATACAGATAGACAAAGTTATTCTGCAGAATAAGAATAACGGAACCAGTCGTGCAAAATTTGCACCGGCAGATATTCCAATGTAATAATAAAGACGGAACCAGTCCCATGAAAAACACATGACAGGATGTTCCAACAGTAATAATAATAAGATTTTAACCAGTCCTGTAAAACACACGCATGTGGATGTTCCAATGTAATAATAATAAAGACTTTTAACCAGTTCAATCAAAAACACATGCATGTGATGTTCCAACAAAATAATAGAAAAATGTCACCAAGTATAGGGTAGATCACAGATACAAAGTTATTCCAACGTAATAATAAGAAATAGAATAACAATGCTTCTCTTCATGAATAAGAAAGAATAATACCCTTTACCATAAAAGAACTGAATATAAAAGTAGTTAAGTAGCGGAAAAACTTTTCTTCTTTCTCTCTATAATTTTCTCTCTCTGAGTTTCAGTGAATTCGTAAGAAATAATGAAGGAGTGAGCTTCTATTTATAGGAGAATGGAAGTGTAATCTCTTGCTTTATGAACGAATTATTTCTGCAGAATTATTTCTTCAACCAAATACAATAAAGTCAATCAACTAACCAATAAAATCACAACAAAAATTAAAATATAATACATATATATAAACACATGTTTTCAACTTATATATATCAATATTATATATACACTACTTAAATTTTCTCCCCCATAACCAACATCAATCCCCCACCCACCCAAAAATCAATTTCACTACACTCTTACACATCACTATCACACTACCACTTTTCCACCATTTTCCACTCACACACACATCACACACCTATCACTTTCACATATCACTTTCTCCCACCATATTCTCAATACATACATATACTTCTATATGTATACTCTTCCATTTCCAAAATCATTTTTCCAACACATATGGGCCCCACATGTGGCCCCCACCTTTAAATAATTTGCTACCGATTATTTTGAAAAATGGTAAATAGGAATCCATAAAATAAGCAAACTTCATAAAAATTACCTTAATAATTTTAACAACATTTATCATCTTTATTACAATTCACAATATTAATCGACCAGTGTCGCTCCTGTGAAAGAGGGGCTTTCAATAAGGATTTCTCCTATCATGCAAGTAATTAGGTGACCAAACCTCTCCTTCACGTAACTTCTGACATCGTTAATGTTGCAAATAATAATATTAATAATTTTATTGTCTCAATTATTGATTTTAACAATATAATAAATATCGACAATAATTGAATCAAATAACGTGAGATACTATGCAACAATTACTATAGCAATAATTGAGCAAAACCGAATGACTTCTCACGTAAGCATCATAATCAATACAATTGTGCTACTATGCAACCACTCACATCATCTTTATTTCTTTACTACCGAGTAGTTCAACAAAGATCAATCAGAAACTTCGTCATTATTTTCATAAAAATATTTTTGTCGCTTTCTCAATCCGACAATAATTACATTGCTAGGGTCCACCAATGATCGCGTTGTTGACTAATATTCCCTGCTAAAACGAATATTCCCCGACCAATCGAATATAATATAACAACTTGCATACTATGCAAAATTTATAAATATTACCCACAACTATAACATTATATCAATTTCACTCCATAATATTCAAAAATAATATTTATAGAAAATTCATCTTTATTCAAAAAGTTGGGGTTTTATAATCTCCCCTACTTATGAAATTTCACCCTCGAAATTAGGATACGCACCTGGTATGTCGAAGAGGTAAGGATACCTTGATTTCATTTCAGATTCTAACTCCCAAGTCATTTCCTCAACATCGTGGTTTTTCCACAAAACTTTGGCTTGAGGTATAACCTTGGTGCATAGAGTATGTTCCTTCTTATCCAAGATTTGAACAAGAACCTCTTCATACGTCAAATCTTCTGCTATTTTGTCCGATTCTAACTCAATAATGTGGTTCAGGTCTTCCACATATTTACGTAACATGGATATGTGAAAAACGTTATGAACACGAGACATACTTGGCAGTAAAGCGAGTCTATAGGCCACAGTTCCTACTCGATCAAGGATTAAAAATGGGCCGATGAATCGAGGATTAATGTGACGCCCCCAAAATTAGGGATACATCACCCATCTTGGGTCGCCACTTACATGGTACAGAATTTAAATACAACTTATTAACATAACTGTCGTGTACAATACGACATAAACTATGAGTTTAAATACAAATATCATCTACTAGATATTATACAAACTCAAAAAGGAGTCCTCATTACAATTATTATCACACTATTTCACGTAATAGTGAGGACTACTAATGCTATCTTCGTGACCATCACTGCTTCCCGACTCGTCCCAAATATATTCTCATTTCCTGAAGAGAACAATGAAAGAAAGGGTGAGCTCAACTAGCCCAGTAAGAAATATTATGACTAAGATAATGCAGAATAAATTATCAATAGTCTTCAACAATGTTAAACTGATAAAATACAATAGACAACCAGCTTTAATCTGCATTGAATATGCAATCCATTAAAAGAGTCAAGTAGAAAATAAAGTCTACTATCTTTTATGATTTAAAAGGTTTTTCATCATCATTATAGTTTTGAGACTCGCCTTTAATAAATATTCCACGCCATCGAATCACCCCGCATCTACGGCTTAAGGATATTCTTTAGTATCACGACCACAATTATTCATGCACTACGCCAAGAATATTTGTGTATTCATTAATGGTCATGATCATGCCAACAACGTCCCATCAATGCACTACTGATCATCAAGATTTTTATCACATCATTTGTAACATTACTACCATGATTACACCAAATAGTCTCTCGGTCATAATCATACCAAGTCCATCTATGCACTACAAAGCCACATGATGACTTTCAACATAATATAAACATGAGGATGATGACAATGATATAAGAATTCAATAAAACAAGTTCAAGAATTATTTTATCCAGAATTATTAACGCCCAAATTATCAACATGATCTTTTTTTGTAGAGTAAAATTCAAGAATGATCGTAAGAATATTTTCATGAAAAGATACTAGATGAAACGCAAATATCAAGGATATTCCACTAATTTCATGGAGTATAGAAGTCAAAGTTTTAACCAACCGTATAATAAAGAATGGAATAACAAAAGAAATCACCATGCATGCGATAGACCGCATGCATAAAGTTATTCCAATGTAATAATAAATAACGGAACCGTGTCGTGAAATTCACACCGACAGGATGTTCCAATGTAATAATAAAGATGGAACCGCATCCTGTAAAAAACACACGTATAGGATATTCCAATGTAATAATAAAGATTTTAACCGTGTCCCAGTGTAAAACACATGCATGTGATGTTCCAATGTAATAATAAAGATTTTAACCGTGTCCTGTAAAAACACATGCATGTGATGTTCCAATGTAATAATAGAAGAATGTCACCAAGTATAGGTAAAATCAAGCAGATACAAAAGTTATTCCAATGTAATAATAAGCAATGGAATAACAACAGCTTCTCTTCATGAATAAGAAAGAATAACACCCCTTACATTTGGTAGGAGATTGAATACTGCAGAGAAGTAGTAGTAACAAAACACTCTTCTTCTTTCTCTTTATTCTCTACTATACTTTCTCTCTCTATAGCTTGAATGAATCCGTGAAAAATAATGAAGCCCTAGGCCTCTATTTATAGAAGATTTCTAGCTTAGCACCTGCCGTGTGAAAAGGCAAGTGGCTTGACGACTGGTTTGATGCCTATAATGTGAAACGACAAGTGGTTCGACGCCTGTAATGTGAAATGACAAGTGGTTCGACGTCTGGTAAAGGTAATTACTATTAACGAAGGTAAATACTATTGACGAAGAGACTCTTAGATAATGACATATGAGCCCCCCATAAAATAATCAAACTTACCACAAATCATTTTTTTTTCATCAACACATATTTAATCTTTCAACAATTATTAATCATTTATAACTTGTCGTCTCAACTATTGATTTAATACTATAACATATTATACAGATGATACTGTGACAATAATTGAATCAATAATATAAGAGATATGATGTAGTAATTACTGTAGCAATAATTGAGCATAGCTGAGTGACTTCTCACGTAAGCATCAATAATCAATACCGTGTGCTACTATGCAACTACGCCAGACATCGTATTTTTACCAATTAGGTAGTTCAACAGCTTTAACGGTAACACCTCCGCCGTTATTTTTATAAAATATTTTTGTCGCTTTTCTCAATCCGACAATAATTACATTGTGGGGTCCACCAATGATTGAGCCATTGTATTTAATATTCCCTAACAAAAAGAATATTCCCCACCAAACTAATATTTTATAACAACTTGCATACTTTGCAAAATTTATAAATATTACCCACAACTATAACATTATATCAAATTTATTCCATAATATTCAAAAATAATATTTATAGAAAAATTCATCTTTATTTATAAAAGCTGGGGTCTTACAATTAAGCTTTCCTCTCTTTCCAAATCTCGTAACTCCTTTCCATGGAGCAACACGTAACAACACATGATCTCGTATATCGAATTCCACGTCCTTTCGATGAAAATCAGCATAACTCTTTTGTCGATCTTGTGAGGATTTTATACGCTTCCTGATCATTTGAATCTTTTCCGTAGTCATACGTATTAACTCCTGTATTCAACAACGTTGCTTCACCCACCTCATCCCAAAGATAATTGGAGAACGATTTTTTCTTCTATACAACGCTCAATGGAGCCATGCCAATACTTGCTTGATAACTGTTGTTGTAGGAAAACTCCACCAATGGTAAGAACTTGTCCCAACTTCCTTGAAATCAAGGACACGTAGTCTTAATATATCTTCAAGAGTTTGAATAGTCCTCTCCGACCGCCCGTCTGCCTCAAGGATGATATGCCGAGCTAAATCAGAATCTGCGCTCATAGCTTCTGCAACTAACCCAAAATTGTGAAGTGAACCTTGGGTCTCGATCGAAACTATGGATACCGCATACCATGCAGACTTTACAATCTCGTTTATGTACATACGAGCAGCAAGACGTTCATGTATAAGTTTCTCGATATCGGTAAGAAATGAGCGGACTTGGTCAATCTATCAACAATGACCCAAATCGCATTTATACCTTGAGAAACCTTAGGAAAACCGATAACTAAATCCATGGTAATGTGCTCCCACTTCCATTCGGAATTTTAAGTGGTTACAATGGACCTTTTGGTACTTGATGTCTCACTTGATGGTTGGTTGACACGTTAGACACCTTGAGATAAATAAATACCGCCTCTCTCTTCTTATTGCCCCACCAAAATGTATGTCAAGATCATGATACATTTGGTACTCCTGTGATGGATTGCAAATGGTGTGTTGTGCGCCCCATCATGATTTTATACTTTAAATCGTGGTCGTTAGGAACACAAAGTCCGGAGTTGACTCAAGTATTCCTTCTTCATCAATTCTTGCTTCCGGCATAGCACCTTCTTGCACTTTCTTCCTCATACGCATCAACTCCAGGTCTGTAGCTTGAGCAGCTTTAACTTTATCAATTAAAATCGGTTCTACTCGTATATTTGCCATCATCACATGGGTCCCTAGAGTCTTTAACTCTATCTCCATCCTTTGCAAGTCACACAAAATGGGCCTTTGTGTTAACAATATCGTACTTGTACTTGCATATGATCTTCTACTCAATGCGTTAGCTACCACATTCGCTTTTCCAGGATGGTATTGGATGGTATGATCATAATCTTTCAATAGTTCAAGCCAACGTCGTTGTCGCATGTTGAGTTCCATTTGAGTGAAGAAATATTTGAGGTTTTTATGATCCGTAAAGATCTCCACCTTCTCCCCATACAAGTAATGCCTCCAAATTTTAAGTGCGAAGACCACAGCTGCTAACTCTAGGTCATGAGTAGGATAATTCCTCTCATATTCTTTGAGTTGTCGTGAGGCATAGGCTATGACTTTCCCATGTTGCATGAGAACACATCCTAACCCTTTGCCCAAGCATCACCAGAGATGATAAATCCTCCGAACCGGATGGTATTGTCGGGACAAAAATGAAATGAGTCTCCTCTTGAGTTCTTGAAAACTCTTCTCACATTCATCGCTCCAACCAACTTTGTATCTTTCCGAGTCACCGAATTAGTGGCGTGAGCGATTCGAGAAAACCCTTCTACGAATCTCCGATAATAACCAAATAAGCCGAGAAAGCTACGACTTTCCCATTATCGATTTAGGTTGCTCCTAGCTTTAAATAGCTTCAATCTTTGTTGGGTCAATGATATTCCATGACTTAATACCACGTGCCCAAGGAATGCCACTTTCTCAAGCCGTAACTCGCATTTCTTTAACTTGCATAAAGCTTATATTCACGAAGCTTTTGAGTATCGACCTTCAAGTGTTGCTTCATGATCTTCATGGCTTTTGAATAAATAAGGATGTCATCAATAAAGACGACCACAAAGCGATCCAAATATTCCTTGAATACTCGGTTCATCATATCCATGAAGGCAAAGCAGGAGCGAGTCAATCCAAAATACATGACTAGGAATTCATAATGCCCGCATTTAGGGTTCCGGAAGCCGCCTTTGAATGTCATCGCTTCTAATCTTCAATTGGTGATATCCAAATGAAGATCAATCTTTGAAAAGAATTTGGCTCCTTAATCGGGTCAAACAGTCATCAATACGTGGCAATGGGGTACCTATTTTGATGGTGACATGATTCAACTCCCATAATCAATACAAAGTCGCATACTCCAATCTTTCTTTTTCACAAATAGAACAGGAGCACCCCAAGGAGAAGTACTAGGACGAATAAAGCCAATGTCTAACAATTCTTGCAGTTGAGTCTTTAACTCCTGAAGTTCAATAGGAGCCATTCGATATGGGGCTTTAGAAATGGGTTTTGTACCGGTTCAAGGTTGATACAAAATTCAATTTCACGCCTGGGGTAGGCCAGAAGTTCTTCAGAAATACGCGTGAAATTCATTAACAATAGAAATATTATTCAAAACTGACGTATTTTTGTTTAGATCTGTGACATGAGCTAAGAAAGCTTGACATCCGTTTTTTAATAAACGAATAGCTTTATGGCTTGAAATGACCGTGATTGATTTTAATGGTTTGGTCGCTTGAATTCGCATAATAGGTTGATTAGGAATATGAAAACTAACAACCTTACGAAAATAATCAATTTTTGCATGATGAGTATTTAACCAATCAATCCCTAGAATTACGTCAAACACAAGTATTTTTAAAGAAATAAGATCGACAGGTAATGTGCGCTTACCGATTTGAACTAAACAAGTCTTATAACCAGTGGATGTAATGAAGGTTTCTCCCAACGGGGTTTCCATAGATAAGTCAAAGTCTAATTTCTCCGGAGTCAAATTTAATCGTTGAGCGCAAGTTGGAGAAATAAAAGAATGGGTTGAACCGGTATCAAATAAAGTATAGACTTCGCTGGAGTTTATGATAAGCTTACCCGTGATGACCTCATTCGGGTTCCTTGCTTTCTGGGAGGTCACAACAAACGCTCTTCCTTGCACTACCGGTTTTGACTTTTCTGGGACGACCTTTGGTACCTCTATCCTAGCTAAACTTGTCTTTGGTGAGCGACAAAATCGGCTAAGTGACCTTCTCTTCCATTAATTATAACATGCTTTGACTCAAGATCACACGCTTTGACCGATGTGTCCTCCCTCCGCATTTGAAGCATATGATAGGTGGTCGCTCTCCTTCCTTAACAACGGGTCTTTGGTCGACGTCCTTCCATCATTGTTGAATCTCCTCTTCTTGAAATGTCCATTTTACTGTCTCGACATGATTACCACCAAGTGGTTACCATTTCTAAGATGTTGATTCCTCCACGCTTGTTGTCGCCAAGCTTAGATGATCGATACCACCGGTATTTTTATGTCACTTACCGCTTTCTCTTAGTTGCGTTGACTCGTTCACGCTACCTCCAATAATCGATCCCTATTTTCAACATCCGAGTACAAACACATTTTATGAGAAATAAGATATCGACGTATCTCCGCTTTCAAACCTCTTAAAACATTCGCGTCATTCGCTTCTTCATTATCGACTAAATGGGATGCAAACCGATAACTCCGCAAATTTAGCCTCGATCATTGCGACACGGTCATATTGTTTTGTTCTAATTTGATAAACTCCACTTCTTTTATGTGACGAATACTCTCGGAAAAGTACTTGTCGTTGAATAGATCTTGGAACTTCTCCCAAGACATCTTGAGTGTGTCAGGCTGGGTACGTTTTATAGATTCCCACCAGTAATCTGCCTCTTCACGCAACATGAAGGTGGCGAAGGGAACCTTTTGCTCCTCAGAGCATCCCAAGACATCAAATATCTTGGTGATGTGCTTTATCCATGCTTCCGCCTTAAGTGGTTTTGGCTCTCCTAAAAACTTCGGTGGTCCCAGCTCCTTGAACGATTTAGCAGTGACCGTCCGAGAGTTTCCAGTGTTTCCACCTACATTTTGGACAGGAGCAGTGTAACACTCCCTTCCCGAAAAGGAAAGGGAGGTCACGTACAAAGCACAACAAACCTCAAAATAAGTAAACAGAGCACTTATAACTTCAAAATATGTAATAGTGATACCCATCAATGATGTACTAATTACAATTCAACAACTAGAGTCAAAATAATCAAAACTTAAAAATTTAAATAACCTAGATCGATGGTCAAAGACAACTCTCTCATCACATTAGCCCTGAATCACCCCTGCAAACCTGCCGGAAGAAAAACACAGCATGAGCCTATTTCCCAGTACGGATACAGATATACAAAAGATATACACTTGATATACAAAAATAACCGAGACAAAATACTGAACAAAATCTCAAGTGTAAATATGGATGAAAATATAATCTCCAAAGATCTGAATGGAATATATCTGAATCAACAGAATTTACGAAACCAATAGAAGAATAAAGAAATAACGAACTGAAGTAACTAACTCAATGAATTGAACTGAACAGAAACAAATAAAACTAATACAATGAAATAATAGGCTGAATCAAATGGTTGGGTGTTATTTCATACCGAGTGAGCTCAGAAATATACGTTGCCACACAGGCAAGTCAAACTAATGCCACACAGGCAAATCAAATGATGCCACATAGGCAGCCAAAATAATGCCACACAGACAGATCAAAACAATGCCACACAGGCAAGTCAAAATAATGCCACACGGGCAAATTACACATTGGACCGCAAATCCAAATGTATGCAAATCGGATAAGTGTGTTTGGTATAACATCACAAATTCGTAGAACAGAAAACTAGGGTTAACCCATACGCCTCCCACAACAAAACACCAAATAGCCCACTTCCTTCGGAGCACAAAACGGAGACGCCGTGGACTAATCACACTGCCACGGAGAGTGTCGTGTATCTCGTGCCAAGACGACATGCCTGTGGTACCCCCACAGGTGGTTATAGCTCAAGTATACCCTACGGTATATTCTAACAAAAATACCATGTCACAACACATGCGACATAATACCAACAAAATGGTTTTATATGTACATGTTGAACCAAATCAAATTATAGTCACAAGGTCTCAAAAAGAAGGTAGCAACATGTACCGTTCTACAATTATCAAAATTAAATACTAAACATGATATCTTAATTCAAAGAGTACAAATACGAGTCCAATATGTCAACTCCAAAATGAAACAAATATATGAATTTCATAAGAAACAATTATGTGAAATAATAACAGAATTTGAAACGAGGAACAAAACGAACAAATCAAATTTAACAAAAGTATCGCTGAAAGAGTACGGAATCCGTACCTGATACTTCCAACCCATTTATAGCACACTCCATAAAATCTTACCCTCAAATGCCAACGATATCAAATACGAAATGTTATTCGCAACCTAAACATATTCACATCAAATTAAAAACAATCCAAACTTATAATTCCAAAGTAATTCATAATCTATTTAATCATAGCCTTTTATCAATTATTAATACTCCAAAATTTATATTCCCAAAAAAAATAACTCTTTAAATTCCCTCCGTCTGCGATCTAATAAAAAGATAATAATAATACAATTATAAGCTACTTACTAATTATAACTTATATTAATATGAAAATAATTCTCCAATTATACTAATTTCACCACACAACCTTAATTAAATTATAATTTATCTTCTAATCATTTTTTTTAACAAATCAATAACCTAAAGATATTATATATATAATTTCAATTAACGAAATATACTATATATATGTATGATGAAATCTACCGCACTACTGCGTAAGTAACCAAGGTTTATATATATATATATATATATATATATATATATATATATATATATATATATATATATATATAATTTATAATTTAACTTGAAATCAATATATATATATATATATATGAAATCCTTATTACATAACAAGCTTACCTTTTCTTCCATCATGATAGCAAATTATTAATATTATTATTATTTTATCAGTCATCACATGGCTGCTTCTTTAATATATGACAAGATCCAACAAGGCAACAAGTAATGATATATATATAAAAAAACAAAAGAAAGGATTGCACCTTTTTGTTTCTTTCAGCAGTCTAATTCACGATTCCAACTCCCTCCTCCTCGGTTAAGCGGTCGCCTCTTGCTTTCTTTCTCTTTTCTCTCCACCACTTCGTAACAAAATATATGTGAGGAAGATTAGGTTTAGTTATTAATTTATTAAATATTAACTCTCCTATTTTAAATAGGATTTATTATTACCACAAATATAATTTAAACCCAATAAATTTTAAAGCCCAAATTGTACTAAATTAATTTACCCATCACTTATTAATATTTATTAGCCCGCACAAATTAAATAACTAGTTTGACCCAAATAAAGACAAAGTCCAAACAATATGTTCTAAGAATATAAATTTAATATTATTATTTATTATTTATTTTTTTGAGGGATATTACATTACCTCCCACTTAAAAAGGATTCCGTCCCCGGAATCAAAAGAATGAACGTACCTAATTATCAAAAAGATGCGGATATTCTGCTTGAATAGACTCCTCCATCTCCCAAGTGGCTTCGCGCTCCAGATATTTTACCACAAGACTTTAACAAAAGGAATTATCTTTCTCAATTTTAATTGAATCAGTTATTTAATTATCAACTAATAGAATTTAATTTTTTCAAACAAAACAAGGAAGAAAAGAGGGGAAACAAAAATCATTTACCTTTTCCAATTTAAATACAATTGTATACAATAAAATTAATTAATATTTAATTTTTTAAAAAAAATATTGGTTATTACAAGCCGCTCTCGCCTGATGTTGCATGCATTGCATAAAGCCTCTGAACAGTTCATCATTCATCATTTGGTCATTGTTGTTGTTTGCATGAGGATTGTCGCCTTCCTGATGCACATTCTCCTGATTATTGATATGTGGAGACTCAATGGTCTCTTGTACTCCATTGCTATTTTCAACATTCTCGGATGTCATTTTCAGATACTGCCACAAAACAAAGGTTCATTAACATATAATATATTATCCATATACTTTGACCGACCAATTAAATACCGAATAAACTTAGGTAGGTCATACTAGCGAAGGAATTCCCCGTCTCTCCCCTCCTAGTTCTAGTCTCACATCTTAGCTAGGGATCATATCCTCAGCTTTGATATACCAATCGTGACGCCCCCAAAATTAGGTATACATCACCCATCTTGGGTCGCCAGTACATGGTACAAAATTCAAATACAACTTACTAATACAACTCGTATGTACAATAATACGACAAAACATAAACTGTGAGTTTGAATACAAATATTGTCTACTAGAGATTATACAAACTCAAAAGGAGTCCTCATTACAATTATTATCACACTATTTCACGAATAGTGAGGACTACTAATGCTATCCTTCCGGACCATCACTCCGCTCCCCGACTCGTCCCCAAATATATTCTCATTTCACAGAGAACAAAGTGAAAGAAAGGGTGAGCTCAACTAGCCCAAGAAGAAATATTATGACTAAGATAATGCGTAATAAATTATCATTAGTCTCCAACAATGTTAAACCGATAAAATATAATAGACATCAAGTTTAATCGCAATGAACAAGCAATCCATTAAAAGAGTCAAGTAGAAAATAAAATCTACTATCTTTTATGATTTAAAAGGTTTTTCATCATCATATTATTCTTTGAGACTCGACTTAATAAATATTCCACATCATCAATCACCCCCGCACTACTGACAAGGATATTCTTTAGTATCACGACCACAATTATCCATGCACTACACGCCAAGAATATTTGTGTATTTATTAATGGTCATGATCATGCCAACAACCATCCCATCAATGCACTACAGCCAATGAGGACTTTTACCACATCATTTGTAACATTACTACCATGATTACAATCAATAATCCCTCGGTCATAATCATACCAAGTCTATCTATGCACCTACAGCCGTAGATGACTTTCAAAAATATAAATAATATGAGAATGATGACAATGATATAAGAATTCAATAAAACAAGTTCAAGAATTAATTTATCCAGAAACTAATAATGTCCAAATTGTCAACACGATATCGCTTTGTAGAGTAAAATTCAAGAATGATCGTAAGAACATTTTCATGAAAAGATATCTTTGGATGAAGCAAAAATATCAAGGATATTCTACTAATTTCATGGAGTATAGATGTCAAAACTTTAACCAACCGAGTATAATAAAGAATGGAATAACAAAAGAAATCACCATGCATGCGGTACTTGCAGACAGTATGTGTTATTCCAATGTAATAATAATAATCTAACCAGTCGCAAAATTTGCACCGGCAGTGATGTTCCAAATGTAATAATAATAAGATGTAACCGTGTCCGATGTAAAACATACGTATGTGATGTTCCAAATGTAATAATAATAAAGATTTTAACCAGTCCTGTAAAACACATGCATACGATGTTTCAAATGTAATAATAGAAAAATGTCACCAAGTATAGGGTAGTAGACAGCACATACAAAAGTTATTCCAATGTAATAATAAGAAATTGAATAACAACAGCTTCTCTTCATGAATAAGAAAGAATAACACCCCTCATCGTAAAAGAACCGAATATAAAAGTAGTTAAGTAGCGTAAAACTTTTCTTCTTTCTCTCTATAATTTTCTCTCTGTAGTTTCAAAGGAATTGTAAGAAATAATGAAGGAATGAGCTTCTATTTATAGGAGAATGGAAGTGTAATCGCTTATGAACGAATTATTTCTCAGTAATTATTTCTTCAACCAAATACAATAAAGTCAATCAACTAACCAATAAAATCAAAACAAAAATTAAAATATAATACATATATATAAACACATGTTTTCAACTTATATATATCAATATTATATATACACCACTTAATTTTTCTCCCCCATAACCAACATCAATACCCCACCCACCCAAACATCAATTTCACTACACTCTTACACATCACTATCACACTACCACTTTTCCACCATTTTCCACTCACACACACATCACACACCTATCACTTTCAAATATCACTTTCTCCCGCCATATACTCAATACATACATATACTTCTATACGTATACTCTTCCATTTCCAAAATCATTTTTCCAAAATATATGGGCCCCACCTTTAAATAATTTTCTACTGATTATTTTGAAAAATGGTAAATAGGAATCCATAAAATAAGCAAACTTCATAAAAATCACCTTAATAATTTTAACAACATTTATCATCTTTATTACAATTCACAATATTAATCGACCAGGTTGTTCCCAAGAAAGAGGGGCTTTCAATAAGGATTTCTCCTATCATGCCAAGCAATTAGGTGACCAAACCTCTCGATGTAACTTCTAGACATCGTTAATATTACAAATAATAATATTAATAATTTTGTTGCCTCAATTATCGATTTTAACAATATAATAAATATCGACAATAATTGAATCAAATAACGTGAGATACTATGCAACAATTACTATAGCAATATGTAAGACCCCAAATTTTATAAATAAAGATGAATTTTCTATAAATATTATTTTGAATATTATGGAATAAATTTGATATAATGTTATAGTCATGGGTAATATTTATAAATTTTTCAAAGTATGCAAGTTGTTATAAAATATTCGTTTGGCCTGGGAATATTCTTTTTTGTTAGGGAATATTCGCATAAACGGCTCAATCATCAGTGGACCCCATAAATGTAATTATTATTGGATTGAGAAAACGACAAAAATATTTTATAAAAATAACGACGAGGTGTTACCATTAAAACCGCTGAACTACCCTGGTAAAAGTACAAGAATACGCCAGAGTCGCATAAGAGCACACTAGATTGATTATCGATGCTTACGTGAGAAGTCACTCACCTATGCTCAATTATTGCTACAAAGAATTATCGTGATCATATCTCTTATATTATTGATTCAATTATTGTCACAATATCATCCAGATAATATGTTATAGATTAAATCAATAATCGAGACGACAAGTTATAAATGATTAATAATTGTTGAAAGATTAAATATGTGTTGATGAAAAAAAAATGATTTGTGGTAAGTTTGATTATTTTATGGGGGCTCATATGTCATCATCTAAGAGTCTCTTCACAATAGTATTTACCTTCACAATAGTAATTACCTTCACAATAGTAATTACCCTCGTGAATAGTATTTACCTTCGCCAATAGTAATTACCTTTGTCAATAGTAATTACCCTTGTGAATAGTATTTACCTTTACCTTCGTCAATAGTAATTACCTTCGCCAATAATAGTAATTACCTTTACCAGACGTCGAACCACTTGTCGCTTCACATTACAAAAGCGCCGAACCACTTGTCGCTTCACATTACATTACAAAGGCCAAACCATCACCGTCAAGCCACTTGCTTTTTCACACGGCAAAAGCTAAGCTAGAAATCTTCTATAAATAGAGGCCTAGGGCTTCATTATTTTTCACTTAATTCATTCAAGCTATAGAGAGAGAAAGTATAGAGAGAATAAGAGAGAAAGAAGAAGAGTATTTTGTTACTACACCGCCGCAGATTCAATCTCCTACCAAATGTAAGGGGTGTTATTCTTCTTATT
This sequence comes from Panax quinquefolius, assembly GCA_020205615.1. Taxonomy (NCBI): domain Eukaryota; kingdom Viridiplantae; phylum Streptophyta; class Magnoliopsida; order Apiales; family Araliaceae; genus Panax; species Panax quinquefolius. Next base: position 491,015 of record JAINUW010000177.1, on the reverse strand, counting down.
CATGAAAAGAATCTGTTGTTATTCCATCGCTTATTATTCTGCTGAATAACTCAGATACGCTGTTTTACCCTATACTTGGTGACATTCTTCTATTATTCTGCTGAACATCCTCGTCTGTGTGTTTTACACCTGACTGGTTCCGCTTTTTATTATTCTCGCTGAAATCATCCTCGCAGGTGTTTTACACCGGACCGGTTCCGCCTTTTATTATTATTCTCGCTGAACATCCTCGTCTCTGTGTTTTACACCGACCGGGTTCCGCTTTTTATTATTCTCGCTGAATATCCTATCTATGTGTTTTACACCGGATCCGGTTCCATCTTTATTATTCTATTCGAACATCCCGCTTGCGTGTGAATTTCACCGACCGGGTTCCGTTATTTATTATTCTCGCTTGAATAACTCATCTGCAAGCGCCTATCGCATGCACGGTGATTTCTTTTGTTATTCAATTCTTTATTATACCAAATTGGTTAAAACTTTGACTTCTATACTCCATGAAATTAGTGGAATATCCTCGATATTCATGCTTTCATCCAAAGATCTTTCATGAAAATATTCTTCCGATCATTCTTGAATTTTACTCTACAAAACAAAGATCACGTTTGATAATTTGACGTTAATAATTCCCGGATAAAATAATTTTGAACTTGTTTTATCAATTCTTATATCATTGTCATCATCCTCATGTTTATATTATGTTGAAAGTCATCTGTGGCCTCAGAAGTGCATAGATGGACTTGGTATGATTATGACCAGAGACTATTCTTGTAATCACGACCGTAATGTTACAAATGATGTGATAAAAATCCTCAAAGGTCAGAGTTCATCGATGGACAGCTTGTTGGCATGATCATGACCATTAATGAATACACAAATATTCTCGCCCGTAGTGCATGAATAATTGTGGTCGCGATACTAAAGAATATCCTCGTCAGAAAAGTGGGTGATTCGATGATGTGAATATTTATTAAAGTCGAGTCTCAAATATAATAAAGGATGAAAACCTTTAAATCATAAAAGATAGTAGATTTTATTTTCTACTTGACTTTTTAATGGATCAGATATTCACCGCAGCTTAAACCGGTTGTTTATTGTATTTTATCGCTTTAACATTATCAAGACTATTGATAATTTATTCTACATTATCTTAGTCATAATATTTCTTCGGGCTAGTTGAGCTCACCCTTTCTTTCTTTCACCGTTTTCTCTTCGTGAAATGAGAATATAGCCGGGACGAGCCTGGGAAACGAGTGATGGTCCCAAGATAAGATTAGTAGTCCTCACTATTCTCGTGAAATAAAGGTGTGATAATAATTGTAATGAGGACTCCTTTTTGAGTTTGTATAATATCTAGTAGATGATATTTGTATTTAAACTCACGCTTTATGTCGATTGTACACACATACGCTTATGTTAATAAGTTGTATTTAAATTCATACTATGTAAGTGGCGTAACCAAGACGGGTGATGTATACCTAATTTTGGGGGCGCCACAACAGGTATCGTAGCTTAGGGATACGATCCTCGCTAAGATGTGAGAATAGTACTAGAGGGGAGAGACGGGAATACCTTCGCTAGTATGACCTACCTAAGTTTATGTGCTATTTTATTGGTCGGTCGTAAGATAGGGATAATTTGTTACATGTCAATTAACCTTTTGTTTTGTGGCAAGATCTCAAAAATGACATCCGAGAATGTTGAGAATAGCAATGGAGCGCAGCGATCGCTGATTCACCACATATCAATAATCGTGATAATGTGCATCGTAGAAGGCGATAACCTCATGCAAACAACAACACCGACCAAATGATGAATGATCAAATGTTCGTGAGGCTTTATGCAATTTATGCAACAAAGAAGGAGAGAGCGGCTCTCGCCCAAAACGTAGGTGGAAACACGAAAACTCTCTCTGCGGTCACCGCTAAACAATTCAAGGAGCCGACCACCGGAGTTTAAGGGAGAGCCAAAACCACTTCAAGCGGAAGCATGGATAAAGCAGATTACCAAGATATTTGATGTCTCGGGATGCTCCGAGGAGCAAAGGTTCCTTTCACGCTTTTATGTTGTGCGCGAGAGGCGGATTATCGGTGGGAATCCAGAAAAACGTACTCAACTCATTCAGATCAAGATATCTTGGGAGAAGTTCCAGAGTCGTTCAACGACAAATACTTTCCCGAAAGTATTCGCCATACATGAAGGAGGTGGAATTTATCAAGTCGAACAAAACAATACGACCGTGTCGCAATACGAGGCAAAATTTGCGAGTTATCACGGTCATATTCCCACTTGGTGGATAATGAAGAGAGAATGGCGCGAATGTTTTTAAGAGGTTTGAAGTCGAGATACGCCAACATCTTATTTCTCATAAACCGTGTTTGTATTCGGATGTTGTAAATAGGGCTCGCTTAGTGGAACGCGATAATGAGTCAACACAACTAAAAGAGAGCAAAACAAGAAAATTATAATACCAAATGAGAGTAGTCATCGGGCTTATGACAACAAGCGTGAGGGAATCAATGTGCCAGATATGGTAACCACTTCTGGTAATCGTGGCAAAATAATAAGAATGGACATTTCAAGAAAAGGAGATTCAACAATGGTGGAAAGACGCCAAGACCAAAGACCCATTGTTAAGGAAGGAGAAAGACCACCTATCATATGCTTCAAATGCGAGGAGAGGGACACATCACCAAAATCACGCCATGCCATTCCCAAAGCATGTTATAATTGTGGAAGAGAAGGTCACTTAGCTCGATTTTGTTGCCATCAAGACAAATTCAAATTTAGGATGGAGGCACCAAAGGCCATCCCGTAAAATTCAAAACCCAGAAGGTAAAGGGAGAGCGCTTTGTCAGGACCTCCCAAAGAGCAAGGAATCCAAATGAGGTCATCACGTAAGCTTATCATAAACTCTAATGAAGTCTATACTTTATTTGATACCGGTTCTACCCATTCTTTATTTCTCCTACTTGCGCCCATCGATTAAATTTGACCGAGAAATTAGACTTCGACTTATCTGTGGAAACTCCGCTGGGAGAAACCTTCATTACATCCACTCGCTTATAAGTCTTGTTTGGTTCAAATCGGCACTTCACATTACCTCGTCGATCTTATTTCATTAAAAATACTTGCATTTGACGTGATTCTAGGGATTGATTGGTTAACTACTTATCATGCAAAAATTGATTGTTTTCGTAAGGTTGTTATAGCTTCATATTCCTAATCAACCTATTATGCTAATTCAAACGACCAAACCATTAAAATCAATCACTACATCTCAAGCCATAAAGCTATTCGCTTATTGAAAAACTGGATGTCAAGCTTTCTTAGCTCATGTCACGTATTTAAATAAAAATACGCCGCTTTTAAACGATATTCCTATTGTTAATAAATTTCCGACGATTCTCAAGAACTTCTCCGGCCTACCCCAGAAGCGTGAAATTGAATTTTGTATCGACCATGAACCCTAGACAAAACCTATTTCCAAAGCCCCATATCGAATGGCTCCTATCAACTTCGTGAGTTAAAGACCCAACCGCAGGAATTGTTAGACATCGGGCTTTATTCGCCCCTAAGATTTCTCCTCGGGGTGCTCCTGCTCTATTCGTGAAGAAGAAAGATGGGAGTATGCGATTTTGTATTGATTATCGGGAGTCAAATCATGTCACCATCAAAATAGGTATCCATTGCCACGATTGATGACCTGTTTGACCAAATGCAGCAAGGAGCCAAATTCTTTTCAAAGATCGATCTTCGCTCCGGATATCACCAATTGAAGATTAGAACCACGACATTCCAAAGACGGCTTTTAACTCCTAAGACGGGCATTATGAATTCCTAGTCATGTCCTTTGATCGACTAATGCTCCCGCCGCCTTCATGGATATGATGAACCGAGTATTCAAGGAATATTTAGATCACTTTGTGGTCGCTTTTATCGATGACATCCTTATTTATTCCAAAAGCCGTGAAGATCATGAGCAACACTTGAGGTCGACACTCCAAAAGCTTCGTGAATATAAGCTTTATGCCAAGTTGAAGAAATGCGAGTTCTAGCTTGAAGAAGTAGCATTCCTTGGGCACGTGGTATCAAGTCATGGAATATCCGCTGACCCAGAAAGATCAAGCTATTCAAAGTCGGGAACAACCTAAATCAAAGATCAAGTACGAGCTTTCTGCTTAATGGGTTATTATCGAGATTCGTGGAAGGATTTTCTAATCGCTATTCCATCGACTCAAATTGACTCGAAAAGATACAAAGTTCTATTGGAGCGAAGAATGTGAGAAGAGTTTTCAAGAACTCAAGAGGAGACTTATTTCAAAGACTGCTCGGCAATACCATCCGCCTCGAGAGGATTTGTCATCTACAAAGATGCTTCGGCAAAGGGTTGGGATGTGTTCTTATGCAACATGGAAAAGTTATAGCCTATGCCTCCGACAACTCAAAGAATATGAGAGGAATTATCCTACTCATGATCTAGAGTCAAGTAAATGTTGTCTTTGCACTTAAAATTTGGAGGCATTACTTGTATGGGAGAAAGTGGAGATCTTTACTTGATCATAAAAGCCTCAAATATTTCTTCACTCAAAAGGAACTCAACATGCGACAAACGACGCTTGGCTTGAATCGCTGAAAGATTATGATCATACCATCCAATACCATCCTCGAAAAGCGAACGTGGTAGCCGACGATCGAGTAGAAAATCATATGCAAGCACGAAAAGTGCGATATTGTCAACGCAAAGGCCCATTTTGTGTGACTTGCAAAGGATGGAGATAGAGTTAAAGACTCTGTGGACGCATGTGATGATAGCGAGTATACGAGTAGAACCGACTTTAATCGATAAAGTTAAAGTCGCCAAGCTACGCACTGGAGCCGATGCGTATGAGGAAGAAAAGTGCAAGAAGGTGCTACGCCAAGCAAGAATCGATGAAGAAGGAATACTTCGAAGTCAACACCGCACTTTGTGTTCCTAACGACCCTCGATTTAAAGTATAATATCATGATGGAGGCGCATAACACACCATTTGCAATCCATCTCGGGAGTACCAAAATGTATCATGATATTCGCTATACATTTTGGTGGAGCAATACGAAGAGAGAGATAGCGCTGTTTATCTCAAGGTGTCTAACTTGTCAACGAAGTTAAAGCGAGCATCAAGTACCAAAAGGTCCATTGCAACCACTTGAAATTCCGTAATGGAAGTGGGAGCACATTACCATGGATTTCAAGCACGGCCTTCCTAAGGTTTCTCAAGGCATCGATGCGATTTGGGTCATTGTTGATAGATCGACCAAGTCCGCTTCATTTCTTACCGACACGAGAAACTTATACACTTGAACGCGCTTGCTCAGATGTACATAAACGAGATTGTAAGATCGCATGGTATGCCAGATCCATAGTTTCCGATCGAGACCCAAGATTCACTTCACGATTTTGGGTTAGTTTGCAAAAAGCTATGGGCACGATTTCACGATTTAGCTTCTAAGATATCATCCTCGCATTTGACGGGACAATGGAGAGGACTATTCAAACTCTTGAAGATCTATTAAGACTCGTGTCCTTGATTTCAAGGAGTTGGGACAAGTTCTTACCATCGGTGGAGTTTTCCTACAACAACAGCTTATCAAGCAAGTATCGTACGGCTCCATTCAAGCGCCAGATGGAAGAAAGTGTCGCTTCTCCAAAGATGCTTTGGGATGAGGTGGGTGAAGCAACGTTGTTGGGACCGGAGTTGGTACGTATGACTACGTAAAAGATTCAAACGATCCGACAACGTATAAAAACCTCACAAAATCGATAAAAGAGTTATGCCGATCTTCATCGAAAGGACGGGAATTCGATATAGAGATCATGTGTTGTTAAGAGTCAGCTCCATGGAAAGGAGTTACAAGATTTGGAAAGAGAGGAAAACTTAATCCTCGATTCATCGGCCCATTTTAATCCTCGATCGAGTAGGAATCGGCCTATAGACTCGCTTTACTACCGCCAAATATGTCTCGTGTTCATAACGCTTTTCACATATCTATGTTACGTAAATATGTGAAAGACCCGAACCATATTATTAAGTTAGAACCGACGAAATAGCGGAAGATTTGACGTATGAAGAGGTTCCCTGCTCAAATTTTGATAAGAAGGAACATATTCTACGCCCAAGGTTATACCTCAAGTCAAAGTTTTGTGGAGGAACCACGATGTTGAGGAAACGACTTGGGAGTTAGAATCAAATGAAATCAAGGTATCCTTACCTCTTCGACATACCAGTATCGCACTTCTAATTTCGAGGGCTAAATTTCATAAGAAGGGAGGTTGTAAGACCCCAACTTTTATAAATAAAGATGAATTTTTCTATAAATATTATTTTGAATATTATGGAATAAATTTGATATAATGTTATAGTAAGCAGGGGTAATATTTATAAATTTTTCAAAGTATGCAAGTTGTTATAAAATATTCGCTTGGCCGGAAATATTCTTTTGTTAGGGAATATTCGTACACAACGGCTCAATCATTGGTGGACCCCATAATGTAATTATTGTTTGATCGAGAAAACGACAAAAATATTTTATAAAAATAATCTACGAGGTGTTATCGTTAAAAACCGCTGAACTACCCTAAGTGGTAAAAGTACAAAGAATACGCCAGTAGTCGCATAGTAGACACTCAGATTGATTATCGATGCTTACGTGAGAAGTCACTCACCTATGCTCAATTATCACTACAAGAATTACGCATCATATCTCTTATATTATCGATTCAATTATTGTCACAAAGATCATCCGTATAATATGTTATAGTATTAAATCAATAATTGAGACGACAAGTTATAAATGATTAATAATTGTTGAAAGATTAAATATGTGTTGATGAAAAAAAAATGATTTGTGGTAAGTTTGATTATTTTATGGGGGCTCATATGTCATCATCTAAGAGTCTCTTCACAATAGTATTTACCTTCGTCAATAGTAATTACCTTCACAATAGTAATTACCCTTGTGAATAGTATTTACCTTTCAATAGTAATTACCTTCATCAATAGTAATTACCCTTGTGAATAGTATTTACCTTCAATCAATAGTAATTACCTTCACAATAGTAATTACCCTTGTGAATAGTATTTACCTTCGCCAATAGTATTTACCTTCGTTAATACAATTACCTTTACCGACGCCGAACCACTTGTCGCTTCACATTACAAAGCGCCGAACCACTTGTCGCTTCACATTACAAAACCAAACCCATAAGTCAAGCCACTTGCACTTTTCACACTAAGCAGTGCTAAGCTAGAAATCTTCTATAAATAGAGGCCTAGGGCTTCATTATTTTTCACTTAATTCATTCAAGCTATAGAGAGAGAAAGTATAGAGAATAAGAGAGAAAGAAGAAGAGTATTTTGTTACTACACACGCCGCAGATTCAATCTCCTACCAAATGTAAGGGTGTTATTCTTTCTTATTCATGAAGAGAACTCGTTGTTATTCCATTGCTTATTATTCTTGGAATAACTCAGATACGCTGGTTTACCCTATACTTGGTGACATTCTTCTATTATTCTCGCTGGAACATCCTGCTCTGTGTGTTTTACACCTGACCGGTTCCGCCTTTATTATTATTCTGCTTGGAACATCCTGTCATGCAGTTTTACACCGGACCGGTTCCGCTTTTATTATTATTCTCGCTGGAACATCCTGCTCATGTGTTTTTTACAATCGACCCGGTTCCGCTTTTTATTATTCTTCGCTGAATATCCTATCTGTGTTTTTACACCGGATCCGTTCCATCTTTATTATTCTCGTTGAACATCCTCGTCAAAATGTGAATTTCACCGACCGGTTCCGTTATTTATTATTCTCGTTGAATAACCCGCATCGCGTGCTATTCTATCGCATGCACGGTGATTTCTTTTGTTATTCCATTCTTTATTATACCAAATGGTTAAAACTTTGACTTCTATACTCCATGAAATTAGTGGAATATCCTCGATATTTGCGCTTCATCCAAAGATCTTTTCATGAAAATATTCTTCCGATCATTCTTGAATTTTACTCTACAAAACAAAGATCATGTTGATAATTTGACGTTAATAATTCCCGGATAAAATAATTCTTGAACTTGTTTTATCAATTCTTATATCATTGTCATCATCCTCATGTTTTTATTATGTTGAAAGTCATCTCGTGGCAGTAGTGCATAGATGGACTTGGTATGATTATGACCGAGACTATTCGTAATCATGACCGTAATGTTACAAATGATGTGATAAAAAATCCTCAAAAGGTCGTAGTGCATCGATGGACAGCTTGTTGGCATGATCATGACCATTAATGAATACACAAATATTCTCGGCCCGTAGTGCATGAATAATTGTGGTCGTGATACTAAAGAATATCCTCGTCAGTCAGAGTGTGTGTAAGTGATTCGATGATGTGGAATATTTATTAAAGTCGAGTCTCATCTATAATGTTGATGAAAACCCTTTAAATCATAAAAGATAGTAGACTTTATTTTCTACTCGACTCTTTTAATGGATCAGATATTCACCGCAGCTAAAACCGTTTGTTTATTGTATTTTATCGCTTTAACATTGTTGAAGACTATTGATAATTTATTCGCATTATCTTAGTCATAATATTTCTTCTTGGGCTAGTTGAGCTCACCCTTTCTTTCACCGTTCTCTTCAGAAATGAGAATATAGCCGGGACGAGTCGGAAACGAGTGATGGTCCTCAAGATAAGATTAGTAGTCCTCACTATTCTGCGTGAAATAAAGTGATAATAATTGTAATGAGGACTCCTTTTGAGTTTGTATAATATCTAGTAGATGATATTTGTATTTAAACTCACGCTTTATGTCGTATTGTTGCATACCTACGCTTATGTTAATAAGTTGTATTTAAATTCGCACTCATGTAAGTAGCGAACCAAGATGGGTGATGTATACCTAATTTTGGGGGCGCCACACAATCAATACTGCAAAGCTACTATGCAACCACGCCAGACATCGCATTTTTTACTACCGAAGTAGTTCAAAAGTATCAACAGTGAAAACTTCCGCCGTTATTTTCATAAAAATATTTTTGTCGCTTTCTCAATCCGACAATAATTTCGCTAGGGTCCACCAATGATTACTTGTGGATTATACAATAATATTCCTCGCTAAAACGAATATTCTCCGAATTCAATTGAATATAATATAACAACTTGTATACTATGCAAAATTTATAAATATTACCCACAACTATAACATTATATCAATTTCACTCCTAAATATTCAAAAATAATATTTATAGAAAATTCATCTTTATTCAAAAAGTTGGGGTTTTACAACAAACTTTTGACTGATAAAGTATTTTTAATGAACAAATATATCTGAACCAACTGGTAATGAAGGTGATCAGCCTTTTATACCTGACTTATACATGCAATATGTACAGAGTACAATTCATGGCAACCAGCAATGATTAACCATAAGCTTATTCGAATGGAACAACTCTTAGTAGAGTTAAGTAAAATCAAACTTGCCTGAACCGTTGATTACTGCTACGCAATTTATATCTCTTTATCCGAAGACCTAATATTAGTAATATAGATCTCCAATATTAGAATAATATCATCACAATATAATACTATTATATATATACATAGAATAACCTAAACACATAGTACATAACCCTATCGGTCTATTCAGCACATAAAACTTAGCATCAAGTCAGACTATTTAAGTCCGAGTTGAAACCGACACAATTTTATCATCCTGACGGTTAGTCGGGCAATGGACGAGTTTAAGTTCAATTAAACTTTGGCAAAACACTTAACAAAGATCTTAGACAATTTTCTAAGCAAATAAAATAATTTTCATAGACTTATAATAATTTTCAAATAATTATTATCATTTATCTTGATTTTCAATCATTAGAATTGTATTTAAATGAATTAAATACCACATAATTCTTTTATCATTAATATTTATTTATAATCAAATATTAATGAAATCATAACATAATATTATAATATAATTATAATATATCAAAGTATTTTTAAACCGTTAAATTCATTATCTCAGTAATTACTTTTAATATTAAAATATTAATATTTTCATGACAAAATATCAAAAGTTATATTTTATAACTTAAAATATTTTTCTAATACTCAAATCATTTTATATGATTTTTAAATCATTATTTCTAATTTTCCATCACTTATATTTAATATATTTATTAAATAAACTAATTACTGCTAATATTAATTAATTAGTGAAGTTCATCACAAAATATTAAAAGTCACCGAAAATATCTTTAAATATTTTCTTATACCATAATATTATTTTTCATGATTTTTATGTATTAAAATCAATTTTAAATAATTTATTTAATATTATAATTAAATAAATTAAATACCATTTATATTCCAAAAATATTAAATATTTATGAAATATATTGAAAATAATTAAAAACTATTTTTCAGACTTTAAAATAATTTTTCAGAATTTATTTTGTATTTTTAATAATTAAAAACTATTTTTATCTATTTATTAATTAATTTCCAGAATATTCAGAAAATAAAATAAATAAAACCGTCGCTAATGGCCTATAGCGACACTTAGCATCGCTGTTGGTGTTCTTGAGCCTCAAGAACACTAACAGCTTCGTGTTCAAAGTGCTCGGTTTGTCCAGCGTTATCTCTCAATTCATGCATGTTATGGACTTGTTTAAACATTGATTATGTAGTATCTATGTAACACTACATGCAGCAATCATCATATATATCACACAATCATAAACCATGAAGATACAGCTCCTTAAACTTACTATCAGACATCACCTGGGTTTTCCAAAAACCCAGGCAGTTCGAGTGGCCCATTTCGAGCTCAATTATCTAAGTGTTCTGGTCATTAGTTTGGTTATTTATTAGTTCATACTCGTTGTATACATGACAAGAACTAACGACATATCAAGAGCTCAGTTCGAATACATCACAGGTTCAAGATTCAGCTCGGTCAAACCTTGTCAGAGAGCTAACTCACACGATTTCTGGAAATTCCAGAAACGTGATACGTGTTCGTCTGGCCTACTTTGACCATTAAATACACTCGATATGTTATCTTTTTTTGGAACGTAAAACCATGGATCTAAGTACATACAACAGACTATAACCAGTATATAATAACATCATCATATCACATAACAAATGTCAGATCTATTGCTTAACAAATCTTGTCAGACATTGAAAAATTACTTTCTGGGTTACCCAGATTTCGGCCAGTCAAGCTCGGTCAACGGTGTTTGACCAGGAATAAAATGAAATCTAGAAATTTAATGACTGAAGGTTCACTTCCAGATGAAATATCTCATACCAAATTACAGAACCCAAACATAAAACAACAAGAATCATAAACAGACACAAATTTGTGGCGCTTGACATTAGCTTGTCAGACCACAAACCATGTTCTTGACAGTTTTGGAAAAACTCGATTTTAAATCATTTTGATGCTATGGATCTATGTTATATCAACATAGATCATCATTAAACATCATCTAGCAAAGATCTAAACACATAAACATAAAATGTTTCTTAGCAACTTGGATCAAAAATAAAAATTAGGTTTATACATTTTCTTGAATATGTTTTGATCTTAGATCTCCTTAGTTGTTCTTGGTGATGTAGGGACTGATTATGTGACTGATTCACTTATGATTTTCGTAGGTTTAGGAGAGAGAGAGAGAGAGAGTTCGTGAGAGCAAGAGACTAAATGAGCCAAATATGTATACTTTCTCTCTCCCAAATCAATATATAACTTGTATGTAATGTTATGGCTGGCATGTAGGACTGATTTCAGTCACATGGCTGGTCAATAATGGTTCACCAACTCCAAATATTGCAAGATATACAAGCAACCTTCAGTAATGCAACAAAGGGCATTTTAGTCATTTGTTTTCTAAATTTAATGGCATTCTAGTAATTGGCCAAACCCTTAGGGTTTAGGGTTTGAAACCCTTAGGGTTTGCAATTTAATTTCCTAAAATTTTCAATTTAGGTTTTAAAAATAGAAAAATAATATTTCTAAATTATAATTAGAATTTTCTGATTATTAAAATTTCTTAATCATAACTTAAATATTGCTAATTAGGATTAATAATTCCTAATTAAAATTGCTAATTAAGCAATTAGGGTCAAAATGGTCATTAGGGTTTATAAACCACTAATTAGGGTTTCTAATAGAAAAATAATTTTCTAATTTAAAAATTAAATTTTCGTAATTAGATTAGGGTTTTCTAATTACTTAACTTGAAAATTAGGATTAGGGTTTCCTAATTAACATAAAATTATTGAACTAATAAACAGATTTTCCCTAATTACAAATTAGGGTTCCTAAACCAGAAATTAGGGTTTCAAATTTTGAAATTAGGGTTTTCTAACCAATTTTTGTTAAGATTAACCCTAATTAATCTTATAATTATTTACACTTACGCCATTAAGTTCCCAATTTAGGGTTTCATACACCGAATTAGGGTTTCAGATTCCCGAAAATGAAGTTAGGGTTTCCAGAATCGGTTTCTAGGGTTTCTTGTTAATCGTTAGGGTTTTCTAACCGAACATTGACGTTCTTAATATATACCTTGGGTTTGTTACAGATATCGTTTATCTGGTCAACCCTCGATCCTTAACCACATACTGTACACATATACAACCATATACACAGAACATGTTCACGTATTCCTTTAATCCTGAATAATTCACCTAAATCCTTCACAGAATTTTGAAATCCTCAAAATTCCATCTTAAAAATATCAAATGCATACACTTATTTTCTATCTAGGTTCTAATATTGAACCTTAAATTAATTAATAAAAATTCAAAAAAAAAATCAAAAATTCTCAGGTTGTCACAATAGTTCCACACGACCCATTCTGAGTCGCCAGATATCGCACTATAAAAATCAAATATAAACTTCATTTATACCACTGTTGAACTGTCGTGCAGAGTACGACAACAGATAAGCTTTGAGTTTTAATACAAATATATATAACTCTCGTGGTGCCTTGACCACAAGACCTTACAATTGTACCTTACATAAAGGTGCAGTCAATAATTGTTTTAGAAATTAAAATCTTTGGAAAATACTCAAGGAAACCTTCGTACATGGGAGGCCATGTGTCTAGGTTATGATAGATATCATATGTCCACAGAAATTATCCTTGGTTGACCCAAAAGTCCCCAAAGAAAAACAAGAAGATTACTATCATCTTTTTTTCAATGGTGAGTCTTCTCTTGACATATAATTATCTCTGTTGTCTCCAAGTGAAAATTATATTTCAAATATACTCCAAGATCATATAGGTAGTGCTCGTAGATATACTCAGCAAGTGGATGTGCACAACCATGTCTTATGATAACACGAGGTTGTATGTCATTAGAAATCTTGTATGATAGTGGCAAAACACCCTTCCAAAGTTGGGTTCACCTCACCCTATTCGGTTCACCAAAATTAAATATCAAAGGACGTATACAATACGACACACTTATCTAAAGTTCTCAACAAAATCATTTCCATACTATTTAGAGAGATCCTCAACAGCTATAGACCACCGTTCTATTCCACTGTTATCCCCGCTCGACACGGCAACACTCTTATTACCTGAAACATCAAAAATCATGGTTATACCAAATCACAATTCCTTCTCATAATCATACTAATAAATTCATCTTTGCACTATGGCCAAAGATATTCATTAACAATTCATCTTTGCACTACATGCCAAAGACATAATTATATTTTAGAAGAGTCAAGTAGAGCATGATATCTACTATCTTCTACGAATTAAAAGTGTATAATCAATATTTTATCGCTGAGACTCAGCTTAATAAATAAACCACATCATCGAATCATCCTTGCACTACGGCCAAGGATATTCATGAAATCATCAATGGTCATGATTATACCGAATAATCCCTGGTTATAATCATACCAATAATTGTCCATCAATGCACTATGGGCCAATGAGGACTTTTACCACATCATCTATAACATTTCGGGTCAGTATTATACCGAATGATCTTTGGTCATAATCATACCAATTAATAGATCATCTATGCACATAAGCCAAAGATACTCATCAATCAATAGTTCATCTTTGCACGTAAGCCAAAGATATACAACTCAGAAAACTAATAATCAACACCCATCTTTGCACGTAAGCCAAAGATATACAATCAGAAAACTAATAATCAATCAAATCCATCTTTGCACGTAAGCCAAAGATGACTTTCATCACAATATAAGAATGAGTATGATGACAGTGACTTAATAATTCAATAAAACAAGTTCAAGGATAAATTTTAAAGATTTATAATTTAATTTATCCAGAAATCAATAACGTCCAAATTGTCAACATGATACTGCTTTGTAGAGTAAAATTCAAGAATAATATTCATGTACCAAAAATAATTTGGACAGAAAAGAAATATATTTTTCGAGTAAATAGTATCCCATAAATAGTACCCCGTGAATAGTACCTCGGGAATAGTACCTCATGAATAGTACCCCCAACATGAAAAGTACCCCAAATACCCGAGTGAATAATATTCAGGTGAATAGTAATTTGGGTGAATAGTAACCCGTAAATAAAATACCAAATAAAATGATATTTCATGACAATTACAAAAGAAATTATATCTCATACGAGTATAATAGAATATACGAAACTGCAAATGGATTTTCATCCGCTATGCGGTAATCCACGTAGATAGATCATTTCTATAATTTAATAAAGAATGAATACGAAAGGTCATTCACCATGCATGCGTTAGTCCGCGTAGACAGTTTATTCCAACAGAATAATAAAGAATGGAATAACAAAAGAATTCACCAGGCATGTGCTAGATCGCACAGACAAGTTATTCCCAACAGAATAATAAATAATGGAACCAATCAAATATAATACGCGATGCAGACGTGATATTCCAATGTAATAATAAAGAATGGAACTGTCATCACGCCAGAATCCGTGATGATGCATGTGATATATTCCACCAGAATAATAAAGAATGGAATAACAGAAGAATTTCACCATGTATACGATACTTCGCATAGACAGGTTATTCCAACATAATAATAAAGAATGGAATAACATAAGCTCTTTTCATGAATACGAAAGAAATAATACCCCTTACTATAATAATAATATCCCTTACCTCAGAAGAAGACTAGAATAGTGAGGTAGCAGACTTGTCTTCTCCTTTCTCTCTATAATTTCTCTCTATAATAATTGCTCTATAGCTTTAGTGAATTGCTGAAAATAATGAAAGAATGATCTTCTATTTATAGGAAAATATAGTTTCAATAATTGCACTTTTTGGGGCTCGAAATATTACAGTATAATACCTTCCTCTTTTCCTTTATTTTTAATTTAGTCCTGCAATTATTATCAAACTTGCACCACCTCCCCTAATAGTAAATCATGTGAATCAATAGTAAATAATGTGAATCAATAGTTCTAGACATGTGAAAATACGAATTACAATATAATACATATATCTATACCTCCATTTTTAACTTAGCATACAAGTATTATCAATCTTGCACCACCTCCCCTAATAGTACAAGAATGTGAATCAATAGTACACACATGTGAACAAATAGTTCTAATCATGTGAATTAATAGCAATTAATTGCTGATTTATCCGATTAATTACCCAATTGGTCAGTATAACTTCCAGATATCAATTAATATCAAAATAAATGTCGATTTCCACTAACACTAATAATTCCAACACAATGGAACTATCAATTTCATCTTTAATAAACACGAACTTATTCATCATTAATATTATAACTCACAATATTTAACAACCAAGTCGTTCCCAGGAAAGAGGGGGCTTTCCGATAAGGATTTCTCCTTATTGGCGCGCAATTAGGTGACCAAACCTCTCCTTGTCAGAACTTCTAGACATTGTCAATATTGCAAATAATAATATGAATAACTTTGTCGTCTCAATTATTGATTTAATAATATAACATATTATGCAGATGATACTGTGACAATAATTGAATCAATAATATGAGAGATATGATGCAGCAATTACTGTAGCAATAATTGTGTATAACTAAGTGAATTCTCACGTAAGCATCAATAATCAATATCGTGTGCTACTATGAAACCACGGGTATTACTGTACTTCTACTATCGGGTAGTTCAATAGTTTTAACAGTAACACTTTCGCCGTTATTTTTATAAAATGATAATTCTGTCGTTTTCTTACTACGACAATACTTTAGTTGTGGGGTCCACCAATGATTGTGCGTCGTAAGGATATTCCATGACAAAAAGAATATTCCCCAACCAAACGAATATTTTATAACAACTTGCTTACTTTGTAAAAAATTTCACATATCACCCTTAACTTTAACCTTTTATCAATTTAACCATTTACGAAATAAAATAATAATTATAAGAAAATTGAATACTTTCATTTCATAAAATTTGAGGCCTTACATGAATAGCTGATCAACAGACATCTGGGAAACATACATGGAGCCAAAGAGGTACATCTCTAACTAGTTAAGTATGTTCTGGATTCAGGATGAAAAATGTCATACTGTATTAAATTCCATATCATTATAAATGACATTCATGATTTTCTGCTTTTAGAAATACAGTTGCTCACTGTATATAAGATTCATTCATAACATGCATATGCACTTATTATTTTTGTCATAATCAAATAGGGGGAGATTGTCAGGAATAAGCATGTGAATGTTATTCGTATTTACATATGATTTGATTATGATATATATGAATGAATATGCAAGTATGCTTGTATTAAGAAAAGCTGTAAAGTCCTTTGATAGATAATAGAAACATGTGTACAAGGACTTAGAATGAATTGATCAAATATGTTAGGTTGATCCTACATAAGCAAAACAGCTTTGTACAGTCCTTAAAAAGAAATGATGTACAAGGACTCTAAATATAGAAAGATCAAGCATGTTAGGTTGATCTTATATTGTAATAGATAGGCTTGTCTAATCATCGAACACTGCACCAGATATCGTAGTCTGCCAGGAGAGTCGAGGATAACTCGAGAGCTATCGAGGTAGAATCGTAGTCTACAAGATAGTAGATCTCAGAGTTCGTAGACTGCCAGGAGAAACGAGGAAGGATCGTAGTGTGTCGAGTAGAACTTCCTCGAAGTCATAGTCTGTTGAGGAAGTCATGTTCAGAATCGTATAGACAGCCTACCTACAAGCCGACCGAGCATCTGCCGAAGCCAAGTCAAGAATCATAGACTACACTCAGAGTAGTAGAGTCTACTGTTCATATCAGAGGCAGAGATCATAGTCAAGCAAGATTAGAGGAAGACAACAATCACAACGACAGAAATTGTAGAGTGTCAAGATCTGATCTCGGAGTCGTAGTGTCTGCATAGCCAAAGCTGAATCGTAGAGTGTAGAACTGAGACTTCAACAGATGTGCTCACAATGTCAAGGCAAAATCGTAGAGAAAATACGATTCTCAACAAATGAGCATTCCCAGAATATCCAAAGGAATGAAGCCTTTGGTCTATGTTGCAAAGATACATCTCACCTAAAGGAAACTAGAGAGCACTCAATGAATGGCATGCAAGCTAACGAAAGATCCAAGCATCAACCCAATCAGGATCCAGATTGAGTTGTGAATCCATTCAAGATGAAGTCTTCCACAAGGAGATCAGAAGAAGACTACAGTAACTGACTAAGGAAAGTCAGCAAATGGAGTAGTTGTAAAGTAGACAGAAGACGACAATTTTGAAAGCAACCAGGATCGTAGTGTTTGCCAAACAAAGAAAGAACTGATGGAGTATACACAGAGATATTGGTCAGCCTCTGAAGAACAAGGCTAAAGTGATTAAGCATTGGGTCAGTCCATTGATGATAAGTGAACGGCAAATCACAAGGAGAAAGCGAGATGGACACGCCAGAAATCTGAAGTGTCTTGCTATTCAAAGGGGGCCAGAATAAAGAAGTCAATCCATCAGTATTTGAGAGGTGTCGAGGCAAACAGAAGTGTTAAAGCACTGCACAAGAGAAGTAAGAGGTGTTCTACATTGAAGATCCAATCAACACTCTTCAAGATCGTAGTGTTGTCTCTACCAGTCAACAAGACACTACGATCAGGTCAAAGAAGACATACATCAGGAACGTAGAGTTCGAACAGTTGAAGATTGAAGCATTGGCAAAGGTTCAATCTGAAGGTTTATATTCGGACAATAGCTTATTGAGAGTATCGATGCAAAAGGACAAACTCTGATCGAGAAATCAGAAGGAGGAAATAAAGTCATCGACCTGCCCAAGACATAAAAGTAACATATCTAACGGGGTAGGTGAAACAGTTGATTGTAGTGTCAGAAAGTCAGAAAAGGAGATGTCATGTCACATCTACAGTCTACACCAAATGACTCCAGATCTGCGAAGCATTTCAAAGAACTTTTAATGGCTACTTCTCAACGAGAAGATTGGGAAGGAGTATAAATAAGCTAGAGCTTCAACGATCAAAAAAAGCTGATGATTGTCATGTTGCAGAATCGTTGAGTTGGTAGAATGCTAACGTTGACTCTATGAGTTCCACCTGAGCTTAAATAGAACAAGTCTCAGTGACAGTGAGACTACAAAGGTAGAAGTGAAGCAGCTTTAAAGAAGGACTTAAACAGACCAAAGCTTCACTCAACAAAGATGAGAATGCCACTTGAATTGGCATCTAAGCTAAGAGCCAAGAAGGAAAAAAAGATAGCATTCAGAAGAGTGGAAAAGCACAAGCAGATCCTAAGAGCCATTCTACAATTCACCATGAACCCAAAGTTGAAGCATAGCAAGTGCAGAACCATGTCTGCCAACATGTTAAGAAGGGTTCAGGAAATGGTGATGTTGCACAGCTGACACTACATGAAGATGAGCAGAAAAGAAGAAGATCAGCTGCATCAAAGATGATGTGGTCCAGTCTCGAAGAAAAATACAAAGACGACCACACCAAGCTGCTAAGTACAAAAGATGATCAAGCTTAAAGACATCTTAGCAGCTCAGCACCAATAACAATAATAAACAAAAACAAGAAGAAGCCAGGGCCTGAGGGGTCCTTGTCCGGAGGGACTAAATGAAGTTTCAAGCTAGCTGGGCTTGAAGAGTTCCTAGGGAACTAGAGAAGTTCCGAGGCTGTTGGCCTTTAAGAGTTCTTAGTGAACTGAAGTCCCAAGGCTGCTGGCCTTGAAGGAATCTTAGTGAGTCAGGGTGCTTCCCTTCCTTCGTGAAAATCCTGCTAGTTGAAAGCAAAAGAGCGGATTAGGAGCTTGAGTCTCTGAACAACTTAAAACCCCTTGTGTCTTTTACTTTATGTCATTTACATTATGTACCTTAACTACTATAACTGCTATGTATGTTTTAACTTCTTATAACCGAACTAACTCTAAGAACAATGTATGTATGATTATGAATATATCAATGAAGAGGATCTTTTACTTATTCTGTTGTGCTTGAAAAGATTCTTATGTTTGTCCTATTCTAAATCATTAGTTATACAAAATAAAAGGGAAAAGTATTTGAAATTAAAAAAGATCTATTCAACCCCCTTCTAAATCTATATTGTGCCTACTGGGAACTAACATAGCGTGTTTAACTAAATGTACGAATATGTAAATTATCTCTAGAGGCATAAAGCATCCTATCATAGTTGTTCAAAAGTTCACAATACAAGTCGTAGAGTTTTCAACTCAATTGGTTTTCAAATCTTAAAATTTCATGACAAACAACTAAGCATGCAAAGTACGCTGAATTCATATTTCATACGTATTTATAAAACTAACTAAGTTATGAATACATGCTCAAAAGGTTAGATTTCAAAAAGGCGTAAGGTTTTCTAAACATAGTTTTCGCCTTTTAGCTTTTCTTTCAAAAGTTATAATTCAAACTCCAAACCTACTAAAACATCTTACAATACGTATTGATACATGTTTAAGGATTATGTATGCTCTTTAAGTTAAGTTAAGTTAGGTCAGTTTAGGGCTCCTTGCGTCGAACAACAAAAATAGTTTTCTAAGTTACTGCAGGACCCCCGCCGGCGAGCCGTTTTATACTGTAGGACATCCGTCGGGGCGGGCCTAGCTACTGTAGTTTGAAAATGCCACTCCCCCTGCTACGAACTAACATGCCATTATATCAACCAAACAGCAATGTAATGATACCTAATTGATATAAATTTACTACTAAACATCCCTAGCATGATTCTAACAATTCCAAACACATAAACAATCAAATTTAAGATTTTTGCCAATTTTTTTCAAAGTTAACACATTTAGTGATTCTCTTCGCTACGGATTCGTTACTTGACCAAATTACTCCGTTTAACTTTCGTTGATTTTGTATTTAACCATATTAACAATGTCTAGCATCAATTGACAGATTCTATCATGCTTCAACCATAAATTTTTCAACTCAAAACAATTATTTTAGAAATTTTCTAAGAACTTTGCAAAAGTTGAATGTAAGAACATATAAAGGGATATTTCTTTCTGTGAAGTTGAAATGTTAACTCTAGCTTCTATCTGCAGATTGTATACGCTCAACCCAACCACACTCACACACAACTTGAAGTTTAACAGAGAACTTA
This sequence comes from Panax quinquefolius, assembly GCA_020205615.1. Taxonomy (NCBI): domain Eukaryota; kingdom Viridiplantae; phylum Streptophyta; class Magnoliopsida; order Apiales; family Araliaceae; genus Panax; species Panax quinquefolius. Next base: position 470,376 of record JAINUW010000177.1, on the reverse strand, counting down.
GCAAAAAGTCTGTGAATGAGGAGGGCTCCATTTATAGGGAAACTTGTGACTAGATTTGTGATTTGCTCAATGAATTAAACCATTGGAATGGAGAAGAAGATGATGGATATGAGGGATTTGGTGGAGGAGCACTATTCAGACCACTCCCTTCCTCATGATTTGCTATCACTGAGGTTGGTAATCAGAGACTAGGCCAATGGCCTATTATGTGAAGAAGAAAAGAAGACACACAATTTGGGACAACTCTCTAATGCTCAGCATTTGCCAACCACTACTAGCATACATGGGTTTATTTGATATTTGTCTCCAAATGAGCATATACACCCACTCATACATTACACATAGTATTATATAATCCATGTACATTGGTTTATTTCAAATAATAGTTACATCAGACTAAAATATAATTTAGTTGGGTACCAATATTATTTTCCATTAAACTCGTTATTCCAATTCTACATAAATATTAAAATAATCATTTAATATTAATTATTTATTTAGTCAAAGTTATTTTCCTTCATAGGTTTAGAATACCAATTTATATACTCCCACACACATCATGGGGTCACATAAGACTCTTTCATACAACTTAGTAAATTACTTAAGTCAAGCTTATTTTTATCATATAGTTTTATATAATAATTATTAACATTCTAATGTCACACCTCATTTTATATTGAAGGAAAAACCTTATTATATATGATTTCTCCTTAAATGATATTGTTCATGATAATAGGAATTAGTCAATCACATTATGTAATTATTTATTTATTAATAGTACTAATTAATTTAATCTATTTCATCATTAATTAAATTAATACTTTCTCATTTCACCACTTTGCCACACCAGGCATAATTTCACAAGCTTAAACTAAGCTTCTCATCACTTCTACTACATTGCTTAATTATCAGATACCTATTTAATTAAATTAATTACCATAACTCATGCCAACACTATATATATTTATATTCAAATAAATATTCAAACAATCTTTATTCTAAATATTAAAATTTATTAAAATTCGCGGTATTACATAGTCTCCTGTAGAATTTCCTCACATGTCCACATGTGATACTAGGGATGTTGATCCATATGTCTCCTAAATTCTTTAATTACCAAACTAGGAGAATCCTTGTAGCAATCACTAGTTCACACGTATCCCCAAATTAAAAAAAAACAAAAAAAAAAAAAACTACTTTCTGTTTTCATTCTTTAAGTCCACAACTACATAAAAATTTAAGGTTTTCACAGAATTATCCAAGTTAAAAGCTAATTTTTTTTTCATCACTATTTTCTACATCTTATCATAAAGAGTTGCTTTGAACTAGTCTCCATGCACATGCGCTACGCACGTGAGAAAGAAAATTGTAGAAGAATTTTTTTTCTTTTCAAAATATGCCTGCACAGATACGTTTGAAAAATAAAGGAGAAAAGAAACTGTAAATTGATTGTGAGAGTAAAAAAAACAAACTGATGGAGACAAAAATAGGAAAAGAGAGGAAAGTTTTGTAATTGCTTTTTGGTATTTTTGGGTCACATGTACATAATAAGCTAGAGTTTTATGTAGTTTACTCTTTCTTTTCCTTTGTTTTTTTCTTCCATATTTTAACTATCATTTCCTTATTTTTTTACATAACTTTACTCTCTTTTCCTATTTTTGTCTCCATCAGTTTGTTTTTTACTCTCAGGGTAAAATACAAATGTGGTCATTGAACTTTAGTTGTTTTTGGGTATTGAGCCACTTTCTTTTGGTCAACGTAAATTGAGTCTTCAAAAATTTGGATATTGAGCCATCAGGCGTCACATGTGTGTTAACCTGCTTACGTGACACCGATGACGTGAACATTTTTGCCATGTGGAACCGTTTACCTGTGCATTTTCTAATTAATTGTTAAAAAACTTAGTTTCCCCAAGAATCGAACTTAAAATCTCAAATTTGAAACTTTGATCGTCAAACCACCTTTGCTACATAAAAATTTCAATTACTTTAACAAAAGAATTAAGATGTATACCAAATCAATTAATTTTCCTCAAAATAATATTAAACGAATAACAAATTAAACAATCAACATTAAATCATCAATTTGGCAAAAAGTCTAATATCTTTATTAGGGTCCTGAGCATCCAACAATAACAACTGACTAATAATAGCATTAGTAGCAAAATCATCAATTTAGCTCCCCAAAAACACAATCCTTTCACTCAGCAAAAGCCCCAAAGCATCGGTTTCGGCACCACGCATAGCCGTCGTCAGTGACTGTGGAACCGAAGCAGAAAAGTGGAGGGAGATCCCAGGTAAGTCTATGTCAGTTGGGGTTTTGGGGTTGGTGGATTTAGGGGCTATTGGGGGAGAAGTGATAATTGTAAGATCCCAATTTTTATGAATAAAGATTAGTTTTCTCAAAATATATTTTTGAATATTATGGTGTGAATTTGATATAATATTATAGTTGTGGGTAATATTTATAAATTTTGCAAAGTAAATAAGTTGTTATAAAATATTCGATTGGTTGGGAAATATTAGTTTTAACAAGGAATACTCGTACGATGGCACAATCATTGGTGGACCCCACAAAAGAATTATTGTCGGAGTTAGAAAACGACAGAAATATCTTTTTATAAAAATAACGGCGAAAGTTTTATCGTTAACTGTTAAAATACACGGTGATAAAAGTACAGTAATACGCGTGGTTGCATAGTAGCACGCGATATTGATTATTGATGCTTACGTGAGAAGTCACTCAGTTTTACTCAATTATTGCCACAATAATTGCTGCATAGTATCTCACATTATTGATTCAAATATTGTCACAGTGTTATCTGCACAATATTTTATTATTAAATCAATAATTGAGACGACGCCGTTATTCATATTATTATTTGCATTATTGACAATGTCTAGAATGTTCTGTCGAGGAAAGAGGTTTGGTCACCTAATTGTTTGCCGATAAGGAGAAGTCGTTATCGGAAAGCCCCTTCTTTCCCGAAAATGATCCAGTTGTTAATATTGTGAGTTATAATATTAATGATGAATAAGTTCGTGTTGATTAAAGATAAAATAATTGATGAGTGGAAGATGTTTGTTCAATTATCCTCTTAAATTGGTGTTTGTTCATATAGTTTTTTTTATGCGTATTTTTTTTCGTAGCCCCAATTACCCTCAAAGGAGGTAATTCTGTGATTGTCTGGTTTTGTCAATATTGACCAAACTCTCATTACTGTTCACTAACATGTTGATAAGGGCATTCTCTCCTTGGCCCATAACTCCCAAATTCAAGTTACCCTCTAAGGAGGGTACTCTCTGATTGGCTGTCTCAAATATATGCTAATAAATTGCGTCCGAATAAATTTTTATTGTGTGTCCGTGATTATTGTCCTAAATAGTATCCTTACATTCTCCTATAAATAGGCTGCTTAATTTAGAAATAAAAATCACACCAGAATCAGAGAATTCTCCTTCTATAATATTGAGTATATTTCTTTTGAGTTTAAAGAAGCTTTGAGCGTAGAAAACAGTATAAGTTTTCTTCAAGAATTCCCGCCCTACCAGTCAAATGTACTCTATTTTTAAGGTAAGGGATATTATTTTTGTTCAATATTCATAAGAAATAATATTTTATTCCATACTCTGTAGTATGTAAGTAATATTATTTCGTTTCAGATTTTGAATTCTACACTCATTTTGTAAAAGTATTACTTCTATACTCCGTAAAATTAGTAGAATATCTTGAAATTTGTGCTTCATCTAGTATCTTTTCACGAAAATATCTTGAAATTTGTGCTTCATCTAGTATCGATACTTACTTCATGATTGTCAAGGTTTTTCTTATCCTTTGAATGTTTAGCCATAAGACATAGATTTGCTACTTGAAGATCTTCATCATCTCCAGACTCGGGAGTTGAGTCGTTGTCTGAGTCACTCCATAATCCTCCGGCCACAAGACCCTTGTCCTTCTTCTGAAGCCTTTTGTTGCCTTTGAATTCTTTCTTTGAATTTGATTTCCTCTTTAGTTCTTCTCTAAGAGGTTTGTTACAGTTTGCAATTAAATGGTCAGGCTTCTTGTAGTTATAACATAAGTCATTTATCTGCTCCTGACTGTTGGTGTTGTTGAATCTCTTGGGTTTGTTGCTTCTGCCTTTACGCATGATCCTCTTGAGTCTTTTACCAGCATTGCAATGTCCTTATCATCATCTTCCTCAGAGTCAGATTCATTTACAGTGTTGGCTCTGGAGATGTTATCTGTTACTTTGAGAGCAACTCCTTTGTCCTTCTTTCTTCCTTCAGATAGAGTCTCTGCTCGCTGAGTCAGCTCTAGTTCATAGGTGAGAAGGTTGCCATATAATTGTTAAACAATCATTTCATGGAGATTCTTTGATTATCTGATGGTAGTGGTTTTGGCATCCCACTTGCTAGGTAAAGCTCTCATGAACTTTATGATCAGATTTGTATTTGGATAGATCTTTCTGAAAGCTCGAAGAGAGTTGAGCAGAACATTGAATCTTTCATAAGTGAAAGTGATGTTTTCTCCTGGAACATGGGAAAACATTTCATATTGTCGAGTCAGACGAGATTGCTTGTTTTCTCTGACTTCTTATGTTCCTTCATGCATAATGAGCAACGCTTCCTAGACTTCCTTGGCAGTTTTGCTATTGACCACATTTTTGAATAGATCATCTTCTAAAGACTGGAACAAAATGTTCTTAGCATTTTTATCGAGTTGGACATCTTTCTTTTCGTTGTTAGTCCATTCTGCTTTTACCTTGATTTAAACTCTATTTGGATCGTCAAAAGTTGGTGCAAGCTTTGTTGGAACGTAGGGCCCATTCTGAACAATTTCAAAAAGATCTTCATCTATTGAATTCATGTAGGCTTGCATACGAACTTTCCAGTTGGCGAATTTATCTTTGTTGCACATTGGTGGCTTGCTACCTCCAGTCTTTGATTCACTTATCAGATCTATCATTGGATCTACTCAAGCTTTATAGGCTGATTAAGAGAACCTGTTTTGATACCAATTATTAGTTCCCAGAGGCACAATAGTTATCTAGAAGGGAGGGTTGAATAGATATTTTAAAATTTCTTTTACAAAATACTTATCGAATTTGATAATGGTTTAATCACAACGGAATTTGAGATTTGTTTGTTTTCCCTTTAAGATAAAATGGGTTTATAGGAAATAAGCAGTTATGGCAGATATAGTAGTTATGGCAAGAGTATAAGAGACACAGTATTTTTAAGTGGTTCAGAGCACTCAAGGCTCCTAGTCCACTCTTCTACTCTTTGAGTAGGAAATCCACCAAGGATATCTTTACAATCTTTGAATCTCACATATTCCTTCAAGACCAACAGTCTTGGAACTTCTTAGTTCACTTTAGAACTCTTCAAGTCCAACTGACTTGGAACTTCTTACTTCACTTAATGATAGTTGAGTTCTCAAATGGTGCTACTAAGTTGCTGTTAAGCTTGTGTTTGAAAGAACTGAGTAGCTAAGCAAGCTTTCTTTTCAAATCGTAGAGTTGAGCGTTGAGTGTTCTTAAGTGTTTCATTGTATACTTGCATAATCCTTGCATCTGTTTCTATTTTGTATATAAGGTGCCTTTGAAATGCATCCGTTGGAAGACATCCATTGAAGCATTAATTGTATTTGACATTTCTGAGCACTGATGGTGACTTTCTACAAATCTTCTGTTTAGCCGTCTGAGCCCACTGACACAGCAGACTGTTATCTCACCTAACACTTGACAAGGTGTCTTCTGCTGACCCATAGTACTTTCCTTAGCTTCTTTAATATTTCTATGTGTTATATACTAAGGATGAGTGTTATGTCATTGGGACTTCCGAGGATTTCAACGTTTATAATACATTCCACATTTGGTGTGATTTATTCTTAAACAAATGGACAATACTCGATGCTTCTGATATAGACATATGATGCTCTACGATCATGATCGTGGTGTCTTGCCACATTGGTGCTCTATCCGGTACTGATAGAAGAGAACTCTATGATTTTTCTTAAGCACTGGTAGACTATGATCTTTGCTTGCTTAATTTTTAGACTCTACGCTTCCGAGAGCACACTACGATCTTTGAGTTGGTTCGGCAGGCATTTGAACCACTCTACGATTTCGGAAGAGGCCCTCAAAAAAAGACACACTGTAATTTTTGTTGCTCTACGATTTTGCCTTGGCTTCTGCAATCTTTTGATCAGCTCGATAGACTACGATTTTGTTGAAGCCTATCTATTACAATTCAAGAGATAGATCAACCTAACAACTTTGATCTTTTCTTCTATACATTCATTTACAGAATGATAAATATTAAAGCTCAGATCAATTTAACAAGTTTGATCTACCACTAAGTCCTTGTACATGTTTTCTTAGAAGGACTTTACATATAAGCATGAATATTTACTTTCAACATCAAATTTAAGTATGCAATTTCCCAACACTATTCACTCAGGTACTATTTACCTGTGGTACTATTCATGACAATAATTGATTTTTTTCTGTTCAAATCATTTTCGATACAATATTATTCTTGAATTTTAATCCACAAAGCAGTATCATGTGGACAATTTGGACATTATTGAATTCTGGATAAATTAAATTTTAAATCTTTAAAATTTATATTTGCTCTCATTTAATTGAATTCTTATATCATTGTCATCATCATCATGCTTATATTGTGATGAAAGTCATATTTGGCCCGTAGTGCATAGATGGACTGTTGATGTGTACGATTATGACTAAGGATTATTCGGTATAATCATGACTTGTAATATTACAAATGATGTGGTAAAAGTCCTCATTGGCCCGTAGTGCATTGATGGACAGTTGTTGGCATGACCATGACCATTGGTGATAACACGAATATCCTTGGCCCGTAGTGCATAGATAATTCGTGGATGTGATACTAATGAATATCCTTGGCCCGTAGTGCATGGATAATTCAGTGATGTAGATTATTTATTAAGCTGAGTCTCAGCGATAAAATTGATGATAAAATTTTAAATCATAGAAGATGGTAGATATCATGCTCTACTTGACTCTACTAATGGATTGCTTGTTCCGATGTAGTTAAACTTGTTGTTTATTATATTCTATTAGTTTAACACTGTTGAAGGCTAAGGATAAATTATTCTGCATTATCTTAGTCATAATATTTCTTATTGGGCTAGTTGAGCTCACCCCTTTCGCTTTTATTGTTCTCTTCAGGAAATGAGAACGTAGCCGGGACTAGTCGGGAATGGAGTGACGGTCCGAGATGGTGGTTGTAGTAGTCCTCACTATTTTATAAAATAGTTTGATAATAATTATAATGAGGACTCCATTTGAGTTTGGATATTGTCTAGAAGACAATATTCATGCTAAAACTCTCAGCTATGTTTTGTCGTATTTTTCATGACAGTTGTATAATTAAGTTTGTATTTGAATTATGTACCATGTATTTGGCGACTCAGAATGGGTGATGTATACTTATTTTGGGGGCGTCACAGTTGGTAACAAAGCTTAGGGATACGATCCCTGGCTGAGATTTGAGACTAGAACTAGGAGGGGAAAGACAGGTAATTTCGCTAGTATGGCCTACCTAAGTTTATTTGTTATTTAATTGGTCGGTTAGAATATATGGATAATATGTGGCATGTCAATTAACCCTTATTTTGTGGTAGTGTTTGAAAATGACATCTGAAAAATGTTGAGATAAGCAATGGAGCACATGAGACCATTGAGTCACCGATGATCAATAACCGGGAAAATGTGCATCAGGAAGGTAATAATCCTCAGGTAAACAACAACACCGACCAAATGATGAACGACGGAATGTTCAGAGGCTTTCTGCAATTCATGCAATATCAGGCGAGAGAGACTCCTGTGCAAAATGTAGGCGGAAACACTGGAAACTCTAGGATGGTCACTGCTAAGCAGTTCAAGAAGCTGAGACCACCGTAGTTTTTGGGAAAGCCAGAACCACTTAAGGCAGAGACGTGGATAAAACAGATCACCAAGATATTTGATGTCTTGGAATGCTTCGAGGAGCAAAAGGTTCCCTTTGCCACCTTCATGTTGAGAGGAGAGGCAGATTACTGGTGGAAATCTGTAAAACGTACTCAAGCTGCCGCACTCAAGATGTCTTGGGAGAAGTTCTAAGAATTGTTAACGACAAGTACTTTCCCGAAAGTATTCATCATATGAAGGAGGTAGAGTTCATCAAGTTGGAGCAAAATAATATGACTGTATCGCAGTATGAGGCTAAGTTTTCCGAGTTGTCCCGGTTTGCATCCCATTTGGTAGATAATGAGGAAAGAATGACGCGAATGTTTCTGCGAGGTTTGAAACCCGAAATACGTCAATACCTCATTTCTCACAAACTTTGCTTGTATTCAGATGTTGTGAATAAGGCTCAGTTATTGGAGCGCGATAATGAGTCAACCCAACTAAGAGAGAGCAGTCGGCAAATCAATAATACTAGTAGTAGCAGTCATCGAAGCGGTGACAACAAATGTGGAGGGAATCAACATGTCAGGAATGGTAACCATTTCGATGGTAATCATGGCTAAGACAATTAGAAGTTGAAATTTCAAGAAGAGAAGGTTCAACAATGATGGAAAGACAGCAGCACCAATACCCATTTTCAAGGAAAGAGAACGACCACCGATCGTATGCTTCAAATGCGGAGGGGAGGGACACATCAGTCCAAACTACACGATGCAGTACAAAGCATGTTATAATTGCGGAAGAGAAGGTCACCTAGCCTGATTTTGTCGTGCAGTGAAAGTCAAGTCCAGCTGGGATGGAGACATTAAAGGTCATCCCAGACAAGTCAAAGCCGGTAGTTCAAGGGAGAGCGTCCTAGTACGTCTCCTTGGGGTGCTCCTGTTCTATTTGTAAAGAAGAAAGATGGAAGTATGCGACTTTGCATTGACTATCGAGAGTTGAATCATGTCACCATCAAAAATAGGTACCCGTTGCCTCGCATTGATGACCTGTTTGACCAGTTGCAAGGCGCCAAATTATTTTCAAAGATCGATCTTCGTTCCGGATATCATCAGTTAAAGATTAAAACTGATGACATTCCAAAGACTGCTTTCAAAACTCGGTACGTGCATTACGAATTCCTAGTCATGTCTTTTGGATTGACTAATGCTCCTGATGCCTTCATAGATATGATGAACCTAGTATTCAAGGAATATTAGGATCATTTGTGGTTGTCTTTATTGACAACATCCTCATATACTCCAAAAGTCGTGAAGAACATGAGCAACACTTGAGGCAGATACTCCAAAAGTTTCGTGAAAACAAGTTGTACGCCAAGTTGAAGAAATGCGAGTTCTGGCTTGAGAAAGTAGCATTCCTTAGGCACGTGATATCAAATCACAGAATATTTGTTGACCCAACAAAGATTGAAGCAATACAAAGCTGGGAGCAACCTAAGTCAGTGACCGAAGTACGTAGCTTTCTAGGCTTAACTGGTTATTATCAGAGATTCGTGGAAGGATTTTCTCGAATCGCTACTCCATTAACTCAGCTGACTCGAAAAGATAAAAAATTCGGTTGGAGCGAGGAATGTGAGAAGAGTTTTCAAGAACTCAAGAGGAGACTCATTTCAGCACCTGTTCTGACAATACCATCTGGTTCGGATGGATTTTTCATCTACAGTGATGCATCAGGCAGAAGGTTAGGATGTGTTCTCATGCAACATGGGAAAGTCATAGCATATGCCTCACGACAACTCAAAGAATATGAGAGGAATTATCATACTCATAATCTAGAGTTGGTAGCAGTCATTTTTGCGCTTAAAATCTGGAGGCATTACCTGTATGGGGAGAAAGTGGAGATCTATACGGATCATAAAAGCCTAAAATATTTCTTCACCCAAAAGGAACTCAACATGTGGCAACGACATTGGCTCGAGTTGTTGAAAGATTACGATCATACCATTCAATATCATCTTGGAAAAGAGAACGTGGTAGCTAACGCATTGAGTAGAAGATCATATGCGAGTACGAGTGCGATATTGTCAAAGCAAAGGCCCATTGTGTATGATTTACAAAGGATGGAGATAGAGATAAACACTCCAGGGACCCACGTGATGATGTTAAGTATACGAGTAGAACCGACTTTAATCGATAAAGTTAAAGCTGCTCAAGCTACGGACCTGGAGCTGATGCGTATGAGGAAGAAAGTACAAGAAGGTGCTATTCCGGAAGCAAGAATCGATGAAGAAGGAATATTTTGAGTCAACTCCAGACTTTGTGTTCATAACGACCTTGATTTAAAGTATAAAATCATGACCGAGGCACACAACACATCGTTTGCAATACATCTTGGGAGTACCAAAATGTATCGTGATCTTCGACATACATTTTGGTGGAGCAATATGAAAAGAGAGATTGCAGAGTTTATCTCAAGGTGTCTAACTTGTCAACGAGTCAAGGCGGATCATCAAATGCCAAAAGGTCCATTGCAACCACTTGAAATTCCAGAATTGAAGTGGGAGCACATTACCATGGATTTTATTATTGGTCTTCCCAAGGTTTCTGAAGGCATAGATGTAATTTGGGTCATTGTTAATAGATTGACCAAGTCTGTTCATTTCTTACCTATACGAGAAACTTATTCACTTGAACGTCTTGCTCGTATATATATAAATGAGATTGTAAGACTGCATGGTATGCCAGTATCCATAGTTTCTGATCGAGACCCAAGATTCACTTCACGATTTTGGGTTAGTTTGCAAAAAGTTATGGGCACGGATTTACGATTCAGTTCGGCATATCATCCTCAAACGGATGGGCAGTCGGAGAGGACTATTCAAACTCTTGAAGATCTATTAAGACTCTGTGTCCTTGACTTCAGGGGAAATCGGGACAAATTCTTGCCATTAGTGGAATTCTTTTACAACAACAGTTATCAAGCAAGTATTGGCATGGCTCCACTCGAGGCGTTTTATTGACGCAAGTGGCGTTCTTCAGTATGCTGGGATGAGGTGGGTGAAGCAACATTATTGGGACCAGAATTGGTACGCATGACAAAAGAAAAGATTCAAATGATCCGGCAACGAATAAAAACCTCACAAAATCGACAAAAGAGTTATGTTAATCTTCATCGAAGGGACGTAGAATTCAATGTTGGTGATCATGTGTTGTTACACGTTGCTCCATAGAAAGGAGTTATGAGATTTGAAAAGAGAGGAAAGTTCAATCCTCGATTCATTGGGCTATTCGAAATCCTCGATCGAGTAGGAACTGTGGTCTATAGACTCGTCTTACCGACAAGTATGTCTCGTATTCATAACGTTTTTCACATATCTATGTTACGTAAATATGTGGAAGACCTGAATCACATTATTAATTTAGAACTGGACGAGATATCGGAAGATTTACGTATAAAGAGGTACCTGTTAAAATCTTGGATAAAAAGGAACATATTCTACGCTCCAAGGTTATACCTAAAGTCAAAGTTTTGTGGAGAAACCACGATGTTGAGGAAATGACCTGGGAGTTAGAATATGAAATGAAATCAAGGTATCTTCACCTCTTCGACATACCAGGTACGTACACCAATTTCGGGGTACGTACACTAATTTCGAGGACGAAATTTCATAAGAAGGGGATGTTGTAAGACCCCAACTTTTATGAATAAAGATTAATTTTCTCAAAATATATTTTTGAATATTATGGTATGAATTTGATATAATGTTATAGTTGTGGGTAATATTTATAAATTTTCAACGTAAGCAAGTTGTTATAAAATATTCGATTGGTCGGCGAATATTCGTTTTAATAGGGAATATTCGTACGATGGCACAATCATTGGTGGACCCCACAACGAAATTATTGTCGGAGTTAGAAAACGACAAAAATATCTTTTTATAAAAATAACGGTGAAAGTTTTACCGTTAACTGTTGAAATACCCGGTGATAAAAGTATAGTAATACGTGTGGTTGCATAGTAGCACACAATATTGATTATTGATACTTACGTGAGAAGTCACTCAGTTTTACTCAATTATTGTCATAATAATTGCAGCATAGTATCTCACATTATTGATTCAATTATTGTCATAGTATTATCTACACAATATTTTATTATTAAATCAATAATTGAGACAAAATCGTTATTCATATTATTATTTGTATTATTGACAATGTCTAGAAAGTTTTATCGAACAAAGGAGTTTGGTCACCTAATTGCACGCCAATAAGGAGAAGTCCTTATCGGAAAGCCTCCCCTTTCCTGGGAATGATCTAGTTGTTAATATTGTGAGTTATAAAATTAATGATGAATAAGTTCGTATTGATTAAAGATAAAATAATTGATGAGTGGAAGATGTTTGTTCAATTATCCTCTTAAATTGGTGTTTCTTCATTTAGTTTTTTTTTATGCACATTTTTTTCTGTAGCCCCAATTACCCTCAAAGGAGGTAATTCTGTGATTGGCTGGTTTTGTTAATATTGACCAAACTCTCATTACTGTTCACTAACTTATTCATAAGGGCATTCTCTCATTGACCCATAACTCCCAAATTCAAGTTACCCTCTCAAGAGGGTACTCTCTGATTGGCTGTCTCAAATACATGCTGATAAATTGCGTCTGAATAAATTTTTACTGTGCGTCCGTGATTATTTTCCTAAATAGTATCCTTCCATTTTCCTATAAATAGGATGCTTAGTTTAGAAATGAAAATCACACCAAAATCAGAGAATTCTTCTTCTATAATATTGAGCGTATTTCTTTTGAGTTTATGAAAGCTTTGAGCGTAGAAAACAGTATAAGTTTTCTTCAAGAATATCATCGCCCTACCAGTCAAATGTACTCTTCTTTTTAAGGTAAGAGATATTATTTTTGTTCAATATTCGTAAGAAATAATATTTTATTCGATACTCTGTAGTATTTACGTAATATTATTTCGTTTCAGATTCCGAATTATACACTCATTTTGTTAAAGTATTACTTCTATACTCTGTGAAATTAGTAGAATATCCTTGAAATTTGCGATTCATCTAGTATCTTTTCACGAAAATATTATTCTGAACATTTTTGATAAGTTTTAATCTTTTCATGTCGGGGTACTATTCAATTGGGTACTATTCACCCGGGGTACTATTCATGACAAAAATTAATTTCTTTTCTGTCCAAATCATTTTTGATACAATATTATTCTTGAATTTTACTCCACAAAGCAGTATCATGTTGACAATTTGGACATTATTGAATTCCGGATAAATTAAATTTTAAATCTTTAAAATTTATCCCTGCTCTCATTTAATTGAATTCTTATATCATTGTCATCATCCTCATGTTTATATTGTGATGAAAGTCATCTTTAGCTCGTAGTGCATAGATGAATTATTGATTGGTATGATTATAACCAAGGATTATTCGGTATAATCATGACTTGTAATGTTACAAATGATGTGGTAAAAGTCTTCATTGGCCCGTAGTGCATTGATGGACAGTTGTTGGCATGATCATGATCATTGGTGATAACACGAATATTTAGCTCGTAGTGTATGGATAATTCGTGGATGTGATACTAATGAATATCTTTGGTCCGTAGTGCATGGATATTTCAGTGATGTGGATTATTTATTAAGCTAAGTCTCAGCGATAAAATTGATAATAAACTTTTAAATCATAGAAGATGGTAGATATAATGCTCTACTTGACTCTTCTAATGGATTGCTTGTTCCGCTGCAGTTAAACTTGTTGTTTATTGTATTCTATCAGTTTAACACTGTTGAAGGCTAAGGATAAATTATTCTGCATTATCTTAGTCATAATATTTCTGATTGGGCTAGTTGAGCTCACCCCTTTTGCTTTCATCGTTCTCTTCAGGAAATTAGAACGTAGCTAGGATTAGTCGGGGAATAGAGTGACGGTCTGAGATTGTGGCTGTAGTAGTCCTCACTATTTTATAAAATAGTGTGATAATAATTATAATGAGGACTCCATTTGAGTTTGAATATTGTCTAGAAGACAATATTTGTGCTAAAACTCTCATCTATGTTTTGTCATATTTTACACGACGGTTGTATAATTAAGTTTGTATTTGAATTCTGTACCATGTATTTGACGACTCAGAATGGGTGATGTTTACCTATTTTGGGGGCGTCACAATAATAGAGGATTTGATAGGTGGATGGGAGATATAAGGGCAGAGAGATGAAGATGAAGAAGAGGGAATTCTTCGATTACTCGTTCCTTCCTCTCCTCCCCCTACTGATTCAACTAGAAGGCTCCAAATGAAGTCCAAAAATCCCAAGGCTTCTACTATAAAATCAACTTTAAAACCTCGTCATTTGCCTACGTCTCATTCCCCTTCCTCCTCCCTGCTCTAACAATTTTTAGGGTTTCTGAACAATTATTATGATTTTATTTCTTCGTCCCAATTCCAACTTTTTTACTTCCTTTCTTTGTCGATATCTATATTTTCTGCATTTGAATTTGAAAAATTGGGTGTTTTTTTATTTGAATTTGGATATTTTTTTTATTAATTTGAATTTGATTCGAATTAATGGACTCATGATGTTTTCTTGAGCTTCAGAGGTGAAGATTTATTAGGAGGAACGATGGAGGAAAGAACTTTAACTTCAAAAAATCCATTTAATCTCTCCCTCTTCACACATCATCTCAATCAATCCATTCCTCTTCAAAAAATTTCTCTATCGTGCATCCAAAATCAAGCCCCAACTCACAAATCTGGTGTTGAGTGGTGTAGATCTGTCGGGTTTGAAATTAGGGATAACAAAAAGAATTTTGTAATATTGAAAAGGTTATTTTTGTCCAAAAAATTTATAAACTCGGACAAACATAGCTCTGAAATGTCTAGAATTAAATTTAAATCTTACCGATTAAGAGACAATTTTTTTTTTTATCAAACAAGTTTAGTCTCTGACCGAATCAGAGGCTAATCTATTAAGAGGCATTCATAGCTAAACAAACACGAATTAAGATTCTCTCCATTTCAAAAAAATAGAGACTCTATTTTATGATCCAAATTTAAAATATGTTGGAATGTAACATCATACTAATGGGAGAGAGATAATTTTAAGTGTGGACCATGAAATGAAGTCTTTATTTATTTGATAAACTTGTTTGGTAAAGTAGAGTTTGAGAAACACTCTACTTCCATGCTACTTTTGGATTTTCGCTTCCAAGTAATGACGCAAATGTAATATTCAGCTGAAACATGTTACCCCAAATAAAGATTTCAAAGACCTAGATCATGAAAGTAGGAACAAGATAAGTAGCACAAGGCTCATTGTAGTATAATAAGATGTACAATCAAGAATTTAGCAGAGGTTGAGTGCACGTGCCGTGCACGATAGTTGATCAAAATGAGGTATAACCATCAATAACAGGAAACAAAGATGCAGATTTTTTAAACAGAATTGTTCTCTTATATATCAAGTGCATAGTAGTTTTTACACGATCTAAATTACAACATAATCTAACATCCTCCCTATTTTACTGATTATGATGTCAATCCAAATGAATACAACAAATAATCCTCATTTCTAGGTTACAACATCAAATAATTGAGCAAAGACTACATTATTCTTCAAAGTAACGTGTAAATGTCTACAAACATAACATGTAAAAAGGGATAAATCAGTTTTTGGTCAATGGGGTCCGGTTTTCATTGTGGTTACCGAAACTTTTTTTGTTACAATCGAATAACTGTATTTTCAAAACTTACAAAATGGTTATTCGTTAGATTTTCCATTCAAAAAAAGCAGATTTAATGTCGATCGCAAGTCGACTCCATTTTTTGCCGACGTGGCCGTTATTTTTGCCGATGTGGAGGTTAAAAATTTTCTTAAAGAAAATGTTACTCACAAGTCTCGAACTCTGCACTTCTTCAAATTAAAAACCTTATATTCCAATAAAACCATCGTGCCCAACTATCTACCATGCTTAAATTTACATAATACTAATATTTAAACTAAGAGAGCATCGCTTTAGGAATTGTAATAATAATAATAATTGTAATAATCAGAATAATAATAATTATTATTTTAATAATACAATACCAAAAAGGATAATACAATCGTAGTATTTCAATAATAATAATAATAATAATAATAAGGCTTAAATATGATTTACTATCCTAAACTACACAATTTTTTGTAATAAAAAAAACGCAATTTTTTGTAATAATAAAAAAAGAAAAGTTTTTTTTAATAAAGTTTTTTAATAACTAATTTTCATTTATTTAATTAATTAGTTTTTAACGCTTTTTAATGTTAAAAACGTTAAATAAATGAAAATTTAGTTAACGTTAATTAATTAGTTTTTAACGCTTTTTAATGTTAAAAAACGTTAATTAATGTTAACTAATTTTTTAAGAATTAGTTAACGCTTTTTAATAAATTAATTAAATATTTCTTAAACTGAACTAATTAGTTTAAGAATTTTTTTAAACTGAAATAATTTTTTAAAAACGTTAACTATTTTTTTTTAAATTGAACTAATTTTTAAAAAGAAATTATGTTAAAAATTTTATGTTTTTAAAATTCTATTTTTAAAAAAAGTCTGTTTTATTGTGAAATTATTATTATTATTTTGTAATAATAATTTAAAATAACAAAAACATAATAATAGAATTTTTAATTTTAAAAACGTTAATTTTTAAAAAGCGCTACTTTTTTATAAAAAATGTAATTTTTAATTTTTAAAAAACGATAATTTTTTTAAACTGAACTAATTTTTTTTTTTAAATCAACTAATTTTTTAAAAAACGTTAACTAAACGTTATTTAATAATAATAAATAAAATACTATTACTAATAATAATAAAATACTACTAATAATAATAATTTTAAAATTTAATTTTTAAAATTATATAAATTATAAAAATATTTTTATATGAATAATTATAAATAATAAAGTATTATTATAAATAAATAAAATTATAAAGTATTTATTTTTCGTATTCAATTATTATTATCAGTATGCGAAACCGAAAATGGAAAGAATGATAGATATATGGCCAAGGTCAAAAGGTCAAAGAAAGTCTGCCACATCAAAAAAACTAACCCATTTATGCTTAACAAGATTCCGTCTGCTTTTTTGACGAAATCTAACCATTTTGTAAGTTTTTGAAAGTACAATTATTCGATTGTAACAAAAAAAGTTTCGATAACCACAATGAAAATCGGACCCTGTACAGTGACCAAAAACTGATTTATCCCCATGTAAAAATATATTGCTCACCCATTCAAGAAGACTGTCTTAATAAACATTCAAACCGTGAATCTTGCAAGCGTTCTCTCCCACCATCTAGTATCTTCAACAAAGCAACAGCCTTGCTCTTCCCTTTTGAGCTCCCATTCTCAGCAACATCTGCAATTCCATCAAACATAAACAACTCCATCTCGCGAACATTTTCCACTATTTCTTCCCTCCCACATTGCAGCAAATTTAACAGCCCGGATACGGCATTCTCCTTAATCCGATTGCTAGAACCTGTAGACTGATCCAGCAAATCAACCAATACCCCAATACCCGAAACCTTCTGAAAAGCTTCCCCAGCCTCCTCACACCCTGCAATTTGCGCAATCACCGCCGTGGCATCCTCCACAACCCCAACTCTGTCATCCTTCATCACCAACGAAAATAACACCGACACCGCCCCCAATTCAATAACTGTGGCCCGATTAAGCGGATAAAGCAAAATTCCAAACAGGGCTTTGAGGGAATCCTTAATTGACCTCGGATGCGAATTAGGGCTTCTAACAATATCTATAAGCGCGTAAATAATATCCCTCTTGGAACCGATTATGGGTCTGTATTCGTCCACCGTGAGGAGGCTGAAGAGCGTGGCGGCCGCCGATTGCGCCGCCGAGGGGTTGGTGGGGTTACGGAGCGCGTGAGAAAGCGCGTCGAGAAGGCCACTGGTGGACATGAGCGGCTCCCTAGAGGTGATGGAGAGGTTGAGGAGCGTGGCTGTGGCGTTTTCTTGGGAAATTGGGGATGGGGAGTATAGGATTTCGGCGATGTAGGGGATTGCGCCTGCATCGGAGATCATGGATCGGCTTTCCGGGTCAGTTTTGGAGATGAGTCGGAGCTCACAGAGGGCTTCTGTTCGGATTTGTTCGGATACGGAGCTTAGCTTTGCCACTAGGGTTTTGACTGTTTTTCGTTTTGATTCTAAATCCATTTCTGAAAGTTCTTCTCAGCTCTCCAATTGCCAATCTTAGCTTCTCAGCTTTCTGGTTCAATCTGGGTTTCTCTCTCCAATTGCCAATTGGTTCTTTATTTCTCAGTTTTCTCTCTCTAGCTTGCTCAATTTGGGCTCTTTCAACTTTCGCTCTTTAAATTTATGGTTTCTTTCGAATATCTCATTTTATAGAGTTCCAAAGGAGTCGGCTCAGACAAGTCGAGTCGCGTTCTGACTTGCTAAACTGGAACTTGTTTATCATAATATACAAATTAATTATACATTTTAATATTCTCATATTTATTATTTTATATATTTATTTTATTTAATTAATACATTTTATTTGATTTTTTAAGATTTATGTTGTTTATTTTGATGAGCAAATAAAAGATTACATTAGACTCTTAGATGTTGTTGGGATGTAATTATTTGGGTCTAGTCAAGGTGTAGGCCAACTTATTTAATGGATCAAATTTGGCGTTGGTCCTATACGTTTATTTGGACAGTTTGCTCAAATAGTGGAAGTGTTCTTATTAAAGTTGTACACTCGAAATTTTGCATTCCTGTTTCTAATCTTGTAGGAGAGCAAAATCGTCTTCCAAAGATAACCTTGGAGGTCAAATCAGTTCAATCCCGGAGATAACCCCGGGATACTCAATTTTCCATCTCGGAGACAACAACCCCGAGATACTCAGTTCCAATCCCGGAGACAACCCCGAGGGATTCAGGTCAAACTTCGGAGACAACCCCGAGGAATGCAGTTCCAGTTCCTGAGATAACCCCGAAAAAATCAGTTTCAACCTCGGAGATAACCCCGAGGCACTTAGTTCCAATCCCGGAGACAACCCCGGGAGGTCAAGAACACCTCAGAGACAACCCTGAGGACATTCAGTACCTACAGCAGCCCAATCTCAGAGATGACCCTGAGCAACGACTGCTACATCCGCCCAGAGTCAGAGATAACCCTGATGAAGGGTAAAATCGTCATTTTACCACCTCGATACTACATTTGCGCCGTCTCAACAACATTTTGAAAGTAGTATGCACACAAGCCAATCATGTTTGATGATAAAGCATATACTTTGTAACAATCTTATTCATTTATTAATAAAAAGTATTAATTTATTAAAGGCTTTTAATTATCTACATGATGTTGTTTTATAATATGTGATAAACCCATAGTTTTAAGCAATGCTTTTAGAATAATGATGATGATCATTCTAATGAGATCTAAATTCTTAGAAAGCTTAAAACTAAAATAGTTCCCAATCATTGGATTACTAAATTGGGGATTAGTGAATCCGGATAGATTGGTACATACGCTCTTCATCATTGGATGAGGATGATTGATCTCATGATCATTTGTGTGGAGACATTAAAGCAAGTATGTAGGTGCTTATTAGAGAATAAGTTCACCGAACGTGGCTCGCTAAGGAATACCTAATGGAGTTTTATTTGCTGTCAATAGGAATTCCTCAGAGTGATAGTAGACAAGTAATCCTTTGGACTTGAGATCATCATAAGTATCTTGTGTATGATGAGTTATACTTTGACTTATTCCTTAAGACCCTTAGGGTATATCAAAGGGTATGCTTGGGTATAATAAGTTGTACATGGAGATAATGTATGATCAATAAAGAATCTACCACTTCTAATAAAAGAAGAGAAATGTCCTATGTGATTCGATAAATGACAACCCAAAGAGTCCTCGGCGGCGTAATGAAATTAGAAAGGAGTTTCTAATTTGCATTATTTGAGTTATGCATTTAAGGATCGAAATACATATAATTAAATAAAATAAGACTTGACAAAGAATTCCATGTCTTATATTTAATTGGGACATCAGATGGTGGAAGGATTGAATTGTACGGTAACTATTTACTCAAAGGTTCTTTAATGATTAATGTTGAAATCTATATTATCTGGAAAGTCGTTGATCGCTAGGGAGGCTTATCCTTATTGTAGAATAAATATTATTTATTTAAATAAATTAATTGTTTAATTTATTTATTTAAATAAGATTAAAATTGTTCTAATTGATTTATTCACAACCGGTTTAATATGGAGAACCTAAAGGGTCACACCATAAAAGGAAGAATAATTATTTAAGAAGTTAATGGCATAATCGTAATAATATATTAAGTATATTTAATTTAATCTATGGTGATAGAATAAATTAAATAATTTTAATATTTATTATTTAATATTTTAGAAATATTAAATATAAATTAATAAGAGTAGTCTTATTAATATTATTACAATTATTATTATTTTAATTTCTAAAAGAGTTTAGGAATTAATTTAATATAAGTACTCTCATTTATTCCTAATAGGATTAGGAGGAAAATTAGTTAAAGGAGTTTAATTAATTATCCCTAATAAGATTAGGGAGCTTAATTAATTAAAAGAATTTAATTAATTAAATAAAACCCAATTCCTTAATTGTTAAGGTGGGTTGCCCACATCTATAAATAAGAGGAGTCTTATTATGGGTGAGGGGTTGTTGACTTTTACTAATACGTAATAATTCTAATTTGTTGGAGAGACGCCTTTTTTACTATGTAGAGAGGAAAAACTAGGGTTTGAGCCAATACTCCTTCTTCTTGAATTCCTATTCTTCCTCGGTGGATCACCTCTGAGGCCAAACACACGGGTGGCTAACGCCGATCAAAGGAAGGAACCAAACCCGGTGGATTCAAGTTGAACGCGAAAAGGATTGGAGGTGAACTTGTACACGAGGAAGCTCGATCTTCAAGGTATGATTTTATTCTTTATCTTTTCGTTTAAATTAATAATTGCGCATAAAGGATGATCCGGGTATATGGTTTGTAAATTAGTTTTAAACTCTCGAATTTCCACGCTTCCGCTAATTTATGCAATTTGATCAAGGCTCATGAATATTACAAACTCTAATAAAGGGCATCGAGCCAAACCTTTATGCGAATTATTAATTGTTCAAATTTGATATGTATATTGATATGTGTTTAGAACAAATTTAATTGGGCATAATTTTATTGTATAAAATTTATTTAAAAAATTAAAAAAAAAATAAAAAAATAAAAAAAAAATTAAATAAAACAAAATAAAATAAAAAAAATAAAAAACGTGGCTGCCGATTTTCATGTTAACAGTTTTTTTTTTTTTAAAATGAAAAAAATAACAAAAAAAACAAAAGGGAAGCATGAAGCATGCACGGAACACAAGGCAACAAGGAATGCACGGGTATTAGTTAATGTTTTACACATACACGGTTTTTTATCCCATGTTCCTCAGAGCCTTGATTTCCGTGTATAACTAAGGAAGGAACATGCATTAAATAAAGGAATTCGGTAGGATTCATATGTTTTTTTATATAATATATATATATTGGTTATTATATATTATATATATACATAATAGTTATATATATATATATATATATATATATATATATATATATATATATATTATTCTTAATTATTTTATAATTAAAATAAAATATTTATTTTAATTTTAAAATAAAATATTTATTTTAATTTTAAAATAAAAAGTTTATTTTAATTTTAAAATATAAAGTTTATTTTAATTTTAAAATTAGAATTTCATGCTAACTAATTAGAGTTGGAATTGGATTCCATAATAACTAATTGGAGTTGAAATTGAATTTTATTTTTCCTAAAATAAAGGAGTTTATTTGTGAATAGGGAAGTAAATCCATCTTTCCTTAAATAAAGGAGTTTGTTTAGATATGAAATAAGATTTCATATTATTCAAAATAAAAGAGTTTATTTGTGAATAGGAAAGAAAATCCGCTTTCCTTAAATAAAAGAGTTTATTTAAATATGAAATAAGATTTCATATTATTCAAAATAAAGGAGTTTATTTGTGAATAGGAAAGAATATCCGTGTTTCCTTTAATAATTTTTTTTTTATATGGAATTGGATTCCATAATTAATTAAAATAAATGAGTTTATTTTGATTAAAATTTTGATTAAAATAAAATATTTTATTTTATTCAAAATAGGATAAATTAAAATAAAATAGTTTTATTTTGATTTAAATTTGGATTAAAATAAAGGAGTTTATTTTAATTCAAAATTAGATTTTATACTAACTAAATTTGCCCATTAAATGATATCAATATATATATTAAATGTTTATTATTCATAAGATGAATGTTATTTATCGATGCATATGATGATGTGTATGATAATAAATGAGATTGATTATGGACTATCGAATTAATATGATTGGATTTTATTTTAGTTGATGCATGAATGTATGGGTTTTATTAAATGGGGTTTCACATACTGCCTTCTCTAATTTTTCTTAATGTAAATTCTATCTCCTCCTATGTACTTCCCCTCGATCACCGATCAAGGTTTCTATTTATTTTAAATAGTTTTGTAATAGAATAGTTAGAATAATTTTGAAAAATTGGAGATCAAGGAACAAGGAGCGCTTGAAGACCCGCTTTGTAATGGAGCCCGTGTTTAAATGTAATAGTTATATTTAAATATTATTTCTTGCACCCTGGGGTTTGATCTTTTGGTTCACTTGGTGGCTCTAGTGAACCAAACTAGAATAAAAGTCCATAATCAATCCGGTAGAATATAGTATTCTATATATGCATGCTTATACTATATATATTATATATTATGCAAACATGCTTCGCAGATGTTCATTAATATGACGCGTATTTTATATATATATATATAATGCGCTAAAACAAGATGAGAGACAAATTAATAACAAACCCTCAATTATTATATTAAGTCCTAAGCGTTCAAAGATATTTGGAATATCGAACGTCGCTTTCTAAAGATGATAAAATTAATAGAGTATTAAATATTTAATATGAGTTTGTTGTATCACCACAAGGCAAGTATTAAGTATTTAAGATGTTAATTTATCACATTTGATGCTTATAAAGAAATTTGAACAATATTGTTTTGTCAGTGTCACCACAAGGATGATATTTTCTTTTTTAAATATATGGAGTGCTAGGTCGGACTTAACTTGGATAATTTTGATTCGGATGTGCCACCACTTGATCAAAATAATCTAAGAGGCAAAAGAAAAGGAGTTGCATAGTTGATGTAATTGACAAAAGTTGTCTACCTATTTATTTATATATAGTTTGTTGTGTCACCACAAGGCTATATACATTTGAAATGAGATCCTTATTCTCACTAGCAGATCTTTAATTAGATTTTGTTTAACTATATATATTGAGGGTAATATAGTTTGAAGAAAATAGTGGAGATACCAATTTAAAACAAGACCTAATTTATTTTGGTAATTAATAAAAGAATGTATGTTAAAATGTTGTTAATTACAAATTCATTTACGTAATTTTACAATGTCTAAAATTACTATCATCATGGGCATATTAGATGCTAAATTAACTGCATCAATTAAATCGGATTGGTTAAGGAATTTGAGATAGTTCTCATAGCTCAAAAAAAGCTATCTTATGTCCTTAATACGCCTATCCTCGCAATGGTTGCGCATAATGCCTCCGAGGAAGGCATTGCTACTTTTAGAAAGTGGCAAGATGATGCACAAATTGGCTCAATTCATCATGCTCAGCACCCACGAGTAACAAGCTTCAAATCGAAGATGAAACTATGGATGCTCCTACTATATTCCCGCGCACATCAAGTAGTTGATGGTGAGGAAAGTAGGACTAATAGATATCGAGATATCTAAGGAGCTCTTCCGATCTAGAATGGCCAATGGCACTATAAGATGTATAAAATTCCTTAACATTATCAATTTGATTGATCAATTAGACAACGAAGTTTTGTCATGGATGGAGAGTTGAGCCAAGATTTGATCTTGCACTCACTCCCTGCACTCTTTTCATTAATTGTTGTGAATTTTCATATGAACAAGCTAGATATCGCCTCATTGATTTGCTTAACATATTAAAAAATTGTTGAGAGTCACTTTCCAACCAAGAAAGATCAAGTCTTACTGGTAGGGGCCAAAGGATCTTCTGAAAAGAAGAACGATTCAAAGAAGGTATATAGAAAGGCAAAAACAAAGGATAATAAAAAAAAAACTGATACGGATAGCAAAGGAGTTTGCTTCCACTGCAATAAGCCTGAACACTGGAAAGAAACTGCGAGAAACATCTTGTAGAGGCTAACCAAAGAAGCTTAGTGAAGTTTCGGGTTACAATACGTTTTTGTTCATGATTGAAATAAATTTTTCTTTAAGTCAAGGTTCTACTTGGGTATTGGATACCGACTTTGGTTATCATAAATATAGATTTATGAAGGACCAAGAAAAAAGTAGAAAGTTAAACAAAGATAAGTAATCCTATGTGTGGAAAATGAAGCAAAGGTTGCTTTATTAGCTATAGAAACTTATAGTTTAAAGATTACTTTACAGCAAAATCTATTAAATCAATAAGTTGTTATTGTTTTCCAGCCTCGTTGAAAATATTATTTCCATTTTATTGTTGGACAATGAAATCTTTGGTATTATAATAAAGAACAATTGTTGTTCTATTTATAATAATAATGTTTTGTATAGAATCGAATATTACTTAATAAATTTTGTATACTTGACTTACATGAAAATAATTTTGCATATTAAACAAATTAGTATAAGAAAAGGAGATGATCATTCAAAGAGTTGAATGTATGTATTTGTTGAATACAAGTGTGAATTATTTGAAAGGTTCAAAGAATTGAAATGAAACAAATTGACAAAGTATTAAGATTCTTTGATTAGATTACTTAAATAAATACTTGTGCAATAAGTTTCTAGATCATCTCAAATGGTTTTCTCATAATGGACACCTCTTGATACATAATAATTGATTGATGTATCTGAAAGGAAAAATTATACCTTGTTGGACATGGTGCTGTCCATCATGATTTTACCGACATTCCAAAGATCCTTCTGGATAATGTCCTAGAAATGGTCGCATATCTCACGAAAATGGTAACCTCAAAATCCTATTTCAAGACTCCATAAAAGTTATGGATGGGAGGATTCCTAATCTTAAGTATGTTAAGATAAGGGGTTGTCCAACTTATGTGAAAAGGTTTCAAAGGATAATCTTGGGACAAGATTTTATAAGTGTCGATTTGTGGGACATCCTAAAGTAAGTTTAGGGTATATGTTCTATAATCCTACTTAGCAAAAGGTGTTTGTTACGAAACACGCTGCCTTATAAGATAAAGGTGTTTATCATTGAAGGGGCTAGTGGGAGGATAATAGATCTTGAAGAGTTCAAGAACCACAAAACACTATAAGTCAAATAAGAGGAACTCAGAGATAGACCTATTGTACCACAAAACCGAATCACAAATCGAATAGTCTCAAGATACCTAGGAGGTATGGATTCATCATAGATGATGATGATGAGGTACACATCATGAAGATGATGATCCAGATTACATACGATGAGGTAAGTGTTGTAGACACTTTCGTGAGAAATGGATTGAAGCAAGTTTCTCAAATATGGAACATTCGTTTTGATGAGGCAATCAAAAGAGTTTGATTTTATCAAAAATAAGAATGAACCTAGTGTGTACAAAAGGGTCAGTGGGAGCATCGTGACATTCCTAGTACTATATGTTGATATACTACGGATAAGGAATGACATACCAATGCTACAATCAGTAAAGATAAAGTTGTCTAAACATTCCTCCATGAATGATTGGGAAGAGTATCTTAATTGGGGATAAAATCTATATAGATAGATACAAGAGGATGCTCGACTTAACCCAAGGAACGTATATTCATTTGATGCTAAAGTCGTTTAGCATGGCAAACTCCAAGAGATGTCTCATGTTGATGAGCTATGGAGTGTATCTCTCTTAATAGTCCCCATAGACTCCAAAAAGAGAGGTCGCATGAGTGACAATCATGTATGCAATGAAATATACGAGACCTGATGTTGATCGGTCATATTCTGGAGAAGTTCACTATGAGTCAGTGAAAAACATCTTAAAGTTCTTAACCGGCACTAAGGATGTGAGCATACATGGTGGGTCTGAATTAAAACTAGAGGGCTTTACGCACTCAAGTTTTTCGATGTGCACTAAGATTTATCAAAAATCCACTTTAAGGTAAAAGCGTTATCTTGAATAAAGGGTGCAATGAATTGAAAGGTTCCAAACAAAGAAAGAGTTGCCGGTTTTAGTGATAAAGACAAAGTATATAGCTATAAATGAAGTCGCAAGTTGATTGTTTGGATTAAAAGTTCATTACGTAACTAGAATAGTTCCTAAGTCTCATCTTGGATCTAAACATGTGTTGTGGCACTTTCATTTGATTATTAGAATCATTGAAAGATGGGAAATCACTATAGAGATAGTGGACTCTCAAGAACAACATTACATATCCATTTACTGAAGCTTATCCAACAAAGCAGGATAATCGCCACTTAGAGAAGAAGAGTATAAGATACCATGATTTATCGGCTTTTAGTGCAAGTGGGAGATTGAAAGTAGTATGCACACAAGCCAATCATGTTTGATGATAAAGCATATACTTTGTAACAATCTTATTCATTTATTAATAAAAAGTATTAATTTATTAAAGGCTTTTAATTATCTACACGATGTTGTTTTATAATATGTGATAAACCCATAGTTTTAAGCAATGCTTTTAGAATAATGATGATGATCATTCTAATGAGATCTAAATTCTTAGAAAGCTTAAAACTAAAATAGTTCCCAATCATTGGATTACTAAATTGGAGATTAGTGAATCCGGATAGATTGGTACATACGCTGTTTCTGCTCATTGGATGAGGATGATTGATCTCATGATCATTTGTGTGGAGACACTAAAGCAAGTATGTAGGTGCTTATTAGAGAATAAGTTCACCGAACGTGGCTCGCTAAGGAATACCTAATGGAGTTTTATTTGCTCGTCAATAGGAATTCTGTAGTGATAGTAGTACAAGTAATCCTTGACTTGAGATCATCATAGTATCTTGTGTATGATGAGTTATACTTTGACTTATTCCTTAAGACCCTTAGGGTATATCAAAGGGTATGCTTGGGTATAATAAGTTGTACATGGAGATAATGTATGATCAATAAAGAATCTACCACTTCTAATAAAAGAAGAGAAATGTCCTATGTGATTCGATAAATGACAACCCAAAGAGTCCTTGGCGGCGCGTAATGAAATTAGAAAGGAGTTTCTAATTTGCATTATTTGAGTTGTGCATTTAAGGATCGAAATACATATAATTAAATAAAATAAGACTTGACAAAGAATTCCATGCCTTATATTTAATTGGGACATCAGTATGGTGGAAGGATTGAATTGTATTTGAAACTATTTACTCAAAGGTTCTTTAATGATTAATGTTGAAATCTATATTATCTCGGAAAGTCGTTGATCGCTAGGAGGCTTATCCCTATTGTAGAATAAATATTATTTATTTAAATAAATTAATTGTTTAATTTATTTATTTAAATAAGATTAGAATTGTTCTAATTGATTTATTCACAACCTAGCTTTAATATGGAGAACCTAAAGGGTCACACCATAAAAGGAAGAATAATTATTTAAGAAGTTAATAGCATAATCGTAATAATATAGTTAAGTATATTTAATTTAATCTATGGTGATAGAATAAATTAAATAGCTTAATATTTATTATTTAATATTTTAGAAATATTAAATATAAATTAATAAGAGTAGTCTTATTAATATTATTACAATTATTATTATTTTAATTTCTAAAAGAGTTTAGGAATTAATTTAATATAAGTACTCTCATTTATTCCTAATAGGATTAGGAGGAAAAATTAGTTAAAGGAGTTTAATTAATTATCCCTAATAAGATTAGGAGCTTAATTAATTAAAAGAATTTAATTAATTAAATAAAACCCAATTCCTTAATTGTTAAGGTGGGTTGCCCACATCTATAAATAAGAGGAGTCTTATTATGGGTGAGGGGTTGTTGACTTTTTAATACGTACGTAATAATTCCAATTTGTTGGAGAGTACGCCTTTTTCTATAGAGATAGGAAAAACTAGGGTTTGAGCCAATACTCCTTCTTCTTGAATTCTATTCTTCCTCGGTGGATCACCTCTAGAGGCCAAACACATGGGTGGCTAACGTTGATCAAAGGAAGGAACCAAACCCTATGGATTCAAGTTGAACGCGAAAAGGATTGGAGGTGAACTTGTGCACTGAGGAAAGCTCGATCTTCAAGGGTATGATTTTATTCTTTATCTTTTCGTTTAAATTAATAATTGCGCATAAAGGATGATCCGGGTATATGGTTTGTAAATTAGTTTTAAACTCTGAATTTCCACGTTTCCGCTAATTTATGCAATTTGATTGCGTTCATGAATATTACAAACCTAACACATTTCAACCCACATTTCATACAGAAGTGTCCCACAAGAACCATAACTCAAATCCCGAGTGATTACTACACAAGACAATACACCAGATAAAATTTGAAGACTTGAAGATCTGGTCATGGACCCATCTTCCCGGCTTGGTACAAGCTCTTATCCCATGTCATTGTGTAACTCTCGACAACAACATTCCGTAAAGGTATTATACGCCTCAATCGGATGCCCAGATTGAAAGTTATGAAGGTTCGAGCGAACAACGCGTTGCACGAGTGCACATACTTCGAGATGGCGGGACCCACAGAGCCCGACGCACCCTGGGTAGCCGCAGGCAGAGCTGCGCCTCCTCCTCTATAAATAGAGGGCTTGGGGTGCCATTTTGAAAGAGAAAAAAGGCGGGGAAGCCCTGTCTATTTTACTCTGTACACACTTTAAACTGAGTGCTTTCTTTTTCCAAACACTTGTGAGCTCGTGTTTTGCTACATTTAACAGGTGAAAACCGAGTATTTATTCATCAAAAGCTATCTGAAGTCTTCTTGGCAGCCCACTGTAAGACATCTCAGATTTCTTAAGCCTTTTCTCACTTACATCCACACATACTTATTCACGTTGAGAGTCGTGTTGTGTGTGTATGCCCCCGGATCGTCGATCAGTGGCTTTTATTACTTATATATATATATATATATATATATTATCGAACTATGCTTCGATTGAGCCCGAATATAATATTCGGAGCGTTTACTACTTTTATATATATATAAATACTTATATATATCTCTTGTCATCAAACTCGCTTTCATTGACCACTTTATATATATATATATATATATATATATATATATATATATATATATATATATATATATATATAACTGCTACTCAACTGCGGGTTAGATTTGCCTAAATCCAGCTATTCCTCACTTTAACTAGTTCATGGTGACTAAACTAGAATCGTTGAAGCTGGAAAGCTCAGATTTATTCAAATCTAGTTCGTGTTTCTAGCTTTTGTACATATTGCTTTATCATGTGAGCCTAGGAATCATGTGATCACAGATTCAGTTCCTGAATCTAGATTCGGTTCCCGTGATGGACATTTTCAGCTGTAGCCAGCTTCTAAATTATTCAGGGTGTCTGAATTTCCTTAGATGGCTCTCATACACAAGGAGTTCGGCGTTGCTATGTACCTTATTTTCTCGAAGATACTTCGCATCTTGAAAATAATAAAAGCAATCAAGTCGAACACATAATAAAATTGAAGTATCAATAGCCTCAATTACTATTGAGCACAAGGGTTTGAAAAAACCTATTTTACAAAACATCATTGCCATATCTCGTTAAAATTGAACTTTTATACAAAATTCAAACCCTTTGTATATAGGTGCAAACGAGGCATAACACTACTTCCAGACAATTGTACATTGACCTACACACATGCATTTATATAAAAGTTTAAATTAAAATGTGGCGGTAATTGTGTCACCACGGAAGTCGGGGGGTGCCTAACTCCTTCCCTCCGCTTAATCAATCCCCCGGACCCTAACGAATCTCGGTTTCACAGACCCGTTAGACAGTGTCACATCACTAGGTCATTGTGCAGACCTTTTCTCGGTTGAGTTGGTGCAACCATTTAAAAATACCAACTGGCGACTCTTATAGTCAAATCATCGACATATACATGTCAGACCTTTTTAAACTTTTTTTTTTCAAACAAATCTCACCTAACATGAGAACACCAAAAGACAAGAACAGAAATGTACAAAAATAAAAATCCCGACGTCGATAGGTGGCGACTCTGCCGGGGACATCCAGTAAGAGGGCTTAAGCCGCTATTAAAATCTTTTCAAAACTTTTATCTGCTTGTGTGTGGATGTTGCATTTACATTTGAATGAATGTGTACCAATGCATTTACTTACTGCACTTAGTGCTTCGCACCATATCTGCTTGTGATATTAGTGCTTCACACATGTCATCATTTCTATATGGTGAGACGCGATGTATGTGAATGTATGTTGTGTGGTCCCTCCACAAGGAGGCTATCATGTCGGTGTTTGATTCCTGGACTCGTAGGGAGACTAATTCCAACGAGGCTCAGGAAATGCACAACCCAAATTCACTCCAGTTGAAAGACCGGATTAACTTCCCGTCAAGTAAATTGCGATGATCTGGGAACCTTCATGCTAAAAAGCCACAAGAGTAGCCTAAGATAGGTCAGCCTCTGATAAACCAAATGCGGAGGGAATTCTCTTCATACCTTCCCATTTCAATTACTTGTAATTTCAATTACTTCTAATTTCATTTCCATGTCAATCTCAATGTAATGGAAAATATAAAGGAACATGTGAATATGCATTCCCTTTTCATATCAAAACATGTCATGTTATCCTGTCATTAAAACAGCTGACATCCATTTTTTAGGATAATACTCCTAAAAATGGACACATTACATAACATGTAACATATCCACATTTCCCTAAGACTAAAATACATAAGTCTTTTTGTAGGGAAGCAATTGGTTCAGTTACCCGTTCTAAGTCCAAAAAGGCAATACGCCTACAACCAAACATGGCTACATCTGGCCAGTCTAATCCTACTCTTGTCTCTCACGAGGAGTTCGAAGGGTTAAGCAATCAAATCATAAAGTTGGTTGTTCTACTGAAAGAATTATACAAGTCGACTCAGGGTCCACAAATACCCATCCACACAGAATCCTCTGCACATGGAGGAACCCAGGCTCCGGAAAAAGAAGTTCCAGCAACTGAGTCTCAGTCTAATAAGACCAGCAAAACTCCTGAAATTCACCCATCTTAAAGAAGATAAAGACACCGATGATATTCAAAAGAAAGTTTTATAAATGGAAGAGACCATTCGGTCCATCAAAGGGATTGGAACACACGAAAGTGTTTCATATTCAGACCTTTGCATCTTCCCAAGGGTTCATTATTCGAAAAAATTCAAGACTCCTGATTTTGAGAAGTATAATTGGTTGGGAGATCCTTACACCCATTTGAAGGTATTTATTAGAGAGCTCGGATCTTATGCCGAGGATGAAAAGCTAAGAATGCAGTTATTTCAGAAAAGTTTGACTGGGAAGCCAGAGCATGGTACACTAGATTAGATAACTCCAAAATTCACAGCTGGGAGGAGCTAGCCCATGCTTTCCACAGTAAATATAGTTTCCAAACTCAGATGACTCCAGACCAGTATCAAATTACCAAGGTCAAGAAACAAGTCAATGAGTCTGTCAGAGAGTATGCCCAAAAATGGAGGCGTCTGACTGCTCAAGTTATTCCATCTATGACCGAGTCTGAAATGGTGATACCTTCATAGATGTTGCCTCTTTTTTAGTCTTAACAAAAGATCTCTAACTCATGCAAGCATACGTGCATCAACAAGCAATACAGAGCAAGTAAAGTATCGATCCCACAGAGAAAGTTATTTAATTTAAATCATTATGCATTAATTAAATCACTATATAAATATGCTCAAACTAATGACTAAGATTGGTTTGTTACTCGAATCGCAAATAACAACTAAAACAATAATAACGACGGAATAAATCAAATCTGGAAATAATGGGATCCTAACTTCATTTAATATTTCATTTAATCACCACTATCATGCATGACTTGTTCACATATCATAGGAAAGTAGCTAAGAGCACTAAAAGAGTCATAGCCATTTTTCAATGCACTAAGAGCTACTTACATAACATCTATAGATGATAGACTCTATGTAATCATCAATATAACCAAAATCACTATATGTCTATTTGAAATTGCAACTATATTGAATTTAAGTACAAGCCCTTATTTTAACTCATACTATGAAACAAAGATATGTCTATCCTGTTCACGTAAATACATAAGCCATATAAAATGTACCACATATACGTATACTATCATGATTACAATCCATACTTGCATGTTCATTGTCAATCCCATACAAGCACTAAAACGAATGGTGATCAATCATTCATACATGCAAAACAATCATGATAGACATTCCATATGATATGTAAAACAATCCAGCATTCAAGCATGCAATCAAACTACATATTAAAATCCATTAGAATCCCATAATGGAGTTTAGTTCATGACTGAACCAAAAGCCATTATGGGATCAAATCTAAACATGATTAATAAACAAACAATTGAAAGATGAAAGATAGAACAATCAAACCCAATTGCTGAATATAATTCAATATTCAAATCCTCCTATGAATCCACCAAATACTAATAATAATCCACTCTGGTAGAAAATCCCAAGAAGAAGGAGAAAAGTAGAGTTTTGGCCTCCTTCTACGTTGGAATCTCTCCAAGAGAGTAAACCCTAGTTACTATGATGAAAATACGACAAAGGATATCCAAGATCCGTCTGACACCAGTCAGATATCGTTTTTAATCAATTACAACCATTTTAATAAAAAAATAAAATAAAACAAATCAATGACTTCAGACCTCATGCGTCATTCGCGCGCTCCTCTAGCACATTCCTCACGGCAGCGCACGAGACTTGTAGTAAAGTCATGATGTCCAACAAAGCTCTCGTCTGGCGGCATGCGCCCTCTAAGCTTGTCATGCTCATGCGTCACAAGAAACTTGTAGTAGGTAACATTGTCCTGCTAGGTACTACTGGCGCATCGCCTCCAAGCTCATCTTGCCGTGCGGCTTGCAGTTGCGATTGATGAATTCGTTCTTCGCTCCTGAGTTTTGTTCTGCATTGTTGTTGCGCCGCATCAAGTGTCCTATGTCTATCCATGCTTGTCCATCCATGCTCCACTCAATCCTCACCCATGCATATCCCATTTTTTGCCTCACTTCATGCGGCCCATTAGCCTCGTGTCCCTATAATACCACCAAATTAGGCCGATTCTCGCTTATTCACCAAAAGGAGTTTTAAGTATATGCAATGCAAACTAACATGAAATACAACTAAAACATACTAAAATGTACTTGAGATGGGCATAGTTCACATGAATTGGTACTCCATAAGTAGGTATAAAACCCACTTATCAAATACCCCCAAACGTGAACCGTTGCTTGCCCTCAAGCAATGCAAATTAATGAACAATGAAAATGCAGCTATATTATTATGCAACTAAATTATGATGCAACTAATCTCACATTGCTCCAACTATCATAGAAATTCAGTCCAATTTGCCTCAGTGTATTTTTTCTAGATTCAAGAATATAGATTCAAACCAAACTACAGGCATAATGTCATACACTCAAATAATTCACAAATGCTATAGAGATGCTATGTGTGTGTGTGTTGTGTTCGCCAAATCTTGATTTAGGCACATAATACTCATGTTGTATTGCTCAAAACAGAAAATTATAGCTTAAACCAAGACTTATGTATATATATGCAACCAAGACTATTCCAACATCTTAAAATAAACTAAGGTTCAACAATGGGCTTAACTGCTTTATTTCTACTCACGAGGGCGACTTTCTCACTTTTTTGTGGTGTTTATTGCTAGTTTTCTTTTCCTTTTTTTTATACATGACTGTACAATGTCTTACTCCATTAGGCAACACTGCTACCCCTTAGCGAGCTTTCGGCCAACGACTCCTAGACCAAGAAAGACCTTAGGGCGCTAGGTGTAGAGACAATCCCCTCGGGTGTACTTACTCAAGTAGCCAGGGCCCCGAAATAAGACTAGCCACGTTATTACTATTTTTCTTTTTCTTTTTTCTTTTTTTATACACAGATACCCTTGTTTTCTCAAAGTTTAAAAATCAATGTTTTATACTGTCTAAACTCACTTTTCACATATTTCCCTTTTTAAAACTACATTTTTCTATCGAGCAATGCAACACGTACTTCTTATACCTATAAGTGATTATGAACACATTCGTGCAAACCGAAAGCATTTAAACAGCATTATGAGTTGCATTGTGTAAACATTATATCTCAGCTCATATTATCCAAAATACTCAAAAATCATTTAAAATTTCACTGTCATCAATTGCTATACTAGAATTTCCTTATAGCAAGAACTGTGAGATATGCAAACTAAAATTGACATGTAACTATAACATGCAACTATATGCAAAAATTTAAACTAAACATGCAAAAACTACAAAGATTAAACTAATCATGCTAAAACTAAAGAATTAAACTAATCATGCAAAACTACATGCACTACACTACTCCCCAATACCCCCAAACTTATAATATTCAATGCCCCATTGAATGAAGGTAAAGGGTAACGAAAAACTCCCCTAATTATCGGTGGTACCACCCTCCTCGGGTGGTGAATCTGGTGGTGGATATGGCGCCATCGCTCAATCGAGGCCACTCTAGCGTGCGTTCCTTCTGCAAAAAAGCTTCAAATGAAGGCCCTTGTGAGTCCCACATCCGCAAATGTTCCCAAATTATCGTATACATGGCATCGACTTTTTCGATCTAAACTTGAGTCGACGATCACTATGGGTGGCACGCGCGCAAGCGTGGGCAGTCCGCCTCATCTGTTTGAGGGGCTGCTGTGACAACTTTGGAAAAGTGGGCTGAATGATGAATCCTAATCCGCGTGGGTGCGGTTACCCTCCTGCCCAATCCTCAAATTTTGTAATTATGGCATGAGTTATGTCCTGGCTTGAGTATTGCATTTTCTTATTGCCCCAGTTGCATCCCTGATTAGCACAAAGCATGGCAACCACTGATGCGTGTGGAATGCTCCCAATGGTGCCCACTGATAGCGCAACATATTTTGATGGATGAGATGGCCAACGTCAATGTATTTCCCGGTGATTATGCCCCATAGAATAATTCCCCTCTCCGCTGTGATTTCGTGCTGATGAGAAGACGGTATGAGCTTGGCACATATGAATAGATTCCATGCCTTTGCATAGCGGTTCAGGACTGCAACTGGGAATATACGAGGTTGAGTCCTACAAACTTTATAGGTCCATTTTGTGCCAGGCACGCATAATTCCGCAATAACCAACTCCATCTCTGTCTCCAAATGTGCACCGGTGACCCAATTAGCCGCCCCCGTTGGCGGTGCATCAGTAATTTTGAAAATTAATCGGATGGCACGGGGTCTGTAATCTATCTCGATACCACGAACCAAAGATATACCGCTCATAGTGACCTTGGCATTGGCATAAAACTCGCGGACTATGCTCATTGGAATGGGCGTTAGAGTAGCGATCGATCCACCCCACCTCTCTCTCTAATCATAGGCGCATAAATGACCGTCCCGCCTTCCGCTTGAAACCGCGCTCCTTGACGAACGTCTTTACCACAATTCGGTAATACTCTTGCTGGGCTTCTAAGTTGAGAAACTTGGTGTGATCAACAATATCAGCCCCTTGATTACCCGAGGAAGATGACGAGGAAGATGCAATAGAACATGCTTGCTTAGGTCCCATTTGTAGTTGATAGAGATTGCACAGATTATATGATTGAGAATGAAGAAAAGCTGAAGAATTGATAACCCCCAATACTCGTTTCTGTAACCCAAATCAGGAACCCTAGCTTTATATAATGGATGAGAGCGTGGGTTGAGCTTTGAACGTGGATAGAATCGTGGAGATGTGATTGGGAGATGTACGGCTTCAATTTGTAACTAATAAAGAGATAGAGATGTGAGTTATGGAGAGACTCTAGGATTGCACTTCTGTTATTATTTCAAATGAGAGTCCAAATGGTTCACAACACGTTTTTAAAATTTTCAGATCTGTCTTAATCCGGTGTCACGCGCGGCTGCGTGGACATTCAATATGTTTCATGCGCAGGGCCATGAAAGTAGTATTCTTGATGCGATATGTATGGCATGCGGTATGCCATGGCCGTGTGTTGTGTTCATCATCGCGGTAGCAAGAATCCTACTTCCTGCACTGCTGTGTTTATTTTTAGACTCTACAAGACAGAAATGCGTGCTTTCCAATACACCTGCAATTCATCAATAGACCTTATCAAAGCATGGTTTAATAAATAAACATGAATGTCTATTGTATCACCCTCATTTTATACAATGCATATACACGCTCCCATTTAATATCAACT
This sequence comes from Panax quinquefolius, assembly GCA_020205615.1. Classification (NCBI taxonomy): domain Eukaryota; kingdom Viridiplantae; phylum Streptophyta; class Magnoliopsida; order Apiales; family Araliaceae; genus Panax; species Panax quinquefolius. Next base: position 433,866 of record JAINUW010000177.1, on the reverse strand, counting down.
AATGTTAATTATGCAGAGATAATCGCATGGTCCTAACTTAGGTTGAAATTGAGTTAACGAAATAACTTAACTTAATAAATAAAGAGTGAAAGAGAGATTTTAGAGATAGAAAATAATGGGTTGCCTCCCATCAAGCGCTAAGTTATAGTCAATTAGCTTGACTGTCTCTAAATATCATGTCGAAGGAATAATGGAGGTAACTTTCTGCTTGTCCACCTTAACCTGAAATTTAATGACTTCCTCTTTCGTCAATGACTCTACCTTCAACTCTGAATTTTCACTCGTTACACACCTCAACGGTTCATAATTCCCCGGTTTCTGTACCTCATCCTTTAGGTCCCGATCCACCAAGTCAACCAAGAAGCATTCTTCTGCATCCGTTGGGAACTTTATTGCCTTAAAGACATTGAAGGTGACCTCTTGATCATAAACGCGCATCGTGAGTTCCCCCTTTTGCACATCTATCAGACTCCTTCTTGTGGCTAAGAATGGTCTTCCCAGTATGATCGGTATACTCTTGTCTTCCTCAAAATCCAAATTAATGAAGTCAGCCGGAAAGATAAATCTGTCCACTTTCACTAATACATCTTCGACAATTCCCCGTGGATACGTGATGGATCTATCAGCTAACTGCAAAGAAATTTTTGTTGGCCTTAGATCTGGTAATCCTAATTGATTGAACATTGACAAAGGCATCAAATTTATGCTTGCCCCAAGATCACACAAATATTTTTCAAAATTCATCTTCCTGATTATGCACGGGATTGTGAAACTGCTCAGATCCTTCAGCTTCGGAGGTAACTTCTGCTGAAGTACTGCACTACATTCTTCTGTCAAGGCTACTATCTCAAATTCCTCTAATCGTCTCTTCCTTGACAATATACCCTTCATAAACTTTGCATAGCTTGGCATTTGTTCCAATGCCTCGGCGAACGGTATGTTGATCTGCAGCTTTTTGAATACCTCCAAGAATTTCTTGAACTATTTGTCTTCCTTTTGTTTGATTAACCTTTGCGGATACGACACTTGAGGGTGAATTGGTGGTTCTGGACTCTTAAGTTTCTCCTCTGATTTTGTTTTGTCTTTCTCTTCCTGTTACTCCTCAGACTTTACCAGATTTTCCTTCTCTTCATTGGTCGGCTCCTCTTCGCTTGTCTTGGCAAGCGCGACTTCCTTTCAGACAATTGAGGCGCAGTAGCGACTTGCGATAGATTCTGACAAATCTTTCCCAGATCTCAATGTGATCGCTTGACACTATTCCTTCCTGTCTCTTCTAAGATTTGTCTCTGTGTTACTTGGCAGTGCACCCTGGGGCCTGTTTGTAAGCATGTTCGCCATCTGCCCCATCTGAGTTTCCAGATTCTTAATAGCCATTGCTTAGCTTTTGATCATAACTTCTATATTTGCCATGTATTTCATTATCATCTCCTCCATTTTTGATTTCTTTTCTTGCTGAGGTGCAGCTGGAGTGTGATGTTGTTGTTGTTGTTGTTGTTGAGAAAATCCCGGCAGAAAAGGTGGTCTAGGATTAAACTGTGGCTGTGCTGGTTGTGTCTAAAACCGATTATTTGGTTGAAACTGATTCTGCTGATTTCCTTGGTTATTTGACCAACTGAAGTTTGGATGATTTCGGTTGTTGGGGTGGAATGTGTTTTGAAACTAACCTTAGTCTTTTCTGTAGTTGTTCACATACTGCACTGACTCTGAGCTAATAGCACATTGATCCGTCGAGTGTGACCCCGCACAAATCTCACATACGAAGGCAACTGTCTTTGTTTTACCTTCTGCTAAAGTATCTATCTTCTTTGCCATGGCTGCCATCTCTGTGGCTTTACAACCGAGTAATAAAGATCTACCTCCAACACACCTGCAACTTTGGGTTGTGGCATCTGAGATGTAGGATTTTGAAAATTATTCGATGCCATTGTCTCGATAAGGTTATAAGCTTCTTCGTAGCTTTTTGCCCATAATGCCCCTCCTGTAGCTGCATCTACAATCGGTCTCGACTACCATCCTAATCCATTATAGAACGTGTTGATCACCATCCAACTTGGCATACCGTGATGTGGACACTTCCTCAACATTTCTTTGTATCTCTCCCATGCTTTATATAAGGACTTACCCTGTTGTTGCTCAAACTGAGAGATAGTTGTCCTAATCTTTGCAGTCTTAGCCATTGGGAAGAACTTAGGTAAGAACTTTTGTGCTAAGTCCTCCCATGTAGTTATAGATCCTGCTGGCAAAGAATGAAGCTAACTTCTTCCTTTATCCCTCAATGGGAATAACCTAAGTCTGATAGCATCCTCCGTCACACCGTTGTATCTGAATGTATCATAAATTTCGATGAAACTCAACAGGTGTTCATTCGGATCATCTGTAGCGGCACCCCCAAACTGAACCGAATTCTGTACCATCTGAATAATGCCCATTTTTATCTCAAATGTATTGGTTGCTATCGCTGGTCTGACGATGCTAGACTGTAGTCCATTAATATTGGGTATGGAATATTCCTTCGCCCTAGCCCTATGATCTTCCTCTCTTCTCTTCTTCTTGCATCTACCGCCGTGTTAGTCGTCAGATTTCTAATTGTGATTGTAAATTTCTCTTAACACTCGTTTCCAACCTCTCCGCTTATGTTGTCTTGAATAGGTGTTAAGTCTGGGTTGGATGATCAAGTCTTGCATAAAAAATTTATCCAAATTCTCAAACAAAAACAAAACCAAATGAGATAAGAGTAGAATTGTTTAAGTCATACAATATAGCTTAAAACTAATAATAATAATACTAAATTAAACGCCTTATCCCGGCAACGACGCCAAAAACTTGTTGCCTCTTTTTTAGTCTTAACAAAAGATCTCTAACTCATGCAAGCATACATGCATCAACAAGCAATACAGAGCAAGTAAAGTATCGATCCCACAGAGAAAGTTATTTAATTTAAATCATTATGCATTAATTAAATCACTATATAAATATGCTCAAACTAATGACTAAGATTGGTTTGTTACTCGAATCGCAAATAACAACTAAAACAATAATAACGACGGAATAAATCAAATCTGGAAATAATGGGATCCTAACTTCATTTAATATTTCATTTAATCACCACTATCATGCATGACTTGTTCACATATCATAGGAAAGTAGCTAAGAGCACTAAAAGAGTCATAGCCATTTTTCAATGCACTAAGAGCTACTTACATAACATCTATAGATGATAGACTCTATGTAATCATCAATATAACCAAAATCACTATATGTCTATTTGAAATTGCAACTATATTGAATTTAAGTACAAGCCCTTATTTTAACTCATACGGTGAAACAGTATATGTCTATCTGGTTCACGAAATACATAAGCCATATAAAACAGCCACATATACGTATACTATCATGATTACAATCCATACTTGCATGTTCATTGTCAATCCCATACAAGCACTGAAAACGAATGGTGATCAATCATTCATACATGCAAAACAATCATGATAGACATTCCATATGATATGTAAAACAATCCAGCATTCAAGCATGCAATCAAACTACATATTAAAATCCGTTAGAATCCCATAATGGAGTTTAGTTCATGACTGAACCAAAAGCCATTATGGGATCAAATCTAAACATGATTAATAAACAAACAATTGAAAGATGAAAGATAGAACAATCAAACCCAATTGCTGAATATAATTCAATATTCAAATCCTCCTATGAATCCAACAAATACTAATAATAATCCACTCTGGTAGAAAATCCCAAGAAGAAGGAGAAAAGTAGAGTTTTGGCCTCCTTCTGCGTTGGAATCTCTCCAAGAGAGTAAACCCTGGTTACTATGATGAAAATACGACAAAGGATATCCAAGATCCGTCTGACACCAGTCAGATATCGTTTTTAATTAATTACAACCATTTTAATTAAAAAATAAAATAAAACAAATCAATGACTTTAGACCTCGCGTCGCAAGTACGCCTCTCCTCCGAGACATTCTCGCATGGGCGTGAGACTTGCGATGAAGTCATGATGTCCAAAGGGCTCTCACACAGTATGCGTCCCCTAAGTTTGTCAAGCTCGCAGCCGTGCAACTTGCAGTAGGTAACATTGTCTGGCTTGCAGTTGATGAATTCTGGTTCTACTCCTGAGTTTGGTTCTGCATTGTTGCTGCTACTGAAGTGTGCTATGTCCATCTATGCTTGTCCATCCATGCTCCACTCAATCCTCAGCCATGCATATCCCAGCTTTTGCCTCGCCTCATGTGTCCATTAGCCTCGTGCCCTATAATACCACCAAATTAGGCCGATTCCTTCACTTATTCACCAAAAGGAGTTTTAAGTATATGCAATGCAAACTAACATGAAATGCAGCTAAAACATACTAAAATGTACTTGAGATGGGCATAGTTCGTATGAATTGGTACTCCATAAGTAGGTATAAAATCCACTTATCAATAGACATTCAAGAAGCTCCTTTTTATGAGAGGGTCTTAGCTGGCATAGGCAAACCATTCTCTGAAATGATCAAACACGGAGAAATGGCTGAAATGAGATTGAAATCAGGGAGGATTCAAGACCTTGCCACTCTAAAAGCTATAGCTGAGCACATCAAGTCTGGAAGTTATGTAAAAAACCCTCGGAGGGTCCATAAGAAGAAAGAGGAGGATGTTTCCTTGATACTGCAAGGACAAAAAGTCAATCAAAACATGCCTATTCAGAGGAGAAACTATTCCCCTTTTCAAGCACAGTTTTCAAACCCTCCATTGTCAAAAAGTGGAGAAGTTAGACATACAAGAGTGTTCACACCCTTAGGGGACTCACTCGAAAACATTCTCAAACTTCTGACAGCTCAGAAGAAAATTACTCACCTCCTTCCACCAACCAACCCGAGTGGAAAAGGTTTTAATGCAAGCAAGAAGTGTGCTTACCATGCTGGAGCTCTAGGCCATGACACTCAGGATTGTTGGGCCCTTAAGCATAAGATCTAGTATTTAATTGAAAATGGTGAGATCGTGGTGACCAAGCTCGACCAACCACATGTCAAGACAACCCTCTCCCTCAACACAAGGAAGAGGAAGTTAATATGATCAACTGGGGCAGTGGAAAGACCTCTAAGTACCTCAAATATGTAGGGGTTCATCCCAAACCAGCAAGGATACTACTGACAGATGTGATTATTCACAATTCCAATTCATGATGGAACAGGAGATAAAGGCTCTTGGCGAACAAGTCAATCAATTGGCAGAACTGGTGGTTCATCAACACCAAGTCACACATCAATTATTCAGTTAGGAGCATGCTAACCTCCTTCCTCTTATGACAAGTACTCCACCATTTACTCCAGAAAGTGAAATGCTGGAGGAAAAGATTGCAAAAAGAGCAAAAGCTAAAGCCCGTCGGGATTTTGCCAACAAAAGGTAATTCACCTATTTAGGCCAACCGATGGAAGAGATATTGCAGATGCTGATTAATGAGGGAAAGATCATGACACTGCTACCTCTAGTCAACCTACGCTCAAAGCAGTTTGATGCTAATGGAGTATGTCAATACCACTCCCACTCTCGCGGTCACATCACTGAGGAATGTTGGGCACTCCGCCATCTTATTCAGAACATGATTAACAGCGGTGACCTACAAATGGTAGACAATGATGTTGTATCTTTTGAGAGTGGGGACACATTTCCTTCAGGATGGAAGGAAGTCGTAGCAGTTATATCCTCTGAGGGAGATTTGGCTGCCACACCACTTATAATTCAACTCAAAGGTGTTGATAACCCATTGAAAGTTGATGCACCAAAGTCAATCATATTGCCGTTCAGGCCACAATATCCTGGTTTCAGCCTACAGAAAATGCCATCGAATTATGGAGAGGCTGAATGATCTACATCCAATACAACTACTGTAGTGTCGAAAGAAAATCCACTATATCTTCCTCAACGGGTGATGAAGCCTATCATCAGATCTAAGGGGAAAGTGCCCATGGAGAAAATTGAAGAATTTCTTTGTACTATGGGACACAATGAAGCCAATGTGGTTCTAAGCTTGAAAGAAGCTCCACAATAAATTTCTATGTGGTGTGTGACGCTCCCAAAATTAGGTATATATCACCCATCTTGGGTCACCAGATACATGGTACAGAATTCAAATATAACTTACTAATACAACTGTCGTGTACAATACGACAAAACATAAACTGTGAGTTTGAATACAAATATTGTCTACTACAGATTATACAAACTCAAAAGGAGTCCTCATTATAAATATTATCACACTATTTCACAGAATAGTGAGGACTACTAATGCTATCCTCTGGACCATCACTCCGTTCCCCGACTCATCCCAGCTATATTCTCATTTTCTGAAGAGAACAGTGAAAGGAAGGGTGAGCTCAACTAGCCCAGTAAGAAATATTATAACTAAGATAATGCAGAATAAATTATCATTAGTCTCCAACAATGTTAAACCGATAAAATATAATAGACATCAAGTTTAACTGCAATAAACAAGCAATCCATTAAAAGAGTCAAGTAGAAAATAAAATCTACTATATTTTATGATTTAAAAGTTTTTTCATCATCATTATCGCGAGACTCGACTTAATAAATATTCCACATCATCGAATCACCCCTCGCACTACTACGGCCAAGGATATTCTTTAGTATCACGACCACAATTATCCATGCACTACGGGCCAAGAATATTTGTGTATTCATTAATGGTCATGATTATGCCAACAACTGTCCATCAATGCACTACTAGCCAATGAGGACTTTACCACATCATTTGTAACATTACTACCATGATTACACCGAATAATCCTCGTCATAATCATACCAAGTCCATCTATGCACTACAGCCACGTATGACTTTCAAAAATATAAATATAAGGATGATGACAATGATATAAGAATTCAAGAAAACATGTTCAAGAATTAATTTGTCCAAGAACCAATAACGTCCAAATTGTCAACATGATCTTTGCTTTGTAGAGTAAAATTCAAGAATGCTCGTAAGAATATTTCCATGAAAAGATATCGGATGAAGCGCAATTATCAAGGATATTCCACTAATTTCATGGAGTATAGAAGTCAAAACTTTAACCAACCGAGTATAATAAAGAATGAAATAACAAAAGAAATCACCATGCATGCGGTGCCCGCATGATGCGTTATTCAATGAATACTAAATAACGGAACCGTGTCAAAGTAAATTAAGACCGATAGGATGTTCCAATGTAATAATAAAGAATGGAATAACAACGAAATCACCATGTATGCGATACTTCAGATAGACAAGTTATTTCAATGTAATACTAATAAGGATTTTAATCGTGTCCGCGTAAAAGCGCGTAGACGTGATATTCTAACAAGATAATAATAAAGACGGAACCAGTCCCACAAAAATGCACGAGCATGGATATTCCAATGTAATAGTAAGGACGGAATAATAGAAGAATGTCACCAAGTACAGGGTAGCCTGCGTATACAGGTTATTCCAACAGAATAATAAAGAACGGAATAACATAAGTTCTCTTCATGAATACAAATGAAATAATACTCCCTACCTTAAGAAGAAGAGTACTGAATATATAAGTAGTGAAGTAGTGAAGTAGCAGAATACTTTCTTCTTTCTCTCTATAGTTTATCTCTCTAGTGTTTTAGTGAATTCGTAAGAAAATAATAAAGGAATGAGCGTCTATTTATAGAAAAATGGACTGCATAGTAATTAACTCATGAACGGTCCAGATTGATTTACTTTAATCCGACGGTCCATATTTAAAGCAAAATATTTTAAATAAAATATAATATATTCAATTTATAATCTAATAAAACGAATAACTTTATAAAAGATTTTACTATGCAAACACTATGCAGGCACTATGCAAACACTATGCATAATAAAATATAATATATTCTAATTATTGTCTAATAAAACAGATAACTTTATAAAAGTATTCTGTTTTATATAAAAAGATTTTACTATGCAAAATACTATGCAGACACTATGAAACACTATGCATAATAGAGAAAACCCTTCTATGGATCTCCGATAATAACCAAATTTAAGCCGAAAGCTTACGCATTTCTAATCATCGATTTAGGTTGCTCCCGACTTTGAATAGCTTCAATCTTTGCTGGGCCAACAGATATTCCATGACTTGATACCACGTGCCCAAAGAATGCTACTTTCTCAAGCCAGAACTCGCATTTCTTCAACTTGGCATAAAGCTTGTATTCACGAAGCTTTTGGAGTATCAGCCTTAAGTGTTGCTCAAGATCTTCACGGCTTTTGGAATAAATAAGGATGTCATCAATAAAGACGACCACAAAGTGATCCAAATATTCCTTGAATACTCGGTTCATCATATCCATGAAGGCAGCAGGAGCATTAGTCAATCCAAAGGACATGACTAGGAATTCATAATGCTCGTACCGAGTTCTGAAAGCCGTCTTTGGAATGTCATCGGTTCTAATCTTCAATTGGTGATATCCGGAACGAAGATCAATCTTTGAAAAGAATTTGGCTCCTTGCAACTGATCAAACAGGTCATCAATACGTGGCAATGGGTACTTATTTTTGATGGTGACATGATTCAACTCCCGATAATCAATACAAATTCGCATACTCCCATCTTTCTTTTTCACGAATAGAACAGGAACAACCTAAGGAGAAGTACTAGGACGAATGAAACCGATGTCTAACAATTCCTGTAGTTGGGTCTTTAACTCCTGAAGTTCAATAGGAGCCATTCGATATGGGGCTTTGGAAATAGGTTTTGTACCAGGTTCAAGGTCGATAAAAAATTCAATTTCACGCTCTGGGGGTAGGCCATGAAGTTCTTCAGGGAATACGTCAGGAAATTCATTAACAATAGAAATATCATTCAAAACTGACGTATTTTTGTTTAGATCCGTGACATGAGCTAAGAAAGCTTGACATCCATTTTTCAATAAATGAATAGCTTTATGGCTTGAGATGACAGTGATTGATTTTAATGGTTTGGTTGCTTGAATTCGCATAATAGGTTGGTTTGAAATATGAAAGCTAACAACCTTACGAAAACAATCAATTTTTGCATGATGTGTAGTTAACCAATCAATCCCTAGAATCGCATCAAATGCAAGTATTTTCAAAGAAATAAGATCGACAGGTAACGTGCAGGTGCCGATTTGAACTAAACAAGACTTATAAACTGTGGATGTAATGAAGGTTTCTCCCAACGGAGTTTCAACAGATAAGTCAAAGTCTAATTTCTCTGGAGTCAAATTTAATCGTTGAGCACAAGTAGGAGAAATAAAAGAATGGGTAGAACCGGTATCAAATAAAGTGTAGACTTCACTAGAGTTTATGATAAGCTTACCCGTGATGACCTCGTTCGGGTTCCTTGCTTTATGGGAGGTCACAACAAATGCTCTCCTTGCACCACCGGCTTTGACTTTTCTGGGACGGCCTTTGGTGCCTCCATCCTAGTTGAACTTGTCTTCGGTGAACGACAAAATTGGGCTAGGTGACCTTCTCTTCCACAATTATAACACGCTTTGGATGGCATCGCGCAGTTTGGACTGATATGTCCCTCCCCTCCGTATTTGAAGCATATGATAGGTGGTCGTTCTCCTTCCTTAACCACGATTCTTTGGTCTTTGACGCCTTTCCATCATTGTTGAATCTCCTTTTCTTGAAATGTCCATTTTACTATCTTGGCCATGATTACCACCGAAGTGGTTACCATTTCTGGCATGTTGATTCCCTCCACGTTTGTTGTCACCGTTTCGATGACTAATACCAATAGTATTTTCATGCTGTCGGCTGATTTCTCTTGGTTGCGTTGACTCGTTATCGCGCTCCAATAACTAAGCCCTATTTACAACATCTAAGTACAAACACAGTTTATGAGAAATAAGATATTGACGTATCTCTGGTTTCAAACCTCTTAAAAACATTCACGTCATTCGCTCCTCATTATCGATCAAATGGGATGCAAACCGGGATAACTCCGTAAATTTAGCCTCGTATTACGACACGGTCATATTATTTTGTTCCAATTTGATAAACTCCACTTCTTTCATGTGACGAATACTCTCGGGAAAGTATTTGTCGTTGAATAGCTCTTGTAACTTCTCCTAAGACATCTTGAAAAGGTCAGTCGAGTACGCTTTTATAGATTCCCACCAGTAATCTGCCTCTTCACGCAACATGAAGGTGGCGAAGGGAACCTTTTGCTCCTCGGAGCATCCCAAGACATCAAATATCTTGGTGATCTACTTTATCTATGCTTTCGCCTTAAGTGGTTTAGGTTCTCCAATAAACTCCTGTGGTCCCATCTCCTTGAACTGTTTAGCGGTGACCGTCCGAGAGTTTTCAGCGTTTCCACGTACATTTTGGACAGGAGCCACTCTCGCCTGATGTTGCATGAATTGCATAAACCCTCTGAACAGTCCATCATTCATCATTTGATCAGTGTTGTTGTTTGCATGAGGATTATCGCCTTCCTGATGCACATTCTCCTGATTATTGATATGTGGAGACTCAACGGTCTCTTGTCCTCCATTGCTATTCTCAACATTCTTGGATGTCATTTTCAGATACTGCCACAAAACAAAGGTTAATTGACATGTAACATATTATCTCTAAACTCTGACCAACCAACTTAAATACAAAATAAATTTAAGTAGGTCATACTAGTGAAGGAATTCCCCGTCTCTCCCCTCCTAGTTCTAGTCTCACATCTTAGCCAGGGATCAAATCCCTAAGCTTTGATACCAATTGCGATGCCCCTAAAATTAGGTATACATCACCCATCTTGGGTCGCCAGATACATGGTATAGAATTCAAATACAACTTACTAATACAACTGTCATATACAATACGACAAAACATAAACTATGAGTTTGAATACAAATATTGTCTACTAGAGATTATACAAACTCAAAAGGAGTCTTCATTACAAATATTATCACACTATTTCACGAATAAATAGTGGCGACTACTAATGCTATCCTCCGGACCATCACTCCGCTTCCCGACTCGTCCCAAATATATTCTCATTTCACAAGAGAACAAAGGAAAGGAAGAAGCGAGCTCAACTAGCCCAAAGAAGAAATATTATGACTAAGATCTCGCAGAATAAATTATCATTAGTCTCCAACAATGTTAAACGATAAAATATAATTGACATCAAGTTTAATCTGCAAAGAAAACAAGCAATCCATTAAAAGAGTCAAGTAGAAAATAAAATCTACTATCTTTTATGATTTAAAAGGTTTTTCATCAACATTATCGTTGAGACTCGACAATAAATATTCCACATCATCGAATCACCCCGCACTACTACCAAGGATATTCTTTAGTATCACGACCACAATTATCCATGCACTACGGTCCAAGAATATTTGTGTATTCATTAATGGTTATGATCATGCCAACAACTCATCCATCAATGCACTACGGGCCAATGAGGACTTTTACCACATCATTTGTAACATTACTACCATGATTACAATACGAATAATCCTCGGTCATAATCATACCAAGTCCATATATGCACTACAGGCCACAGATGACTTTCAAAAAATATAAATATGAGGATGATGACAATGATATAAGAATTCAATAAAATGAGTTCAAGAATTAATTTGTCCAAGAACCAATAACTTCCAAATTGTCAACGTGATACTGCTTTGTAGAGTAAAATTAAAGAATGCTCAGAAGAATATTTCCATGAAAAGATATTGGATGAAGCGCAATTATCAAGGATATTCCACTAATTTCATGGAGTATAGAAGTCAAAACTTTAACCAACTGAGTATAATAAAGAATGCAATAACAAAAGAAATCACCATGCATGCGGTATTAGCATGTAAACGAGTTATTCCAATGAGATACTAAATAACGGAACTAGGTCGTGCAAAATTTGCATCGACGGGATGTTCCAACGAAATAATAAAGAATGGAATAACAACGAAATCACCATGCATGCGGTATTTACGCGAGACAAGTTATTCCAACAATACTAATAAAGATTTTAATTAGGTCCCACGTAAAACGCATGCACGTGATATTCCAATGTAATAATAATAAAGATTTTAACCAGTCCCAAGTAAAAACGCATGCATGAGGATATTCCAACGTAATAGTAAGGACGGAATAATAGAAGAATATCACCAAGTATAGGGTAGCAGCGTATCTGAGTTTATTCCAATGTAATAATAAAGAATGGAATAACATAAGTTCTCTTCATGAATACAAACGAAATAATACTCCCTACCTTAAGAAGAAGAGTCTTTGGATATATAAGTAGTGAAGTAGTGAAGTAGCGAATACTTTCTTCTTTCTCTCTATAGTTTATCTCTGTAGAGTTTCAAAGAATTCGTAAGAAAATAATGAAGGAATGAGCTTATTTATAGAAAAATGAATCGCATAGTAACTAACTCATGAACAATCCATTGATTTACTTTAATCAAGGTCCATATTTAAAGCAAAATCTTTTAAATAAAATAAAATATATTCTATTTATAATCTAATAAAACGAATAACTTTATAAAAGATTTTACTATGCAAACACTATCACGAGCACTATGCAAACACTATGCATAATAAAATATAATATATTCTAATTATTGTCTAATAAAAGAGATAACTTTATAAAAGTATTCATTTTATATAAAAAGATTTTACTATGCAAAATACTATGCATACCATTATGCAACACTATGCATAATAGAATATAATATATTCTATTTATGAATAACTTTATAAAAGTATTCATTTTATATAAAAGATTTTACAGATTATTACATTAATAATCCAACAAAACTGAGTGACTTATCATGTAAGTATTAATAATTAATACCGCGTGCTACTATGCAACCAAGCGTATTACTGTACTTTTAACACCGGGTGTTTCAACAGTTAACGCTAAAACTTACGCCGTTATTTTCATAAAGTATTTTTGTCGTTTTCTCAATCCGACCATAATTCCATTGTGGGGTCCACCAATGATTGTGTCGTTGTACGAATATTCCCCGACCAATCGAATATTATATAACAACTTGCGTACTTTGCAAAATTTATAAATATTACCCACAACTATAACATTATATCAATTTCACTCCATAATATTTAAAAATAATATTTATAGAAAATTCATCTTTATTCAAAAAGTTGGGGTTTTACATGGAGCCTACTTTTGGACATATGAATCCTACTTTTGGACATATAAAACCTACTTTTGGATAAAACCTACTTTTGGACATATGAATCCAAGGTCTTCAACACTGCACCATTCCCAACTGAGCCATATCCTCTTGTCTTGCCAGAGCCATTGTCTCTGAAGATGACCGAGGGACCCTCATTCTCTATGTAGTTAGACAGAAGGGCTTTGTTCCCAGTCATGTGCCTTGAGCATCCACTGTTCAGATACCAGGTTGTGATCGTGGAGCTCTGTTCCCGTGGTAATGTTAAACTTTCATTTTGGTACCCATACTTGCATGGGTCATACTTTGTTTGTACCCTTGGGAATCCAAATCTGCTTGATTTTGAGTCTCACATGCATAGGATTATGATAGCATATTCCAGCCTTATGACCAACCTTATTACATACAAAACATCTAATATGATGCATGCTTGTGTATGTATGTGGATTCTTCCTCCATTTGGACTTATGTGGATTCTCAGTACCCCTTTCTTTATACTGGTTTTCCTTTTTCCATGTGTCCTTGTGTTTCATGATTTGTGAGGAGTGCATCTTACCTCTACTATTCCTTCCCAGTTGGTTCGTGGAGTTGATTTTACTTGACTCTACGATCCGTCAAGGTTGGACAATAGTGACTAGGTTACTCTTCTCTTTTCTGAAACCCAAGCAAACATGGGATCCTTTTTCCCTTGGAATATGGATTGGATCAGAAGAGCAGTGTTGAACTGGTTCTTCCTTTTGTGAGGATTTCACAAATGTAATGTTTCTACTAAAACTTGAAGCATTACTAGTGCTAGTTTCCTTTATTTTTTCCACATATAGCTCTGAGGTGGATTTCCCAAAGCCTAAACCTGTTATGTCAGATGCACTTCTCTAATTGGAGATCAGGGAGTCCATGGATGAAGATGATTTATTCCATGTAGAGATTGTCGTTTCTAGTTCCTCAATTTTAGAAGTTAGCCTTGACTCTCTTTATGCATTGAGCTCATTAGTCTATTTTAAGAGCTTATTCTCAGCTTCAAACTTGGAGAGAGAGTCAGTACTTAGAAGGGCTGTTTCCAGTTCTTCCTGAACTTTCTCTTTCTCCTTTTGAAGAAGTGAATAATCTTTGGATAGAACTCTGAACCATTTTATGTATTGATGTAGTTCAGATGTTATGCCATGTAGTGCAGTTCTTAAATCATCAATGTCTACATTAGGAGAGTTAAAGTCAAATACCTCATCTATACTTACTTCATGAATGTCAGAGCTCTTCTTATCCTTTGCATGTTTGGCCATCATGCAAAGATTTGTCATTTGAGGATCTTCATCATCTCCAGATTCGGGAGTTGAGTCGTTGTCTGAGTCACTCCACAATCCTCCAGCTACAAGACCTTTGTCTTTCTTTCGAGGCCTTTTGTTGCCTTTGAATTCTTTCTTTGAATTTGATTTCTTCTTCAGTTCTTCTCTAAGAGGTTTGTTGCAGTTTGCAATGAAATGACCATGCTTCTTACAGTTGTAGCATATGTCATTTATCTGCTCCTGGCTGCTATAGTTGTTGACTTTCTTCGGTTTGCTTATTCTGCCTTGACGCATGAACCTTCTGAGTCTTCTTACCAGTATTGAAAAGTCCTCATCATCATCTTCATCATAGTCAGAGTCATTTTTAGTATTGGCTTTGGAGATGTTGTTAGTTGCTTTGAGAGCAATCCCTTTATCCTTCTTTCTTCTTTTAGATAGAGTTTCTGCTCGTTGAGTTAGCTCCAGTTGATACGTAAGAAGGTTGCCATATAACTGTTGAACAATCATTTCATGGAGATTCTTTGATTCTCTGATGGCAGTGGTTTTGGCATCCCACTTGCTAGGTAAAGCTCTCATGAACTTTATGATTAGATCTTTATTTGGATACACTACTACAAAACAGTAAATAGATAACGCGTAAAAAATGTTGTGGTTCCTAATCCAGACACGTCGTGGTTAAGGGTGTTATCTATTTGACACCCTTTATACAACGTTTTTAAAACGTTGTAGTTTGACACATTATACAACATTTTTTTTCTAAAAAACGTTGTACATTTATTTTCCAAAATTATTAGATGCTTGAAAACGTTGTAGATGGTATGATTCCACAACATTTTCTAGCTAAAACTGTTGTAGTTTAATATATCAGACAACATTTAGACACATTTACACAACGTTTAGAATGTGTCATCTATTTAGACAAATTTATATAATGTTTTTAAAACGTTATAATGTGACTTAAAAATGTTGTAATACATGCATATAACAACTATTTTTAAATATAGACCATAGAAAGCAACAACATACAACGTTTAAACTAGCTTTATACAACGTTTAGAAGGTGTCATTTATTTATACAAATATACAACGTTTTTAAAATGTTGTATATTGACTTGAAAATGTTGTAGCTGTGTTGCATACACAACATTTTTAAAAAGAAAAAAAAAAGTTTTGGTTCACCTATATTACTAGTCACCTGCAATCTGCTAATGCCATGATATATAGCTAAAAAAGGTCTAAATTCTCATTTAAATTTAAAGCCAAAATGTATCAACCATTCAAAATACATCCCAATAATACCATTCGTTTACAGTTTCAAATTACTACATCCAAAAAATATATACCAAACTATCCATATATACATCTCAAATTCACTTTTCAATATAAATTACTACTATATTGAATTGTGAATTTGATTACATCCAAATGTATGACTACAAACGAGTGCTCAAAGAATGGTGATTGTGTCACATGATATAAACTTAAAAGCATAGTAACGGGCCAGATGTGACTACATTCGCAGCCTAATTAGGACCACCAAATCCACTCACGAATGAAAACATGGCTCTAGAACCAAAAGCTGCCACCATACTGCAATGATATAAATTCATTATCGTAGATGAGTGCACACGTAAATATTCTGGAACATGATATGACTCAATTGAACTTTCAAAAAATTGAAAATAACATAATGCTACAAATGTGACACCCCCAAAATAAGGTATACATCACCCATCTTGAGTCGCCAGATACATGGTACTGAATTCAAATACAACTTAATAATATAATTGTCGTGCACAATACAAAAAAACATAAACTGTGAGTTTGAATACAAATATTGTATACTAGAGAGTATACAAACTCAAAAAGAGTCCTCATTACAATTATTATCACACTATTTCACAGAATAGTGAGGACTACTAATGCACCATCTAGGTGTTAGGTTTGTAATATTCATGTGCGCAATCAAATTGCACAAATTAAGCGGAAGCGTATAAAATCAGAGTTTAAAAATTTTACAAACCATAAACCCGGATCACCCTTTATGCACAATTATTAATTAAACGAAAAGATAAAGAATAAAATCATACCCTTGAAGATCGAGCTTCCTCAGGTACAAGTTCACCTCCAATCCTTTTCGCGTTCAACTTGAATCCACCGGGTTTGGTTCCTTCCTTTGATCAACGTTAGCCACCCATGTGTTTGGCCTCTAGAGGTGATCCACCAAGGAAGAATAGGAATTCAAGAAGAAGGGGTATTGGCTCAAACCCTAGTTTTTCCTATCTCTATAGAAAGGGCGTACTCTCCAACAAATTGGAATTATTACGTACATCTAATATCTGATACAAGACTCCTCTTATAAAGATATCAGGTAACCTTATTTAATAAAAATAAGGTATTATTTAATTAAACTCTTTTAATTAAATGGGCTCCTAATCTTATTAGGGATAATTAATTAAACTCCTTTAACTAATTTTCCTCCTAATCCTATTAGGAATAAATGAGAGTACTTATATTAAATTAATTCAAATAAACTCTTTTAGAAATTAAAATAATAATAATTGTAATAATATTAATAAGACTCTCTTATTAATTTATATTTAATATTTCTAAAATATTAAATAATAAATATTAAGCTATTTAATTTATTCTATCACCATAGATTAAATTAAATATACTTAACATATTATTACGATTATGCCATTAACTTCTTAAATAATTATTCTTCCTTTTATGGTGTGACCCTTTAGGTTCTCCATATTAAACCTATTGTGAATAAATCAATTAGAACAATTCTAATCTTATTTAAATAAATAAATTAAATAATTAATTTATTAAAATAAATAATATTTATTCTACAATAGGGATAAGCCTCCCTAGCGATCAACGACTTTCCGGATAATATAGATTTCAACATTAATCATTAAAGAACCTTTGAGTAAATAGTTACCGCATAATTCAATCCTTCCACCATACAATGTCCCAATTAAATATAAGACATGGAATTACCATCAAGTCTTATTTTATTTAATTATATGTATTTTCGATCCTTAAATGCACAACTCCAAATAATGCAAATTAGAAACTCCTTTCTAATTTCATTCGCCTTTAACCAAGGACTACCGAGTTGTCATTTATCGAATCACATAGACATTTCTCTTCTTTTATTAGAAGTGATAGATTCTTTATTGATCATACATTATCTCCATGTACAACTTGTTATACCCAAGCATACCCTTTGATATACCCTAAGGGTCTTAAGGAATAAGTCAAAGTATAACTCATCATACACAAGATACTATGATGATCTCAAGTCCAAGGATCACTTGTACTACTATCACTACAGGAATTCCTATTGACAGGCAAGTAAAACTCCATTAGGTATTCCTTAGGGAGCCACGTTTAGTGAACTTATTCCCTAATAAGCACCTACATACTTGCTTTAGTGTCTCCACACAAATGATCATGAGATCAATCATCCTCATCCAATGAGCAAGTTAACGTATTTACCAATCTATCCTGGATTTACTAATCCCCAATTTAGTAATCCAACGATTGGGAACTATTTTAGTTTTAAGCTTTCTAAGAATTTAGATCTCATTAGAATGATCATCATCATTATTCTAAAAGCATTGCTTAAAACTATGGGTTTATCACATATTATAAAACAAAGATCATGTAGATAATTAAAAGCCTTTAATAAATTAATACTTTTTATTAATAAATAAATAAGATTGTTACAAAAGTATATGATTTATCATCAAACATGATTGGCTTGTGTGCATACTACTTTCAATCTCCCACTTGCACTAAAGCCAATCGCCATTGTATCTTATACTCTTCTTCTCTAAGTGACGATTATCCTGTTTGCTGGATAAGCTTTAAATAATGGATATGTAATGTTGTTCATGAGAGTCCACTATCTCTATAGTGATTTCCCATCTTTCAATGATTCTAATAATCAAATGAAAGTGCCACAACACATGTTTAGATCCAAGATGAGACTTAGAACTATTCCTAGTTCTCAGTAATGAACTTTTAATCCAAACAATCAACTTGCGCCTTCATTTATAGCTATATACTTTGTCTTTATCACTAAACCAAAGAATTCTTTCTTTGTTTGGAACCTTTCCAATTCAACTCGCACCACATCGCTCAAGGTAACACTTTACCTTAAAGTGGATTTTCTATTCGTCTTGGTCTCATCTCGAAAAACTTGAGTCTGTAAAGCCCTCTAATTTTAATTCAAACCCACCATGTACGCTCACATCCTTAGTGCCGGTTAAGAACTTTAAGATATTTTTCACTGTCTTACAGTGATCTTCTCCAGAATATGACTGATCAACATCAAGTCTCGTACATTTTATTGCATACATGATAGTTACTCATGCGATCTCTCTTTTTGGAATCTATGGGGACTATTAAGAGAGATACACTCCATAGCTCATCAACATGAGACATCTCTTGGAGTTTGCCATGCTAAACGACTTTAGCATCAAATGAATATACGTTCCTTGGGTTAAGTCGAGCATCCTGTTGTATCTATCTATATAGATTTTATCCCCAATTAAGATACTCTTCCCAAATCATTCGTGGAGGAATGTTTAGACAACTTTATCTTTACTGATTGTAGCATTGGTATGTCATTCCTTATCCGTAGTATATCATCATATAATACTAGAAATTTCACGACGCTCCCACTGACCTTTTTGTACACACTAGAACTCTTACCTCATCGTATGTAACTCTGGATCATCATCTTCTATGATGCGTACCTCATCATCATCATCCATGATGAATCCATACCTCCTAGATATCTTCTTTGACTATTCCGATTTACGATTATTGTGGTATAATAGGTCTATCTACAGGTTCCTCTTATTTGACTTATAGTATTTTGTGGTTCATGAATTCTTCAAGATCTATTATCCTCCCACTAGCCCCTTTAATGATAAACACCTTTATCTTAGAAGGCAGGGTGTTTCGCAATAAACACCTTTTGCTATGTAGGATTATAGAACATATGCCCTAAACTTACTTTAGGATGTCCCACAAATCAGACATGTCAAATTTTGTCCCAAGCTTATCCTTTGAAACCTTTTCACATAAGTTGGAGTACCCTTTATCTTAACATACTTAAGATTAGAATCCTCCCCGTCCATAACTTTTATGGAGTCTTGGGGTGGATTTTGAGGTTACCTTTTCGTAGATATGTACCATTTCTAGGACATGATCCTGAAGGATACCGGAATGCTCGGTAAAATAATTATGGACCGCACCATGTCCAACAAGGTACGATTTTTCATTCGGATACATCAATCAATTATTGCATATCGGGATGTGTCCATTATGAGAAAACCATTTGAGATGATCTAGAAACTTATTGCACAAGTATTTATTCCTTGATCCGATCAAAGAATTCTAATACTTTATCAATTTATTTCACTTCAATTCTTTGAACCTTTCAAATAATTCATACTTGTATTTCGAAAAATACACACATTCAACTCTTTGAATGATCATCTCATTTTCTTATACTAGTTTGTTCAATTTGCAAAATATATTTTTCACGTAAATCAAGTATACAAAATTCATTAAGTAATATTTCGATTCTATACAAAACATTATTATTATTATAAATAGAACAACAATTGTTCTTAAATATAATACCAAAGATTTCATTGTCCAACAATAAAATAGAAATAATGTTTCTAACAAGTACTGGAATACAATAACAACTTATTGACTTAATTGATTTGCCCGTAGGGATTGCTAAACTATAAGTTTCTATAGCTAATGCAGCAACCTTTGCTTCATTTCCCACACATAGGATTACTTATCTTGTTTAACTTTCTACTTCTGCTTGGTCCCTTCATAAATCTATATTTATGATAACCAAAGTCGGTATCCAATACCCAAGTAGAACCTTGACTTAAAGAAAAATTTATTTCAATCATGAACAAAAACTGTATTGTAACCGAAACTTCACTAAGCTTCTTTGGTTAGTCTCTGCAAGATGTTTCTCGAAGTTTCTTTTCCAGTGTCCTGACTTATTGTAGTGGAAGCAAACTCCTTTGCTATCCGTATCAGTTTTGTTCTTATTATCCTTTGTTTTTGCCTTTCTATATACCTTCTTTGAATCGTTCTTCTTTTCGAAGATCCTTTGGCCCTTACCAAGAAGACATGGTCTTTCTTGGTTGGAAAGTGACTCTCATCATTTTTCAACATGTTAAGCAAATCAACGAAGTATATCTAGCTTGTTTATATGAAAAATTCACAACAATTGTGAAAGGAGTCCGGAGTGAGTGCAAGATCAAATCTTGGCTCAACTCTCCATCCATGACAAAACCAGTTATCCTAATTGATCAATCAAATTGATTATGTTAAGAACTTTTTATCTGCATCTATAGTGCCATTGGCCATTCTAGATCGGAAGAGCTCCTTAGATATGTCTCGATATCTATCGGTCCCCACTTTCCTCACCATCAACTACTTGATGTGTAGGAATATAGTAGAGCATCCATAGTTTCATCTTGACGCTGAAGCTCGTTACTCATGGATGCGAGCATGATGCATTGAGCCAATCGTGCATCATCTTGCCACTTTCTAAAAGTAGCAATGTCTTTCTCGAGGCATTATGCGCAACCATTGCGAGGATAGGCGTATTAAGGACATAAGATAGCTTTTCAACTATGAGAACTATTCTCAAATTCCTTAACCAATCCGCTTAATTCTTGGCCCCGTTAATTTAGCATCTAATATGCTTCGCAAAGTGATAGTAATTTTAGACATTGTAAAATTACGTAAATGAATTTGTAATTAACAATATTTTAACATACATTCTTTTATTAATTACCAAAATAATTTAGGTCTTGTTTTAAATTGGTATCTCCCACTATTTTCTTCAAACTATATTACCTCACTTATATAGTTCGCAAAATCTAATTAAAGATTTGCTAGTAAGAATAAGGATCCCATTTCAAATGTATATAGCCTTGTGGTGACACAACAAACTATATATAAATAAATAGGTAGACAACTTTTGTCAATTACATCAACTATGCAACTCCTTTTCTTTTGCCTCTTAGATTATTTTGATCAAGTGGTGGCACATCCGAATCAAAATTATCCAAGTTAAGTCCGACCTAGCACTCCATATATTCAAAAAGAAAATATCATCCTTGTGATGACACAACAAAACAATATTGTTCAATTTTCTTTATAAGCATCAAATGTGATAAATTAACATCTTAAATACTTAATACTTGCCTTGTGGTGACACAACAAACTCATATTAAATATTTAATACTCTATTAATTTTATCATGCTAGAAACGACGCTCGATATTCCAAATATCTTTGAACGCTTAGGACTTAATATAAAAATTTGAGGGGTTTGTTATTAATTTGTCTCATCTTGTTTAGCGCGCATGCATATATATATATATAAAATACGCGTCATATTAATTAACATGCGAAGCATGTTTGCATAATATATAATATATATAGTATAAGCATGCACATATAGAATACTATATTCTACCCGGATTGATTATGGACTTTTATTCTAGTTTGGTTCACTAGAGCCTGTTTGGTTTGTAATATTCATGAACGCAATCAAATTGCAAAATTAATGCGGAAACGTGTAAAATCAGAGTTTTAAAAATTTTACAAACCATATACCCGGATCACCCTTTATGCATAATTATTAATTAAACAAAAAGATAAAGAATAAAATCATACCCTTGAAGATCGAGCTTCCTCAGGTACAAGTTCACCTCCAAATCCTTTCGCGTTCAACTTGAATCCACCGGGTTTGGTTCCTTCCTTTGATCAACGTTAGCCACCCATATGTTTGGCCTCTAGAGGTGATCCACCAAGGAATAATAAGAATTCAAGAAAGGGGTATTGGCTCAAACCCTAGTTTTCTATCTCTATAGAAAGGGCGTACTCTCCAACAAATTGGAATTATGTCGTTGTAAAAGTCAACTACTACCCACCCATAATAAGACTCCTCTTATTTATAGATGTGGGCAACCCACCTTAACAATTAATGAATTGGGTTTTATTTAATTAATTAAATTCTTTTAATTAATTAAGCTCCCTAATCTTATTAGGGATAATTAATTAAACTCCTTTAACTAATTTTCCTTCCTAATCCAATTAGGAATAAATGAGAGTACTTATATTAAATTAATTCCTAAACTCTTTTAGAAATTAAAATAATAATAATTGTAATAATATTAATAAGACTCCTCTTATTAATTTATATTTAATATTTCTAAAATATTAAATAATAAATATTAAGTTATTTAATTTATTCTATCACCATAGATTAAATTAAATATACTTAACATATTATTATTACGATACGCCATTAACTTCTTAAATAATTATTCTTCCTTTTATGGTGTGACCCTTTAGGTTCTCCATATTAAACCGGTTGTGAATAAATCAATTAGAACAATTCTAATCTTATTTAAATAAATAAATTAAACAATTAATTTATTTAAATAAATAATATTTATTCTACAATAGGGATAAGCATACTAGCGATCAACGACTTTCCGGATAATATAGATTTCAACATTAATCATTAAAGAACCTTTGAGTAAATAGTTACCGTCTAATTCAATCCTTCCACCATACAATGTCCCAATTAAATATAAGACATAGAATTACCATCACAAGTCTTATTTTATTTAATTATATGTATTTCGATTCTTAAATGCACAACTCCAAATAATATAAATTAGAAACTCCTTTCTAATTTCATTCTGCCTTGGCCAAGGACTACTGAGTTGTCATTTATCGAATCACATAGGACATTTCTCTTCTTTTATTAGAAGTGGTAGATTCTTTATTTATCATACATTATCTCCATGTATAACTTATTATACCCAAGCAAACCCTTTGATATACCCTAAGGGTCTTAAAAAATAAGTCAAAGTATAACTCATCATACACAAGATACTATGATGATCTCAAGTCCAAGGATTACTTGTACTACTATCACTACAGAATTCCTATTGGACAGCAAATAAAACTCCATTAGGTATTCCTTAGCGAGCCACGTTCAGTGAACTTATTCTCTAATAAGCACCTACATACTTGCTTTAGTGTCTCCACATAAATGATCATGAGATCAATCATCCTCATCCAATGAGCAAGCAACGTATGTACCAATCTATCCGGATTTACTAATCCCCAATTTAGTAATCCAACGATTGGGAACTATTTTAGTTTTAAGCTTTCTAAGAATTTAGATCTCATTAGAATGATCATCATCATTATTCTAAAAGCATTGCTTAAAACTATGGGTTTATCACATATTATAAAACAGCATTATGTAGATAATTAAAAGCCTTTAATAAATTAATACTTTTTATTAATAAATGAATAAGATTGTTACAAAGTATATGCTTTATCATCAAACATGATTGGCTTGTGTGCATACTACTTTCAGAGCCACCAAGTGAACCAAAAGGTCAAACCCTAGGGGTGCAAGAATTAATATTTAAATATAACTATTACATTTAAACCCAGGATCCATTACAAACATGTCTTCAAGCGCTCCTTGCTCCTTGATCTCTAATTCTTCAAAAATTAATTCTAATTATTCCTATTACATAACTATTTTAAAATAAATAGAAACCTTGATCAGCAGTCAAGGGGAAGTACATAGGAGGGAGATAGAATTTACATTAAGAAAAATTAGTGAAGACGAGGTACGCAGACCCCATTTAATAAAACCCATACATTCATGCATCCAACTAAAATAAAATCCAATCACATTGGTCATTAGTCCATAATCAATCCCATTTATTATCATACATATCACCATATGCATCAATACATAACATTCATCAGATGAATAATAAACATTTAATATATATATTGATATCATTTAATGGGCAAATTTAGTTAGTATAAAATCTAATTTTGAATCAAAATAAACTCCTTTATTTTAATCCAAATTTAAATCAAAATAAAACTATTTTATTTTAATTTATCCAATTTTGAATGAAATAAACAATTTTATTTTAATCAAAATTTTAATCAAAATAAACTCTTTTATTTTAATTAATTATGGAATCCAATTCCATGTAAAAAAATAAAACTACACTTTGGATTCTCTTTCCTATTCACAAATAAACTCCTTTATTTTGAATAATATGAAATCTTATTTCATATCTAAATAAACTCCTTTATTTAAGGAAACACGGATTTTTTTTTCTATTCACAAATAAACTCCTTTATTTTGAATAATATGAAATCTTATTTCATATCTAAATAAACTCCTTTATTTAAGGAAACATGGATTCACTTTCATATTCACAAATAAACTCCTTTATTTTAGGAAACATGGAATCCAATTTCAACTCCAATTAGTTATCATGGAATCCAATTCCAACTCTATTTAGTTAGTATGAAATCTAATATTTAAAAATAAAATAAACTTTTTATTTTAAAATTAAAATATACCTTTTATTTTAAAATTAAAATAAACTTTTATTTTAATTATAAAATGATTAAAATATATATATATATATATATATATAATCGAAATCGATTATAATATATATATATATATATATATATATATATATATATATATATATATATATATATATATATATATAGCTCTCGATCCCTTAAAAAAAAAAGCGTGTAACCTTTTTTTTTTTTTTTTAACATGGTCATGATTACTTTAATCATTATATGCTAATGATTACTATAATCATTACAAGTTAATGATTATTGTAATCATTAAGATTTTTTTTTTTTTATATAACATGGTCATGATTACTTTAATCATTACATGCTAATAATTACTATAATCATTACAAGCTAATGATTATTGTAATCATTAAGGTTTTTTTATAAGGAGCTTTGCAGTATGGAAAAAAAAAAAAAGTCGTGACCTTTATTTTTTTTTTTAATTTTTTTTAAGCACGTGGCTCCTAAGTTTCCTTTAAAAAAAAAAATAAACCGAATCCGTGCATGCCTTCCTTAAAAAAAAAATAACTTTTGGCATGACATGATTTCCGTGAATTAGCAGACTCGGTAAAAAAAAAATTCAGTCAGGAGCATACCCTTTTTTTTTTTTTAAATAAATTTTATACAATAAAATTATGCCCAATTAAATTGTTCTAAACACATATCAATATACATATTAAATTTGAACAATTAATAATTTGCATAAAGGCTTGGCTCTGATGCCACTGTTAGGTTTGTAATATTCATGTGCGCAATCAAATTGCACAAATTAAGCGGAAGCGTGTAAAATCAGAGTTTAAAAATTTTACAATCCATAAACCCGGATCACCCTTTATGCACAATTATTAATTAAACGAAAAGATAAAGAATAAAATCATACCCTTGAAGATCGAGCTTCCTCAAGTACAAATTCACCTCCAATCCTTTTCGCGTTCAACTTGAATCCACCGGGTTTGGTTCCTTCCTTTGATCAACGTTAGCCACCCATGTGTTTGGCCTCTAGAGGTGATCCACCAAGGAAGAATAGGAATTCAAGAAGAAGGGGTATTGGCTCAAACCCTAGTTTTTCCTATCTCTATAGAAAGGGCGTACTCTCCAATAAATTGGAATTATTACGTACATCTAATATCTGATATAAGACTCCTCTTATAAAGCTATCAGGTAACCTTATTTAATAAAAATAAGGTATTATTTAATTAAACTCTTTTAATTAAATGGGCTCCCTAATCTTATTAGGGATAATTAATTAAACTCCTTTAACTAATTTTCCCTCCTAATCCTATTAGGAATAAATGAGAGTACTTATATTAAATTAATTAAGTAAACTCTTTTAGAAATTAAAATAATAATAATTATAATAATATTAATAAGACTACTCTTATTAATTTATATTTAATATTTCTAAAATATTAAATAATAATATTAAGCTATTTAATTTATTCTATCACCATAGATTAAATTAAATATACTTAACATATTATTACGATTATGCCATTAACTTCTTAAATAATTATTCTTCCTTTTATGGTGTGACCCTTTAGGTTCTCCATATTAAACCGGTATTGAATAAATCAATTAGAACAATTCTAATCTTATTTAAATAAATAAATTAAACAATTAATTTATTAAAATAAATAATATTTATTCTACAATAGGGATAAGCCTCCTAAGCGATCAACGACTTTCCGTATAATATAGATTTCAACATTAATCATTAAAGAACCTTTGAGTAAATAGTTACTGCATAATTCAATCCTTCCACCATACAATGTCCCAATTAAATATAAGACATAGAATTCATCGTCAGTCTTATTTTATTTAATTATATGTATTTCGATCCTTAAATGCACAACTCCAAATAATGCAAATTAGAAACTCCTTTCTAATTTCATTCTCTTAACAACCAAGGACTACCGGGTTGTCATTTATCGAATCACATAGGACATTTCTCTTTATTTTATTAGAAGTGGTAGATTCTTTATTGATCATACATTATCTCCATGTACAACTTGTTATACCCAAGCATACCTTTGATATACCCTAAGGGTCTTAAGGAATAAGTCAAAGTATAACTCATCATACACAAGATACTATGATGATCTCAAGTCCAAGGATCACTTGTACTACTATCACTACAGAATTCCCTACCGATGCATAAGTAAAACTCCATTAGGTATTCCTTAGCGAGCCAATGCTCAAAGGAACTTATTCTCTAATAAGCACCTACATACTTGCTTTAGTGTCTCCACACAAATGATCATGAGATCATTCATCCTCATCCAATGAGCAAGCAACGTATGTACCAATCTATCCGGATTTACTAATCCCCAATTTAGTAATCCAACGATTGGGAACTATTTTAGTTTTAAGCTTTCTAAGAATTTAGATCTCATTAGAATGATCATCATCATTATTCTAAAAGCATTGCTTAAAACTATGAGTTTATCACATATTATAAAACAGCATCATGTAGATAATTAAAAGCCTTTAATAAATTAATACTTTTTATTAATAAATGAATAAGATTGTTACAAAGTATATGCTTTATCATCAAACATGATTGGCTTGTGTGCATACTACTTTCACTAGGACCATCACTCTGTTCCCCGACTAGTCCTAGCTACGTTCTCATTTCCAAGAAGAGAACGAAGAAAAGAAAGGGTGAGCTTAACTAGCCCAAGAAGAAATATTATGACTAAGATAATGCGAAATAATTTATCTTTAGCCTTCAACAAAGGTTAAACCGATAAAATATAATAACTATCAAGTTTAATCTGCAAATGAAACAAGCAATCCATTAGAAGAGTCAAGTAGAGAATAAAATCTACTATCTTCTATGATTTAAAAGATTTTTCATGACTTTTATCGCTGAGACTCAGCTTAATAAATAATCCACATCATCAAATCATCTTTGCACTACAGGCCAAGGATATTCTTTAGTATCACGACCACGAATTATCCATGCACTACGACTAAAGATAATCTTGTTTTCATCAACGGTCCTGGTTATGCCATAAAACAATTCATCTTTGCACTATGGCCAAAGAGAATCCATAGCCATAATCATACCAAAAATTGCCCATTAATGCACTACGGGCCAATGAGGACTTTTTCCACATCATTTGTAACATTACGGTTATGATTATACCGAATAATCCCTAGTCATAATCATACCAAGTCCATCTATGCACTACAAGCCACAGATGACTTTCAAAAAAAATAAACATGAGGATGATGACAATGATATAATAATTCAATAAAACAAGTTCAAGAATTAATTTATCTATGAACAGATAACGCCCAAATTGTCAACATGATACTACTTTGTAGAGTAAAATTCAAGAATGCTCAGAAGAATATTTCCATGAAAAGATACTGGATGAAGCGCAAATATCAAGGATATTCCATTAATTTCATGGAGTATAGAAGTCAAAACTTTAACCAAAAGAGTATCATAGAATATATGAAACTACAATGGATTTTCACCCGCCATGCGGTAATCCACGTAGATAGCTCATTTCCACAATTTAATAAGAACTGAATACGAAGGGTCATTCACCATGCATGTGGCAATCCACATGTATGAAGTTATTCCAACGAATAATAAAGAATAGAATAATGTAAGAATTCACCATACATGCGATAAAACGCATGCATGTGTTATTCCAATGTAATAATAAATAATGGAACCAGTCCCACGTAACGCATTGCATGACGAAATTTACGGCGAATAATAAATAATGGAACTAGGTTCATGTGAACGCGATTACACGACATGATATTACGATAGAATAATAAAGAATGAATATTAACAGAAATCACCATGTATGCGGTATTTCAGATGATAAAGTTATTCCAATGTAATAATAAGAATGGAATAACGAAGTTCTCTTCATAAATAAGAAAGAAAGAGTACCCCTTACGAGTACAACAAATAATATTCCCCACCTTAAGAAGAAGACTACTGAATATATGAGTAGTGAAGTAGTAGAATACTTTTCTTCTTTCTCTCTATAGTTTATCTCTCTAGTTTCAATGAATTAAGTAAGAAATAATGAATGAATGGGCTTCTATTTATAGAAAAATGGATCGTATAAGAATTAACTCATGAACGGTCCAGATTGATTTACTTTAATCTGACGGTCCATATTTAAAGCAAAATCTTTTAAATAAAATATAATATATTCTATTTATAATCTAATAAAACGAATAACTTTATAAAAGATTTTACTATGCAAACACTATGCAGGCACTATGCAAACACTATGCATAATAAAATATAATATATTCTATTTATAGAATAACTTTATAAAAGTATTCTGTTTTATATAAAAAGATTTTATTATGCAAAACACTATGCATACTATGCAACACTATGCATAATAGAATATAATATATTTTATTTATAGAATAACTTTATAAAAGTATTCATTTTATATAAAAAAGATTTTACTATGCAAAACACTATGCGATACACTATGCGACACTATGCATAATAGAATATAATATATTCTATTTATAGAATAACTTTATAAAAGTATTCTGTTTTATTACATTAATAATACCAATAACACAAAAATGAGTGACTTATCACGTAAGCATCAATAATCAATACCGTGTGCTACTATGCAACCACGCCAGACATCGTATTTTTTACTACCGTAGTTCAACAAAGATTAACGGTAAAACTTCCGCCGTTATTTTCATAAAATATTTTTGTTGTTTTCTCAATCAGACAATAATTCCATTCAATAATTCCATTGTGGGGTCCACCAATGATTGTGCCGTTGCATGAATATTCCCTGATAAAACAAATATTTCCCAACCAATCGAATATAATATGACAACTTGCATACTTTGCAAAATTTATAAATACTACCCACAACTATAACATTATATCAAATCCACACCATAATATTAAAAAAAAATATTTCGAGAAATTAAATCTTTATTCATAAAATCTGGGGTCTCACAACAAACCTTCAAGTGAGCAGCAGCCTTGTCCTTGTTAGTGAAGACTCTAGTAGACTCCACCCCAAAGTCAGCTCCAGCTTCACCCCATGGGATCTCTTCAGGGTTTCTAAACAACCACATAAACAAATAAAATCATTGTGTAGAATAAAATCATGGGAACTCTTCAAGGTTTCTAAACAACAATAAAAATAAACAGAAAAGAGAAGAATATCACAAATAAAAGACTAAAAAAGATGGGGTTAAATCGACTAGTATAAGCTTGTGGCCAGTTTAATAGTGGACCACTCTGCCGCTGAGAATCTCAAATGGACAATATGAAGAGGGGCGAGGTTGTACAAATCATCCATGGCCTTGAGCTGTCACTATCATGACATTCTACATGATTCGATTACTTCAAGCACTGCTGTATATATATACACGCTAAATCATGTTGAGTGCCAAATGAAATTCCTTCGTATTCATGCGAATAGTATTTTCATTAAAAAGGGGTTTCTGCTAGGGGCAGATTCATAATTTTTCAGACCATCAAAAATTCTGGAAAAATTTAAAATGATAATTTAATGAGTTTTCTAAATTGGGTCCAAAAATGGCGATTTTTGGATGTATAGATTAAGAGTTATGGATTTTATAGGAAAATACTATTTTAAAAGTAAACTCTTATAACTCCTTGTAGTTAACTCCAAAATTAGTGAAATTTTTATTGGGAGTACATGTATATAATAGAAGTATACCTCAGAATTTCGAAATTTTTGGATAAAAGTACAATTTATGATAAATGTCTAAATATTTGGCGCTTTTATCCATATGAAAAATAGTAAATGAATTTTAAAAATTCGAGAAAAATATATGTTCAAGATGGGACTATATTCGCTAAATCCCAGAAAAGAAATATTTTTGGGACTGATTTGGTATTTTTCATAAAAATGAACTAGTTATGAGTAAATGAATTAAATATGTTATATGAAGTAATAAAATTGGAAAATAGGATTTTATGGCTTGAGAATCCTATATAAGGTATATGCAGATTTTGATGAGAGATTTGATCATTGATTATGAAATCTTATGAGTATGGCATTTTTGAGTGATTAAATGCATTATTTGATAAAGTGTAAACAATTGAAATAAATTGTTTATAAGTTTAAGAAATGATTAAAATATTGTTATAATATTAATGATATTAGATTATGAGATTATTAAGTGATTGATAACATTTGGTTATTATTGAACGATTGATAAATTGTATTATAAATGTTTAATATTTATCCTTTATCTCATTTGATTGATTCTTATATCATTGTCATCATCCTCATGCTTATATTGTGTTGAAAGTCATCTGTGGCCTGTGGTGCATAGATGGACTTGGTATGATTATAACCAGGGATTATTCGGTATAATCATGACCGTAATGTTACAAATGATGTAGAAAAAGTCCTCATTGGCCCGTAGTGCATTGATGGACAGTTTTTTGTATGATTATGTCTATGGATTCTCTTCGGCCAAGGGTGCAAAGATGAATTGTTTTATGGCATGATCAGGACCGTTGATGAAAACACGATTATCTTTGCCCCGTAGTGCATGGATAATTCGTGGTTGTGATACTAATGAATATCCTTAGCCTGTAGTTCAGGGATGATTCGATGATGTGGATTAATTATTGAGCTGAGTCTCAGCGATGAAATATTAATTCATGGATGTGATAATAATGAATATCTTTGGTCAGTAGTGCATGGATAATTCAAAGGATATGGATTAATTATCGAAATGAGTCTCGTGATGAAATATAAATTCATGGATGTGATATTAACGAATATCCTTGGCCGTAGTGCAGGGGTGATCGATGATGTGGATTATTTATTAAGCTGAGTCACAGCGATAAAATATTTATTATACACTTTTAAATGCTTAGAAGATAGTAGATATCATGGTCTACTTGACTCTTCTAAAATAGAGTTGTATGTCTTTGGTATGTAGTGCAAAGATGAATTGTTAATGAATATCTTTGGCCGTGGTGCAAAGATGAATTTATTAGTATGATTATGAGCAGGAATTCTGATTTGGTATAACCATGATTTTTGATGTTTCAGGTGAAGATAGGTGATGAGAATTATCTTCGTCCTAGTTACGAAGAGGAATTTAGAACCATAATTATGATTATGAGTTATTCATATGATTGTGGACAGGAACTGTTGATTTATTTTACATGGATAAAACATTATTGGTGGACTTTTAACATAGAGAAGATAATAGACCTTATGGTCTATTTGACTATTCTAATGGATTGCTCGTTCCGCTGTAACTATGGTTGAAAAGTTTTATCATCTACCATATGTTCTAAATCTCTGATTTATTATTGATGAAAGCTATTGATAATTTAATTATCTTTAGTCATGATATTCCTTACTGGGCTAGTTGTGCTCACCCTTTCCGCTTCACAATTCCTTTCAGGTAATAAGAGTGTTGTCGTAAGAGTGTTGCCGAGTCAAGTGGGGATAACAGGGGAATAGAACAGTGGTCTCTAGCTGTGGAGGTTCTCCTTAAACAGTATAGAAAAGTGTGTTGTATTCTATACAACATTTAGTAGTTATATTTGGTGAATCAAATAGGGTGAGGTGAACCCAACTTTGGAAGGGTGTTTTTTCACTATCATACAAGATGTCTAATGACATATAACCTCGTGTTATCATAAGACAGGGTTGTGCGCATCCACTTGATGAAGATATTTACGGGCACTACATATATGATCTTGGATTTGATTTAAAATATAATATTCACTTGGAGACAGTGGAGATAGTTATATGTCAAGAGAAGACTCACCATTGGAAAGAAGATGATAGTAATCTTTTCGTTTTTCTTTTGGGTCTATTGGGTCAACCAAGGATAATTCTGTGGCAATATGATATCTATTATAACCTAGACGCATGGCCTCCCATGTACGAAGGTTTCCTTGAGCACTTCCCAAAGATTTTAATTTCTAAAACAGTCTATGACTATACTTTTATGTAAATTACCATTGTAAGGTTGTGGTCGAGGCAGCATGAGAGTTACATACATTTGTATTAAAACTCACAGTTAACTGTGGTCGTATTCTATACGACAGCTCAACAGTTGTATAAATGAAGTTGTATTTGAATTTTGTACCATGTATCTGGCGACTCAGAATGGGTGATGTATACCTAATTTTGGGGGCGTCACATATATAATATGCAAGAGTGAGCAAACAAGGCTCACTTGAAATAAGAATAAATACTTTACAACATTACAACCTTTGACATAAATAGGTATAATAGAACTGAATGATAGTTTCTATTAACATTTTAAACATACTACTGAGGGTCTAATGACCACGAATCATGTTCACAGTTATAAGTAATCTTTCAACTTTAACTTTAATAGTCATAAGACTATAAGGACACCACGTACTTAGGGGGATCAACCCTTCGTACAATATAATGTGCACAACCATTTCAACGCTAAGCGTAAACCTCTAAAAAAGAGTTGTTCATCTCAGTATTTAGAATACAAGTCCGCACCAAAGTAGGTTTGGTTTGGATACATTACAGGGTAATTTAGAATTCAACGATCATCAACTAAGGATTAGTTGAATACAAATGCAATAATTGTATGTTATGGAACAATCATAACTGAATCAGCATTTATAAATTAGTACCATGCTTTAGGAATAATCTAATAGCATAAACATTGAATAACCATAATATAAATTGCTTAAACAATATTAAGTCAAGGTTATTGAGAATTGGATACTAAGTATGCATAATGAATAGTAATTTGAACGATAGAGTTGTTCAACACTGGAATATGAAAATATAGCGATTGAATGCTAAATAACAAGTTACATATTAAAGAAACTTGCTCAATACTAAATATACGATTTAGAATACTTGCATCCCTATGAACAATTAGATACAAGAGCTTTCTCAATAATAAACCATCTAGCACTACGAAAGTGCAGAGTTAGCCATTTGTATAATTGAAATTGCATTCAAAACAATAATGTACTCAACAAAATCAAACTCGCATAATGAAGTTTTAGAGTTAGAGAACTTGCCTTAAGCACAAGCTAAACCTTACAACTTGAATCGATACCCTATACATATGTCATCATGACATAATTAGTCATTACCAACATTTTATATCTATATAAACAAATATATACCTCATGTAGGTCAAATTATCCATTCACATAATCAAACTATGTTAATACTAGTTAACACTTGATAACATGCTCATTCATAGTTTAATACTACTGAAATCATCATTTAACATTACTATTATTAACACATAACATTTATTTTCAAAATTTGTGTAATAAACTAAAACCGCTCGAGACCATTACATTAACTTTCATGCACTAGCCATAGTTTACATAGTTTACGTTGTGGTTGGTTGGTCTATGGTTGAGCTAATATTGCTGCATATGATTCTGAGCCAAAAGATTGGTATTGTCATGGTATGGAGATGCGGCACGCTGCTGACATACAAGCCAATGAATTGTGACTGAAACTTATCTTCTTTGGTAAATGACTGCCTTGAGTCGAAACTCGACGACTCAAGCTCGGCAACAGCATGAACAAAAAGCCAAATTGGCCTACAAGCTCCAATCTAATAAGCTAATTAACATGTAATTCACATATAGACTTCATATAAACATAATTTCGATACTCTTAACATGTTTTAACACATATAATAACATAAACATCAACATTACAACAACCAATTTCATTGTTTTTGATTAAAACTCCATTTTGATGTTTTCAATGAAAATCAACACTGTGATTTTTTTTTTCAACCAAAACAGTAAATTCAAAATACCATGGTTATGATTATACATACTCTATCAAATTCAATAGTCAATTTATCAATTTAACAACTAACTAAACCTTAATTTTTACTTTAAACTAAGCCATATTCACACACACACATATATATATATATATATATATATATATATATATATATATATATATATATCATATGAACACTCAGTAATATATTTTTCTTCACAAATTGTATACATACATCAATTAATTGACTATGCTTATATATAAACTAAAGAAAATAGTTTCACAACACTAATTTATCATATAAAGCCATATATAACAAACAATTTATCCTTCATGAAGATTTTTACAAGGAACTTTTTAGAAGAGGAAAACTAACTATAAAAATAAAAGGATTAAGATCCTACCTTTGATTAAGAAGATGATAGTTATCTTGGATTCTCAAACTTCTTTTCCCAATTTCTTTCTCAAATCCTCTCAAGAATCCCTCAAATTCTCTATCTTTTCTTCTTTTCTTTCTTCTTCTTCTTCTGAGTTTCTCTTCTCCCAACTCTAGTTTACGTATTATCATATGACGTATAATAATAATAATATAGATATTAAATATAGGATTTTAACTGACATCAGTTATAAAATTTTGAAAATCAAAAGCCATAAGGCTTATTTAGCTAGCTAACTAAAAATAACCCATTAACCCTTACACCTTGTTTGGTAAACCTAATTAAAACAGATGGATTAATCCTTATACCTTTTTTGGTAAACCTAATTAAAACAAATGGATTAATCATTATACCTTATTTGGTAAACCTAATTAAAATAAATGGATTAATCCTTATACCTTGTTTGATAAAACACTATTAGATTAAAGACTTAATATGCATTAAGACTTGTTTGGCCAAAACTAAATTAAGCTCCTTTAATTTATTTTAATAACTCCTTTATAGCAAAGTTATTTGTCACACTTCTAATAAATTAATTAATCAATTTAATCAATTCAAATACTAATCTATTAAATTACTTTAACACATAAATCATTATCACAAAACTATAATTTCTTTATAATTATAATTTTATTTAATCCAACTAACACCTTATTTTAATTACAAAATCTAATTAAAATATTATACTTCATTTAATCATTATTAGCTCTCTAACTTAATTATTAAATTAAATTAGTATATAACCTCATAACAATTAATTTTCTTAGCTCCTTAATTATTTAATCAACAAATAATTAACTAAACCATATCAACTCAAATTGAACAATTATTTACTCAATATTTATTTATTTAATCAACAAATAATTAACTAAACCACATCAACTCAAATTGAACAATTATTTACTCAATATTTAATTATTTAATACAATTATTTATTCAACAATAACATATCCATTAAATACTTATATAAATTAATAAATATTTAATATTATAATTTAAAATTCTGGAATGTTACATCATTCTCTCCTTACAAGGATTCTGTCCTCAGAATCACATTTTAAACAATACATTCATTACATTCTTCCTTACTTACAAAGATTCTATCCCCAAAATCGAAGACACAGATTAAACAAATAACTCAGGGTACTCTTTCAACATTTTCTCTTCGAGTTCCCACGTAGCTTCTTCAGCGTTGTGGTTCCTTTATATCACCTTCACAGAAGGTATCACTTTATTCCTGAGCATTTGTTTTTTTTCTGTTGACTATCTGGATAGGAACCTCTTCATAAGACAAATCTTTCTCGAACTGCAACGGTTCGTACTCGATCACGTGTTTATAATCGGGTTTATATGGCCGTAACACCGAAATGTGAAAAACATTGTGAATATTTTCCAACTCTGGAGGTAGAGCTACCTCATAAGCCACTTCTCCCACTCTTCGCAGCACTTCAAAGGGTCCAATAAACCTCAGGCTTCGCTTTCCCTTTTTACCGAAATGAATTTTCCCCTTCCAGGGAGAAACTTTTAGGAATACTAAAGTTCCTACGTCGAATGCACGATCTTGTCTGTGTTGATCATCATACTTTTTTTGTCTGTCTTGGGCTGCTACCAATCTTATCCCGATGAGTTTGACAACGTCAGCAGTTTGTTGTACTAGTTCGGTCCTAACAGTTGGCGTTCACCGACTTCATCCCAACACAGTGGAGTTCTGCACTTTCTGCCGTACAATGCCTCGTAAGGTGGCATACCGATGCTCGCGTGGTAACTGTTGTTGTAAGCAAATTCCACCAACGGTAAATGTTCTTCCCAACTTCCTATAAAGTCCATGACACATGCTCTCAGCATATCTTCCAATGTCTGAATTGTTCATTCGCTTTGGCCATCTGTTTGTGGATGATAAGCCGTACTCATTCGCAACTGTGTCCCCATGCATTCTTATAGTCTCTTCCAGAAATTTGACGTGGATCGTGGATCTCTATCGGATACAATTGATACTGGCACTCCATACCTCGAAACGATCTCTTTAATGTACAATCTTGCCAACTGATCAAGATCGAATCTAATCTTTATTGGTAGAAAGTGCGCTGATTTCGTCAGTCTGTCCACTATCACCCAAATCGCATCGCATCCTCTCTGAGTAGTTGGAAGACCATCCACGAAATCCATCGTGAAGTGCTCCCACTTCCATTCCGGTATTTCCAATGGTTGGAGTAATCCGCTGGGTCTTTGATGTTCGACTTTTACTCTTTGACATGTCAAGCATTTCGCTACGCATTCTGCAACGTCCCTTTTCATATTCGGCCACCAAAAATGTCGGCGCAAATCTTGATATATTTTCGTGCTTCCTGGATGAATTGAATATCTTGAGCTATGAGCTTCGGTCAAAATTTCTTCTTTCAGCTCTGGTGTTGCTGGAACCCAAATTCTTCCCTCAAATCGTAGTAGTCCTTCAGTGTCGATCTTATATTTTACACCACTACCCTCAATCAGATTCTCTTTGATTTTCCCACACTCTTCATCTTGTAGTTGAGCATCCTTCACTTTGTCCACTAAAGTTGGACCAGCTTCTATTTGGAATAGTTGTTCATCAGATTCTTTTGGAAATTTGATTTCCAACTCCAATTTTGTCATTCCAGTTTTGCGTACAACTTTTCCTTTCTTAGTGTCTCCAATGTCAAACGTAAATGTTCCACGTGTTCTTCTTGAGTTTTGGAATACACCAGAATGTCATCAATAAATACCACTACAAACTTGTTTAAGAATGGTTTAAACACCTTGTTAATCAAATCCATGAATGCAGCAGGGGCATTAGTTAAACCAAAAGACATTACCAGAAACTCGTAATGTCCGTACCGAGTTCTGAATGCCGTTCTAGGTATATCCTCCTTTCTTACCTTCAATTGGTGATACCCACTTCTCAAATCAATTTTCGAGAAATATTTAGCACCCTTCAACTGACTCAACAAGTCATCTATTCTAGGCAACAGATACCTATTTTTAATAGTGACCTTGTTTAACTTCCTATAATCAATGCAAAGACGCATTGATCCGTCCTTCTTCTTCACGAATAAAACAGGCGCTCCCCACGGCGATAAGCTTGGTTGAATATATTTCTTGTCCAGCAGCTCTTGCAACTTTACCATCAATTCCTTCATTTCTATCGATGCCATTCTGTACGGGGCCTTCGATATTGGAGTTGTTCCCGGCGCCAAATCGATCACGAACTTAATTTCTCTGTCAGGCGGAAGTCCTGGCAAATCCTCTGGAAACACGTCTTTAAATTCCCTCACCACTGGTATCTCTTCTAGTTTTACACCCTTCTTCTGAGTATCGACTATGTAAGCTAAATAGCCCACACAGCCTTGACTCAACAATTTCTTGGCCTACATAATCGTCAGGCATTTCATCTGTCTAGGCGACTTGCTACTATAGAATACTACCTTTGATGGAGTCATAAGGTTTAGACACTTCTTTTGGCAATCAATTACCGCTCCATATTTAAACAGCCAATCCATTCCCAAAATAACATCAAACTCTCCAAGTCTAATCGGAATCAAATCTACAAACAAGTTATTCTCTTTAATATTCACCCTACAGTTCTTGTATACAAATCTAACAGGGATTACTTCCTTATTCGCAATTTCATTGTTCATAGGAAAATTCATTTCTTCTCTAGGCAATTCTAACCTCTTAGCAAATTCATCAGATATAAACGAACAAGTAGCACCCGAATCAAATAATACATAAACATTTATATCATTGATTGGGATAATACCTGACACCACATCTTTTGATTGCACAACATCTTGCATAGTCATGTTGAAGGTTCTGGCTGTGGGTTTGTTTAATGCTCCAGGTCCTGCAATGGCCCATGTACCTCCATTGTTACCTCTATTGCTTCTGGTAGTCACTCCATCCTTCTTCTTAGGGAATTCACGAGTAAAGTGATCCTTGGATCCGCATGTGAAGCACGCATTCTTCTTCGGTTGAGTGCAATTTGGGGCGATGTGACCCTCGTGGCCATAATTGAAGCAAAAGAGAGCAACCGGCAAAATGATAATACCAGTGAGAGCAGTTATCGAAGCGGTGACAACAAGCGTGGAGGGAATGAACAGGCCAGAAATGGTAACCACTTCGGTGGTAATCATAGCCAAGACAATATAAATGGACATTTCAAGAAGAGGAGATGCAACAATGATAGAAAGATGTCAGCACCAGCACCCATTGTTAAGGAAGGAGAAAGACCACCTATCATATGCTTCAAATACGGAGGGGAGGGACACATCAGTCCAAATTGCGCGATGCCGTCCAAAGCATGTTATAATTGTGGAAGAGAAGGTCACTTAGCTCGATTTTGTCGTTCACCGAAGACAAATTCAGCTAGGATGGAGGCACCAAAGGCTGTCCCAGAAAAGTCAAAGCCGGTAGTGCAAGGGAGAGCATTTGTTGTGACCTCCTACAGAGCAAGGAACCCGTATGAGGTCATCACGGGTAAGCTTATTATAAACTCTAACAAAGTCTACACTTTATTTGATACCGATTCTACCCATTCTTTTATTTCTCCTACTTGCGCCCAACGATTAAATTTGACTCCGAAGAAATTAGACTTTGACTTATCTGTGGAAACTCTGTTGGGAGAAACCTTCATTACATCCACGGTTTATAAGTCTTGTTTGGTTCAAGTTGGTACCCACACATTACCTGTCGATCTTATTGCATTAAAAATACTTGCATTTGATGTAATTCTAGGGATTGATTGGTTAACTACTCATCATGCAAAAATTGATTATTTTCGTAAGGTTGTTAGCTTTCATATTCCTAATCGACCTA
The DNA here is from genome assembly GCA_020205615.1 of Panax quinquefolius. NCBI lineage: Eukaryota > Viridiplantae > Streptophyta > Magnoliopsida > Apiales > Araliaceae > Panax > Panax quinquefolius. Next base: position 393,861 of record JAINUW010000177.1, on the reverse strand, counting down.
TTATGCAAATTCAAGCAAGCAAACCATTAAAATCAAGCACTGTCATCTCAAGCCATAAAGCTATTCGTTTATTGAAAAACGGATGTCAAGCTTTCTTAGCTCATGTCATAGATCTAAACAAAAATACATCAGTTTTGAATAATATTTCTATTGTTAATAAATTTCCTGACGTATTCCCTGAAGAACATCCTGGCCTACCCCCAGAGCGTGAAATTGAATTTTATATCGACCTTGAACCCGGTACAAAACCCATTTCCAAAGCCCCATATTGAATGGCTCCTATTGAACTTCAGGAGTTAAAGACTCAACTGCAGGAATTGTTAGACATTGGCTTTATTCATCCTAGTACTTCTCCTTGGGGTGCTCCTGTTCTATTCGTGAAGAAGAAAGATGAGAGTATGCGACTTTGTATTGATTATCGGGAGTTGAATCATGTCACCATCAAAAATAGGTACCCATTGCCACGTATTGATGACCTGTTTGACCAGTTGCAAGGAGCCAAATTCTTTTCAAAGATTGATCTTCGTTCCAGATATCACAATTTGAAGATTAGAACCGATGATATTCCAAAGACGGCTTTCAGAACTCGGTACGGGCATTATGAATTCCTAGTCATGTCCTTTCGATTGACTAATGCTCCTGCTGCCTTCATGGATATAATGAACCGAGTATTCAAGGAATATTTGGATCATTTTGTCGTCATCTTTATTGATGACATCCTCATATATTCCAAAAGCTGTGAAGATCATGAGGAACACTTGAGGCTGATACTCCAAAAGCTTCGTGAATACAAGCTTTATGCCAAGTTGAAGAAATGCGAGTTCTGGCTTGAGGAAGTAGCATTCCTTGGGCACGTGGTATCAAGTCATGGAATATCTATTAACCCAGCAAAGATTGAAGCTGGGAGAAACCTAAATCAGTGACCAAAGTACGTAGCTTTCTCGGCTTAGCTGGTTATTATCGGAGATTCGTAGAATGGTTTTCTCGAATCGCTACTCCACTAACTCAGCTGACTCGGAAAGATAAAAAGTTTGTTTGGAGCGAGGAATGTGAGAAGAGTTTTCAAGAACTCAAGAGGAGACTCATTTCAGCACCTGTTCTGACAATACCATCTGGTTCGGAGGGATTTGTCATCTCAAATGACGCTTGTGCAAAGGGTTAGGATGTGTTCTCATGCAACATGGGAAAGTCATAGCCTATGCCTCACGACAACTCAAAGAATATGAGAGGAATTATCCTACTCATGACCTAGAGTTAGCAGCTGTTGTCTTTGCACTTAAAATTTGGAGGCATTACTTGTATGGGGAGAAAGTGGAGATCTTTACGGATCATAAAAGCCTAAATATTTCTTCACTCAAAAGGAACTCAACATGCGACAACGACGTTGGCTTGAACTGTTGAAAGATTATTATCATACCATTCAATACCATCCTGGAAAAGCGAATGTGGTAACTGACGCATTGAGTAGAAGATCATATGCGGGTACGAGTGCAACATTGTCAACGTAAAGGCCCATTTTGTATGACTTGCAAAGGATGGAGATAGAGATAAAGACTCCAAGGACCCACGTGATGATGGCAAATATACGAGTAGAACCGGTTTTAATTGATAAAATTAAAGCTGCTCAAATTACAAATCCGGAGCTGATGCGTATGAGGAAGAAAGTGCAAGAAGGTGCGATCGGAAGCAAGAATCGATGAAAAGAAATACTTGAGTCAACTCCATTTGTGTTCCTAACGACCACGATTTAAAGTATAAAATCATGATGGAGGCGCACAACACACCGTTTGCAATCCATCCCGGGAGTACCAAAATGTATCATGATCTTCGACATACATTTTGGTGGGGCAATATGAAGAGGGAGATAGTGCTATTTATCTCAAGGTGTCTAACGTGTCAATGAGTCAAGGCGGAGCATCAAGTACCAAAAGGTCTATTGCAACCACTTGAAACTCCAGAATGGAAGTGGGAGCACATTACCATGGATTTCATTACTGGTCTTCCCAAGGTTTCTCAAGGCATAGATGCAATTTGGGTCATTGTTGATAGATTGACCAAGTCTGCTCATTTCTTACTGATTTGAGAGACTTATACACTTGAACGTCTTGCTCGTATGTACATAAACGAGATTGTAAGACTGCATGGTATGCCAGTATCCATAGTTTCTGATCGAGACCAAAGATTCACTTCACGATTTTGGGTTAGTTTGCAGAAAGCTATGGGTACAAATTTACAATTTAGCTTCAAGATATCATCCTCGCATTTTGACGGACAATCGAGAGGACTATTCAAACTCTTGAAGATCTATTAAGACTCTGTGTCCTTGATTTCAAGGGAAGTTGGGACAAGTTCTTACCATTGGTGGAGTTTTCCTACAACAACAGTTATCAAGCAAGTATTGGCATGGCTCCATTCAAAGCGTTGTATGGAAGAAAGTGTCGTTCTCCAGTATGCTAGGATGAGGTGGGTGAAGCAATGTTGTTGGGACCGGAGTTGGTACGTATGACTACAGAAAAGATTCAAACGATCCGGCAACGTATAAAAACCTCACAAGATCGACAAAAGAGTTATGCCGATCTTCATCGAAGGAAATCGATATAGGAGATCATGTGTTGTTACGTGTTGCTCCATGGAAAGGGGTTACGAGATTTGGAAAGAGAGGAAAACTCAATCCTCGATTTATCGGCCCATTTTTAATCCTTGATCGAGTAGGAACTATGGCCTATAGACTCGCTTTCGCCAAGTATATCTCGTGTTCATAACGTTTTTCACATATCCATGTTACGTAAATATGTGGAAGACCCGAACCACATGATTTAGAACCGGACGAAATAGCGGAAGATTTGACGTATAAAGAGGTTCCTGTTCAAATCTTGGATAAGAAGGAACATATTCTACGCACCAAGGTTATACCTCAAGTCAAAGTTTTGTGGAGAAACCACGATGTTGAGGAAATGACTCGGGAGTTAGAATCTGAAATAAAATCAAGGTATCCTTACCTCTTCGACATACCAGGTACGTACCCTAATTTCGAGGGCGAAATTTCATAAGAAGGGGAGATTGTAAAACCCCAACTTTTTGAATAAAGATGAATTTTCTATAAATATTATTTTTGAATATTATGGAGTGAAATTGATATAATAGTTGTGGGTAATATTTATAAATTTTGCAAAGTACGCATGTTGTTATATAATATTCGATTGGTCGGGGAATATTCATTTTAACAGGGAATATTAGTATAACGGCACAATTATTGGTGGACCTTATTAACGGAATTATTATTTGGATTGAGAAAACGACAAAAATACTTTATGAAAATAACGGCGGAAGTTTTACTGATTAATCGTTAAAACACACCTATGTTAAAAGAAATGCTGAATACGCTGTGGTTGCATAGTAGCACACCAGTATTAATTATTGATGCTTAAGTGATAAGTTACTAAGTTTTGTTGGTATTATTAATGTAATAATACGAGAAAATCTTTTTATATAAAACAAAATACTTTTATAAAGTTATTCTATAAATAGAATATATTATATTATATTATGCATAGTGTTGCATAGTATCTCAAGATAGTGTTTTGCATAGTAAAATCTTTTTATATAAAATAGAATACTTTTATAAAGCTATCTATTTTATTAGACAATAATAAGAATATATTATATTTTATTATGCATAGTATTTGCATAGTGCTCGCATAGTATTTGCATAGTAAAATCTTTTATAAAGTTATTCGTTTTATTAGATTATAAATAGAATATATTATATTTTATTTAAAAGATTTTGCTTTAAATATGGACCTTCAGATTAAAGTAAATCAATCTGGACTGCTTTATGAGTTAGTTACTATGCGTCCATTTTTCTATAAATAAAGCTCATTCCTTCATTATTTTCTTACGAATTCAATTGAAACTCTCTAGAGAGATAAACTATAGAGAGAAAGAAGAAAGTATTCTCGCTACTTCACTACTTATATATCCAAAGATTTCTTCTTCTAAGGTAGGGAATATTATTTGTTGTACTCTCGTAAGGAGTGTTATTCTTTCTTATTCATGAAGAGAACTGCTGTTATTCCAATTCTTATTATTACGTTAGAATAACTCAGTATACGCCGATCTACCCTATACTTGGTGACATTCTTCTATTATTCATTGGAATATCCTATCTGTGTTTTACACCGGACTTCGGTTCTGCTCTTTTATTATTATTCCGTTGGAACATCCTCGTCACATGTGTTTACACCGGACCGGTTCCGCTCTTATTATTATTCTCGTTGGAACATCCTGGTTCGTGTGTTTTACACCGACCGGGTTCTGTCTTTATTATTCTCATTGGAACATCCCATCGCTGCAAATTTTACCCGACTCGTTCCGTTATTATTATTATTCTCGTTGAATAACTCGCCTGTCTATCTGATCGCGCGTACATGGAGAATTCTTTTGTTATTCCATTCTTTATTATACTCAGTTGGTTAAAGTTTCAACTTCTATACTCCATGAAATTAGTAGAATATCCTTGATATTTGCGCTTCATCTAGTATCTTTTCATGGAAATATTCTTCTGATCATTCTTGAATTTTACTCTATAAAACAGTATCATGTTGACAATTTGGACCTTAATAATTCCTGGATAAAATAATTCTTGAACTTGTTTTATTGAATTCTTATATCATTGTCATCATCCTCATGTTTATATTTTGTTGAAAGTCATCAGTGGCCTGTAGTGCATAGATGGACTTGGTATGATTATGACCAGAGATTATTCGGTGTAATCATGACCGTAATGTTACAAATGATGTGGTAAAAGTTCTCATTGCCCCATAGTGCATTGATGGACAGTTGTTGGCATGATTATGACCATTAATGAATACACAAATATTCTTGGCCCGTAGTGCATGGATAATTGTGGTCGTGATACTAAAGAATATCATTGGTAGTAGTTCGTAAGGTGATTCGATGATGTGGAATATTTATTAAAAGTCGAGTCTCAAATGATAATGATGATGAAAACCTTTTAAATCATAAAAGATAGTAGATTTTATTTTCTACTTGACTCTTTTAATGGATTGCTTGTTACATTGCGCTTAAACTTGATGTTTATTATATTTTATCGCTTTAACATTATTGGAGACTAATGATAATTTATTCGCATTATCTTAGTCATAATACTTCTTCTTTGGGCTAGTTGAGCTCACCTTTCTTTCATTGTTCTCTTGAAATGAGAATATAAATTGGGACGAGTCGGGAAACGGAGTGATGGTCCAGAGGATAACATTAGTAGTCCTCACTATTCTATGAAATATTGTGATAATAATTGTAATAAGGACTCCTTTGGAGTTTGTATAATCTCTAGTAGATAATATTTGTATTCAAACTCACAATTTATATTTGTCGTATTGTACACGACAGTTGTATTAGTAAGTTGTATTTGAATTCTGTACCATGTATCTGACGACCCAAGATGGGTGATGTATACCTAATTTTGGGGGTGTCACAAATTTCATCTTTAATTAACACGAACTTATTCATCATTAATATTATAACTCACAATATTTAATAACCAGGTCGTTCCTAGGAAAGAGGGGGCTTTCCGATAAGGATTTCTCCTTATTGGCGTGCAATTAGGACACCAAACCTCTCCTTGACAGAACTTCTAGACATTATCAATATTGTAAATAATAATATGAATAACTTTGTCGTCTCAATTATTGATTTAATAATATAAAATATTATGCAGATGATACTGTGACAATAATTAAATAAATAATATGAGTGATATTATGCAGCAATTACTGTAGCAATAATTCAGTATAACTGAGTGACTTCTCACGAAAGCATCAATAATCAATACCGTGTGCTACTATACAACCACGCGTATTACTGTACTTTTAGCACCGGGTAGTTCAACAGTTTAACGGTAAAACTTTCGCCGTTATTTTAAAAAAAAGATAATTCTGTCGTTTTCTAACTACGATAATACTTTCGTTGTGGGGACCACCAATGATTGTGTCGTCGTACGAATATTCCCTGTTCAAACGAATATTCCCCGACCAATCGAATATTATATAACTACTTGCTTACTTTGCAAAATTTGTAAATAATACCCACAACTATAACATTATATCAAATCCACACCATAATATTCAAAAATATATTTCGAAAAAATTTAATCTTTATTCATAAAAGTTGGGGTCTTACAACCTCCCCTTCTTATGAAATTTCATCCTCAAAATTAGGGTGCATACCTGGTATATCAAAGAGGTGAGGATACCTTGACTTCATTTCAGATTCTAACTCCCAGGTCATTTCCTCAACATCGTGATTTCTCCACAAAACTTTGACTTGAGGTATAACCTTTGAGCATAGAATATGATCCTTCTTATCCAAGATTTTAACAGGTACCTCTTCATACGTTAGATCTTCCACTATCTCTTCTAGTTCTAATTCAATAATGTGGTTCGAGTCTTTCACATATTTACGTAACATAGATATGTGAAAAAACGTTATGAACACGAGACATACTTGGCGGTAAGGCAAGTCTATAGGCCACAGTTCCTACACGATCGAGGATTAAAAATGGGCCAATGAATCGAGGATTGAGCTTTCCTCCCTTTCTAAATCTCGTAACTCCTTTCTATGGAGCAACACGTAACAACACATGATCTCCAATATTGAATTCCACGTCCTTTCGATGAAGATCAGCATAACTCTTTTGTCGATCTTGTGAGGTTTTTATATGTTGTCGGATCTTTTGGATCTTTTTCGTAGTCATACGTACCAACTCCGGTCCCAACAACGTTGCTTCACCCACCTCATCCCAGTATACTGGGGAACGACACTTTCTTCCATACAATACCTCAAATGGAGCCATGCCAATACTTGCTTGATAACTGTTGTTGTAGGAAAACTCCACCAATGGTAAGAACTTGTCCCAACTTCTTTTGAAGTCAAGGACACAGAGTCTTAATAAATCTTCAAGAGTTTGAATAGTCCTTTCTCATTGCCCGTCCGTTTGAGGATGATATGCCGAACTAAATCGTAAATCCGTGCCCACAGCTTTTTGCAAACAAACCCAAATTCTTGAAGTGAATCATGGGTCTCAATCAGAAACTATGGATACTGCCATACCATGTAATCTTACAATCTTGTTTATGTACATACTAGCAAGATGTTCAAGTGTATAAGTTTCTCGTATCAGTAAAAAATAAGCAGACTAGGTCAATCTATCAACAATGACCCAAATCGCATCTATGCCTTGAGAAACCTTGGGAAGACCAGTAACGAAATCCATGGTAATGTGCTCCCACTTCCATTCTGGAATTTCAAGTGGTTGCAATGGACCTTTTGGCACTTGATGCTCCGCCTTGACTCTTTGACAAGCTAGACACCTTGAGATAAACCCCGATATCTCTCTCTTTATATTGCTACACCAAAATGTATATCGAAGATCACGATACATTTTGGTACTCCCAGGATGGATTGCAAATGGTGTGTTGTGCGCCTCCATCATGATTTTATACTTCATGTCAGAATTGTTAGGAACACAAATTCTGGAGTTGACTCGAAGTATTCCTTCTTCATCGATTCTTGCTTCCGGAATAGCACCTTCTTGCACTTTCTTCCTCATATGCATCAGCTCCAGGTCTGTAGCTTGAGCAGCTTTAACTTTATTGATTAAAGTTAGTTCTACTCGTATATTCGCCATCATCACATGGGTCCCTGAAGTCTTTAACTTTATCTCCATCCTTTGTAAGTCATACAAAATGGGTCTTTGCGTTGAAAATATTGCACTCGTACCCGCATATGATCTTCTACTCAATGCATTAGCTACTACGTTCGCTTTTCTAGGATGGTATTGGATGGTATGATCATAATCTTTCAACACCTCAAGCCATTGTCGTTGCCGCATGTTGAGTTCCTTTTGAGTGAAGAAATATTTGAGGCTCTTATGATCTATATAGATCTCCACCTTCTCTCCATAAAGGTAATGCCTCCAAATCTTAAGCGCAAAAACGACTGCTGCCAACTCTAGATCATGGGTAGGATAATTCCTCTTATATTCTTTGAGTTGTCGTGAGGCATAGGCTATGACTTTCCCATGTTGCATGAGAACACATCCTAACCCTTTTCCTGAAGCATCACTGTAAGTGACAAATCCCTTTCGAGCCAGATGGTATTGTTAGAACAGGTGCTAAAATGAGTCTTCTCTTGAGTTCTTGAAAACTCTTCTCACATTCCTCGCTCAAATCGAACTTTATATCTTTTCGAGTCAGCTGAGTTAATGGAGTAGCGATTCGAGAAAATCCTTCCACGAATCTCCGATAATAACCAGCTAAGCTGAGAAAGCTACGTACTTTGGTCAATTACTTTGGTTGCTCCTAACTTGATGAACTCTACCTCCTTCTTGTGACGAATAATTGCAGGAAAGTACTTGTCGTTGAACAGTTCATGGAATTTCTCCCAAGACATCTTCAGTGCGGCATGTTGTGTAAGACCCCAAAATTTTTTAAATAAAAAGGAATTTCCTTTATTTATTATTTTGAAATAGTAAGGGTGGATTTGATTAATGTGGTTAGTTATGGGTAAAATGCGTAAATATTTTAAATAAGCAAGTGTTGATAAAATATTCATTATCGTCGGGGAATATTCGTTTGGTCGTGGAATATTTGTACTGTCGGGGAATATTCGTACGACGGCGCAGTCTTTTGTGGGCCCCATAACGGAAAGCGATTGGATGAAGAAAACGACAAATATAAGTTGTTTATAAATAACGGCGTAGTTATTACCAAGTTAATCTTTGTTGGAATACCCGGTGGTTAAAACACACTAATACGCGCGTTGTTGAACAAGAAGATATTTGTATTGCACCAATTATTGATTCTTACGTAAGAAGGTACTACTCAATAATTGTTACGATGAATTACTGCTCAATATTTTATTTTATTAATTCAATAATTCTTTGCATTGATATTTTATATTACCGTTGTTTCAATAAATTATCATTACACATTATTTTTTTTTATTATCGAAGCAATAATTCATATTATCCTAATAATATTATTGGATAACATTATTGGCAATGTCTAGAAAGTTCATACAAGGAGAGGTTTGGTCACCTAATTGCGGCAAAGATGAGAGAAATTCTTATTGGAAGCCCCTCTTTCCTGAACCGCACGTTGTCAATATTGTGATTCTATAATATTATTTGTGAATAATTAATTATTGATTCATATGATGAGGAAAATATTGATTTTATGTGGATATAGAAGGAGAAAATTTTAAAATGACAATTGTTGAAAATTAATATTTTATCTTTTTCTCGATAAAATAATTCATTTAAATATATTATTTTAATAATATATTAACGGTGATATTTTTACAACGAATGTGGGATATATGAGTATACGAGGAGGAAGATTTTTTGTTGCAATAAATGTTTAAAACATGTTAAACATGTTGGTGGACCCCATTTCTTGATTCGAAATTTGATTATACCAGTAAAATCGTCTGCTTGTAGATTTGATGGTCAATTTTGTTTGGAATTTGGTAAAACTTTCTTCTACAAAGTTGTAGAGAATTGAATTTCCTATAAAAAAGACGCAAGATTCAATTTTCTGATAAAAGGACTATTTATTATAAATTATTGAAGTTCAAGTTCAAATAATTGATTTTGGAAGTTTTAAATATTTATATTCACAAAAACGTTTTTTGTGTTTGGTGGGCATCTTTAACACATGTCATGTTGCTGAATTCAGATGCTTGATGCGTAGGGAGGATGTAGAAAAAATTATAATATTAATTTATTAAATTTTCGCTTTGGTGTTCTAAGCAATTTCCTATAAATAGGGTGCTTAGGTTAGAATTGAAAATCACACCGAAATTGAAGTTTTCTCTCTATATTATCGAGCGATTCTTCTTGTGAGTATTTTGAGTATACTTTGAGTATTGCTATACAAAGGCAAGTTCAAGTCATAGCCTATATCCTGTGGTTCAAATTTAGAAATCTTGATCTTTCGAGGTAAGGGATGTTATTTTCTTCTCAAATGATATTATTTCTTCAATATCATTATGTTTGAAATATTGGTTGGAACTTTTTATCAAATTTGGAACTTTTTTCATGTCGGGTTACTATTCATGAGTTACTATTCATGAGTTACTATTCACGAAGTTACTATTCATGAGTTACTATTCACGAAGTTACTATTCACGAGTACTATTCATGAAGCGTGAAGATATTTTTTGTGAATTTCTATCTTTTGGTGTCTGAGTTACTATTCACGATACCAAGACACTATTCACGATCTGACACTATTAACCTAAAAAATAAAATTTTTCTTTCGCCTAAAATATCTATTCGGATACTAGCTTTGATTGTATCCATGTTTTGATCATTCTTGAATTTTACTTGATGATGATTATTTATGAAGTATTTTTGAACTTCGGATTGTTTAAAGTACGAATCCATAATACTTGTTCTTTTTGTTTCACCGGATTCGCTTTTCTTTGAAATATTTTTCATCATCCTCGATCCTAAATGATGATATTATCGAATATCTTTGGCCGTAGTGCAAAAGATGAATGTGTGTTGAGATGAATACGACCGATCGATTAATATCTTTGGCCCGTAGTGCAAAGATGAACAGTGTTTAGATGAATATGACCAATCGATGAATATCTTTGGCTTCAGAGTGCAAAGATGAATATTTGATTCCGTATATATATTGATTGATGTTACAGGATAAAATATCGACGATGAACTTTTAAATTCATATATAGAAGATAGTAGTTTGCATTCTCTACTTAACTCTTCTAATGAATTATTATTTCTGCTGCGAAGATTGATTTAAAACTGGTTGTCTATTGTATTCTATTAGATTTTTCCTTGTTGAAGACTAACGATAATTTGTTGTATATTATCTTAGTCAAAATATTCTTTACTAGGCTAGTTGAGCTCACCCTTTTCCTTGTTGTTCCATTTTTCTTCTCAGGAGGCGAGAATGTAGCGAGTACTAGTCGGGGTATGGAATGAAGGTTCTAGAGAGAGTTGTTTAGTAGTCCTCACCATTTTTGTAAAATAATGTATCAATAATTATGATGGGGATTTATTTGCGTGTGGATATTGTCTAGATGGCAATATCTGTATTTAAACTCACAGCTTTATACGTTGTATTAATAAAGTTGTAGTTATTTCGTATCCATGTATTTGGCGACTCGAAATGGGTTGGATGGAATGGACCTATTTTGGGGCGCCACGGTTGGTATCGAGCTTAGGGATATGATCTCCATGGAGATCGGGAATAGAACTAGGAGGGGAGAGACGAGTAAATCCTTCGCTAGTGTGTCCTACCTAAGCTTATTTATTAGTTGGTCAAGATATAGGATATTATGTGATATATTGATTTCCTTAATTAACCCTTGTTTTATGACGATGATTTGAGAATGTCGATTGAGAATATTAAGAGTGGAGTAAATGAGACCGTGGAGATGCCTCAGATTACCAATGAGGAGAATGTGCAACAGTCGCAACGTACCTCTCCCGTGAATAACACCAATGAGCGCGTGATGATGAACGAGGGGATGTTTAGAAGCTTTTTGCGCTTCATGCAAAATCGATTTAGGAGACTCGTGTTCAAAATACAAGAGGAAATGATAGCAATTCACGGTGGTCACAAATGAAACAGTTCAAAGAGTTGGGACCACCGAAATTCGGGGAAAGCGGATCCGATTAAGGCGAGACGTGGGTCAAACAAATTACCAAGATATTCGATGTCTTGGGATGCACGGGAACAGAAAGTTCCATTCGCTACTTTTATGTTCCGTGAACGAGGCGATTCATCGGTGGGAATCACGTGAAGCGTACCCATCCAAATTTTACACTCGGATGTCATGGGAGACGTTTAAAATAGTTCAATGACAAGTACTTTCCGAAAGTATTCGTCATATGAAAGAAGTGGAGTTTATTAGATGGAGCGAATAACATGACGGTGTCCCAAAGACGGGCGAAGTTCGCGGAGTTATCCGTGTTTGCACCTCATTTGGTGGAGAATGAGGAACGTATGACGCGGATGTTTACGAGAGGTTTGAAACCCGACATACGCCGATTATCTCATTTCTCATAAATTTTCTCTCTATTCGAGATGTGTTGTCAATGGGCTCAGCTTGTTAGAACGAGATAACGAGTACGCTCAACCGAGGGACCATAACCGAGATCATACTCAAGATAGCGGTCATCATCGAATAACGATAACCAAATGAGAAAGAAGAATACGGACAAAGGCGATAACCACTCTGGTGGTAATCGTGGCCATGAAAATAGAAGAAGCGAGTCTGGGAGGAGATTTTAAAAGAGGAGATTCAACAACGACCATGTGAAGACGCCGCCGCGATGTAACCGGTTCCAAGGGAGGAGAAAGACCACCGGTCAGATGTTACAAATCTTGGGAAAGAGGACATATCATTAAACCCGCCCACAACAGTTTAAGGTATGCTATAATTGTGGAAAAGAAGGACATATCGCTCGAGATTGTACGGTATCAAACCCAGTCCAGCCGGAATGGTGACTCAAAAGGATGTCCCAGAAAAGTCAAAGTCAACGGTTCTTGGAAGAGCGTTTGTAGTGACCGGTCAAAAATGCGAGGAACCCGAACGAAGTTAGCAGGTTAGTTAATTATAAATTCTTGCGAAGTTTATACCTTACTAGATACCCCGTTCTACCCATTCTTTTATCTCTCTTGCTTGGCGCCAACGTTTGAACTTGACTACGGAGAAATTAGACTTTGACCTATTTATGGAGAATCCGTTAGAGAAACTTTCATTACATCCGTTGTTTAGAAATCTTGCTTGATACTGAGTTGGCACTATCACATTACCCATTAACCTTATTTCTATAGAGATATTTGCTTTTGATGTGATTTTAAGGTTAACTACTTATCATAATTTGAAATTGATTACTTTCGTAAGGTTGTTAGTTTTCATATTCCTAAGCAACCTATTATTCAATTCAAGCAATCAAACCATTGTAGTCAAACATTTTTATATCAAGCCATGAAGTCATTCGCTTTATTACGGATGTCAAGTTTTCTTAGTCCATGTTATGGATTTGAATAAAGACACGTCAGATTTGAATAATATTCCCATTGTTATTGATTTTTCCTAACGTATTTCCTGAAGAATTTCTTGGCTTACTCCCAAAGACTAATATTAAATTTTGTATCGACTTTGAACCCTAGACAAAACTCATTTCTAAAATCTCATATCGAATGGCTCCTATTGAATTTCGTGAGTTAAAATTCAACTATAAATTTGGTACTGAGCCTTTATCCGGTGAATTCCTTTGTGGAATGCAATCCGAAGCCGAACTTTCCGTAGGGGACACCATATTCGTGCGATAGTAAACCGATAGGTGTCATTGTAACGTCTATCCAAGGTTGGGATATGAGTCACGATTTGAGAACAACCTAAGTCGGAATCGAAATACGTAGCTTTCAGGCTTAGTTGGTTATTATCGAGATTCGTTGAAGGATATTCTCCAATCGCTATTCCATTAACGCAGCTGACTCGTAGAGATACAAAATTCGAATGGAGCAAGGAATGTGGGAAGAGCTTTGAAGAACTCAAGAGGAGACTCATTTCAGCACATGTTCTGACCATGCCATCTTGGAAAAGCGAACGTGGTAGCTGACGTATTGAGTAGAAGATCGTGATACAAGTAATGCGAAAGTACGATATTGTCAAAGACTCATTTCGTATAATTTACAAATAATAGAGGTGGAGATGAAAACTCTAGTTACCCACGTGATGATATACGAGTATAATCGACTTTAATCGATAAAGTTAAAGCTGTTCAAGCTACACACCGGAGCTGATGAATTTGAAGAAGGAGGTGTAAGAAGTTGTTCTTTCAAAAGCGAGAATCGGTGAGGTGAGAAAAGCTCAAACCTTCGATCCATTTGAAATTCTCGATCAAATAGGAACTGTGGCCTATAGACTCGTTTTACCCCCAAGTATGACGCGTGTTCATAACGTTTTTCACGTATCGATGTTACGTAAATATGTGGATGACCCGAACCACGTCATTGAGTTAGAACCGAACGAGATAGCCGAAGACTTAACGTACGAGGATGTACCTGTCAAGATCTTGGATAGGTAAAAACATGTCCTATGTACCGAGGTTATACCACAAGTTAAAGTTTTGTGGAGAAACCATGCTATTGAGGAAATGACCTGGGAGTTGGAAATGGAAATGAAAGCGAGGTATTATCATCTTTTCAAACACCAGTATCGTCGTCAATTTCGAGGACGAAAATTTCATAAGGAGGGAGGTTGTAAGACCTCAAATTTTTTAAATAAAAAAGGAATTTCCTTTATTTATTATTTTGAAATAGTAAGGGTGGATTTGATTAATGTGGTTAGTTATGGGTAAAATGCGTAAATATTTTAAATAAGCAAGTGGTGATAAAATATTCATTATCGCTTGGGAATATTCGTTTGGTGCGTGGAATATTCAGACTGTGTTGGGAATATTCGCATTTACGGTAGCAGCCTTTTTGTGGGCCCCATAACGGAAAGCGATTGGATGAAGAAAACGACAAATATAAGTTGTTTATAAATAACAATGGTAGTTATTACTGATTATCTTGTTGGAATACCCGGTGGTTAAAACACACTAATACGCGTTGTTGAACAGTAGCACACGGTATTGCACCAATTATTGATTCTTACGTAAGAAGGCACTACTCAATAATTGTTACAGTAATTACTGTTCAGTATTTTATTTTATTAATTCAATAATTGCTGCATTGATATTTTATATTACTGTTGTTTCAATAAATTGTCATTACACAATATTTTTTATTATCGAAGCAATAATTCATATTATCTGAATAATATTATTGGATAACATTATTGGCAATGTCTAGAAAGTTCTGTCTAAGGAGAGGTTTGGTCACCTAATTGTGCCTGAAGAGAGAAATTCATATTGAAAGCCCCTCTTTCCTGAACCCGCTGGTTGTCAATATTGTGATTACGTAATATTATTTGTGAATAATTAATTATTGATTCATATGATGAGGAAAATATTGATTTTATGTGGATATAGAAGGAGAAAAATTTTAAAATGACAATTGTTGAAAATTAATATTTTATCTTTTTCTGATAAAATAATTCATTTAAATATATTATTTTAATAATATATTAACGGTGATATTTTACAACGAATGTGGGATATATGAGTATACGAGGAGGAAGAGTATTTTTGTTGCAATAAATGTTTAAAACATGTTAAACATGTTGGTGGACCCCATTTCTTGATCGAAATTTGATTATAGCCAGAAAATCGTCTGCTTTGTAGATTTTGGTCCAATTTCGCTTTGGAATTTGGTAAAACTTTCTTCACAAAGTTGTAGAGAATTGAATTTCCTATAAACAATCATGAGATTCGAATTTTCTGATAAAAGGACTATTTATTATAAATTATTGAAGTTCCAAAGTTCAAAATAATTGATTTTTGGAAGTTTTAAATATTTATATTCACAAAACGTTTTTTGTGTTTGGTGGGCATCTTTAACACATGTCATGTTGTTGAATTCAGATGCTTGATGCGTGGGAGGATGTAGAAAAAATTATAATATTAATTTATTAAATTTTCGCTTTGGTGTTCTAAGCAATTTCTATAAATAGGGTGCTTAGGTTAGAATTGAAAATCACACCGTAAACTCAAGTTTTCTCTCTATATTATCGGCGTATTCTTGTGAGTATTTTGAGTATACTTTGAGTATTGCTATACGGTGCAAGTTCAAGTCATAGCCTATATCCCGTTTTTTAACTAGAAGTTCTTGATCTTTCGAGGTAAGGGATGTTATTTTCTTCTCAAATGATATTATTTCTTCAATATCATTATGCTGAAATATTGGTTGGAACTTTTTATCAAATTTGGAACTTTTTCATGTCGGGGTTACTATTCATGAGTTACTATTCATGAGTTACTATTCACGAGTTACTATTCATGAGTTACTATTCACGAGTTACTATTCACGAGTACTATTCATGAAGCGTGAAGATATTTTTTATGGAATTTCTATCTTTTGGTGTCGGAGTTACTATTCACGATATTTGACACTATTCACGATACTCTGACTATTCACGATATCTGAAGACTATTCAATTTAAAAATGAAATTTTTTCTTTTTTTCTCTAAAATATCTATTCTGGATACTAGCTTTGATTGTATCCATGTTTTGATCATTCTTGAATTTTACTTCAGTATGATTATTTATGAAGTATTTTTGAACTCGGATTGTTTAAAGTACGAATCCACAATACTTGTTCTTTTGTTTCACTGGATTTGTTTTCTTTGAAATATTTTTCATCATCCTCAGTCCTAAATGATGATATTACTGAATATCTTTGGCCCGTAGTGCAAAGATGAACAGTGTTGAGATGAACATACGACCGATCGATTAATATCTTTGGCCAGTAGTGCAAAGATGAACAGTGTTTAGATGAACATGACCAAATCGATGAATATCTTTGGCTCAGAGTGCAAAGATGAATATTTGATTCCGATATATATTGATTGATGTTACAGGGATAAAATATCGACGATGAACTTTTAAATTCATATATAGAAGATAGTAGTTTGCATTCTCTACTTAACTCTTCTAATGAATTATTATTTCACATTGCGAAGATTGATTTAAAAGCGTTTGTCTATTGTATTCTATTAGATTTTTCCTTGTTGAAGACTAACGATAATTTGTTGTATATTATCTTAGTCAAAATATTCTTCTTCGGGCTAGTTGAGCTCACCCTTTTCCTTGTTGTTCCATTTTTCTTCTCGTGAGGCGAGAATGTAGCGAGTAGTAGTCGGGGTATGGAATGAAGGTTCTAGAGAGTTGTTTAGTAGTCCTCACCATTTTGTAAAATAATGTATCAATAATTATGATGGGGATTTATTTATGTGTGGATATTGTCTAGATGACAATATATCGTATTTAAACTCACAGCTTTATATGTTGTATTAATAAAGTTGTAGTTATTTTTGTACCATGTATTTGGCGACTCAGAATGGGTTGGATGGAATGGACCTATTTTGGGGGCGTCACATGTTGAGTACGCTTTACCTATTCCCATCAGTAATCTGCCTCTCCTCGCAACATAAAGGTGGCAAAGGGAACCTTTTGCTCCTCGGAGCATCCCAAAACATCAAATATCTTGGTGATCTTCTTTATCCACATCTCCTCCTTAAGTGGTTTTAGCTCTCCAATAAACTCCGGTGGTCCTAGCTCCTTGAACTGTTTAGCGGTGACCGTTCGAGAGTTGCCAATATTTCCACCTTCATTTTAAACAGGAATCACTCTCACCTGATGTTGCATGAATTGAATAAAGCCTCTGAACATCCCATCGTTCACCATTTCATCGATGTTGTTGTTTACCTGAGGATTATTGTCTTCCTGTTGCACATTATCCTGGGTATTGATCATTGGTGACTCAACAGTCTCATGTGCTTCATTGCTTATCTCCACATTTTCGGATGCCATTTTCAAATACTACCACAAAACAAGGGTTAATTATCATATCACATATTATCCCTATACTCTAACCGACCAATTAAATACAAAATAAACTTAGGTAGGTCATATTAGCTAAGGAATTCCCCGTCTCTCCCCTCCTAGTTCTTGTCTCACATCTCAGCTAGAGATCATATCCCTAAGTAATGACGCCCCCAAAATATGTATACATCACCCATCTTGAGTCACCAAATATATGGTTTAAAATTCAAATACAACTTAATTATACAACAGTCGTGTAAAATACGATAAAATATAATTTAAGAGTTTTAATAAGAATATTGTAATCTAGACAATATCCACACTCAATGGAGTCCTCATTACATTTATTGTCACACTATTTTATAGAATAGTGAGGACTACTAAAACAACCATCTAGGCACCATTCAACTGCTCTCCACTCGTCCCCACCTATATTCTCATTTCCTGAAGAGAACAGTGAAAGAAAGGGTGATCTCAACTAGCCCAGTAAAAGATATTATGACTAAGATAATACAAAATAAATTATCGTTAGCCTTCAACAGTATAACAACTGATAAAATATAATAGACAACAAGTTTTAGATCAACAACTGCAACGGAATAAGCAATCCATTAGAAGAGTCAAGTAGGGCATAAAATCTACTATCTTCTATGATTTAAAAAGTTTTTCATCAACTTTATCGCTAAGACCGAGCTTAATAAATAAAATCGAATCATCCCTACATCACGGCTAAGGATATTCATGTAATCATCAATGGTCATGATTATACCGAATAATTCTTGGCCATAATCATACCAACAACTGTCCATCAATGAACTACATGCCAATGAGGACTTTCACCACATTATTCGTCACATAACAGTCATGATTATAACGAATAATTCCTGGTCATAATCATACCAAGTACATCTATGCACGTAAGCCAGAGATGACTTTCATCACAATATAAGCATGAGGATGATGACAATGACATAATAATTCAATAAAACAAGTTTAAGATAAATTTTAAAGATTTAAAATTTAATTTATCCAAAAATCAATAATGTCCAAATTGTCAACATAATACTGCTTTGTGGAGTAAAATTCAAGAATGCTCAGAAGAATATTTCAATGAAAAGATACTTTGGATGAAGCGCTAAATACCTGTGATATTCTACTAATTTCATGGAGTATAGAAGCCAAAACTTTAACCAACCGAGTATAATCGAATATATGAAATCGCAAATGAATTTTTGCCCGCCATGCAAAGAATCCACGTGAGATGATCATTTCCATAATTCAATAAGGAATGAATACGAAGGATTATTCACCACGTACGATAGTAGTCCACATAGACAAAGTTATTCTAACGAATAATAAAGAATGGAATAACGTAAGAATTCACCATACATGCGGTAGCTCAGCGTGAGCAAAGTTATTCCAACAAAATAATAAAGAATGGAATAACAAAAGAATTCACCAGACATGCGATAGACCACACAACTTTCTAAAACTCGAAAGAATTACACTAAATATTATAGAAGAAGAATTCTCTTATTCTAGTGTGATTTTCAATTTTAACTAATTATTCTATTTATAGGAGAATGGAAGGGGAACTATTTAAGAAAAAAAAATTACGGACACAACAGTTATGCAAATCACGGATGCCAATTTCAAGAAATCATCCATTAAAAACAAAACAAAACAAAAAAATATATACATATATATATATATATATATAAACACATGTTATATAAAAAATCCTCCCACACCCGTGAAGCATTTTCAGATTTCTCCCCCAAAAGTCCTCTAAATGTGGGCCCCCACCATATGTCATCATCACATGTGGGCCCCACCTTTATTATAAATTTCTACCGATTATTTTGAAAAATGGGAGTTCATATAATACGCCAAAATTTATAACAAATACTTCATAAAAATTCCCTCAATATTTTTAACAACATTTATTCATCACTATTATTATTCGCAATATTTAACAACCAGATCGTTCCCAGGAAAGATGGGGCTTTTCGATAAGGATTTCTCCCTATTTGTGCGCAATTAGGTGACCAAACCTCTCCTCGACAGAACTTTCTAGACATCGTCAATATTGTAAATAATAATATGAATAACTGTATTGTCTCATTTATTGATTTAATAATATAAAAAAATTGACAATAATTGAATCGATTAACGTGAGATACTATGCAGCAATTACTATAGCAAATAATTGAACAAAACTGAGTGACTACTCACGTAAGCATCAATAATTAATATCGTGTGCTACTATGCAACCACGCGTATTACTGTATTTTTACCACCGAGTATTTCAACAGTTTAACGGTAAAACTTCTGTCGTTATTTTTATAAAAAAGATATTTTTGACGTTTTATCATTCCGACAATAATTCCATTGTGGGATATACCAATAATTGTGCCGTCGTATGAATATTCCCTGTTAAAACGAATATTCCCTGACCAATCGAATATTTTATAACAACTTGCATACTTTACAAAATTTATAAATACTACCCACAACTATAACATTATATCTAATCTACACCATAATACTTAAAAAAAATATTTTGAGAAAATTAATCTTTATTCACAAAATTTGGGGTCTTACAACAGTTGATGTCATCAAATGGGTTCCCTACTCCGAGGACCATTTGACAGAAGGCTTTGAGGGTGGCTTTCCGACTGGGGTCAAGTTTGTATTATCCACCTGTCGGATTCTTCTCTTAACTGATGGAGGTTGGGAGCTCTATTTAGGAGAGCGTGCTATCAGGAACACCATAGGGGAGATTCACATTCTATTCTTTCCTCCTACAAGACAACATTGGCCTATATCTCAGCTGATCACCGAGATTCCACTAATGGGTTTAGATGGCTTCACTTTATTAGAGGGCCCTTTTTATCAAGAGGCTTTTGTTAGGTTTGTAATATTCATGAACGTAATCAAATTGCACAAAATAAGCGAAAACATGATAAAATAGAGTTTTAGAATTTTACAAACCATATACCCGGATTATCCTTTATGCACAATTATTAATTAAACAAAAAATATAAAAAACATGAATCAAACCCTTGAAGATTCGAACTTCTTCAGGTACAAGTTCACCTCCAATCCTTTTTGCGTTCAATTTAAATCCACAAGGTTTAGTTCTTTCCTTTGATCAACGTTAGCCACCCAAGTGTTTGGCCTTTGGAGGTGATCCACCAATGAAGAAAAAAGATTCAAGAAGATGTGTGTTTGGACAAACCCTAGTTTTTCTATCTCTCATAGAAAAAGAACATACTCTCTAACAATTAGAATCACGTCTGTTGTGAAAAAGTCAACAACAACTCCCACCCATAATAAGACTCATCTTATTTATAGATGTGGGAAACTCTCCTCAACAATTAAGGAATTTGGTTTTTATTTTAATTAATTAAATTTCTTTAATTAATTATGCTCCCAATCTTATTAGGAATAATTAATTAAAATCTTTTAATTAATTTAGCCTCCTAATCTTATTAGGATTATATGAGAATACTTTTATTAATTAATTCCCAAACTCCTTTAGGAATTAAATAATAATAATAGTAATAATAATAATAATAAGAATCTTCTTATTAATTTATATTTAATATTTCCAAAATATTAAATAATAATATTAAGATATTTAATTTATTCTATCATCATAGATTAAATTAAATATACTTAACTTATTATTACAATTATGTCATTAACTTTTTAAATAATTATTCTTCCTTTTTGGTGTGTGACCATTTAGGTTCTCCATATTAAACCGGCTGTGAATTAATTAATTAGAACAATTTTAATCTTATTTAAATAAATAAATTAAACTATTAATTTATTGAAATAAATAATATTTATTCTATAATAGGGATAAGCCTCCCTAGCGATTAACGACTTTCCAGATAATATAGATTTCAACATTAATCATAAAAGAACCTTTGAGTAAATAGTTACCGTACAATTCAATCCTTCCACCATACAATGTCCCAATTATATATAAGACATGAAATTACTGTCAAGTCTTATTTTATTTAATTATATGTATTTCGACTCTTAAATGCACAACTCCAAATAATAAAAATTAGAAACTCCTTTCTAATTTCATTCTGTCTTGGCCAATGACAACTGGGTTGTCATTTATCGAATCACATATGACATATCTCTTCTTTTACTAGAAGTGGTAGATTCTTTATTGATCATACATTATCTCCATGTACAACTTATTATACCCAAGCATACCCTTTGATATACCTTAAGGGTCTTAAGTAATAAGTCAAAGTATAACTCATCATACACAAGATACTATGATGATCTCAAGTCCATGGATCACTTGTACTACTATCACTATAGGAATTCCTATTGACAGGCAAATAAAACTCCATTAGGTATTCCTTAGCGAGCCACGTTCAGTGAACTTATTCTCTAATAAGCACCTACATACTTACTTTAGTGTCTCCACACAAATTCTCATGAGATCAATCATCCTCATCTAATGAGCAAGTAACGTCTGTTCCAATCTATCAGGATTCAGTAATCCCCAATTTAGTAATCCAATGATTGGGAACTATTTTAGTTTTAAGCTTTCTAAGAATTTAGATCTCATTAGAATGACCATCATCATTATTATAAAAGAATTGCTTAAAACTATGAGTTTATCACATATTATAAAACAACATCATGTAGATAATTAAAAGCCTTTAATAAATTAATACTTTTTATTAATAAATGAATAAGATTCTTACAAAGTATATACTTTATCATCAAACATAATTGGCTTGTGTGTATACTACTTTCAACTTTCTACCGCTGGTGGTTCCCTCGCACCATTAGAGCTCAGACCCGCGCCACACAGTTTATGGGGGATATGGTTCCTAGGTCCGTTATGATGATAGATTGGATTTCATGCGTCCGAGATCCCACTCATTTGGCGCAGATTGATAGTTTGACCCAAAGGTTAGACTAGGCAAACTTTTTCATAGATCCATTAGAGGTAGATTTTTTTGATCCATCTAGCTCTGGCGCTGGTCCTTTAGGTGGCCCATATTCCGAAAGGCTTTACCGTTGTAGATCCCCCACCTAACATCCTTTGTGGTAGAGATTCGGCAACTCAGAAGGAGTTACATCAGATGGATCGGGACATCATTGATTTCTTTTGATAGATTTCTCGTTATCTCTTTTGATAGGCCTCTATTAGATATTAAGCGGCTATACCCCATTTCTCGTTATATCTTTTAATAGGCCACTGTTAGATATTGGACGGTTGTGCCCCATTTCCCTATACTTTTTATTTTCAGTTGTACAAAGAAATGATGTATTAGAAGATGGTGTATTTAGGAATGTATGTATAATGCTTTATATTCCCTACATTATATTGTCATTTATCATTGTTATTTATCATGATGCATATTGTGCCACCCCCAAATCAAGGTACTAGACTTTCCCACATATTTAGTGTTCACTCATCAAAATAAATAGCATCTAACTACCCATAAATAAATAAACTCAAATAAAATAGAAATCCTCCCAATAAAGGGTTACAACAACTTAACAAATCAATCCCAGGTTATCTAACCTTAATACATCAAATGTGGAAACATCACAAATAGATAAGTCTTAAACATAACATCATATGTCTTAACATATACATTCTCAAATAATAAATAAGTCTTCATCATTTGCTTACTTTGTCTTTGCCATTACTTGTGGATGGCTCATCGACTCTTACAATCTTAGCTGCAATGTTATTATGTAAGAGTGAGCAACAATTGCCTACAAGTTTAACAATAGAATAATAATAACATGCGAATAAACAATGGATACTTAACCAAAAGAAAGCTCGGCTTTTGAATCAAGATTAGTGTAACGACCGAGAAATTCAGATTTATTGTAAAATAATTTTATTTAATTAAATAATGAATAAAATTATTTTATATGTTATTATTATGTGTTAGTAAGATGAAGGTTGTTCTATAACCTAGATATGTTGGAATGTCGTAGTATTTTGACTACGTGATAGAATTAAAGTTTTTGAATTTTGTAAGACGAAAATAAAAGTTTTCAGAGAAATTTTCCAAAAAACACTATTCACTGATTTCTACTCAGGAATTATTTTTGAACTTCCGAGAAATACGTAACGATGGAATATTAAGGGAAGATGGATTATGTAATAATAATTCACGTATGGCAAACACAGTTTTTCGCCTGCGGATTAAATTTGAGAACGTTAGGGAAAGTGAAACGTTAATGAGTAAACGATGATCGTATGATATGAAAGTATTGTACGAGGTAATGAATACGAGTATCATACGAGTATGTATAAATAATGGTATGTCGTTTATGATGAATAAGTATACGAGTTAGAATACGAGAAGAATACGTATACGTTATAAGGCTTTAAGCCAAATGTATTGGACTTGTAGGATTTGGTAGGAATTATACAAACCTAAGTGTAGGAATGGTTAGAGTCCAATGGTAAGTATTGTTAAGGCCAAAATATTTGTTAAATGCAAGCCCAAAGATTAAATTAAAAGTTTGTTAACTTAAAGCCCAAATTAAGAACCAGATGCGTGGATCGATCCAATGGGTAAGAATGATCCATGGGGCAACCCATGTGGGCCCCATGATCACAAGAATAATTATATTAAATAAATAATTTTAAAATGGTTTTATTTATTTAACAATAATTTAAAAAGGATATAAATGAATTAAAAATATGTTAAATTATACTAAATGACTTTTAATATTTTAGTGAATAGTAAATTAATAATTAAATATTAATGATAATTATTTAAAAGTGATTTTAATTATTTTAAAAATCATTTAAGGATAATATTAGTATTTTAAAAATATTTTGAGTTATTATAAATAACTTTAAGATTTTGGCAATGATTTCATTAATAGTTTAATATTAATTAAATATTAATGATAATAGAATTATTCAATATTTAAATCATATAATAATGATTTCGGTGTTTGAAAATTCATGATAAATTATAATAAATGTTTAAAAACTATTATAAGTCATTTAAAAATAATATGACTGATACTTACAGATGTGGAATTACATGATAGAGTCTTAGACTCGATAATTACCCGGTAAAGTTGTCGGTACACCGACATGTTTCAGAAATTGATCTGGACTTTGATATTTTGACTGTATTAATGTTTGTTGGTGCTTCAATGACTATGAAACATGTGGGACAATGTGATTAGGTTATGTGCTGACTGCAATAAGCAGTAGTATGTCTTACGATATGTTATTATAATCAGTAAAATGATCTTATTACTGATAGGTTGCTATATAAAAGATAAATTTAAGTTGCGTATTGTAAGCAGTAGACCAAGCAAGTATCATACCTTTGTATTTTCTTTATGCAATGGACATGAGTAAGAAAGTTTCAGAATTATATTATTATTATTATGCTAAATTACTAACCCTATTGTTATATATAATATATCAGATCATTGTTTATCAACATGATATTATATTATATAATTCAGATATATATTATGTTCGTTAATTTTTAAATATGGTTATACAAGTGTCCTCACTTGGATAATTATTCTATTTAAACAAATGTTGATATATATATATATATATATATATATATATATATATATATATATATATATATATATATACCTCTAAGCTATTTGACCAGCTAGACACAGATTTAGAAATATCGTTGAATATGACAAAACCTTTTTGTATCCAATCAAATTGTTTTGGTTCGGATTCTAGACTAAGTATGAACATCCCGATCAATGGAAAACTTTTATGCCCCCAAGACGGATAGAGTGAATGATAATATCGTTCTTGTATGTAGTATTGATCAATACAGGCCCATGGGATGTACACCTTCGCGCCCGTAAGTTATGACGGTTTGCGGATGAAGTTCTGCTAAACCTTATTGAAAATTTAAAACAATGTTCATAGTATGTCACCTTAACCCTATGTATAGTCAATACGTATTTTCAAAAATTTGGTATAGAATTGTTATGTTATTATTATTGGTTCAGTTTACTTCATAACTATTAATTCGTTGTAGAAGTGATGTACAAAGAAAACATTTAATTCTTTCAGCTAATTATATTTATAATTGTTATTACTTGCTGGGCACCAAAATGCTCATTCTTGCTTTAAATTTTAATGTTTTCAGCTAGGAATGATCAACCCGAAGGTCCAGACAAGAATAATTGAAAAGGAAAGCAAACAGAATATGTTCAATGGTATCTTTTGTAATAGTTAAACTGTATTAAGATAATGATATGTATTATCTATCATGTAAGGAATTATAGTAAAGGTTGCGTACTTGGGATTAGACTCTGATATATGTAAATTAAGTTTGATTTTTATATTATTGTTATTATTATTAGTATTATTCCGCTCATAGAAATGGTATTGTGAAGTACTGAGTTTGGGTTTCAAGTACCTGAATTTGGGGGCATCACACGATCAAGCTACAGACTCAGAGTTGATGAATGTGAAGAAGACGGTTCAAGAGGGCGTTATTCTAGAAGCAAGAATCGACGAAGAGAGGAAATCTCAACCCTCGATTTATTGGCCCATTTGAAATTCTCGATTGAGTTGGAACTGTGGCCAATAGACTCACGTTACTGCTAAGTATGTCACATGTTCATAACGTTTTTCACTATTAATGTTACGCAAATATGTGGAAGACCCAAACCACATTATTGAATTAGAACCGGACGAGATAGCAGAGGATTTAACTTATGAAGAAGTACATGTTAAAATCTTTGATAAGAAGGAACATATTTACGGTCAAAGGTTATACCTCAAGAGTTAGAATCTCTTCGGTATACTAGGTACATACGTAAATTTCGAGGGCAAAATTTCATAAGGAGGGGAGATTGTAAGACCCTGAATTTTATGAAATGAAAGTATTCAATTTTCTTATAATTGTTATTCTATTTATTAAATGGTTAAATTGATAACAGGTTAAAGTTAAGGGTGATATTTGAAAATTTTGCAAAGTAAACAAGTGGATATAAAATATTATTGTGTCAGGAAATATTCGTTTGGTCGGAGAATATTTTTTTTGTCAGGGAATATCCGTACGACGACACCATCATTAGTGGTCCCCACAACGGAATAATTATCATAGTTAGAAAACGACAGAAATATCTTTTTATAAAAATAACGGCAAAAGTTTTACCGTTAAACTTATGAGATACCTAGTGGTAAAAATACAGTAATATGCGTGGTTGCAAAGTAACACACAATATTGATTATTGATGCTTACGTAAGAAGCCACTCAGTTTACTCAATTATTGCTACAGTAATTGTTGCATAGTAACTCATGTTATTTAATTCAATTATTATCACAATATTATCTGCATTTTATTTTATATTATTAAATCAATAATTGAGACACAAAGTTATTTATATTATTATTTGCAATATTGACAATATCTAGAAAGTTCTGTCGAGGAGAGGTTTGGTCACCTAATTGCGCGCCAATAGGGAGAAATCCTTATCGAAAAGCCTCCTCTTTCCTGGGATTGATCTGGTTGTTAAATATTGTGAGTTATAATATTAATGATGTATAATTGTTGAAGTATTAAGAATGTGTTTATTGAAGATAAATGAATTACAAAAGTTAGAGGGGAGTAATGCAAACTTGGAAAACTTTAGGGTTACTAAAGTGTAATAAGTTAAATCAATCTGGACCATTGGTGGTGGTTTTAATAGTAAATCAATCTAGACCATCGGTGGTGGTTTTAATAGTAAATCAATCTGGACCGTCATTGGTGGTTTTAAAAGTAAATCAATCTGTACTGTCGATGGTGGTTTTAATAGTAAATCAATCTGGACCGTCGATGTTGGTTTTAATAGTATATCAATCTGGACCGTCGGTGGTGGTTTTAATAATAAATCAATCTGGACCGTCGGTGGTGGTTTTAAAAGTAAATCAATCTGGACCGTCGGTTGTGGTTTTAATAGTAATCAATCTGGACCGCTTCGCTTCTAATAGTAAATCAACTGACCGCTTAAGTGAATTAGTTACTATTTAGTAATTTCTCCTATAAATAGAAGCTTAATTCTTCTTTCATTCTCACCAATTCAGTGAGACTCATAAGAGAAACTATAGAGAGAGAAACTATAGAGAACGAGAAGAAGAGTATTCTGCTACTTCACTATTGCAGTATCCAGTCTTCTACTAAGGTAAGGGATATTATTTGTTGTATTCGTAAGGGATGCTATTTTTGTTTTGTAGGGGGAATTATTTCTTTCGCATTCATAAGAAATACTATTTTTTCATATTCATCCTTTAATATGTCGGAATAACCTGTCTAAGCGGATTACGTACCATATGACAGGTGAAAATCCATTTGCAGTTTCGTATGTTATTTCTTTTCACATTCTTAAATCTAAACTTACTATGGTAAATATTGCTTCTATAATCCTTGAAATTAGTGGAATACCCTTGAGTTTTGCGCTTCATCCAGTATCATTTCATTGGAATATTGATCTGAACTTTCTTATTAAATATCAATATTTTCACCGGGTGTACTATTCACGGGTTAATATTTACTCGGTTACTATTCACTTAAATATTATTCACTCAGGTATTCAGGGCACTTTTCATGCCGGGGTACTATTCATGAGTTACTATTCACCCAATTACTATTCACTCAAATATTATTCACTCGGGTATTCGGGGCACTTTTTATGCCAGGGTACTATTCACGGAGTACTATTCACTCGGGTACTATTCATCCGTAGTACTATTCACGATAAAAATTGATTTCTTTTCTGTCCAAGATTATTTTTGATACATGAATATTATTCTTGAATTTTACTCCACAAAGTAGTATCATGTTGACAATTTGGATATTTTTAAACTCTAGATAAATTTAAA
This sequence comes from Panax quinquefolius, assembly GCA_020205615.1. Lineage (NCBI taxonomy): Eukaryota > Viridiplantae > Streptophyta > Magnoliopsida > Apiales > Araliaceae > Panax > Panax quinquefolius. The sequence continues at coordinate 365,429 of JAINUW010000177.1, read as the reverse complement.
GTCTTTAATATTTATCATTGATCGCGTTTAATTGAATTCTTATATCATTGTCATCATCCTCATGCTTATATTGTGTGAAAGCCATCTCTGGCTTACGTGCATAGATGAACTATTGATTGGTATGATTATTACCAGGGATCATTCGGTATAATCATGACCCATAATGTTACAAAATGTGGTAAAAATCCCCATTAGCCTGTAATGCATTGATGGACAGTTGTTGGTATGATTATGACCAGGTATTATTCGGTATAATCATGACCATTGATGATTACATGAATATCCTTGGCCCGTAGTGCGGGGATGATTCGATTATGTGGTTTATTTATTAAGTTGAGTCTCAGCGATAAAGTTGATGAAAACCTTTTAAATCATAGAAGATAGTAGATATCATGCTCTACTTGACTCTTCTAATGGGTTGCTTGTTCCGCCGTAGTTAAACTTGTTGTCTATTATATTCTATCAGTTTAACATTGTTGAAGGCTAACGATAACATATTCTGCATTATCTTAGTCATAATATTTCTTATTGGGCTAGTGGAGCTCACCCTTTTGCTTTTATTATTCTCTTCAGGAAATGAGAACATAGCTGGGACTAGTCGGGGAACGGAGTGATGGTCTGAGATGGTTGTTTTAGTAATCCTCACTATTTAGTGTGATAATAAATGTAATGAGGATTGAATTTGAGTTTGGATATTGTCTATGAGATAATATTCGTGTAAAAACTCTCAGTTTGTATTTGTATTTTGTACCATGTATTTGGCAACCCAAGATGGGTGATGTATACCTATTTTGGGGGCGTCACAATGAACATGTAAGTCATTGTACTTAGGTATATATTTAGAATCTATTTATCTTTTACTCCTTTCTTTTTACCTTTTCTTTGTGTAGAACAAAGAATTTTATTTAAACAGGGTAGAAGCCTACTTCTTTAATCAATTGCTTCTGATGATCGAAGTTTAGATGAAGATATGCATCAGGAAGTTTGTACATAACGTGCCACTTGCCGAGTATTTATTTATTTCTATTATGTTAGTACGAACACACAATTAATAAATAGTTATATACCATCTAGTTGCACCTTAAAATTTTCAGATTGCAAGATAATGAATTTCTCCACCCAAAAATTAAGAAGAAAAAGTAAAGGACCCTTTTTAGGAACCAATGCCTGCAAATGGAAACAATTCTTACTCGTACACTTGAGTACGAATAAAGAGTGGCCGACAGAGTAATAAATGAATTAGTAGAATGTGTACTCTATTATCTTCGTCCAGTATTAGCCTTCAATCTATGATAATGAATAAAATGAAGTAAATAAAAGCTCTCATTGACAATTTTGTTTCTTACCCTCTTTTTTAGTATACATATTAACTACGTTTTGGTACATCATTAAAAATGTAAAAAGAGTTCTTAAGACATTTTTCTCAACAATAACTTAATATGACCACCTCTAATTATATTAAACAAGCCCTTTTTTTGAAGGTTTTTTTTTAAAATCTAAAGAGTATAATCTCGAAAAAGGGTCTATTTTGGTGACCAACTTCTTCTGATGTATTTTTTTCAAGTTAATGTCTTATCATGATTTTCCTTCTCTCTTGTTTTGCAGGTTTGACAAAAGAATTACTACTTTTGCTTAAGAGAAATTCTAAAGAGACGGAATTCAGCTGAAAACTAGATCAATGGTTGTAAAATTAACTGACAAGGAAATATCTACTAAAGAAAGAGCCACATGGGAAAACAAGTCCATTCCATATGTAATGGTTGTCTGGTCCACTGGTGTAGAGACTCGTCCAGTCGTTATGGATTTTATGAAGCAAATTGGTTAGGTTTATTTATCTAAACCTCTACCCTTTCTCTGACCATTGCCTCTCACTTTTCATTCAACTCACTATTAGTGTTAGTAAGACATAACTCTTGTTCTGGCATAGCTTTCGCTTGCCAAGTATTTTTCATTCCTTCTTCAAGCCACTATTAACAAGTGTAAACTTATATTCCTTGGAGCACAGGCTAATAGGCATGTTTTAGCAACTGATGAGTGGCTACGCGTTGAAGGAACCAAGAGCATATACGCTTTTGGTGATTGTGCCACAATAAATCAACATAAAGTCATGGTATGTCAATGTTCTTGCTAGACGTGTGCCTGATGTAAAATTGTTGACATAGATGTCTGCATGAATTAGGATGATGATATCCAATTGACCATGATATGAAATCTTTGGAGTAGTGAGTAGATGGTAGAATATAAAGTCATGGTATGTCAATGTCTAGATGATATTAAATCAACAGGGGTTCTCTTCTCTTTCAAAAGTAGTTCGTGAAGAATTATTTTTCTGTGAGCTATCTGACAGTGAACCATGTTCACAAGCTCTTAGCGCTGATATGACGAAAGTTAAGATGGCTTTTTTGAGTTTCAGCACATGAGTTTCAGCACATGATGTAGAGTCAAAATTAAAAAAATTTAAACGAGTATTTAAAATATTTTCCATGAAGAGTTAAAATATTTAAATTGGTCTTTTTATGGTATGGGACTTCTTAGAAAAAATAGATCATTGTACTCAAGAATTCATGGATTAAGAATATAATTAATTGTTTTCACACTCTCTCCCTCTCTTCTCTCTCCACTTTTCATCTATTTTTTCGATTGGTTCCTTCGCTTCCTTTCTATCTAATTTATTAACAAGAGCAGAGTTGGTTCACATTTAAAGCCCAGTAAGAAAAAGAAATTGACCAGTGACCAAACAAATACTAAACATATTTAACTAAAAGAAAAATTCATATAAATTATTTTAGAAATTAATTATATTTTTTTTCAAAATTATAAGTGTGTGAATATGATCATTATAAACTACATCCAATTAACTACAAAGTTTAATTTTTGTAACTTAGAAAATATATCTATTATGTGTTCAATTTTAATTTCAAAAATTATAACTTTAAAAAAAATAAAACCGGGCATTAATTTTGAGACGGACGGAGTGAAACAATTCACTGTATTAAATTGTGTCCAAATAAATAAAAAAATTTAAATGAAAAATGATGTGTTTGGGGGGGGGGGGGGGAGATGCATGTTTATTGGATTTGTCTTTATTTTGGGAAACAATTTACTAGTCGTTGCAAAAAATGTATTAAATACACAACGGAAAAAAATTGTTGTCAATGAATGTTGCCTATATTAGGCAATGAAATATAGCAACAAAATTTTTTTTGTTGCCGACGATGTGGAGAAATCTCATTAGCATCAAAAAAGTAAATAGGTGGGAATTTTTTTTTCCGCGCCAACTAATTGGCAACGAACTATGAATTTCATTACGAAAAATGAAAGCCTTTTATAAACTGTAACGAACGACAAATTTTGTTGCTAAACATGCATTTTTGGCAACGACTTTATAATTCGTTGCCCAAAAAATCGTTGTCGAATTCCTATTTTTTTATAGTGACAGTTAAAGCACACTTGCTTACCCCTTAAGCACACATCAGTGTGATTTCTCCCACAGGTAGCACACGCTTCAAATTTCCTTTTATGCTGGCTACTCTGCTGATTACCAGCACGTGCACCCTCATTACACTTCCTTTTTGGGTTATTGTTTCCGCCACTGTTACCACCAGTTTTGCCTTCACTCTCATTCTTGTTCTTTTTCTGTTCCTGATTGTACTTTATTAAGGCATCGCTTCCATATTCCGTGATAATCGCCTTCTCAAGCACTGCTGCAAACGTCTTCAGTTGAAACATAGAGACTCTGATGTACAACCAAGACTTCAGTCCCTGTTCAAATCTTATTGCCTTGCGCTCGTCGGTGTTACCTTGATACGGTGCAAACCTTGCCAACATATTGAATTTTGGTGCATATTATATGACGCCCCTAAGTTTAGGTATCTTCCAACTCGACAGATGGTGCTACACGGTACTAAAATTTATACAGTCATTCCATTGAAATAACAACAAAATGATTGTATTTACTATATTCTTATTACAATAGTAATACATCCTTTCTCAGGTTCAGAAACTGAATCAGTTCTACATTATTCATAAGTATATTACATACAAATACACTATTATAATATAGGATAATTAACTATCCATCTTAGCTTTGCCTTTATCTCTCTTAGAACTCTTAGTTCGTTCGGCCTTAGCTGCAATCATATAATTCAAGCAAGAAGTGAGCATAACTAGTTCATCAAGTCTAACAAAGGATAATATTAATACCACATCGAGAATTATATGATTATCTTCCATAATTGAACAAATAGCTATGAAGCACTATGCAACATTGACTAGCATTTCCCATTTTATAACAACAATTCCACAGTATATATAATAGCTTAGGAATTCTGAACCAGTCAAAAGACCACGAACATACTCTTTTTGTTTTCATACATAAAAAGGACATCCCGGCACTAAGGCCGTACATCCGGCATTACTTACGAGCACTTCTAGGTGATCAGCCTATAGTACTTTATGTTTATCAACATTCATCCTTTAAACGTATTTACGTTTAAGTTTTCGCAACCTCGCGTGCCCATCGAATAATCTATGAAAATACATTTGTTTGTTCATAGACAAACTTACCTTTGAATCTGTACCAAATACTTGGCATAGGATATCGTTAACAGTTCTATATCGAAAGACTTGTAAACAACTCAATCAACTCTTCAAGATTAGTCTAGCCGAGTTAAAACTGGCATCAGCTCTTTCTTTAAAATAATGCATGCATTTCAGGACATGAATATAGAAAACTTGACTAACACGGAGGTTAGACAAGCGTTAAGAAAACTTGCCTTCAAGCGTCTTCGAATATAATATTCAACAGTTCTCAGTCTTTACAAGATCTATATGATATATTCATATAGCACACTGTAATTAGCTACCAAACAAACTAATTTTATGGTTTTAACCAACTTCTTTCTCTTCTATGTCTTACTTGAATTTATTCCATTAATAATGCCAATTCAACTTACTATACTTCATTACGTCTTGTTAACGTTCTTACGTTATTAACCGACACTCGGTCATCATTGGTGAAGTACCAACGTTGAATACCATTAACGGTTTGCTTGTTTACACTTTTGCGTTCTTCGTTTAATTATTGCTAAACCATACTTAACCTTCTAACGTTATCACTTTATAAGTGATTCAAAGTTAGCCTTATCATGTACATTAGGTACATTAATGTCTTACTATTGGTTTACATTCAATTGGAATTACAAAACCTAACTTGGTCAACCATTTCCCATTGTCGGCTTTGCGGCGCCAGTCTCTAGCATACTATTGGCGTTGCGGCGCCAACTAACAGTGGCCAGAGCCTGGAGCCGGCGCCGTGGCCCCCTGTGCTTCAGTTGGCTTTGATAGTTAACTTTTTCTACAAACTTCCCGGCCTCATACCTTATTAGTTTTTCATCCGAATTGGCTCATTCAAAAGCCCACAAATCACAAATTACCTACTCTAGTTGTTCATGCCAAAATCTTTCATTTTCGGATACGTTTACTCAGAATTCACCTTTTGGTTAATTATTGAGCATTTGTTTATCGTTAGTGACCGTTCAATACTCGTTTTCTTTGTTTTAAGTTGGAATTCAACGATTCTTGAGTCCACGAGTCTTGAATGCCCTATCTCACGCGTTGACATTGAAAACCGAAGTTTCCAAGTCACATGACAAATTTTGACTACTAATCTGAGTTTTATACGTTTTTGACGTTTAATGTCTATTTTCGTAAAATTTTCCTTAACTTCGTTACTCGTGTTCTATATGCCAAATAAAATAGAAAAAACCATTGATTCGTCATCTACATCCAAACCAAGCAAGATTCAAATACCCTATCTAAGATGGTTTTAAATTTGTCCCACGTTGCTTCTTCGGCATCGTGGTTACTCCAAATTACCTTTACTGAAGGTATTATTTTATTTCTCAAGACTTATTCCTTTCTATCAACAATCTTAATCAGAAGTTCTTTATACATTAAGTCTCTTTCTACTTGAATAGCTTCATACTCTATTACGTGCTTGTAGTCCAGTTTATAAGGATGCAACACTGACACGTGAAACACATTGTGTATTCTTTCCATCTTTGGAGGTAAGGCTATTTCAAACCTTGGACTAAACTTTTATTTCTTTCCAAAACGTATCTTCCCTTTCCAAGGTGATACTTTCAGAAAGACATATGAACCTACTTTAAACTCCCTCTTCTCTCGATGAGGATATGCATACTTCTTTTTTCTATCTTGAGCTGCTACTAATCGAGTTTATATCAGCTTAAACATATCTTCCGTTTGTTGTACCATCTCAGGTCCTAACATTCGACGTTCTCCTACTTCATCCCAGCAAAGTGGTGTTCTACACTTCCTCCCATACAAAGCTTTGTAAGGCGGCATGCCTATACTTGCGTGAAAACTATTATTGTAAGCGAATTCCACCAAAGGCAGATGTTCGTCCCAACTCCCTTTAAAATCCATAACACAAGATTTTAACATATCTTCTAGCATTTGAATTGTACGTTCACTTTGTCCATCCGTCTGAGGATGATATGCCGTACTCAATCTCAATCGCGTTATCATTTGCTCTTGCAAACTCCTCCAAAAGTTCGATGTGAATCGCGGATCACGATTAGACACAATCGAAATAGGTACCCCATGTCCAGAAATAATTTCCTTGACATAAAGCTTAGTTAACAGCTCTAGGTTATACCTAACTCCTATTTGAAGAAAATGAGCTGATTTGGTTAACCGATCCACTATTACCCAAATAACATCGTATCATTTTCTCATTGTTGGAAGTCCCACCACAAAGTCCATGGTGATATGATCCCATTTCCATTCTGGAATCTCTAGTGAATGCAACAACCCACTCGGTCGTTGGTGTTCAGTCTTAACTTTCTGACAAGTTAAGCACTTATTAATGTATTCTATGATTTCCCTCTTCATATTCGGCCACCAAAAGTTCTGACGAAGGTCTTGATACATCTTAGTACTACCAGGATGTATCGAGTACCTCAAACTATGTGCCTCACACATAATCTCTTCTTTTAAATCAAAATTATTTGGAACCCAAATTATTCCTTCAAAACAAAGTAAACCTTCTTTATCAAGGTTATACTTAGTCTTCACTTCATCCTTCATTATCTTTTTCATTTGCTCGCATTCTTCAGTACCTATTTGTACTTCCATAACCTGTTCCACTATCGTTGGTCAGGTATCCATTAAAAATAACATTTCTACCATTTCACTTGATAACTTTACTTCTAACTCCATTCTTGTCATCTCCGTTATTAACTCATTTTGAGTCGTTAACATTGATAGCTTTTCCCTACCCTTCCGACTTAACGCGTCGGCTACTACGTTTGCCTTCCCTGGATGATATACGATATCACAATCGTAATCTTTTATCAACTCTAACCACCTCCTCTGCCTCATATTCAACTTTTTGTCTGAAGATATATTTCAACTTTTATGGTTCGTGTATATCTCACACTTCTCCCCGTATAAATAATGTCTTAATATTTTTAAGGCAAAAACTACAGCTGCCAATTCTAGGTCATGAGTAGGATAGACATTCTCATAATCCTTTAACTGGAGTGATGCGTACGCAATGACCTTGCCATGCTGCATGAGCACGCAACCAAGTCCTCTATGCGAAGCATCGCTATAAATCACAAAACTCCCCGTATCATCTGGTAAGGATAATACAGGTGCCTCACTCAACCTCCTTTTTAGTTCTTGAAAACTGTTCTCAAACTTCTACATCCACACATACTTTATTGACTTCCTTGTCAGATTCGTCAATGGAGTAGCTATTTTAGAAAAGTCCTGAATGAACCTTCTATAGTATCCCGCTAACCCTAGAAAACTCCGAACCTTGGTTGGCGTTTTTGGTTGCTCCCACTCATTCACTGCTTCCACCTTCGCTGGATCTATAGATATGACATCTTTATCTATAACATGACCTAAAAAATGCACTCGTTCAAGCTAAAATTCACACTTAGTGAATTTCGCATACAACTTCTCCCTTCGTAGTGTTTCCAACACTATGCTTAAATGTTCAACATGATCTTCTGGCGTCTTAGAATAGACTAGAATATCATCAATGAACACTATAACGAACTTGTCCAAATACTGTTTGAAGACTCTATTCATCATATCCATGAATACAGCTGGAGCATTCATCAACCCAAATGACATAACCAGAAACTCGTAATGCCCATAACGAGTTCTGAACGTCGTCTTAGGTACATCCTCCTTTCTTACTTTCAGTTGGTGATACCCCGTACGCAAATCTATCTTTGAAACATACTGTGCCCCTTTCAACTGATCAAATAGATCATCGATCCGGGGCAACAAATATTTATTCTTAATCGTTAACTTGTTCAACTCTCGATAGTCGATACAAAGTCGTAACGACCCATCCTCTTTCTTCACAAACAATACCGGTGCCCCCCACGGAGACACACTCAGTTGAATGTACTTCTTATCTAATAGTTCTTGTAATTGAACCATTAAATCCTTCATCTCTACTGGCGCCATCCTATATGATGCCTTTGAAACTAGTGTCGTACTCGACAACAAATTAATCACAAATTCGACCTCCCTATCCGGCGGAATACCAGGTAACTCCTTCAGAAATACATCCGTGAACTCTTGAACCACCGGTATCTGTTCCAATGATGCTCCCACTCTTTGGGTATCCACCACATGGCACATGTAACCCTTACACCCTTTTTTCAACATCTTCCTAGCTTCTGTCATGGTCAGACAACAAGAGCATCCCAGTGATTTATTTCCATAAAACACCACCTCAGGTTTCTTAGAAAGCCTTAGGTTTACACTCTTTTTATGAAAATCTATTATCTCTCAATGGTTAATTAACCAATCCATACCAAGAATTACATCGAATTCTCTCAACCTTATCGGTAAAAGATCTACCGATTATTTGCTACCTCTAATATCTATGAAACAATTCTTATGAATGTGTTCAATAGGAATTATCTCTTCGTTTGCTACCTTAACGTTTAAAGGTACTTCTAGCTTTTCAGGATTTAAACCTAGTTGTTTAGCAAATCCACATGCTATAAAAGAACAAGTAGCACCCGAGTCAAATAACACATAAGAATTTATTTCATTGACCAGAATGATATCTGCTACTACATCCGCTGATATAACCGTATCTTGGATAGTCATATTAAAAGTTTGGGCTGAGGGTCTACCCAATGATGGTGTTGGTTCAGTAATGGCTAACTTACCACTACAAGAACCCTTACTACCCTCTCATACCTTCTTCGGGTAATTACTTGCCATGTGGTCCATCGACCCACAAACAAAACAACCCTGGTTTTTCTTAGGATTAGGACAGTTGGCTGATATATGTCCCTCCTGCCCACAGTTATAACAAACTGATTTCCCCTTCAGATAGACTCCCAGATGAGTCTTTTCGCATGTTATGCATGCCTCCATCCCACGTTTAGGATCCCCTTGTTTCACCCTAGTTGTGATGCCCCCAAAATAGGTATTCATCACCTATTCTGAGTCGTCAAATACATGGTACATAATACAAATACAACTTAATTATACAACTGTCGTGTAAAGTACGACAAAACTTAAGCTGTGAGTTTTAATACAAATATTGTCGTCTAGACAGTATACAAACTCAAATTCAATATTATTACATTTATTTTCCACTATTTCACTGAATAATGAGGACTACTAATGCTATCATCTAGACCGTCACTCCGTTCCCCAACTAGTCCCTGCTACGTTCTCATTTCCTGAAGAGAACAATAAAAGTAAAAGGGTGAGCTCAACTAGCCCAGTAGGAAATATTATGACTAAGATAATGCAGAATATATTATCGTTAGCCTTCAACAGTGTTAAACTGATACAATATAACAACCATCAAGTTTAACTGCAGCGGAACAAGCAATCCATTAAAAGAGTCAAGTAGAGAATAAAATCTACTATCTTTTATGATTTAGAAGGTTTTTCATCACTTTTATCATTTGGGACTCAAATTTAATAAATAATCCACATCATCGAATCACCCCTTGCACTACTCTGCCAGGATATTCTTTAGTATCACGACCACAATTATCCATGCACTACGCGTCAAGAATATTTTGTGTATTCAATAATGGTCATGATCATGCCAACAACTCATCCATCAATGCACTACGGGCCAATGAGGACTTTTTCCACATCATTTGTAATTATTACGGTCATGATTACAATCAATAATCCTCGGTCATAATCATACCAATTCCATCTATGCACTATAGGCCACGTATGACTTTCAACAAAATATAAACATGAGGATGATGACAATGATATAAGAATTCAATAAAACAAGTTCAAGAATTAATTTATCCAGAATTAATAACGTCCCAAATTGTCAACATGATACTTCTTTGTAGAGTAAAATTCAAGAATGCTTAGAAGAATATTTCCATGAAAAGATACTGGATGAAGCGCAAATATCAAGGATATTCCACTAATTTCATGGAATATAGAAGTCAAAACTTTAACCAACTGAGTATAATAAGGAATGGATTAACAAAAGAAATCACAAGGTATGCGATAGACCGCACATGCAGGTTATTCCAACAGAATAATAAATAATAGAATCAGGTCCAGCGTAAAACGCACAGACAGGATATTCCAACAAAATAATAAAGACGTAATCGTCCCGCAAGAAAAGCATATATCACGTGATATTCCAATGTAATAATAAAGATGTAATCAGTCCGCGTAAAATGCATGCATACATGATATTCCAAAGAGAATAATAAAAAGATGGAATCAGTCCGCATAAAAGCGCATGCATGTGATATTCCAATGACAGAATAATAAAGACGGAACCAGGTCCGACGTAGAACACATAGACAGGATGTTCCAACATAATGATAAAGAATGGAACAACATAAGAATTTCACCAAGTATAGGGTAGCCCGCGTATACAGGTTATTCCAACACAATAATAAATAATAACAGAAGTTCTCTTCATGGATAAGAAAGAAATAATACTCCCAACCTTAGAAAAACTGGATACTGGAATAGTGAGGTAGCAGACTTCTCTTCTTCTTTCTATAATTTCTCTCTATAATAATCGCTCTAAAGCTTTTGTGAATTGGTGAGAAATGAAGGAAGAATGAGCTTCTATTTATAGAAAAATATAGTTTCGATAATTGCACGTTTTGGGGCTCAAAAAATTACAGTACAATACCTCCAACTTTTCCTTTATTTTTAATTTAGCCATGGAAGTATTATCAAACTTGCACCACCTCCCCTAATAGTAAATAATGTGATTCAATAGTAAATTATGTGAATCAATAGTTCTAGACATGTGAAAATACGAATTACAGTATAGTACCTCCATCTATACCTCCATTTTTAACTTAGTCATGCAAGTATTATCAATTTTGCACCAACTCCCTTAATAGTAACAAGAATGTGAAATAATAGTATACACATGTGAACAAATAGTTATACTCATATGAAATAATAGCAATAAATTGCTCATTTATCCGGTTAAATACCCGATTGGTCCATATAACCTCCAGACATCAATTATTATCGAAATAATTGTCGATTTTCACTAACACAAATAATTCCAACCCAATGAAACCATTTTTTTATCAAAAATATAAATTTTGAAATTTCGAAGTTTGACTTTTCCCAAAAAAGTTAACTGTTGACTTTTTGAACAAATAGTGAATTCAGGAAAATTTTGTGTTTATAGACTATTTTTACTAATTTCATCGTTCCGGACTCAAATATTGATAGCTCCGAACACAACTTCAATTTTAATAATATTCATCATTAATATTATAACTCATAATATTTATCAACCAGGTCGTTCCCAGGAAAGAGGTGGCTTTCCAATAAGGATTTCTCCCTATTGACGCACAATTAGGTGACCAAACATCTCCTTGACAGAACTTCTAGACATTGTAAATATTGCAATTTAATAATATGAACAACTTTGTTGTCTCAATTATTGATTTAATAAAATAACATATTATGCAGATGATACTATGACAATAATCGAATCAATAATATGAGAGATATGATGCAAATTCTTTATCGAGCAATAATTGAGTATAACCGAGTGGCTTCTCACGTAAGCATCAATAATCAATACCGTAGCTACTATGTAACCACGCCAGTATTCATCAGTACTTTTACTATCGGGTAGTTCAACAGCTTAACGGTAAAACTTTCGCCGTTATTTTCATAAAGTATTTTTGTCGTTTTCTCAATTCGACAATAATTCCGTTGTGGGGGTCCGCCAATGATTGTGCTGTTGTACAAATATTCCCTGTTAAAACGAATATTCCCCGACCAATCAAATATTATATAACAACTTGCGTACTTTGCAAAATTTGTAAATATTACCCACAACTATAACATTATATCAAATCCACACAATAATATTCAAAAATATATTTTGAGAAAATTTAATCTTTATTCAAAAAGTTGGGGTCTTACAACCTCCCCTTCTTATGAAATTTTGTCCTCAAAATTAGGGTGCGTACCTGGTATATCGAAGAGGTAAGGATATCTTGATTTCATCTTAGATTCTAACTCCCAGGTCATTTCTTCCACATCGTGGTTTCTCCACAAAACTTTGACTTGAGGTATAACCTTAGAGCGTAGAATATGATCCTTTTTTATCCAAGATTTTAACAGGTAACTCTTCATACGTTAAATCTTCCTCTATCACATCTGGTTCTAATTCAATAATGTGGTTCGGGTCTTTCACATATTTACGTAACATAGATATGTGAAAAACGTTATGAACACGAGACATACATGGCGATAAAGCGAGTCTATACGTCACAGTTCCTACTCGATCGGGGATTAAAAATGGGCCAATGAATCGAGGGTTGAGCTTTCCTCTCTTTCCAAATCTCGTAACTCCTTTCCATGGAGCAACACGTAACAACACAAGATCTCCAATATCGAATTCAATGTCCTTTCGATGAAGATCAGAATATCTCTTTTGTCAATCTTGTGAGGTTTTTATACATTGTCGAATCGTTTGAATCTTTTCCGTAGTCATACATACGAACTCCAGTCCCAACAATGTTGTTTCACCCACCTCATCCCAGCATACTGGAGAACGACTCTTTCTTCCATACAACGGCTCAAATGGAGCCATGCCAATACTTGCTTGATAACTGTTGTTGTAGGAAAACTCCACCAATGGTAGGAACTTATCCCAACTTCCCTTAAAGTCAAGGACACAGAGTCTTAATAGATCTTCAAGAGTTTGAATGGTCCTCTCCGACTGCACGTCCGTCTGAGGATGATATGCCGAGCTAAATCGTAAATTCGTGCCCATAGCTTTTTGCAAACTAACCCAAAATCTTGAAGTGAATCTTGGGTCTCGATCAGAAACTATGGATACTGGCATACCATGAAGTCTTACAATCTCATTTATGTACATACGAGCAAGACGTTCAAGTGTATAAGTTTCTCGTATAGGTAGAAAATGAGCAGACTTGGTCAATCTATCAACAATGACCCAAATTTCATCTATGCCTTGAGAAACCTTGGGAAGACCAGTAACGAAATCCATAGTAATGTGTTCCCACTTCCATTCTGAAATTTCAAGTGGTTGCAATGGACCTTTTGGTATTTGATGCTCCGCCTTGACTCGTTGACAAGTTAAACACCTTGAGATAAACTCTGCTATCTCTCTCTTCATATTGCTCCACCAAAATGTATGTCGAAGATCATGATACATTTTGGTACTCCCAGGATGGATTGCAAACGGTGTGTTGTGGGCCTCCATCATGATTTTATACTTTAAATCAGGGTTGTTAGGAACACAAAGTCTGGAGTTGACTCGAAGTATTCCTTCCTCATCGATTCTTGCTTCCGACATAGCACCTTCTTGCACTTTCTTCTTCATACGCATTAGCTCAGTCCAGAGCTTGAAGCGACTTTAACTTTATTGATTAAAGTCGGTTCTACTCTATGTTTGCCATCATCATGTGGGTCCTGAGTCTTTATCTCTAACTCCATCCTTTGCAAGTCATACAAAATGGGCCTTGCGTTGACAATATTGCACTGCATTGCAGATATGATCTTCTACTCAGTGCGTCAGCTACCACGTTCGCTTTTCCAGGATGGTATTGGATGGTATGATCATAATCTTTCAATAGTTCAAGCCAACGTCGTTGTCGCATGTTGAGTTCCTTTTGGGTGAAGAAATATTTGAGGCTTTTATGATCCGTGTAGATCTCCACCTTCTCTCCATACAGGTAATGCCTCCAAATCTTAAGCGCAAAAACGACAACTGCCAACTCTAGATCATGAGTAGGGTAATTCCTCTCATATTCTTTGATTTGTCGTGAGGCATAGGCTATGACTTTCCCATGTTGCATGAGAACACATCCTAACCCTTTGCCTAAAGCATCACTGTAGATGACAAATCCCTTCGAGCCAGATGGTATTGTTAGAACAGGTGCTGAAATGAGTCTCCTCTTGAGTTCTTGAAAACTCTTCTCACATTCCTCACTCCAACCGAACTTTGTATCTTTTCGAGTCAGCTGAGTTAATGGAGTAGCGATTCAAGAAAATCCTTCCACAAATCTCCGATAATAACCAGCTAATCCGAGAAAGCTACGTACTTCGGTCACTGATTTAGGTTGCTTCCAGCTCTGGATAGCTTCAATCTTTACTGGGTCAATAGATATTCCATGACTTGATATCACGTGCCCAAGGAATGCAACTTGCTTAAGCTAGAACTCACATTTCTTCAACTTGGCATATAGCTTGTTTTCACGAAGCTTTTGGAGTATCAGCCTCAAGTGTTGCTCATGATCTTCACGGCTTTTGGAATATATGAGGATGTCATCAATAAAGACGACCACAAAATTATCCAAATATTCCTTGAATACTCGGTTCATCATCTCCATGAAGGCAGTAGGAGCATTAGTCAATCCAAAAGACATGACTAAGAATTCATAATGCTCGTACCGAGTTTTGAAGGCAGTCTTTGGAATATCCTCAGTTTTAACCTTCAGCTGATGATATCCAGAACAAAGATCGATCTTTGAAAAAAATTGTGCTCCTTGTAACTGATCAAACAGGTCATCAATACGTGGCAATGGGTACCTATTTTTGATGGTGACATGATTCAACTCCCGATAATCAATACAAAGTCGCATACTCCCATCTTTCTTCTTCACGAATAGAACGGAGCACCCCAAGGAGATGTACTAGGGACGAATGAAACCAATGTCTAACAATTCCTACAATTTGGTCTTTAACTCCTGAAGTTCAATAGGAGCCATTCGATATGGGGCTTTGGAAATGGGATTTGTACTGGGTTCAAGGTCGATACAAAATTCAACTTCATGCTCTGGGGGTAGGCCAGGAAGTTCTTTAGGGAATACGTCAGGAAATTTATTAACAATAGAAATATCCTTCAAATCTGACGTATTTTTGTTTAAATCCGTGACATGAGCTAAGAAATCTTGACATCCGTTTTTCAATAAATGAATATCTTTATGTCTTGAGATGACCGTGATTGATTTTAATGGTTTGGTCGCTTGAATTCACATAATAGGTTTATTAGGAATATGAAAGCTAACAACCTTACGAAAATAATCAATTTTAGCATGATGAGTAGTTAACCAATCAATCCCTAGAATCACGTCAAATGCAAGTATTTTTAAAGAGATAAGATCGACAGGTAACGTGCGGTTACCGATTTGAATCAAACAAGACTTATAAACAATGGATGTAATGAAGGTTTCTCCTAATGGAGTTTCAACAGATAAGTCAAAGTCTAATTTCTCCGGAGTAAAATTTAAACATTGAGCGCAAGTAGGAGAAATAAAAGAATGGGTAGAACTGGTATCAAATAAGGTATAGACTTCACTAGATTTTATGATAAGCTTACCCGTGATAACCTCGTCCAGGTTCCTTACTTTCTAGGAGGTCACAACAAACGCTCTCCCTTGCACTACCGGCTTTGACTTTTTTGGGACGGCCATTGGTGCCTCCATCCTAGCTGAACTTGTCTTCGGTGAACGACAAAATCGAGCTAAGTGACCTTCCCTTCCATAATTATAACATGCTTTGGACGGCATCGCACAGTTTGGACTGATGTGTCCCTCCCCTCCGCATTTGAAGCATATGATAGGTGGTCGTTCTCCTTCCTTAACAACGGGTCTTTGGTGTCGACGCTTTTCCATCATTGTTGAATCTCCTTTTCTTGAAATGTCCATTTTTATTGTCTTGGCTATGATTACCACCGAAGTGGTTACCATTTCTGGCATGTTGATTCCCTCCACGTTTGTTGTCACCGCTTCGATGACTAATACCACTGGTATTTTCATGGTGCCAGCTGCTTTCTCTTGGTTGCGTTGACTTGTTACCGCGCTCCAATAACTGAGCCCTATTTACAACATCTGAGTACAAACACAGTTTATGAGAAATAAGATATTGACGTATCTCCGGTTTCAAACCCTTTAAAAACATTCGTGTCATTCGCTCCTCATTATCGACCAAATGGGATGAAAACCGGGATAACTCCGCAAATTTAGCCTCGTATTGCGACACGGTCATATTGTTTTGCTCCAACTTGATAAACTCCACCTCTTTCATGTGACGAATACTTTCGGGAAAGTACTTGTCGTTGAATAGCTCTTGGAACTTCTCCCAAGACATCTTGAGTGCATCAGTCGGGTACGCTTTTCTGATTCCCACCATGTCTGCCTTCTTCACGCAACATGAAGGTGGCGATGGAACCTTTTTCTCCTCGGAGCATCCCAAGACATCAAATATCTTGGTGATCTGCTTTATCCATGCTTCAGCCTTAAGTGGTTTTGGCTCTCCAATAAACTCCGGTGGTCCCAGCTCCTTGAACTGTTTAGCGGTAATCGTCCGAGAGTTTCCAGTGTTTCCACCTATATTTTGGACAGGAGCCGCTCTCGCCTGATGTTGCATGAATTGCATAAAGCCTCTGAACATTCCATCGTTCATCATTTGGTCAGTGTTATTGTTTGCATGAGGATTGTCGCCTTCCTGATGCACATTATTCTGATTGTTGATCTGTGGAGGCTCAACGGTCTCTTGTGCTCCATTGCTATTCTCAATATTCTCGTATACCATTTTCAAATATTGCCACAAAACAAGGGTTAATTGACATGCAACATATTATCCATATACTCTGACCAACCAATTAAATACCAAATAAACTTAGGTAGGTCATACTAGCGAAGGAATTCCCCATCTCTCCCCTCCTAGTTCTAGTCTCACATCTTAGCCAGGGATCATATCCCTAAGCTTTGATACCAAATGTGACGCCCCTAAAATAGGTATACATCACCTATTCCGAGTCGTCAAATACATGGTACGTAATACAAATACAACTTAATTATACAACTGTCGTGTATGTAAAATACGACAAAACATAAGTCGTGAGTTTTAATACAAATATTGTCGCCTAGACAATATACAAACTCAAATTCAATATTATTACATTTATTTTCCACTATTTCACTTTGAATAGTGAGGACTACTAATGCTATCATCCGGTTCGTCACTCCGCTTCCCCGACTAGTCCCTCGCTACATTCTCATTTCACGAAGAGAACAATAAAAGTAAAAGGTGAGCTCAACTAGCCCAAAGAGGAAATATTATGACTAAGATAATGCGTAATATATTATCGTTAGCCTTCAAATGTGTTAAACCGATACAATATAACAACCATCAAGTTTAACTGCAGCGGAACAAGCAATCCATTAAAAGAGTCAAGTAGAGAATAAAATCTACTATCTTTTATGATTTTGAAGGTTTTTCATCACTTTTATCGATGGGACTCAGCTTAATAAATAATCCACATCATCGAATCACCCCTGCACTACGGCCAATGATATTCTTTAGTATCACGACCACAATTATCCATGCACTACGGGCCAACAACTGTCCATGATCATGCCAACAACTGTCCATCAATGCACTACGGGCCAACAAGGACTTTTTCCACATCATTTGTAACATTACGATCATGATTACACCGAATAATTTCTGGTCATAATCATACCAAGTCCATATATGCACTATAGGCCACAGATGACTTTCAACAAAATATAAACATGAGGATGATGACAATGATATAAGAATTCAATAAAACAAGTTCAAGAATTAATTTATCTAGGAACTAATTTTCAACATGATACTGCTTTGTAGAGTAAAATTCAAGAATGCTCAGAAGAATATTTCCATGAAAAGATACTAGATGAAGTGCAAATATCAAGGATATTCCACTAATTTCATAGAGTATAGAAGTCAAAACTTTAACCAACTGAGTATAATAAGGAATGGAATAACAAAAGAAATCACCAGGCATGCGATAGACCACACATGCAGGGTTATTCCAACAGAATAATAAATAACGGAATCAGTCCCAGCGTAAAATGTATGACGGGATATTCCAACAAAATAATAAAGATTTAATCGGTTCTACAGAAAACGCATGCATGTGATGGATATTCCAACAGAATAATAAAGACGGAATCAGTCCCACAGTAAAAGCGTCTGATACATGATATTCAGCGAGAATAATAAAGACGGAATCAGTCCGCCGTAAAATGTACGAATGAGGATATTCCAACAGAATAATAAAGACGGAACCAGGTCTGACATAGAACGCACAGACAAGATGTTCCAACAGAATGATAAAGAATGGAACAACAGAAGAATTTCACCAAGTATAGGGTAACCCGCGTATCTGAGTTATTCCAATGTAATAATAAAAATAATAATGTTTCTCTTCGTGGATAAGAAAGAAATAATACTCCCTACCTTAGAAAAACTGGATACTGGAATAGTGAGGTAGCAGACTACTCTTCTTCTTTCTATAATTTCTCTTTATAATAATCGCTCTAAAGATTTTGTGAATTGGTGAGAAATGAAGGAAGAATGAGCTTCTATTTATAGAAAAATATAGTTTCGATAATTGCACGTTTTGGGGCTCAAAAAATTACAGTACAATACCTCCAACTTTTTCTTTACTTTTAATTTAGTCATAGAAGTATTATCAAACTTGCACCACCTTCCCTAATAGTAAATAATGTGATTCAATAGTAAATTATGTGAATCAATAGTTCTAGACATGCGAAAATACGAATTATAGTATAGTACCTCCATCTATACCTCCATTTTTAACTTAGTCATGCAAGTATTATCAATCTTGCACAAACTCCCCTAATAGTAACAAGAATTTGAAGCAATAGTATACACATGTGAACAAATAGTTATAGTCATGTGAAATAATAGCAATCAATTGCTCATTTATCCGGTTAAATACCCGATTGGTCAATATAACCTCCAGACATCAATTATTATCGAAATAATTGTCGATTTTCACTAACACAAATAATTCCAACACAATGAAACCATTTTTATCAAAAATATAAATTTTGAAATTTTGAAGTTTGACTTTTCCCAAAAAAGTCAACTGTTGACTTTTTGACCAAATAGTGAATTACGGAAAATTTTGTGTTTATAGACTATTTTTACTAATTTCATCATTTCGGACTCAAATATCACGTCCGCGTCTCCAAATTCAACTCCGAACACAACTTCAATTTTAATAACATTCATCATTAATATTATAACTCACAATATTTATCAACCGAAGTCATTCCTGGAAAGAGGGGCTTTCAATAAGGATTTCTCCTATTGGCGCCGCAATTAGGTGACCAACCCTCTCCTTGATGAAACTTCTAGACATTGTAAATATTGCAATTTAATAATATGAACAACTTTGTCGTCTCAATTATTGATTTAATAAAATAACATATTATGTAGATGATACTTATGACAATAATCGAATCAATAATATGAGAGTTATGATTCAAAGAATTATTGTAGCAATAATTGAGTATAACCGAGTGACTTATCACGTAAGCATCAATAATCAATCTTGTGTGCTACTATGCAACCACGCCAGACATTCTTTACTTTTACTAATGGGTAGTTCAATGCTTAACGGTAAAACTTCCGCCGTTATTTTCATAAAGTATTTTTGTCATTTTCTCAATCCGACAATAATTCCGTTGTGGGGTCCACCGATGATTGTACCGTTGTACGAATATTCCCTGTTAAAACGAATATTCCCCGACCAATCGAATATTATATAATAACTTGCGTACTTTGAAAAATTTGTAAATATTACCCACAACTATAATATTATACCAAATCCACACCATAATATTCAAAAATATATTTCGAGAAAATTTAATCTTTATTCAAAAAGTTGGGGTCTTACACTAGTATTACCGGAGTTAAAACTGTAAAAACATAAAACCCTAATAGAACTCGTATGTGTAAATCCCATTATATAAATAAAATTTCTCTGTTCTGAATGTGTTACGTGTTATTATATACTTGGTTTGACAAAATTGACCAAATCAATTTTTATCAGAAAAACGTCGTGCTTGACACCTCGTGCTTAAAATGTTTTTTCCATAATCTGACTTTTCGGTAAAATTATTTTGACAAGTTGCTTTGTCGTGCTTACACTGACAAAACTCTTTGTCGTGCTTGTTAGGATTAGTGAGTAAACCCTAATTAGCAAAACCCTAACCCTAATTAGCAAAACCCTAACCCTAATTTGTTAATTAAACCCTAATTAGCTAATCTAACTAAAATTAGCTTATGTTAACACTTAATCATGATTAGAAAAATTCTATTAGGTACTAATTAACATTACTTAACATTCCTAATCATTAGAAACAAAACCCTAATCAAGATTAGTGAAGATTTAAGCCTAATTAAGCTACTAACTTAATCAACTAGCTCACAAGTAGGTTGGGAGTCACCATTACAAGTTTCAAAACATCACATGACATGTTTCCAAACTCCCAAGCATCAGAAGAGTCATAGATCAGATCTTTATGGAGGCAAGTAGGTGAAAAAATGACCAAAAAGCCAAGTTGGAAAATTCTATAAATAGGAACATTAGGGCTGAGTAAACCCATGAATTATCAAAGCCTAGATACACTTATAAACCTACCATATCAAGCCTAGGTGTTATCAACAACAAGATCAGAAGCTAGAATCATAAATTTCTCAAGAAAAGGTGCAAACCCTAGTTCATAAATTTCTCTTTGATCTTATGTTAGATTTGTTGTTTAGATGTTTAGAATATTGTATTAGGATGTTAGAAAGTATGCTAGAGTGGTATAACACGTTTTCATAACATCTAAATGCCTTAATGAAGCATTTTATGAAATCTGGGAATTTTGAAAAAATGGTCTGACAACCGAATGTCAGGGCTTTTCGATTCATATGTGTTTATGTTTTGGTCTGTTAATCGATTGATATTTGTAGCCTGTAAGTAGGTCTTTAATCTGGAAAAGAAAACAGGTTCAGATGAACCATAGATTCCAAGATATAATTAGTCAAAGTGGGTTGACCGTTCACGGAAACTAGTTTTCTGGGTTGCCCAGAAAGCTCAAGAACAGTTGAACCGGCTACTTTGACCGACCTGTTTAATCATCTTCTGATTGTTAATTGTTTATGTTTTTGTTATAAATTGGTACTCTGGTATACATACTACATATCTATGATCTTCAATCGAACAAACAACACATAGGATTACCGAAATTATTGGTCAAAACGAGTTGACCGAGCATGACCGAGTTTTCTGGGTTCTCCAGAAAACTGAAGAACACGAAGAACAGTTGTTAGCTGTACTTTGACCATCATAAATAGAGATCTTAGAATTACGATTTGTTCATGTTAATGTTATATGTATGTACCCTGGTATATAGACTACATGTTACAACAAACAAAACATACATCTAATACACCGAATCAAAGTTATTCAAGCCAAAAAATCGTTGATCGGCCTTGACCAATTGCTACAGGTTACCCAGAAACCCAAGAACAGCTCTGACAGTAACTTTGAATCTTTCTAATTTCTTGTTAGATGTAGATTAAAGCCTGTTTATTGCTTGATCTTGTACTATTACATGAGTACTACAACACCAATACTTGATCTGACCGAAAATCATTACCAATACCGAGTTATTTAATGGTCAAACAAGCCACTCGACCACGAGCAACGGCTGCCCAAAAACTCAAGAACACCTACTACGACACTTTCTGTCACTGTAGAGCTTTAGCGACGGACAAAAATTAAATTTTTAGAAATAAATTATAAAAAACTAGAAATAATTAATAAAAACAGTTTTAAAAATTATATTAAATTATTATAAATTATTTCTGATATTTCTACAAAAATGTAATAATTATTTTATTTTATTTAGATATTATTTATAATTAACTTATTAATAAAGTAATTAGAATAATTACTTTTAAATACTAAGTAATTATGTAAAAATATTATTATTGAAATAAAAATCATAATAAATGATTATAAATTATTTAATATTATTAAATAATGTTTTTATAAAATTTTAGTAAATATAAATTACTTATAAATAGAGATAAATGGTTTAAAATCATTTAAAGGATAAATAAATATTTTAAAAATACTTTAAACCTTCTAAAATATATTATAAGGATAATTAAATTATTTAAAAATATAACCCAATTTTATAAATATAATTTAGTTCATTTATCAAAGGTATTAAAAGTCAAACCCTATTAAATCTAACCCGGTATTAAATAAATGTTTTATTTGAGTATGGTTATCAATACTAACGTGTTAGATTTATATTCTTGAACGTCATAGGTACTTAATAGCGTTTGAATAGTATAACTTAACTGATCTACGCTCAGGCAAGTCTTCTATACCCAATTTATTACTTATGCAAAATTTATCAACCCTGTTTATTCGCTGAACAAGATTCTATCTTGCTATACTGTTGATATAATACACCTATATTGAATTACCTATTATTGAAAGGTTATTGCTATAGTTCCAGCATGACTAAGAAATGAATTATTTATTCATATGATATTGTTTATTAAGCATAAACTTTTGTGTCAAGCCAAATTGTTTTGGTAAGACAATCCTATACTGAAGTTGAGTATCCCGTAAGGGAGCAAAGTGTAGTCAATGAATATATTGACAGTAAATTATAAGTGTAATTGAGCACTATAGGTGATATGCATACTCCTAGGATGTTGAATAGGCTGATCCCCTATCTCATATCTGAACAGAATTTCTAAGTCTTTGTGACTGACAGAAAGGATAAAAATTCCAGAACTAGTTGGAATTAGAAATCCAAAAATGGTAACAACTATCAGTCGAAATTTGAATTGTTATAATTCTTCAAATCCTATATTGTTATAAATATACAACTTGCTGAGCATGTCATAGCTCACTCTTGCAAATTATTCCTTTTGCAGTTTTAGATGATAATCTAGGAATATTTGGAGTAGATAAAGGGAAGCGTCCCTACATAGATTAGATTGTATTCTTGTCTGTATGAATACCTTGTAATAAGAACTTTTTATGAGAATTTTGTAATCGAATCATAATATTATGATATATATAACATCTTTTATTTCCAAGAACCGTTTTCTTACATATATAGATGTAAAGTAAGATGTCTTCTATTCTAGTTGAGATCCTTGGGAACTATTTATCTAAGTGAGGTGTTAGTAGCATGGACTTTTCATGTTGTTATTAATACTACAATTTCGGATAGATTTGTTATTATCGATACGATAGTATATAATCGCATGACATAGACTATACATCTGGGTGAGGGTATTGGTAATATGGACTGTTCATGTTATTACTGATACTCTGAATTTTGGATAGATAAACTCTAGTCACAGATACAATAAATTCTAGAGGGTAACATAGGAGGTTGGATGCTCTATATTAGTACAATAAAGAAGCATTCAAAGTTTATATTGTGATAAGTATTGTGTAATATACTAGTATGTTTAAAGTTGTTGTAAGACTGTGAGATATAAATAAATAATATGTTTTGGTTATCTAAGAATCTTATGTGAATATTTGTTGTTATTTTATAGAATCATGCCACCAACCAGAAGACCCCAAAGAAAAATGAATAATGAGGATAATTCTACTCAACAGTTAGTAGATATGATGTTAGGAGTAATAAACAGACCTGTAAACCAAAATACATCCTTTAAAGACTTTAAATTAGTTGGACCACCTGAATTTAAAGGTACATTAGAACCTGTTGATGCACAGATTTGGATTTCTGAGATAGAAAAATTCTTCCTAGTAACCAATGTTAGTAATAACCAGAAGACAACTTTTGCAACTTTCTTCTTGAAAGGTGAAGCTAATTATTGGTGGGAATCAACCAAAGGTCGGGTAGAAACTGAAATTGTTCCTTGGGATAGATTTAAAGAGTTGTTCTTTGAAAACTATTTTTCCCAATCCCTGAAAGACCGAATGGAAATAAAATTTCTAGACTTAAAACAAGGAGATCTTACTGTAACCCAGTATACAGCTAAGTTTAATGAACTATCCAGGTTTGCTCCTCATCAAGTGACTACTGAACTTAGAAAGACTCGTAGGTACCAAGAAGGTTTAAAACCTCAGATTAGGAGTAAATTAGCAGTGCTTCAAATCAAAACTTTCTCTGAAATACTAGAGAAGGCCACTATAATTGAAAGTGAGAATGAAAATCTCGCTAAGTTTCATCAAGACAAAAATATTCAGAATGAGAAAGGGAAAAGTAAGACAGAACCCAGTTCAGGTGTGTTTAATAATAAGCGTAAATGGAATAATTCTTTTTCTAACAACTCGGGGAAAAAGATAGGAAATACTAATAACAATTTTAGTAATATTAATATTAAACCTTGTCCTAAGTGTAATAAGAAACATAGAGGAGAGTGTCTTCTTAACAAATGCTTTAATTGTGGACAGTCAGGACATTATCTTTCACAGTGTCCTCTTCCAAAGAAAAATAAGTGTTTTAATTGTGGTTCAATGGATTATTTTTCTAAGAACTGTCCCACAAACCAAGGAGGAAAAGGGGTTAGAATACCAGAGAATAAATCAACAGTAGCTGCAGTTGGGGTTCAGAATCGACCTACCGTGAGAACATTTAATATGTCGGTGAGGGATACTGTTGCTTCACAAGACGTAGTGACAGGTATCATCCCTATCAACACTTTAAATGCATATGTGTTATTCGATTCTGGTGCTACTTGTTCATTTGTGTCTAGAAATTTCTCTACAAACTTGAATATGCCTTGTGAGAATTTAGACAAACCATTTTATGTAGAAATTGCTAATAATGAAAGAATTCCTGTCAAGACCATATATAGAAACTGTAGCGTGGTAATATAAGGACATAATTTTAAGGTAGATTTGATACCAATTCAGTTGGGAGAATTTGATGTAATTTTAGGAATGGATTGGTTAGTTAATCATAACGCGATGATTGATTGTCATCAAAAATGTATTAACCTTTTGATTGCTTCGAAGTCAAAGGTAGTGTTCAATGGTAGTTGTTCACCTAAGCAATCTCGATGTTTGACTATAATTCAGGCAGAAAGATTACTTAAAATGGGTTATTTAGGATATTTGGCCTATATAGTTGATACTCGTCAGGAAGGAGTAAAACTAGATCAAATACCTATAGTCAAGGAATTTCCTGATGTATTTCGAGATGATTTACCCTGGTTTGCCTCCGATAGGAGATTGAGTTTATCATTGATCTTGCACCAGAGCGGCACCGCTTTCTAAGGCACCGCATGCAATGGCACCTATAGAATGAAAAAGAGTTACTTATTCAATTACATGAACTCTTAGATAAAAAGTACATACAACCTAGTGTTTCACCCTGGGGAGCACCAGTGTTATTTGTAAAGAAGAAGGATGGAACTATGAGACTTTTTATAGATTATAGGGAGCTAAATAAGCTAACTATTAAGAATAAATATCCTTTGCCAATGATTAATGATTTGTTTGACCAATTAAAGGGGGCCGAACATTTTTCAAAAATTGACCTTAGAACAGGTTATCATCAATTAAAGGTAAGAAAGGAGGATGTCTTAAAAAGCAAATATTTTTAGGACACGCTATGGACATTATAAATTTCTTGTAATGTCTTTTGGATTAACAAATGCCCCGGCAGCATTTATGGATTTAATGAATCAAGTGTTTAAACCATGCTTAGACAAATTCGTTGTAGTGTTTATCGACGATATTCCGGTATACTCGAGAACACGGAAGAGCATATCTTGAACACTTGAGAGTCGTGATTGGAGATATTACGAAAGGGAACAAATTTTATGCAAAGTTTTCCAAGTGTGAATTCTGGTTGAAGAGAGTTCAACTTTTAGGTCATGTAATTGATAAAGATGGAATATCTGTAGATCCAACTAAGATCGAAACGGTTGTTAACTGGGAACAACCAACAACTCCAACAGAAGTACGAAGTTTTCTCGGTTTAGCGGGTTATTACCGACGATTTATAAAAGATTTTTCAAAAATAGCAACCCCATTAACCAATTTAACTCGAAAGACAGTGAAATACGTCTGGACAGATAAATGTGAGGAAAGCTTCCAAGAGTTGAAGAAGCGACTGAGCATGGCTCCAGTGTTATCCTTACCAGATGATACAAGAGGCCTTGTAGTATATAGTGACACATCACACAGAGGATTAGGGTGTGTGTTGATGCAATATGGGAAAATGATAGCTTATGCATCACGACAACTCAAAGATTATGAGAAGAGATATCCTATTCATGATTTAGAGTTAGCCACAGTAGTTTTTGCTCTAAAAATTTGGAGACATTACTTATACGGGGAGAAGTGCGAGATATATACAGATCATAAAAGTCTGAAATATATTTTTACACAACGAAAATTAAATTTAAGACAGAGACAACGGTTAGAACTGATAAAGGATTTTGACCGTGAAATCTTATATCATCCCGGTAAAGCAAATGTTGTAGCTGATGCATTAAGTAGAAAGAATCAAGAAAAATTGAATGTATTAACCACCAATGATAGGTTACTAAAAGACTTTGAAAAGTTAAAAATTGAGGTGAAATGTCCAACTACCTCTACCCAAAAATTATATATCTTAGAAAGAGTTTCATCTTTGCTAGATAAAATTAAAGAGATACAGAAGAAGGATGAAGAGTGTCAAAAGTTTAAATCTAATTCCACACATGATAAGTATAATAAATTTCGAATAAATACGGATGGAATAATTAGATATGAAAATAGAATCTGGATTCCGTTAGATCAAGCTTTAAAAGATGAAATTTTGAATGAAGCACATAATTCTAAATTTTCCATACATCCTGACAGTACTAAAATGTTCAAAGATTTAAGTCGACATTTTTGGTGGTCGAATAAGAAAAGGGAAATAGCTGAATGGGTAAGTAAATGTCTCACGTGTCAAAGGGTTAAGGCAGAACATCAGAAGCCAAGTGGTTTCCGTTTTACGACCATACAAACCTGATTATAAACACGTTATAAATTATGAACCTATCCAAATCGAAGAAAATCTTTCTTATGTAGAAGAACACATGCGATCGTCGTCGTAATAGTAAAGAGCAAGTCCTCCTTAATAAAGTGATAGCATCGGTTAAAGTAATATGGAAAAATCAGAACGTTGAAGAAGCTACATGGGAGCTTGAAGATAAAATGCGCGAGAATTATCCTCAATTATTTACTTGACATGTACTGTAATTTCGAGGACGAAATTCTTATTAGTGGGGGTGAATGTAAAAACCCAAAACCCTAATAGAACTCGTATGTGTAAATCCCGTTATATAAATAAAATTTCTCTGCTCTGAATGTGTTACGTGTTATTATATACTTGGTTTGACAAAATTGACCAAATAAATTTTTATCCGAAAAACGTCGTGCTTGACACCTCGTGCTTAAAATGTTTTTTCCATAATCGGACTTTTCGGTAAAATTATTTTGACAAGTTGCTTTGTCATGCTTACACTGACAAAACGCTTTGTCGTGCTTGTTAGGATTAGTGAGTAAACCCTAATTAGCAAAACCCTAACCCTAATTAGCAAAACCATAACCCTAATTTGTTAATTAAATCATAATTAGCTAATCCACCTCAAATTAGCTTATGTTAACACTTAATCATGGTTAGTAAACTTCTATTAGGTACTAATTAACTTTACTTAACATTCTTAATCATTAGAAACAAAACCCTAATCAAGATTAGTGAAGATTTAAGCCTAATTAAGCTACTAACTTAATCAACTAGCTCACAAGTAGGTTGGGAGTCACCATTACAAGTTTCAAAACATCACATGACATGCTTCCAAACTCCCAAGCATCAGAAGAGTCATAGATCAAATCTTTATGGAGGCAAGTAGGTGAAAAAATGACCAAAAAGCCAAGTTGGAAAATTCTATAAATAGGAACCTTAGGGCTGAGCAAACCCATGAATTATCAAAGCCTAGATACACTTATAAACCTACCATATCAAGCCTAGGTGTTATCAGCAACAAGATCAGAAGTTAGAATCATAAATTTCTCAAGAAAAGGTGCAAACCCTAGTTCATAAATTTCTCTTTGATCTTATGTTAGATTTGTTGTTTAGATGTTTAGAATATTGTATTAGGATGTTAGAAAGTATGCTAGAGTGGTATTTCACGTTTTCATAACATCTAAATGCCTTAATTAAGCGTTTTATGAAATCTGGGAATTTTGAAAAAATGGTCTGACAACCGAATGTCAGGGCTTTTCGATTCATATGTGTTTATGTTTTGGTCTGTTAATCGATTGATATTTGTAGCCTGTAAGTAGGTCTTTAATCTGGAAAAGAAAACAGGTTCAGATGAACCATAGATTCCAAGATATAATCAGTCAAAGTGGGTTGACCATTTACGGAAACTAGTTTTCTGGGTTGCCCAGAAAGCTCAAAACGATTGAACCAAGCTACTTTGACCAAACTATATTTAATCATCTTCGATTGTTAATTGTTTATGTTTTTGTTATAAATTGGTACTCGGTATACATACTACATATCTATGATCTTCAATCGAACAAACAAAACATTGGATTACCGGAATTATTTGGTCAAAACGAAATGATTGGCCAAAGCGTACGACCGAAGTTTTACGGGTTTTTCGAAAAATTGAAGAACACGAAGAATGCTTGTTAGTGCATACTTTGAACATCATAAATAGAGATCTTAGAATTACGATTTGTTCATGTTAATGTTATATATATGTACCTGCGGTATATAACTACATGTTACAACAACAAACAAAACATACATCTAATACAACGAATCAAAGTTATTCAAGCCACAAAATCGTTGACCGGCCTTGACCACTATTCTGGGTTACCAAGAAACCCAAGAACAGCTCTGACAATAACTTTGAATCTTTATAATTTCTTGTTAGATGTAGATTAAAGCCTATTTATTGCTTGATGTTGTACTATTACATGAGTACTACAACACCAATACTTGATCTGACCGAAAATCATTACCAATACCGAGTTATTTAATGGTCAAACTAGCCACTCGACCACGAGCAACGGCTGCCCAGAAACTCAAGAACACCTGCAGCGACACTTTCTGTCATTGTAGAGCTTTAGCGACGGACAAAATTAAATTTTTAGAAATAAATTATAAAAATTAGAAATAATTAATAAAAAAAAGTTTTAAAAATTATATTAAATTATTATAAATTATTTACGATATTTCTACAAAATGTGTAATAATTATTTTATTTTATTTAGATATTATTTATAATTAACTTATTAATAAAGTAATTAGAATAATTACTTTTAAATACTAAATAATTATGTAAAAATATTATTATTGAAATAAAAATCATAATAAATGATTATAAATTATTTAATAATATTAAATAATGTTTTTATAAAATTTTAGTAAATATAAATTACTTATAAATAGAGATAAATGGTTTAAAAATCATTTAAAGGATAAATAAATATTTTAAAAATACTTTAAACCTTCTAAAATATATTATAAGGATAATTAAATTATTTAAAAATATAACCCAATTTTATAAATATAATTTAGTTCATTTATCAAAGGTATTAAAAGTCAAAACCCTATTAAATCTAACCCGTATTAAATAAATATTTTATTTGAGTATTGTTATCAATACTAACGTGTTAGATTTATATTCTTAAAACGTCATAGGTACTTAATAGCATTGAATAGTATATCTTGAGTGATCTACGCTCGAAGCAAGTCTTCTATACCCAATTTATTACTTATGCAAAATTTATCAACCACATTTTATTCATTTGAACAAGATTACATCTTGCTATCTTGTTGATATAATACACCTATGTTGAATTACCTATTATTGAAAGGTTATTGCTATAGTTCCAGCATGACTAAGAAATGAATTATTTATTCATATGATATTGTTTATTGAGCATAAACTGTTGTGTTAAGCCAAATTATTTTGGTAAGACAATCCTATACTGAAGTTGAGTATCCCGTAAGGGAGCTAAGTGTAGTCAATGAATATATTGATAGTAAATTGTAAGTGTAATTGAGCACTATAGGTGATATGCATACTCCTAGGATGTTAAATAGGCTGATCCCCTATCTCATATCTGAACAGAATTTCTAAGTCTTTGTGGTGATGAAAAAAGATAAAAATTCGAACTAGTTGGAATTAGAAATCCGAAAAATAGTAACAACTATCGATTGAAATTTGAATTGTTATAATTCTTCAAATCCTATATTGTTATAAATATACAACATCTTTGAGCATATGTCATAGCTCACTCTTGCAAATTATTCCCTTTGCAATTTTAGATGATAATCCTGGAACATCTGGAGTAGATAAAGGGAAGCGTCCCTACATAGATTAGATTATATTCTTGTCTGTATGAATACCTTGTAATAAGAACTTTTTATGAGAATTTTGTAATCGAATCATAATATTATGATATATAACATCTTTTATTTCCGCAACCGTGTTTTCTTACATATATAGATGTAAAGTAAGATGTCTTCTATTCTAGTTGAGATCCTTGAGAACTATTTATCTGAGTGAGGGTGTTAATAGCATGGACTGTTCACGTTATTATTAATACTCTGAATTTCAGATAGATGGTTACTATCGATACGATAGTATATAATCGCATGACATGACTATACATCTGGGTGAGGGTATTAGTAATATTGATTTATTCATGTTATTATGGATACTCAATTTTGATAGATAAACTCTAATTACGAGATCAGATTCATATATTCAAGTGAGGGTATCCAAACATAGTAATATTTCTCTTGGGAAATTACCATTTGTTATGGGATACTGTGAATCTTGAATCTATGAGAATTATATCTGATAGTCCCTCTATCTAATGTATTATTTTAATCGGATACCATGGGTGTATAGATTTAAATGCATTATGTTAATTCTCTGTAAACACCATCCTGGGATACCACGGAGTATAGGTATGGGGTGTTACAAAACTCTTCCTTTTGGCATCTATTTACCACAGCACCCTCTGCCTTGGATCCTTCCTCTCCCTTACTCTTATTCTTTCTTTATTTACGGTATTGGGTTAACGCCTCACTACCACCCTCTGCTATAATTGAAAGTAATATGCACACAAGCCAATCATGTTTGATGATAAAGCATATACTTTATAACAATCTTATTCATTTATTAATAAAAAGTATTAATTTATTAAAGGCTTTTAATTATCTACATGATGCTGTTTTATAATATGTGATAAACCCATAGTTTTAAGCAATGCTTTTAGAATAATGATGATGATCATTCTAATGAGATCTAAATTCTTTGAAAGCTTAAAACTAAAATAGTTCCCAATCGTTGGATAACTAAATAGGGGATTAGTGAATCCGGATAGATTGGTACATCGTTAACTTGCTCATTGGATGAGGATGATTGATCTCATGATCATTTGTGTGGAGACACTAAAGCAAGTATGTAGGTGCTTATTAGAGAATAAGTTCATTTGAGCGTTGGCTCGCTAAGGAATACCTAATGGAGTTTTATTTGCATGTCAATAGGAATTCTGTAGTGATAGTAGTCTGACAAGTAATCCTTGGACTTGAGATCATCATAGTATCTTATGTATGATGAGTTATACTTTGACTTATTCCTTAAGACCCTTAGGGTATATCAAAGGGTATGCTTGGGTATAATAAGTTATACATGGAGATAATGTATGATCAATAAAGAATCTACCACTTCTAATAAAAAAAGAAATGTCCTATGTGATTCGATAAATGACAACCCAAAGAGTCCTTGGCAAAAGGAGAATAAAATTAGAAAGGAGTTTCTAATTTGCATTATTTGGAGTTGTGCATTTAAGGATCAAAATACATATAATTAAATAAAATAAGACTTGACGATAATTCCATGTCTTATATTTAATTGGGACATTGTATGGTGGAAGGATTGAATTATGCGGTAACTATTTACTCAAAGGTTCTTTAATGATTAATGTTGAAATCTATATTATCCGGAAAGTCGTTGATCGCTAGGGAGGCTTATCCCTATTGTAGAATAAATATTATTTATTTAAATAAATTAATTATTTAATTTATTTATTTAAATAAGATTTGAATTGTTCTAATTGATTTATTCACAACCTAGGTTTAATGTAGAGAACCTAAAAGTGTCACAACATAAAAGGAAGAATAATTTTTTAAGAAGTTAATGGCATAATCGTAATAATATGTTAAGTATATTTAATTTAATCTATGGTGATAGAATAAATTAAATAGCTTAATATTTATTATTTAATATTTTAGAAATATTAAATATAAATTAATAAGAGGAGTCTTATTAATATTATTACAATTATTATTATTTTAATTTCTAAAAGAGTTTAGAAATTAATTTAATACAAGTACTCTCATTTATTCCTAATTGGATTAGGAAGGAAAATTAGTTAAAGGAGTTTAGTTAATTATCCCTAATAAGATTAGGGAGCTTAATTAATTAAAAGAATTTAATTAATTAAATAAAACCCAATTCCTTAATTGTTAAGGTGGGTTGCCCACATCTATAAATAAGAGGAGTCTTATTATGGGTGTATGGGTTGTTGACTTTTTCAACATACGTAATAATTCCAATTGTTGGGAGAGTACACCTTTTACATAGAGATAGAAAAACTAGGGTTTAGCCAACCACCCTTCTTCTTGAATTCCTATTCTTCCTTGGTGGATCACCTCTGAGGCCAAACACATGGGTGGCTAACGTTGATCGAAAGGAAGGAACCAAACCGGTGGATTCAAGATTGAGCGAAAAAGGATTTGGAGGTGAACTTGTACCTGAGGAAGCTCGATCTTCAAGGGTATGATTTATTCTTTATCTTTTCGTTTAATTAATAATTGTGCATAAAGGATGATCCGGGTTTATGGTTTGTAAATTTTTTAAACTCTGATTTTACTCGCTTTACGCACTAATTTTGTGCAATTTGATTGCGTTCCATGAATATTACAAATCTAACGATGGCATCGAGCCAAACCTTTATGCGAATTATTAATTGTTTTGATTTAATTTGTATATTGATATGTGTTTAGAACAATTTAGTTGGGCATAATTTTATTGTATAAAATTTAAATAATAAAAAAAAAAAAAAAAAACGTACGTTTAAATTTTTTTTTTAGGTTTTTCATGTTAAATTTTTTTTTTTTTACTGATTATGGAGTCCTTCACGTTAAATCGAAAAACGTGTCTCCATCGATGTCGTTAATATATATATATATATATATATATTATATTATATATATATATATATATATATATATATATATATATGAAAAACAATTACATTTAAAAAAAACATCTAGCTTGCAATCCTCCTTAGGAATACTATGATTTGTAATCCCGGATTTTTTTTTTTATACACGCAAATCAAGGAACTATATATATATATATATATATATATAACATATATATATATATTTATATATATATATACGAATATATATATATATATATATATATATTAATTATTACATAATTAAAATAAAAAGTTTATTTTAATTTTAAAATATAAAGTTTTATTTTAATTTTAATAATTTTATAATTAAAATAAAGGTTTATTTTAATCTTAAAATAAAAAGGTTTATTTTAATTTTAAAATTAAATTTCATGCTAACTAATTAGAGTTGGAATTGGATTCTATAATAACTAATTGGAGTTGAAATTGCATTTTATTTTTCCTAAAATAAAGGAGTTTATTTGTGAATAGGAAGTAAATCCATCTTTCCTTAAATAAAGGAGTTTATTTAGATATGAAATAAGATTTCATATTATTCAAAATAAAAGAGTTTATTTAAATAGGAAAGAAAATCCATATTTCCTTAAATAAAGGAGTTTATTTAAATATGGAATAAGATTTCATATTATTCAAAATAAAGGAGTTTATTTATGAATAGGAAAATTAATATCCGTGTTTCCTTTAATATTTTTTTGGAATTGGATTCCATAATTAATTAAAATAAAAGAGTTTATTTTAATTAAAGATTTTTTATATATATATGGAATTGGATTCCATAATTAATTAAAATAAAGGAGTTTATTTTGATTAAAATTTTGATTAAAATAAAATAGTTTATTTTATTCAAAATTGGATAAATTAAAATAAAATAGTTTTATTTTGATTTAAATTTGGATTAAAATAAAGGAGTTTATTTTGATTCAAAATAGATTTTATACTAATTAAATTTGCCCATTAAATGATATCAATATATATATTAAATGTTTATTATTCATGAGATGAATGTTATTTATTGATGCATATGATGATGTGTATGATAATAAATGAGATTGATTATGGACTATTGACCAATATGATTGGAATTTATTTTAGTTGGATGCATGGATGTATGGGTTTTATTAAATGGGGTCTCATTAGCGTTACCTGCTTCTCTAAATTTTTCTTAATGTAAATTCTATCTCCTCCTATGTACTTCCCTTATTTGCGATCAAGGTTTCTATTTATTTTAAAATAGTTTTGTAATAGGAATAGTTAGAATTAATTTTGAAGAATTAGAGATCAAGGAACAAGCGCTTGAAGACCCGTTTGTAATGGAGCCCTAGGGTTTAAATGTAATAGTTATATTTAAATATTATTTGTTGCACCTCTAGGTTTGACCTTTTGGTTCACTTGGTGGCTCTAGTGAACCAAACTAGAATAAAAGTCCATAATCAATCCGGTAGAATATAGTATTCTATATGTGCATGCTTATACTATATATATATTATATATTATGCAAACATGCTTCGCATGTTCATTAATATAATAGCGTATTTTTATATATATATGTGCATGCATTAAACAAGATGAGACAAATTAATAATAAATCCCTCAAATTTTTATATTAAGTCCTAAGCGTTCAAAGATATTTGGAATATCGAACGTCGCCTTCTAGCATGATAAAATTAATAGAGTATTAAATATTTAATATGAGTTTGTTGTGTCACCACAAGGCAAGTATTAAGTATTTAAGATGTTAATTTATCACATTTGATGCTTATAAAGAAAATTGAACAATATTGTTTTGTTGTGTCACCACAAGGATGATATTTTCTTTTTTTGAATATATGGAGTGCTAGGTTGGACTTAACTTGGATAATTTTGATTCGGATGTGCCACCACTTGATCAAAATAATCTAAGAGGCAAAATAAAAGGAGTTGCATAGTTGATGTAATTGACAAAAGTTGTCTACTTATTTATTTATATATAGTTTGTTGTGTCACCACAAGGCTATATACATTTGAAATGGGATCCTTATTCTCACTAGCAAATCTTTAATTAGATTTTGCCGAACTATATAAGTGAGGGTAATATAGTTTGAAGAAAATAGTGGGAGATACCAATTTAAAACAAGACCTAATTTATTTTGGTAATTAATAAAAGAATGTATGTTAAAATGTTGTTAATTACAAATTCATTTACAAAATTTTACAATGTCTAAAATTACTATCAACTTTGAAACATATTAGATGTTATTTAACCGGGCCGTATTAAACGGATTGGTTAAGGAATTTGAGAATAGTTCTCATAGCTGAAAAGCTATCTTATGTCCTTAATACGCCTATCCCTGCAATGGTTGCAGACAATGCCTCTGAGGAAGACATTGCTACTTTTAGAAAGTGGCAAGATGATGCACAGATTGGCTCAATGCATCATGCTCGCATCTATGAGTAACGAGCTTGACGTCGAGATGAAACTATGGATGCTCCTACTATATTCCCCGCACATCAAGTAGTTGATGGTGAGGAAAGTGGGGTGATAGATATCGATATCTAAGGAGCTCTTCCGATCTAGAATGGCCAATGGCACTATAAATGCAGACAAAAAGTTCTTAACACAATCAATTTGATTGATCAATTAGGACAACACGTTTTTTGTCATGGATGGAGAGTTGAGCCAAGATTTGATCTTGCACTCACTCCGGGACTCCTTTCACAATTGTTGTGAATTTTTCATATGAACGAAGTTAGATATCGACCTCATTGATTTGCTTAACATATTGAAAAATGTTGTGAGTCACTTTCAACCAAGAAAGATCAAGTCTTCTTGGTAGGGGCCAAAGGATCTTCCGAAAGAAGAACGATTCAAAGAAGGTAAATAGAAAGGCATAAACAAAGGATAATAAGAACAAAAGCGATATGGATAGCAAAGGAGTTTGCTTCCACTTTGCAATAAGCTTTGGACACTTTGAAAGAAAAGCTGCAAGAAGCATCTTGCGAGGCTAACCAAAGAAGCTTAGTGAAGTTTCGATTACAATCGATTTTTGTTCATGATTGAAATAAATTTTCTTTAAGTCGAGGTTCTACTTGGGTATTGGATCTGAGACTTTGGTTATCATAAATATAGATTTATGAAGGGACCAAGCAGAAGTAGAAAGCTAAACAAATATAAGTAATCCTATGTCTTTGGAAATGTAGCAAAGGTTGCCATATTAGCCATAGAAACTTATAGTTTAGCAATGCCTACGAGCAAATCTATTAAGTCAATAAGTTGTTATTGTATTCCAGTTCTTGTTAAAAAAATATTATTTCCATTTTATTGTTGGACAATGAAATCTTTGGTATTATAATTAAGAACAATTGTTGTTCTATTTATAATAATAATGTTTTGTATAGAACTGGAATATTACTTAATAAATTTTGTATACTTGACTTACATGAAAATATATTTTGAAAATTGAACAAACTAGTATAAGAAAAGGAGATGATCATTCAAAGAGTTGAATGTGTGTATTTGTTGAAATACAAGTGTGAATTATTTGAAAGGTTCAAAGAATTGAAGTGAAACAAATTGGCAATGTATTAAGATTCTTTGATTAGATCAAGGAATAAATACTTGTCTGATAAGTTTCTAGATCATCTCAAATGGTTTTCTCATAATGGACACATCCCGATACGTGATAATTGATTGATGTATCTGAATGAAAAATCGTACCTTATTGGACATGGTGCGGTCCATAATGATTTTACCGACATTCCAGTATTCTTCTAGGGTCATGTCCTAGAAATGGCTGTATATCTACGGAAAAGGTAACCTCAAAATCCGATCCCAAGACTCCATAAAAGTTATGGAAAGGGAGGATTCCTAATCTTAAGTATGTTAAGATAAGGGGTTGTCCAACTTATGTGAAAAGGTTTCAAAGGATAAGCTTGGGACAAAATTTGACAAGTGTAAATTTGTGGGACATCCTAAAGTAAGTTTAGGGTATATGTTCTATAATCCTACTTAGCAAAAGGTGTTTGTTGCGAAACACGCTGCCTTCTAAGATAAATGTGTTTATTATTGAAGGGGCTAGTGGGAGGATAATAGATCTTGAAGAGTTCAAGAACCACAAAACACTATAAGTCAAATAAGATGAACATGTAGATAGACCTATTGTACCTGGCCACCTAATCGTAAATGCGGAATAGTCTGAAGATACACTGGGAGGTATGGATTCATCATAGATGATGATGATGATGAGGTACACATCATAGAAGATGATGATCCAGTTACATACGATGAGGTAAGAGTTCTAGTGTGTACAAAAGGGACGATTAGGAGCATGTGACA
The DNA here is from genome assembly GCA_020205615.1 of Panax quinquefolius. Lineage (NCBI taxonomy): Eukaryota > Viridiplantae > Streptophyta > Magnoliopsida > Apiales > Araliaceae > Panax > Panax quinquefolius. The sequence continues at coordinate 327,465 of JAINUW010000177.1, read as the reverse complement.
TTCCTAATATTATATGTTGATATACTACGGATAAGGAATGACATACTAATGCTACAATCAAGAATAATAAAGTTGTCTAAACATTCCTCCATGAATGGTTTGGGAAGAGTATCTTAATTGGGGATAAAAATCTATATAGATAGATACAAGAGGATGCTCGACTTAACCCAAGGAACGATATATTCATTTGATGCTAAAGTCGTTTAGCATGGCAAACTCAAGAGATGTCTCATGTCGATGAGCTATGGAGTGTATCTCTTTTATAGTCCCCACAGGACTCACGAAAAGAGAGATCGCATGAGTGACAATCATGTATGCAATGAAATATCACGAGACACGATGTTGATCGATAATATTACGGAGAAGTTCACTGTGAGTCAGTGAAAAACATCTTAAAGTTCTTAACCAGCACTAAGGATGTGAGCATACATGGTGGGTCTTAATTAAAACTAGAGGGCTTAACAGACTCAAGTTTTTCCAGACAGACCAAGATGACAGAAAATCCACTTTAAGGTAAAGTGTTACCTTGAACAGTGGTGCAGTGAATTGGAAAGGTTCCAAACAGCAAAGAGTTGTTGGTTTAGTGATAAAGACAAAGTATATAGCTATAAATGAAGCTGCAGGTTGATTGTTTGGATGATAAGTTCATTACAGAACTAGGAATAGTTCCTAAGTCTCATCTTGGATCTAAACATGTGTTGTGGCACTTTCATTTGATTATTAAAATCATTGAAAGATGGGAAATCACTATAGAGATAGTGGAATCTCATGAACAACATTACATATCCATTAACTAAAGCTTATCCAACAATGGGGATAATCGTCACTTAGAGAAGAAGAGTATAAAGATACAATGGCGATTGGCTTTAGTGCAAGTGGGAGATTGAAAGTAATATGCACACAAGCCAATCATGTTTGATGATAAAGCATATACTTTGTAAACAATCTTATTCATTTATTAATAAAAGTATTAATTTATTAAAGGCTTTTAATTATCTACATGATCTTTGTTTTATAATATGTGATAAACCCATAGTTTTAAGCAATGCTTTTAGAATAATGATGATGATCATTCTAATGAGATCTAAATTCTTTGAAAGCTTAAAACTAAAATAGTTCCCAATCGTTGGATTACTAAATAGGGGATTAGTGAATCCGGATAGATTGGTACATCGTTGCTTGCTCATTGGATGAGGATGATTGATCTCATGATCATTTGTGTGGAGACACTAAAGCAAGTATGTAGGTGCTTATTAGAGAATAAGTTCATTTGAGCGTTGGCTCGCTAAGGAATACCTAATGGAGTTTTAATTGCATGTCGATAGGAATTCTGTAGTGATAGTAGTCTGAAGTAATCCTTGGACTTGAGATCATCATAGTATCTTATGTATGATGAGTTATACTTTGACTTATTCCTTAAGACCCTTAGGGTATATCAAAGGGTATGCTTGGGTATAATAAGTTATACATGGAGATAATGTATGATCAATAAAGAATCTACCACTTCTAATAAAAAAAGAGAATGTCCTATGTGATTCGATAAATGACAACCCAAAGAGTCCTTGGCGGCGCGAAATGAAATTAGAAAGGAGTTTCTAATTTGCATTATTTGGAGTTGTGCATTTAAGGATCGAAATACATATAATTAAATAAAATAAGACTTGACGATAATTCCATGTCTTATATTTAATTGGGACATTGTATGGTGGAAGATTTGAATTGTGCGGTAACTATTTACTCAAAGGTTCTTTAATGATTAATGTTGAAATCTATATTATCTGGAAAGTCGTTGATCGCTAGAGAGAGCTTATCCTATTGTAGAATAAATATTATTTATTTAAATAAATTAATTATTTAATTTATTTATTTAAATAAGATTAGAATTATTCTAATTGATTTATTCACAACCTATTAATGTGGAGAACCTAAAGGGTCACACCATAAAAGGAAGAATAATTATTTAAGAAGTTAATGGCATAATCGTAATAATATGTTAATTATATTTAATTTAATCTATGGTGATAGAATAAATTAAATAGCTTAATATTATTATTTAATATTTTAGAAATATTAAATATAAATTAATAAGAGGAGTCTTATTAATATTATTACAATTATTATTATTTGAATTTCTAAAAGAGTTTAGAAATTAATTTAATACAAGTACTCTCATTTATTCCTAATTGGATTAGGAAGGAAAATTAGTTAAAGGAGTTTAATTAATTATCCCTAATAAGATTAGGGAGCTTAATTAATTAAATAAAACCCAATTCCTTAATTGTTAAGGTGAGTTGCCCACATCTATAAATAAGAGGAGTCTTATTATGGGTGTATGGGTTGTTGACTTTTTCAACATACGTAATAATTCTAATTGTTGGGAGAGTACACCTTTTCTATAGAGATAGAAAAACTAGGGTTTAGCCAACCACCCTTCTTCTTGAATTCCTATTCTTCCTTGGTGGATCACCTCTAGAGGCCAAACACATGGGTGGCTAACGTTGATCAAAGGAAGGAACCAAACCCGGTGGATTCAAGATTGAACGCGAAAGGATTTGGAGGTGAACTTGTACCTGAGGAAGCTCGATCTTCAAGGGTATGATTTATTCTTTATCTTTTCGTTTAATTAATAATTGTGCATAAAGGATGATCCGGGTTTATGGTTTGTAAATTTTTTAAACTCTGATTTTTACTCGCTTCCGCTAATTTTGTGCAATTTGATTGCGTCCATGAATATTACAAATCTAACAATAATTGCCTTTTATAGAATGGTCCCATATGAAGCACTTTGGAATACCGAAATCATACTATAGAGCCATGGGTTTCAGGCCCTTCTCAAACCTACGAGCCTTCCTCTCTTCTGTGTCCACTTGGTGTGGAGCAAATCTTACCAATTCATTAAATTTGGTCACATATTGGGGAACCGTCATGTCCCCCTGCTTAAGTTCTAGGAACTTAATCTCCATCATACCCTGCATGCTTGTAGGGAAGTAGTTCTCAAAGAATACCTTCTTGAACTGTTCCCATGTAACCGCATCAGTTTTAGCCCCACCCTGGTGAGCCTCCCACAAGTAGTTGGCTTCCCCCTTCATCGTGTAAGTCGCAAAAGAAGTCTTTTGCGCCTCAGATACATTTGTAATAACAACCGCATTTTCTATTTCTTTTACCCATGTCTAGGCCTCTATTGGGTTCGTCGTTCCTTTGAATTTAGGCGGACCTACAGTTTTGAATTCCTTAAAGGTAGTCGTTCTGGTTACCCTAGGTCCCACAGATGCTCTAACCCCGGTTTGGTTAAATGTAAACGTTAATAAATTAGCGAACTCTTGCATAGGGTTATTCGGACCCCCCCTGATTATCGTTATTTGATTCTGCCTCCTGATTAAGTTTTCTTCTTCTTGGCGGCATTTCTGATTAAATAAATAAAGATTTATTATTACTTATCTGCTTACTTAGTTATTAATCGCTGAAAAACTGAACAATAACTCATACACAACAAAGCACATTTAATTAGAACTTCATTATATTAATATGCTTCTTCATAGTCGAAACTATCTACAATTTTCTTTCTATAGCCAAAAGTTATTACATTTCTATCCCGCGATTGACTTTCACAAAAATTGGGATTTACAAAAAGACTACCCTTTAACTATACAAAAGAGGGTTTTACGTCACTACACAGAAGTATTTACCGTTCTAACTCCTAATACTGCATAACAGCATTCTCATATTTCTCATTCACTAGAATCGACATAATGTCCTGACTTATAGTATATCGAGTTTATCCCGACTCAATGGAATAACAAGCTACTTTCAGCTTGAAATCCTCGTGCGCACTGTCATTGATTTATGATATCCGTGCTATTTTCTGGTCTTTCTCAACCAGTTTCTTACGAAGCTCTACGACCTCGTTTTTATAATCCTTAGCCTTATCTGTCATGAGCACCTTCTCATTATGCTCTAACTCAAAGTCTGATTCTGCAGACTCCTTGGCCTCATAGAGATCACTAATCTCCTCCTTCTGGTTCTGTACCAAATTGTGAAGTTGCACATTACGGTCAAGCACTAAGAGATATATTGCCCTCATCGTATCTATAGCTGTTGGCTCTAGTGCAGAGCATCACCGTATTAACCGATGTTACCTCCATATCATCTCTATATATATCATCATATTAAGATATAATGCCAATCCCATAGTCTCTTTGGAATAGTCCTCCTCCGAAAAATACTCGTCTGGCTCTAATTCTTCTAGAATCACTAATGGTATCTCCGCTACATGCATAGGTACATGCTCTACTCTGTTCACAGACTCTTCACTCACCACGTGTATATCTCTACGCATCAAGCTATCGATCGACATCTACAATAACACATAACAAGTTGATTAGTACATATTACACAATAATATACGTACAAATCATGTTTAATTTATTTATGATTAGTTTCCATCTTTTAAATCTTTCGATAGTGAGTTTCCTCAATACCTTATTGACTTGTTGAACTCAAGTTTACTTCCTTCAGACTTTTCCTTTCCTAACGAGGTTATTAACCTAAGGTTCTTTCTCCCTTACGTTTTATAACCTAATGCTTTGATACCAATCTGTGACACCCCCAAATCTGAGTATCTTCCAATCCGATAGATGGTGCTACACGGTACTACAATTAATACAGTCATTCCATTGAAATAACAACAAAATGATTGTATTTACTATATTCTTATTACAATAGTAATACATCCTTTCCCAGGTTCAGAAACCGAATACATTCTTCATTATTCATAAGTATATTACATACAAATACACTATTCTATTACAGGATAATTAACTATCCATCTTAGCTTTGCCTTTATCTCTCTTAGAACTCTTAGTTCGTTCGGCCTTAGCTGCAATCATATAATTCAAGCATGAAGTGAGCATAACTAGCTCATCAAGTCTAACAAAGGATAATATAAATAGCACATCGAGAATTATATGATTATCTTCCATAACTAAACAAATAACAATGAAGCACTATGAAACATTGATTAGCACTTCCCATTTCATAACAACAATTCCATAGTATATATAATAGCTTAGGAATTCTGAACCGGTTAAAAGACCATGAACATACTCTTTTCGTTTTCATACATAAAAAGGACATCCCGACATTAAGGTCGTACATTTGGCAATACTTACGAGCACTTATAGGTGATCAGCCTATAGTAATCTATGTTGATCAACATTCATCCGTTAAACGTATTTACGTTTAAGTTTTGGTAACCGCGTGTGCCCATCGAATAATCGTAATACATTTGTTTGTTCACAGACAAACATACCTTTGAATCCGTACCAAATACTTGGCATAGGAAAGCGTTAACAGTTCTATATCGAAAGACTTGTAAACAACTCAATCAACTCTTCAAGATTAGTCTAGCCGAGTTAAAACTGGCATCGACTCTTTCCTTAAAATAATTTATGCATTTTAGGACATGAATCATAGAAAACTTGACTAACACGGAGGTTAGACAAGCGTTAAGAAAACTTGCCTTCAAGCGTCTTTGAATATAATATTCAACAGTTCTCAGTCTTTACAGGATCTACATGATATATTCTTATAGCACACTGTAATTAGATACCAAACAAACTAATTTTATGGTTTTAACCAACTTCTTTCTCTTCTATGTCTTACTTGAATTTATTCCATTAATAATGTCAATTCGACTTACTTTACTTCATTACGGCTTGTTAAGGTTCTTACGTTATTAACCGACACTCGATCATCATTGGTGAGGTACCAACGTTGAATACCATTCACGGTTTACTTGTTTACACTTTAATTTACGTTCTTCATTTAATTATTGTTAAACCATACATAACCTTCTAACATTATCACTTTATAAGTCATTTAAAGTTAGCCTTATCATGTACATAAGGTACATTCATGTCTTACTATTGGCTTACATTCAAATGGAAATTCAAAACCTAACTTGGTCAACTATTTTCCACTGTCGTCATTTTGACATGGCTGATCTAACACACTATTGGCTGCATGACGCCAACTAATAATGGCGAGCCTGTAGTCGGCAATCGCGGCGTGGCCTCAATGCTTTAGTTGGCTTTGACAGTTCACTTTTTCTACGAACTTCCGGCCTCATAACATATTTGTTTTACATTTGAATTGGCTCATTCAAAAGCCCACAACTCACAAATTACCTGCTCTAGGTTTTCAAGCAAGAATCTTTCATTTTTGAATCCGTTAACTCAGAATTCACCTTTTGGTTCATTATTGAGCATTCGTTTATCGTTCGTGAGTGTTCAATACTCGTTTTCTTCGTTTTAAGTCAAAATCCAACGATTCTTGAGTCCACAACTCTTGAATGCCCTATCTTACGTGTTGATATTGAAAACCGAAGTTTCCAAGTTACACAGAAACTTTTGACTACTAATATGAGATTTATACGTTTTTAACGTATAACGTCTATTTTCGTAAAATTCGCCATAACTTTGTTACTCGCATTCTATATGCAAAATTAAATGGAATACTCCATTGATTCATCATCTACATCCTAACCAAGCAAGATTCACATACCATATCTAAGATGGTTTTCAATTTATCCATCAACAACCAAGTTAACGTTCAAAGATTTCTACAGTTTACACTTACGTAAACTCTTATGATTTCTACTTAAACATTACTTATCAATGTTTTCATCATTAATAGCCATCCTTATGCCTCCTCAATAGACATGCTCCACCAATCTACGATTCTCTACGAGAAAGAAATCAAAAAAGGTCAAAGACTAACGTTTACGAAATATTACCTTTTTCGTTCTTCGTGTTCTTGACTAAATGTATATGATTTGCTTCAAAGTAGATTGATTACTTGTTTCTAGCTCTTTCTCTCTCTCAATATATGTTGGACAAAGTTTATAAAACCCCAAATGACCAACCTAAGCTTTCTTTTTATAGGCAAACCAAATGGAGGGCAAAATGGTCCAATGACCACCTCCTTACTATTCCCACCTCCACAACAACTTAACCACCACGTAATCACTTTACTTGGTGGCCAAGTGACTGGCCCACATGCCCACGGGTCTACTCATGGGTTGTCCCATGGGTTTTACCCATCCCATGACCCGCCAGTTTGATCCGCGATTTGGTTTCTTGGATTAGGCTTGAATTAATTTAACATTGGGCCTTAACTTAGGCTTGATTACACAATTCATTAGGCTTGATTTAAATCCAAGTTCAATTAGATTATACAAAGTCCTTAGCTCCAAAATCCAATAAGAACTAATCGTATTCTACGCGTATAACTCACGTATTCTTTTTGTTTAGTATTCACACGATACTCGTATTATACGTCGTACTATTATTATACCATTCTCGTACATCATACGTATATTACTTCTAATCATTATGCGCGTTACATTTTCTTCTCGAAAATGACTTTCACCAACCCTTAGGTTTTAGGTCCGCAAGCGAAAACTTCATTTTCCATAACTGAAATATTATTGGATATTCCATTATATCTTCATATTCTATCATTACGAGTTTCTCAGAATTTCAAACCAAAACTTCGAGCGACATCGGATGAATATTGTCTTTACAGAAAATTCTCGGAAAACACTTATTTTCATCTTGGTAATTCAAAATAATTAATCCTAGCGCATAGCCATAATACTAACCACATCCTAACATTCTAGGTTATAGAACGACCTTCAAATATCTTACTCACATAATCAATCAATTAAATTCATTTAATCCGCATAATCAAATAAAAATTTAATTCATTAAAGATCCAATTTTCTCAGGGGTTACATATTCTGACACCGTCATCATACTTTACTTCAATTCTAAAAATAGAACTTCCATCTGATTCTTTGATTTCTCTAGAAAATAAGGCTTGAAAAATATTTCTTTTAACCTATTCCATGCCATTATTCCCTATCCTCTTTGGGTTTTGTTTGCCTGCCACTAGTTGGCTTCTACTTTCAACATAAATGTTGCAAAAGCAGTCTTCTGGTCTTCACCGACTCTAGCCACGTAAAAAACATTTTCTATTTCCATGATCCAGGTCTGTGCCACAACTAGATTCATGGATCCATGAAACTCTGGTGGTCCAACAACCTTAAAATCTTTAAAGGTTACTATTTGGTTCTACGACTGATTTTGCAGTGCTCCTACCAATAACATCACCAATTGCTGAACTGAACTAGCATTGGCGTCATTGTTATTGGTAGACCCCTCAGGGGTTCGTTGTCTTGGTTGACTTCTTGGAGGCATTTTCTGTTAAAATACACGTATTAGATTATAAGTCAATTTCTTAAGTATTTCTACTTAACTTGCATACCATAAATGATCATCACATAACACATAACATCTTGAATAAATATTACTCCCTCCCTCCCAGATAAAAGTCCTGGTGGACTTTTCACGCATATTAAGAAGATGAATGAAATGACAAAATTGTCCATAATAATGTCAATAAATATGGAGAGAGAATTAGAATAAGAAAAGTATGAGATATTTAATGCTACAGGTATAATAGGAAAATATGTGTAAAAGTTTGGTTATTAAAGGAAAATGGACATTTAACATGGGACTACCCAAAATAGTAATAAGGACTTTTATCACGGGACGGAGGGAGTAATATTTTATTCATTCATCGTCTTAAAAAAACATAGAATGATAACATCCTAACTATCTACACCACTTTACCGAACTGATAAGGTTTCATGATAAGATCATAATATCCCATCAGTCACATAACACTTGGGATTTACATCTTATTTTTTATATAATTATTCATTCAATAATTACACTTTCTATCGAGGCCTATTAAGAAGTTTCACAGCCTTACGACGTTCCTCTTCCATAATATGGAACATCGTTCTACAATATAACATATACCATGGCAACTCCTCGAATTGAATCAGATAGTACAAGACTCAGTCTTGAGCTCAGTTCATCGCAATATGGAAAACACAGTCCATTTCTTCCATCTTGCTCTTCTTTGCTTGTACCTCTCCCTCTGTTACCTCTGTACGCTGGGAAGCTTTCTCGTACACATCTTCAACTCTTGCTCTCTTCACAGACTCTTCTTTCAATTAATCCTTCAATTTTTCAACCTCCTCCATAAGTTGCTCCTTCTCCCTCTCTGTGTGAACCAGCTTCCACTCCACATTGATGAGGCATTCGTCAAGATCCCAAATCTCATCGTCCTTCTGTGCCATTAAAGTTTGATGCTCAGCTACTAGTTCTTCCAGTTCTCCGACTCTATTCTTAAGCTCAATGATACGATCATATACCTCGTTATACATTTGAGTTGCAATTGAGTTTGGTGGAAACTCTTCCCATTTCTCTTCCTCGTCTGTCTGTGGTAGCTCTACGGGGTCTTCCTCACCCATCTCTACCACATCCTCATCATCAGGTATCCCCTCCTGCTCTAACTCCAAGGCATAACCAACCACTGTGACCAACGGAGATGACTCCATTGGCACTAGTTGTTCCTAAACTACCTGAATATCTTGAGGCTTCTCCTCTCTAGGCATCTGAGGTCCCTCCTCCCTAGCCTGAATGGATTCTCCCACATTAGCCATTCTAACAACAAAATTTTATGTTTTTAATTACGAACCGACACTACTCGTGTGACGAACAAATGAGATTTTGTAATTTAATTTTAATATTTATTGAATTAAATAAATATTTTTTTAATGATTCAATTATTAGATTAAATAATTAATTGATGAAATTATGGTAGATTAATATAATTATATGTGTTATATTTATTAAATTAATGTAGAGAATATTTATTATTCAAGTATGTATTTATGTGAGCTTATTGAATTAAATGAAATATTTAATAAGCATAATGTTATTTTAATTAATTTAATAATTTATTTGAGAATTAATAATTTGACATAATTAATAAATGTGAAAATTAAATATATGACTATGTGAAGTAATGATAACTTATTATATTTTATTTAAATTAAATTAAATGAGATATTTAAATTATTGTGTAATTGGGTGTGACATTATTAAACTATAGTATAAGAGAATTATCAAATTAAATGGGTGTGAGTTTTTAAGAGTGGCCAAACAGGGCCTTAAGAGAAGTTGAGAGCAGTTAACCACGTATGGGTTAACTGACCTCAACGTTACTGGTTATAACAGGTGCGCCTTCAGTTTTCATTATTACGTATATTATTTTGAAACAAAAAAACCTGAGAGTCAGAGAATTCAGGGAAATTATCATAGAGAGTTAGAAGAGATTGTTATATTGAAGAATCAAAAGGATTGCTTGAGGGTAATCTCTTTAACCCAGTTTTTATTTACGTCATTAAAAGTTTCATGAAAATGGCTTTTAAGTTCTGTTAAAATATTTCTAATTGGAAAGGGAAGTGATTATGTGTTTATATATGTGATAAGATGTTATCATAACATGTTTTTACTGTATATTGTAGATTTCCATAACATCAGTTTCATAAAAATAAGTCGTATACTGTTCTTCAAAATTACAGAGTATAGAAATATGGTTATATGGCCCTTACGTGCAAATTTAATACGTTAATCATATGTTGTATCACAAATTTTACACTTATATATAATTATGTATGTTGAAACGAAGAAATCAAACTTTGAATGGATAGATTTGGTGTTATAACGAACCCGTATTGTTAATCTTCATGTTTTGTTTTTAAAACTTTCAAGAATAGTGAAATTATATAATTTGATTCAAGTAATTATGTGTTTAAACTTGTTAAAATCACTCTATAAAGGTTGGGTAATGATTATGTACGAATTCTAGTATATAGGTATGTTTAATTTAATGTATTTAATGATCATGTAAGGATAATTGGCATGACTCTGTGTTCTTCGCAAATAGGAAAATTAAAAACTAGAGTTTCGCGCCGTGACGCCAACTCCATGCCTTATGGCCCGCGCCGCAGCGCCAAATCTCAAGCCAAAGCGCCACCGCGTCGAGAACATGCCCAACAGTGGCGCTGCAGCGCCACTCTGCAGATGGTCCATAAATGATTTTTTTTATTGTTCAAGTCTAAAAATGTGATAGTGACCTAATCTAATGTACATTGAAATATGTTAGATGTATAATAAGCCGTTAAAATAGATTCTTAACATGTCAATAACGCATTTATGTGTGGATTGAATTATTGAACGCATAGTTAGCTTATTGTTTGTGAAGTGTAAATTATGTGACAATAAGTGTGGTAATTTGACTAAGTATAGTCATAATCCGAGTTAAACAAAAAGAATGAACTTGCGATGACTAGTTACATTATAATTGACTGGTATTGTGAATATAAATGGTATGTAGGATTAAATCAAGAAACGTGTATAAATTAACGTGTAACCTACGCACGAGGCAAGTTTTCCTAACCCTACTTGTTATTGTTATTCAAGTTTATAAATTTACATCGAGCAAATTCTCGTTATTATTAATCAAGTTCAATTTGTTATATTAAAGATTATTAATATTTTTAAAGTATGATTCTGTTATACAATACTTGTTCTATTGTATACCTCTTGAGATTGTTATTCGATTTAAATATCAGTTACTGTTGAACCGTGTTAGACTAGTGAACCCTTATTGATTTAACTAGTCCATAGTTGATGAACGTTCTAAATTTCAGAACCCTTATTGAATTATCCAAACCAAATTTCCTTTGGTGCGGACTCTAATGTCAAATTGAGATGAACAACCCTATATAGGAATTTCTTATGCGTTAGCATTAAGATATTGTGCACAATATGGTACTAAGGGCTGATCCCCCTAAGTATGAGTAGAAGAGTCAATAGTCTTATGACTGTTAAAGGTTTCAAGTATAACCCTTGATAACCTAGGACATAGTTCAAGGTCTTATGACCCTCAGAAGTTCTTTTGATTCTTGTTATTCATTCTTACTTCAAAAGTTGAGTTCTTATTCCAAAAGTCTTTGATTCACTCGCATGTTATTATACTGTTGTTTCATTATTATACTTGTTGGCAATCGTGATCACTCTTGTGTAATAATAACATTGCAATTAAGAACGAAAGGTCTGTTGAGCCTTCTACTAGCAAAGGCAAGGGCAAGATTAACAAGTAATGAAGACTTGTTGTTTTATGTGATGATGTATTTATGTTTTAAACTTATGTTAATGATGTGTAAGACGATTAATTGTTTATGTTTCCGCAGTTAAGATTTAAGGTTAGTACACCTGGGATTTATGTATTTATTTCAGATGATGTAACTCCTTAAGGAGAGGATTTATTTCTATCTATTATTGCTTTCTTTTATTATGGGTAGATAGATATATGATGTTTGAATGGTGAACACCAAATTAGGTGAGAATTGAAGTACCCGGATTTGAGGGTGTCACAACTCGACTCTCACGAGCACATAGGTTGCAACCACATAAGCACATAAAGTGTTTTATTATTTTTTTCTTAAAACTTGATAAGAGTTTGTGTAATATCTCAAGTGTTTATGAATTGTGTATGTGGCAATGATACTTAGAAAAAGATAATGAACGGGCTAAAAAATATTTATTACTCAAAATATAATTGAGTTTAAGTGAAGGTTATAAAATAAAGCTTGCGAGAATTATTGAGAACAAGAATGGAATAGAAATTATGAAACCTATATTAGGGTAATGTGTTGAAGTTATTTAACAATAAATTTTTAAAAGAGATTTAATGAAAACCCGAGTAAAGTAGCGTTCAGTGATTCTGAGGACGGAATCCTTTTAAAGATGGGAAGGATGTGACAACCCACATTTTCAAAAATTATTAAAATAAGAATTTAATAAATAAAATTCTTATTATGAGATGTGAGATTTAATAGTTAATTAAACTATTAAAGAAAGTGAAGAAAATATTTATGAAAAGGAATATGGTGGCAAAGAAAATTAAGCTGAATAATATTAGTTAATTAAGATGAAAATTATATTATGGAATTATATAATTTAATTGGTATGCCTTGTTGGTAATAGAATTATTATGAATTAAATCTCATAAATAAAGCGAGTAATTCATTTAATTTAAATAATGAATTAATGTAAATATAAATGTTTTAATAAAATGGGAAGGTAATATATTACATGTAAGAGTAATGTGGCTTAATATATTATATTTAACCAATTTAATGTAAATAGAGTATGAGAATGAGAAGAACCAATATAATTATAAATAAATATTGGTGTTAGGATTAATGAATTAAATAAATATCTAAATTTTTATTAAAATTATAGATTAAATAAAGTGTCTTGGGACAATTTATAGAAGAATATAAATTGTATAATTATACATAATACACTACAAAAAAGGCTTATTTCCGACTGATATATTGTCGATGTAATACATTCGATCGATTATTAGTAGTATATTCAACGGAATATTCTATTGAATTAATTCCCTCGAAATAAAAGTAAATCTGATAGAATTCTGGTCAAAAATAAAATACTAGTAAAGTCGCCAAAAAAGCCCCAATATGAATTATATTCTCGACAGAATACTAATATTTTTGACAGAATGGTCGTCGAAGTTATAGTATCCTTGACGGATGCAATTCCGAAAGAATTCTGTCGGAATTAATTAAATAAAAACAGATTTGTCGATTCGTTTCAGACGCTGCTCTCTGTCTCCCTTTCTTTATCTCATTGTTCTCTCTCTCTTTCTCTCTCTCTCTCTCTCAGCCGAACCCTCTTCTCGCCCACTCTCTCTCAGCCGAACCCTCCTGCCACCACCACACCTCCGTTCTCGATCGCCACCTCCATTCTCATCCCCTGCCCTACCACCAACACACCGCCGACGACAGGCTTGGCATACCGACGTCGACAGCTAGCTCCCCCTCCGATTCTCTCTTCCCCTCCTCATTTCTCCTTTTGTAATTCAAGGTACATATTGAAATTCCTAATTTTTTTAGCTAGGGTTGATATATATATGTTGATTTTGACTGAAACTTAGATTGAGTTATAGGGTTAATTTATTATTATGGTAGCTTGAGTTAATTTTCAATCTTGAATTTGTTAATATATATAGAAATCTGGAATTGGTTATAGGGTTAAAATATATGCTGCTGATTTTTTTATGCCTTTTGCTGCCATATCAAGTGAAATGCAGTTGTCATCAAATTGAAGAAACTTTTAATTTGCTGTGTTGTGATTTTTGCCTTTTCCAGCATTGCAAATTTTAATTTGTGAATCAATTGAAGTCCTCTTTTTTTTGGGTGTTGAATATGTTAGGTTTGTAATATTCATGAACGCAATCAAATTGCAAAAATTAAGCGGAAGCGTGTAAAATCAGAGTTTAAAATTTTTACAAACCATATACCCGGATCATCCTTTATGCATAATTATTAATTAAACGAAAAGATAAAGAATAAATCATACCCTTGAAGATCGAGCTTCCTCAGGTACAAGTTCACCTCCAAATCCTTTCGCGTTCAATCTTGAATCCACCGGGTTTGGTTCCTTCCTTTGATCAACGTTAGCCACCCAAATGTTTGGCCTCTAGAGGTGATCCACCAAGGAAGAATAAAATTCAAGAAGATGAGTGTTATGGCTAACCCTAGTTTTCTATCTCTATAGAAAAGGTGTACTCTCCCAACAATTGGAATTATGTCATATATTGAAAAAGTCAACAACCACCTCACCCATAATAAGACTCCTCTTATTAATAGATGTGGGCAACCCACCTTAACAATTAAGGAATTGGATTTTATTTAATTAATTAAATTCTTTTAATTAATTAAGCTCCCTAATCTTATTAGGGATAATTAATTAAACTCTTTTAATTAATTTAACCTCCTAATCTTATTAGGAATAAATGAGAGTACTTAAATTAAATTAATTCCTAAACTCTTTTAGAAATTAAAATAATAATAATTGTAATAATATTAATAAGACTCCTCTTATTAATTTATATTTAATATTTCTAAAATATTAAATAATAAATATTCAACTATTATTTAATTTATTCTATCACCATAGATTAAATTAAATATACATAACATATTATTATTAATTATGCCATTAACTTCTTAAATAATTATTCTTCCTTTTATGGTGTGACCCTTTAGGTTCTCCATATTAAACCGGTTGTGAATAAATCAATTAGAACAATTCTAATCTTATTTAAATAAATAAATTAAATAATTAATTTATTTAAATAAATAATATTTATTCTACAATAGGGATAAGCCTCCCTAGCAATCAACGACTTTCCAGATAATATAGATTTCAACATTAATCATTAAAGAACCTTTGAGTAAATAGTTACCGTACAATTCAATCCTTCCACCATACAATGTCCCAATTAAATATAAGACATGGAATTCTTTGTCAAGTCTTATTTTATTTAATTATATGTATTTCGACTCTTAAATGCACAACACCATATAATGCAAATTAGAAACTCCTTTCTAATTTCATTCTGCCTTGGCCAAGGACTACTGGGTTGTCATTTATCGAATCACATAGGACATTTCTCTTCTTTTATTAGAAGTGGTAGATTCTTTATTGATCATACATTATCTCCATGTACAACTTATTATACCCAAGCATACCCTTTGATATACCCTAAGGGTCTTAAGGAATAAGTCAAAGTATAACTCATCATACACAAGATACTATGATGATCTCAAGTCCAAGGATTACTTGTCTTACTATCACTACTGAAATTCCTATTGACAGAGCAAATAAAACTCCATTAGGTATTCCTTAGCGAGCCACGTTCAGTGAACTTATTCTCTAATAAGCACCTACATACTTGCTTTAGTGTCTCCACACAAATGATCATGAGATCAATCATCCTCATCCAATGAGCAAGCAACGTATATACCAATCTATCCGGATTCACTAATCCCCAATTTAGTAATCCAATGATTGGGAACTATTTTAGTTTTAAGCTTTCTAAGAATTTAGATCTCATTAGAATGATCATCATCATTATTCTAAAAGCATTGCTTAAAACTATGGGTTTATCACATATTATAAAACAGCATCATGTAGATAATTAAAAGCCTTTAATAAATTAATCCTTTTTATTAATAAATGAATAAGATTGTTACAAAGTATATGCTTTATCATCAAACATGATTGGTTTGTGTGCATACTACTTTCAATCTCCCACTTTCACTAAAGCCAATCGTCATGGTAACTCATACTCTTCTTCTCTAAGTGACGATTATCCTGCTGTTGGATAAGCTTTAGTTAATGGATATGTAATGTTGTTTATGAGAGTCCACTATCTCTATAGTGATTTCCCATCTTTCAATGATTCTAATAATCAAATGAAAATGCCACAACACATGTTTAGATCCAAGATGAGACTTGGGAACTATTCCTAGTTACATAATGAACTTTTAATCCAAACAATCAACTTGCGACTTCATTTATAGCTATATACTTTGTCTTTATCACTAAACCAAAGAACTCTTTCTTTGTTTGGAACCTTTCCAATTCACTACACACACCACTGTTCAAGATAACGCTTTACCTTAAAGTGGATTTTACATCATCTTGATGCATGCGAAAAACTTGAGTCATTAAGCCCTCTAATTTTAATTCGGACCCACCATCAATATGATCACATCCTTAGTGCTTGGGTTAAGCACTTTAAGATGTTTTCAACGACTCATAGTGAACTTCTCCGAGATATGACCGATCAACATCGGGTCTCGTATATTTCATTGCATTCATGATAGTCACTCATGCGACCTCTCTTTTTCGAGAGTCATGGGGGACTATTAAGAGAGATACACTCCATAGCTCATCGACATGAGACATCTCTTGGAGTTTGCCATGCTAAACGACTTTAGCATCAAATGAATATGCGTTCCTTAGGTTAAGTTGAGCATCCTCTTAAATCTATCTATATAGATTTATATCCCCAATTAAGATACTCTTCCAAATCATTCATGGAGGAATGATTAGACAACTTTATCTTTACTGATTGTAGCATTGGTATGTCATTCCTTATCCGTAGTATATCAACATATAGTACTAGGAATGTCACGATGCTCCCACTGACCCCTTTTGTACACACTAGGTTCATTCTTATTTTTGATAAAATCAAACTCTTTTGATTGCCTCATCAAAACGAATGTTCCATATTTGAGAAACTTGCTTCAATCCATTTCTCTCGAGTGTTTACAACACTTACCTCATCGTATGTATGTATCGGATCATCATCTTCTATGATGTGTACCTCATCATCATCATCTATGATGAATCCATACCTCCAGTATCTTGGTGCTACTATTCGAATTACGATTCAGTTGTGGTATAATAGGTCTATCTACAGGTTCCTCTTATTTGATTTATAGTGTTTTGTGGTTCTTGAACTCTTCAAGATCTATTATTCTTCCACTAGCCCCTTCAATGATAAACACCTTTATCTTAGAAGGCAGCGTGTTTCGTAACAAACACCTTTTGCTAAGTAGAATTATAGAACATATACCCTAAACTTACTTTAGGATGTCCCACAAATCACATACATGTCAAATTTTGTCCCAAGCTTATCCTTTGAAACCTTTTCACATAAGTTGGACAACCCCTTATCTTAACATACTTAAGATTAGGAATCCTCCTGTCCATAACTTTTATGGAGTCTTGGGGCGGATTTTGAGGTTACCTTTTTGTAGATATGCGACCATTTCTAGGACATGACCACAGAAGGATCTTTGGAATGTCGGTAAAATAATTATGGACCGTACCATGTCCAACAAGGTATGATTTTTCATTCAGATACATCAATCAATTATTGCGTATCAGGATGTGTCCATTATGAGAAAACCATTTGAGATGATCTAGAAACTTATTGCTCAAGTATTTATTCCTTGATCTAATCAAAGAATCTTAATACTTTGTCAATTTGTTTCACTTCAAATTCTTTGAACCTTTCAAATAATTCACACTTGTATTCAACAAATACACACATTCAACTCTTTGAATGATCATCTCCTTTTCTTATACTAATTTGTTCAATATGCAAAATTATTTTTTATGTAAGTCAAGTATACAAAATTTATTAAGTAATATTCCAGTTCTATACAAAACATTATTATTATAAATAGAACAACAATTGTTCTTAATTATAATACCAAAATTTTATTGTCCAACAATAAAATGGAAATAATATTTTTAACAAGAACTGAAATACAATAACAACTTATTGACTTAATAGATTTGCCCGTAAGCGATCTAAACTATAAGTTTCTATAGCTAATGCAAAGACCTTTGCTTCATTTTTCACACATAGGATTACTTATCTTTGTTTAACTTTCTACTTACTTGGTCCCTTCATAAATCTATATTTATGATAACCAAAGTCGGTATCCAATACCCAAGTAGAACCTTGACTTAAAGAAAAATTTATTTCAATCATGAACAAAAAGCGTATTATGTAGAAACTTCACTAAGCTTCTTTGGTTAGCCTCTGCAAGATGCTTCTCGCAGCTTTCTTTCCGATTGTCTAGGCTTATTGTAGTGGAAGCAAACTCCTTTGCTATCTCATGTCGATTTTGTTCTTATTATCCTTTGTTTTTGCCTTTTTATTTACCTTCTTTGAATCGTTCTTCTTTTGAAAGATCCTTTGGCCCCTACCAAGAAGACTTGATCTTTCTTGGTTGGAAAGTGACTCTCAACATTTTTCAATATGTTAAGCAAATCAGTGAGGCGATATCTATCTTGTTCATATGAAAAATTCACAACAATTGTGAAAAGGAGTCCGGGGTGAGTGCAAGATCAAATCTTGGCTCAACTCTCCATCCATGACAAAACTTCGTTGACCTAATTGATCAATCAAATTGATAATGTTAAGGACCTACTATAGTGCCATTGGCCATTCTAGATCGGAAGAGCTCCTTAGATATCTGATATCTATCAGTCCTACTTTCCTCACCATCAACTACTTGATGTGCAGGAATATAGTAGGAGCATCCATAGTTTCATCTTGTGGCAAGCTCGTTACTCATGGATCTGAGCATGATGCGTTGAGCCAATCAAGTGCATCATCTTGCCACTTTCTAAAAGTAGCAATCTCTTCCTCGGAGGCATTATGCGCAACCATTGCGAGGATAGGCGTATTAAGGACATAAGATAGCTTTTCATTTATGAGAACTATTCTCAAATTCCTTAACTTATCCGTTTAATTGATTCCGTTAATTTAGCATCTAATATGCTTCGCATGATATAGTAATTTTAGACATTGTAAAATTACGTAAATGAATTTGTAATTAACAACATTTTAACATACATTCTTTTATTAATTACCAAAATAAATTAGGTCTTGTTTTAAATTGGTATCTCCCACTATTTTCTTCAAACTATATTACCCTCACTTATATAGTTAAGCAAAATTTAATTAAAGATTTGCTAGTGAGAATAAGGATCCCATTTCAAATGTATATAGTCTTGTGGTGACACAACAAACTATATATAAATAAATAGGTAGACAACTTTTGTCAATTACATCAACTATGTAACTCCTTGTATTTTGCCTCTCAGATTATTTTGATCAAGTGGTGGCACATCCAAGATCAAAATTATCCAAGTTAAGTCCAACCTAGCACTCCATATATTCAAAAAGAAAATATCATCCTTGTGGTGACACACAAAACAATATTGTTCAATTTTCTTTATAAGCATCAAATATGATAAATTAACATCTTAAATACTTAATACTTGCCTTGTGGTGACACAACAAACTCATATTAAATATTTAATACTCTATTAATTTTATCATGCTAGAAAAAAGCGACGTTCGATATTCCAAATATCTTTGAGCGCTTAGGACTTAATATAAAAATTGAGGGTTTGTTATTAATTTGTCTCATCTTGTTTAATACATGCATTTACATATATATATAAAATACGCGTCATATTAATTAACATGCGAAGCATGTTTGCATAATATATAATATATATATAGTATAAGCATGCACATATAGAATACTATATTCTACCCGGATTGATTATGGACTTTTATTCTAGTTTGGTTCACTAGAGCCACCAAGTGAACCAAAAGGTCAAACCCTAGGGGTGCAAGAAATAATATTTAAATATAACTATTACATTTAAACCCGGGCTCTATTACAAACGGGTCTTCAAGCGCTTCTTGTCCTTGATCTCCAATTTTTCAAAATTAATTCTAACTATTCCTATTACAAAACTATTTAAAATAAATAGAAACCTTGATCGTGATCGAGGGGAAAGTACATAGGAGGAGATAGAATTTACATTCGAAAAAATTAGAGACGGCAGTCTGTGAGACCCCATTTAATAAAACCCATACATTCATGCATCCAACTAAAATAAAATTCAATCGCATTGGTCAATAGTCCATAATCAATCCCATTTATTATCATACACATCACCATATGTATCAATAAATAATATTCATCTTATGAATAATAAACATTTAATATATATATTGATATCATTTAATGGGCAAATTTAGTTAGTATAAAATCTATTTTGAATAAAATAAACTCCTTTATTTAAATCCAAATTTAAATCAAATTAAAACTATTTTATTTTAATTTATCCTATTTTGAATAAAATAAACTATTTTATTTTAATCAAAATTTTAATCAAAATAAACTCCTTTATTTTAATTAATTATGGAATCCAATTCCATATATATATAAAAAATCTTTAATTAAAATAAACTCTTTTATTTTAATTAATTATGAAATCCAATTCCATGTAAAAAAAAAAACTTTTATTAAAGGAAACACGGATATTCTTTCCTATTCACAAATAAACTCCTTTATTTTGAATAATATGAAATCTTATTTCATATTTAAATAAACTCCTTTATTTAAGAAACTTTTAATTTGCTGTGTTGTGATTTCTGCCTTTTCCAGCATTGCAAATTTTAATTTGTGAATCAATTGAAGTCCTCTTTTTTTTTGGGTGTTGAATATGTTAGGTTTGTAATATTCATGAACGCAATCAAATTGTAAAAATTAAGCGGCGTGTAAAATCGAGTTTAAAATTTTTACAAACCATATACCCTTCATCATCCTTTATGCATAATTATTAATTAAACGAAAAGATAAAGAATAAATCATACCCTTGAAGATCGAGCTTCCTCAGGTACAAGTTCACCTCCAAATCCTTTCGCATTCAATCTTGAATCCACCGGGTTTGGTTCCTTCCTTTGATCAACGTTAGCCACCCAAATGTTTGGCCTCTAGAGGTGATCCACCAAGGAAGAATAAAATTCAAGAAGATGAGTATTATGGCTAACCCTAGTTTTCTATCTCTATAGAAAAGGTGTACTCTCCCAACAATTGGAATTATGTCGTATATTGAAAAAGTCAACAACCACCTCACCCATAATAAGACTCCTCTTATTAATAGATGTGGGCAACCCACCTTAACAATTAAGGAATTGGGTTTTATTTAATTAATTAAATTCTTTTAATTAATTAAGCTCCCTAATCTTATTAGGGATAATTAATTAAACTCTTTTAATTAATTTAACCTCCTAATCTTATTAGGAATAAATGAGAGTACTTATATTAAATTAATTCCTAAACTCTTTTAGAAATTAAAATAATAATAATTGTAATAATATTAATAAGACTCCTCTTATTAATTTATATTTAATATTTCTAAAATATTAAATAATAAATATTAAGCTATTTAATTTATTCTATCACCATAGATTAAATTAAATATACATAACATATTATTATAATTATGCCATTAACTTCTTAAATAATTATTCTTCCTTTTATGGTGTGACCCTTTAGGTTCTCCATATTAAACCTATTGTGAATAAATCAATTAGAACAATTCTAATCTTATTTAAATAAATAAATTAAACAATTAATTTATTTAAATAAATAATATTTATTCTACATAGTGGATAAGCCTCCCTAGCGATCAACGACTTTTTCCGGATAATATAGATTTCAACATTAATCATTAAAGAACCCTTGAGTAAATAGTTACCATACAATTCAATCCTTCCACCATACAATGTCCCAATTAAATATAAGACATGGAATTACTGTCAAGTCTTATTTTATTTAATTATATGTATTTCGACTCTTAAATGCACAACACCATATAATGCAAATTAGAAACTCCTTTCTAATTTCAATCTGCCTTGGCCAAGGACTACTATGTTGTCATTTATCGAATCACATAGGACATTTCTCTTCTTTTATTAGAAGTGGTAGATTCTTTATTGATCATACATTATCTCCATGTACAACTTATTATACCCAAGCATACCCTTTGATATACCCTAAGGGTCTTAAGGAATAAGTCAAAGTATAACTCATCATACACAAGATACTATGATGATCTCAAGTCCAAGGATTACTTGTACTACTATCACTACAGAGAATTCCTATTGACAGCAAAATAAAACTCCATTAGGTATTCCTTAGCGAGCCACGCTTCGATGAACTTATTCTCTAATAAGCACCTACATACTTGCTTTAGTGTCTCCACACAAATGATCATGAGATCAATCATCCTCATCCAATGAGCAAGCAACGTATATACCAATCTATCCGGATTCACTAATCCCCAATTTAGTAATCCAATGATTGGGAACTATTTTAGTTTTAAGCTTTCTAAGAATTTAGATCTCATTAGAATGATCATCATCATTATTCTAAAAGCATTGCTTAAAACTATGGGTTTATCACATATTATAAAACAGCATCATGTAGATAATTAAAAGCCTTTAATAAATTAATCCTTTTTATTAATAAATGAATAAGATTGTTACAAAGTATATGCTTTATCATCAAACATGATTGGCTTGTGTGCATACTACTTTCAGAATATTATTTCCGACGGAATTTCCAATGGAAATTCTGTGGAAGTTATGGATGGTAATAAATAATTATTTAATTAACTATATGAAAGACAATTATGACTTAGTTTGTCACTAAAACTAAGTAGTAATAGTAGAAAAATTAAATAAATTAATATAAAATAAAATACTAGGAGATTTAAATAACTAGAAATAAAATAAATTATATAATATAATATAATATAATAAACTTTAAAATAAAATAAACATAAAAAAATTAATAAAATAAAGTAAGTATACTTTATTATTTAATATAATATAATTAAAAATAAAATAAAATAAATTTAATTTAATTTAATTTAATATAATAAATTAAATTTACTTTATTATTTAATATAATATTATAAAAATAAAATAAAATAAATCTAAATAAATAAATAAATTAATTTAATTTAGTTTAACTAAATTAAATTAAAGTAAAGTAAAACATATAAAATAAAATAAAATAATAAAAAATAAATTAAATTAAAATACATAAATAAATAAAAGTATAATAATAGCAACTGCAAATAATAAGAAACTTAGATTGACTCTTCTCCTAGTAGTCATTATAGCTGCAACTGCTATGAAACTTAGAAACCCGTTTGACAAGTATATATGAGTGGATGTTGAACAGTAATCTCTATAGATTTCAAATAACAATTCTCATAAACTAATTAAGTACCACTTACTTAGTTTATCATTAACAAAATAAACTAAGTAGCATTTGCTTAGTTTGCCATAATTTTCAATAAACTCAATAATACTCCCCCTTTAATCTTCAATACACTCAATAATAAAGCACGATACTTTGGAACTTAGAAACCCGTTTGATATTCACTCAGTAAGAGTGAATGTCAAATAGTCCCTGATTTGGACCACATCTTTGGATGTTATGTCTCTCACTTTGGGCTCATGCCCGATTAAGAGAGTGTGTGTTTATAATATTTTGAGGATTTTTCAGCTAGTGTCTCTACATGTTCTTCGAGTGCATACTTTGACTAAGTTGGTCTTGGTCTATTTCGTGTACTTGAAGACCATGGGAAGGTGCTGTTGAACATTTCTTAAAATATTATAAACACTCACCTTCTGAATGGCTTAATGTGAGGAGACGCATCCAGGAACGGGAAAGAAACCTAACCCCTGTAGAGTGGAGATTTATACTAGGTAAACTAAATACATGCATGTACCACATTCATGATTATTCTTGATCTAATTGGGTATTTTCTTCAATTAAAGATGTCAGCCGACCGAAGCTGGATGTACCGTAGGATTATGATTGATGGGAGGAGATTAGTTGATGCGTACCGTGAAGGGGTGTCCAATTTTATGAACAAAGTAATAGAACATGTTGATGATCTGAACGAAAAGATGAGATGTCCGTGTTTCAAGTGTAAGAACATGATATAGAAGACTGCCGATGAAGTTAAATTTGACTTATATTCACGTGGGTTTGTGGATGGGTATTCGGTATGGATTCATCACGGGGAATCAGCTGAGTTTAGAGAATGAACATATAGTATTGTAGACCAATCGGTTCACGGGGATTCACAATTAGATAACTATGACGTCGTGCGGATGTTGGTTGATGCGTATGGCCCTACTAATATTGACTGGGCTAAAAATGACCATGCGTCAAGTAGTGCTCAGCAAAAGTCAAATGATTCAGCAGATGTTTTATATAAGTTGTTATCTGAATCAGGTGTTCCATTGTATCTTGGAAATGATAAGCACACTAGGCTTTCTGTAGTTCAAGAATGAGCATGACTGTAGTGAGAGAGTATTCAATGATTTGCTTGATATTCTCAGCGAGTTCTTACCTAAGAATAATACTCTGCCCACGAATTACTACGAGGTGAAGAAAATGGTTAAGGGGTTGAATCTCGGATATGAGAAGATCGATGCGTGTGAGCAGGATTGCATGTTATATTATAGGGAGGAAAAAGATAAGGTGCAGTGTGATATTTGCAACTCGCCAAGATATAAGATCACAAAACATGGGGTGAAGGAAAAACATGTTCCAAAGAAGATTTTACGGTACTTCCACTTGCGACGAGGTTACAGCGGAAATTCATGTATGCGCACACTGCTCAGCATATGAGTTGGCATAAAACAAGGGATGTTGTGCCTGGTCAGCTGACTCACCCAGTAGATAGAGAAGAATGGAAGAATTTTAATGCCAATTTTCCACAATTTGCCGACGAAGTTAGGAATGTCAGGCTTGGCATGGCTACAGATGACTTCTGTCAATTTAATAATTTTAGTCAACCTTACTCTATTTGGCCAGTGATTATGGTAGCTTACAATCTTCCACCGTCAATGTGCATGAGGGATCTGTATCTTTTCCTAACCTTACTTATACCGGGGATAAAGAGCCCTACAAAAGACATCAACGTGTACCATAGGCCGTAGTCGATGAACTTAAGATGATGTGGGAAACAGGTGTTCAGACTTTTGATAAATCTATCTGGCAGAATTATGTGATGAAGGCAGCCTTGTTGTGGACTATCACTGACTTTACGGCACTAGGGATGATTAGTGATCGGTCGGTATGTATTTCCCTTTAGTTTAGTTTAATATTAAACTGCAATTATAGCAAATTAAGGTGATATTATTTAATGTATATGAAATAGGCCATGCGGAGTAGCTTAGGCCGACCTCCTACTATAATCAAGTTCTGGGATAGAGTCCATACGCCGAAGGGCTCTACTTTGGGGTCACCGATATCTCCAGCAGCACTAGCTATACGGGTAATACATTTACTATAATAAATATTATTTAAGATAATATTACATAATTTATATGATGATACTAAGATAACTCACTTGTATATCAAATCACAGTAGAGAGGTTTGAGAAGTTCCGCTTCCAGCGTATAGCAAAGTTACAGGCTGCTAGGGGATATGCTGAGATGTTAGATTCCACCATCCCTCCACCCGAGATTAGTTTATCTCAGGACGAGGAGACTGCTCTTTAGGTCGCGTCTCAGGATACTCCCACTAGTACTACCGCCCAGTATCGAGTGTTGGGGTTATCGAGGATACCAGCCTATACACTGCCAGGAGGTATAATATTTTAGTTGGTTCTTGTTTATGAATAAAGTAAACTTAAAATATTATTCATGTTATATTTATTTTTGTAGGCTCTAGCTAGCGTCTGCATCCGAGAGCCCCCGTGGGACCATCACATACGGGCGCTGGCTTAGACGATGCTTTGTTCCAGCGTGTTATGGCTGCGGTGTCAAAGTGGTTTGAGACCGATCCATTGTTTCATCGCCAGGACCCAACCAGCCATTCTCACCTTCATCAGCTTGCGCAGGACGTTGCAGTTGGTGCCACTGCCGAGAGTACGGGTATCCCTCCGGAGCAGTGGGCCGCGATATACAACGAGATTGTTCGGATGGTGGTTACCTTAGTTGAGGACGCGTTTGGGCCGATGTTGAGTCAGCGCTCTACTGCTCAGATATACTATTCATTTTAAATTCAAATATATATTCTGCATGTTATTTAATTTTTATTTAGTTATCTTTAACTGAATCATATATATAGACTAATGAGTTACATTATATTGTATCAACAAGGTGACGAGCGGGATGACGATGATGTCGATTTTCATACTCCAGAGCAGCGTCGATGCCCACCCGATGATCCTCCTCACACAGGGGGCTCTACTAGCTTTACTTAGTTTACATTCTTTTGTAGTTTACATTCTGAGTTGCATTATTTTGTAGTTTACATTATTTTTGATGTATTGTAGTTTAAACCTTGTCATTACTTTGATTTTTTTGTGGTTTGACATTTAGTTTAATTTAGCTTAATGAGATGTTTGATATAGTTTAGTTTAGATTAATGGGATGTTTTTGACCTTTTTACTTCTCATTTAGTTGGTTTTTGACACATTGTCAACCTTTGTAATTGTAATTCATGTTATTAGCTATATTGTTAGCTTGTGTATGTGTTTGTGATGTTGGGAATACAGGTACAGGTAAAAGATGTGGGTTAAATCCCTGGATATTACAAAAAAAAATAATATATTACAAAAAACAATATTCTATACGAAATAGTACTATCCTTGACTGATTTCCGTCGGAATTAAGTCCTTCCCATTTTTATCATGTGCCGCGTCTCACGTATAGTCTCGACGGAAACAGTGGTACAATCGATGGACTTCCGTCAAGATTAAGGAATTTATCATTTTTGCAAGGCTGCCACGTGGCATGCTTATCATCGACCGAATATCCTCGACAGACAATTTTAAGTATCCCCGACTGAAAGATTGACTGATTTAATTTTGACTTGCTTATATACGATTGAATTTCAGACTGAATATTCCATCGGAAGTAAGGTTAACCTCGACGGAATAGCCTTATTACCGACGGAATATTCCGTCGAAAATAACCTTTTTTGTTGTAGTGATAATTGTATAATTTATTAAAATAATTAGTGGAAAAAATATTAATTATTTTAATGGAAATGTTTAGTTGATTATAAGTGTTTTACTTATGAATGTAATTCCATAAGTCATATTGGTTAATAGATGGGAAGACTGTTGGCTGAATAATTTAGCAATAAAAAATAATGAAGTGTGACATGTTAGAGGAATTAAAGGGAAAGAAGGATATATTTTATAGTATGAAAATGAAATAAATGAAGATAAGTCAAAGGAGTTTGTTTGAGGTCAAGCTAAACATGGCCTAGACCTTTTGTTTTCTATAATAGTTGGGGCTTTTCGGTGTATAACCGATACAAATCAAAATCACGTAAGTTTTATCAGTTTATTCCTCCTTCACATGAGTAGAGAAAACACAGAGAGAAAGATGGAGCTTATAGAGAAATTGAGAAGAGGGAAGAGAAACTCTGAGAATCAAGAGGAAAATAAGGATTAAACAAGGACTTCCAATCTTCTAACTAGAGCATAGAAGATTCAAAGGTAAATTTCTTAAGTTTCTAGTTTATGATTTTTGTTTTCTAAAGTCTCTGTAATTAGGTTTTTGTGGTTGAATTTGTTGAACTATAGTTTATATATGTTTATGGGTATATATATTTCGTTATATATCATCTATAAGCGATTGGTAACCAAATTCATGAAATTATGCTAAAGATGAAAACTTATGTTCTTAATGAAGTATGTATGTTATGGCTTAGTTGGAGTCAACGATTAGTTATGAAATCATGACGAAAACCTTAAATTGATGATGGATGTTGTAAGAATGTTGAAAAAAGAAAAGAACACAAGTTGAATGAATCAATTTGGTTTAGAAACGAATTCGTAGTTAATGAATTCGCTAAACATGTTTAAACATGAAAATTTAGTATGAACATGAGTTTTGGGTCAAGACTTAGGTTGGTTACTGGTTCTGTAAATTATTGATTCTTTGGTATGTTGTAGTTCTATGAATTATGAATCCATAGAAATGAAAACGGACTAATTTGGATGTGTATAGCGTGAGTTATGAAGATTAGAAGGAGAAAAGGGTTAAAAATCGCAAGAACAGTAAACTACAAATTCTGGTTCTGCTAACGGGCGTAGCTGCGCTGTGCCCTAAGTCTATTAGGGCACAACTGCCCTCTTGGGCATAGCTATGCTGTTTCCAAGGCTTAATTGGGCGCAACTGCGCTCTAGGTGTGTCAGGTATAACTATTTTGACCACTTATAATGCCCATAAAATTTTTATACGAACTCTGATTGAGGCGATTCAAAATGATCTGAAACGAAAAAGAATAAACCTAAAACTTTCGTTCCTTAAGTTATTTGATTTGAGGTTGGAAACAGGGGTCAAAATGGACATATTTGGGACTGATGTGTATTCGGAGGCAATCAGAGGGTGTCGGGCATGTACGTATGCAAGTGTAGTGTTTCTAACGATAAAAGATGTTGTTATAAGTTATAAAACATTAATATTATGAAATATAATGAGGCTTAACATTAATAAATGATATATTAGATAAGTTGTATAAGCATACTAAGCGTACACAAGAGAGATGAATCGGGTGTGTGACGAATGAACGTCAAAACGCCGTGTCAAGTTTTAATGAACTAAAAAAGTGTTTTAATTTAATTGAAATGAATATTATAATATATGAAATGGGGTTAATATAAAACCAATAAGGAGTCCTAGAAAGACTTAAACACTTGAATGAACTTCGAGTACGACCTAAGAAGAAATATAGTGAGATGTAAGTCGAAAGTTAACACAATCAAATTTAACATTGTGTATTAATTAACAGAAATATGAGATAAAGAGTAAAGTTTACATTAAAAATAATATGTGTTTCTATGTGACTAATAGTTGATGTGCATGATGATATAATTGTGTAGGGCACGTGAAGTGCAGATAGCTGTACGCTGTTAAACTGTTATTGGTAAACAAAGATCAAGGTAAGTCTTTCAGTTCCTATTTGCTATGTGAACTTGATGATGAACTGTTTTAAATCTTTATTGCAAAGAACATGATGTGTTATATATATATATATATATATATATATATATATATATATATATATATATATATATATATATATATATATATATATATATGAAAAAACACTTTTTTAGCACTATGATTGTAGTATTTTAAGCAATTAGCCATTGTGCTTTTAAAATATTCAATTAGCCCCCTGTACTTTTTAAAAATGTGCAATCAACCCATTCCGTCTAATTTTACAGACGGATGTTAAAAAATTGGGACGATTTTCCTATATGGCTTTTGAAAAAATAATAATAAAACAAGTTATTTCCTACGTGGCAAACAAGTCAGCCAAATTCTTAATACTATTGAGCCACTGCACTTTTAAAAAATGCAATTGACCGACTGTGGTTTTAAAAATATTTTTATGTTTTATTTTCTTTCTGTTTCTTTACCTAAATATTTATAATATGTATAAAATTAATAAAATTTAATATTATAATATTTATAATATGTATGTTTTATTTTTAAAATAAAAGTAAAAATACTTTTATGTTTTAAAATACTTATAAAATGATTTTTCTTTTCCTTTTATCTTTTCCTTTATTTTAATTATCATTTTATTTTAAAAATTAATTCCAAATAATACAAATAATATATCAAATTTTTCAGATTAATGAGATCTATTACAACATTGCATTAATTTCAACAAAAAAATAAAATAAAAAATCATTAATTATGTAGCAAAAAATAATTAAAATAATAAAATTAAAATAAAATATTTTAATTCATTTTCTATATAATTAAATTTTTTCCTTTTATCTTTTCCTTTCTTTTAATAATTATTTTTATTTTTTAAATTAATTCCAAATAATACAAATACTATTAAAACTCCTTCCAAATAATACAAATAATATTACAAATAATCCCTGAGACCTTTTCTCCCTCAATCAAACTCCTTTCGTCCGCTCTCGCCACTGCAAATCGGCCGCAACCACAGTCGCCGGTACCTCCTCCACCACTCGCCTTCCAAACTCCTTCAGATGACCACGCCTCACAAACTCCTTCCCCCTCTTCCCTCCAAGCCCTCCTCCCCCTCTTCCCTCCAAGCCTTCTCTTTATTGATTCTCCAATGTTTTCCTCTGAAATCTGAATGTGTTCTAGCTTTAATTTCTCATTCTCAACCGCCTGCTAAGATAGAACAAATAAATAAAGGATGAAGGAGCAAAGCTTACATATTATTGTATCAAATCATCCTACATATTAAATCCATAGATATTGCCCAACCTTCCAAGTAAATCATCTTGGCACGGGAAAATTTGGCCTACACACTAAATAGGCCAAACCAGCAAGCTGAAGAAATTAGCCCTAACATTCTCATACAAAAAGCAGTGGTGAGTATGAGTCTAGCAATGTGAGGATTACAGAACAACTTCTTGAAAGAGATGCACATACAACAAATAAACTACTCGACTTGAGGGGTGGGGGAGGGAAATCGAGGGTTTGTGAGGTGTGGTCATCGAGGGTTTAGGGGTTGAGGAGGAGGAGGAGGAGGGCTTGGAGAGGGAAGAGGGGGATTTTGGGTGGCTGTGAGGGAAGAGGAGAGAGAGAGGAATTTTGGGTGGGCTGATTGAAATAAGAGGAGAGAGGAAATAAAAATCCATGGGGTCATCTGATAAAAAAGAGACTATATCAGTAAATACACATCATTTATATTTTATTTTTTAAAGCCACGTTGGAAAATCATCCCAATTTTTTAACGCTCGTCTTCAAAATTGGACGGAATAGGTTGATTACACATTTTTAAAAAGAACAGTGGACTAATTGAATATTTTAAAAGCACCGTGGCTAATTGCTTAAAACACTACAACCACAGTGGTGAAAAAGTGCTTTTTGACATATATATATATATATATATATATATATATATATATATATCAATGTTGAAAGTATGAAACGTTAAAGTCAATTTATGAATACGTTGATTGAGTAAAGAATGGTGATTGAGTAAGGAACTCAATCTTTATACTTGTTGTGTGAGCTGCAGCATGTATGTTATGTTAGTCTAATGATTATAAGATGTATGTTGATCATGTTATTATGTGATACGTGATGCATGAAAACTGTTAGAGTTGCTGGGTTGTCGAGCTCAACCTTGCAAATAACCACGTTTACAAGTTAAGGATTCAAGGTAACGCTATATGCTACTTGAAAGACATGAATCAGATGTAATGCATGAAGATTTATATACTTTGGCTGAGTTGTTATTATTTGAATCATGTTTAAGGTTTTGAATGATGTACTTGATAATGTATGATGTTTAATAGATGTTGAGTTATAAAGTTTAAACTTTGTCCGATGTATAAAGGGTATTGAACCTGGATGTATGTTTTATTTATTAACTATTATAAAGTGAGTAATAAACTAAGTATGGTTCAAAGGTAGGTAAAGATAAATGTTTTGAGAAATGTACTTGATAATTTTTTATGTGAAACTTCATATTTAGTTGTAAAGTTTGAGCTACCCAATGTTTAAGGGATATCAAGCTGAGATGTATGATTTTATATAATAACTCTAATAATGTGAATCATAAAATAAATTTGATTCAGAGATGTGTAGCTGATAATGGTTATGATTCAGGGAATTAAAGTAAGAAGACAAAAAAGTTTAAATTATTCTGTATTTTATTATGTTTAACATCGAATAATGATGTAAAATCAGAAGTTAGACATATTCTTAACAACCGAAGTCAAGAGTTGAATTGTATAAATTTTGGGGTCGTTACAGTTTGTCATAACTATCTTTTCATTCCCCTCCTATGGTTCATAACCTAAAACTTTGATACCAACTTGTGACACCCCCAAATCTGGGTACTTCATTCCCATATGATTTGGTGTTCACTATCTAAACATTCATTTTTAACTACCCTAATTTAATAAAATTTAAGCAATAAACTTCCCATTAAAGGGGTTACATAATTTTATCAATAAATCTCATGCGGAATAATAATTAATTACATCTCATAATCTAAAAATAAATAAGTCTAAAAACATAATTCTCAACAATTAACAAGTCTTCAACACTTGTTCATTTTTCATTTTCCTTTACTGGCGGTTGGCTTGTCAACCTTCTCAACTTCAGCTGCAATGGTTATATATATGCAAGAGTGAGTGTGACGCCCCCAACATCACCTATTCTGAGTCGCCAAATACATGGTACAGAAACAAATACAACTTCATTAATACAATTGTCGTGCAAAATACGACAACATATATACTGTGAGTTTAAACACAAATATTGTCTAATAGACAGATTCAAACTCAAAAGAAGTCCTCATTACAATTATTGATACACTATTTTACAAAAATAGTGAGGACTGCTAAAACAACTTTCTAGAACCATCACTTCATACCCCGACTAGTTCCTGCTATATTCTCACCTCCTTAGAAGAAAAATGGAACAAAAAGGAAAATGGTTAGCTCAACTAGCCCAATAAAGAATATTATGACTAAGATAATAAAAATCAAATTATCGTTAGCCTTCAACAAATCAGATAAAATATAATGGACATCCAGTTTTAGATTAATATTCGCAGCGGAAAAACAATTCATTTGAAGAGTTAAGTAGAGAATGAAATCTACTATCATCTATGAATTTAAAAGTGTGACGCCCCCAAATTCGATTATCTTCCAACCCGACATATGGTGTTACACGGTGCTACAGTTCACACTTACATTCAATTGAAATTCCTTAAAAGAACGAATATATGTTATATATATTCCAAAACAATATTACTATTCCCCAGGTTCTTAATAATCATTACATTTGTTCTTGTCATAATATCAAATATTAATATCATTCACATATATTATTACATAAGTAATCTACCGGTTTGCCTTAGACTTCCCTTTATCCTTGCCGGATCGTTCGGTATGTTCGGTTTTAGCTGCATTCATATGGTTCAAGCAAGAGTGAGCATAACTAGCTCAGCAAGTATGAGAATTCAAATAAATAGCATGCTTGAAACATAGGAATCGTATATCTTCAATAACTGAAAAATATTTACGAAGTACTATTGATAATTGAAAATAACACTTCACTTTTCTTTAAAATGTTTCGCAATGAATAATATTCAGTAAAACATCAATTCCGGTCCAAGACCATGATCATTTCATACTTTCTTTGAAAAGGATAACTCGTCACTAAGCCCGTAAGTCCGACATATCTTACGAGCACATCTAGGTGATCAGCCTATAGTACTCTATGTTGATCAACACTACATTCTTTAAACGTATATACGTTTAAGTTGTGGCAACCTCACGTGCCTGTCGTTTGACGACAAAACATTTGTTTAGCATACTCGGTCTTCATTTGAAACCCACACCAAATAATTTGCAAAAATATTGACAATACTTTAATAGATTATAAGAAATCCAACATATAGTAAATCTAGCGGAAAAAGAATTGGCTTCGACTTTATCGTACATTAATTCATGCGTAAGAATACATGAATCACAAAGCTTGTCCAGATTGAACTGAGACAAGGGTTAGAACACTTGCCTTCAGCGTCTGCTACTGTTATTACATTTTCCCTTTTAGTCTTTAGAGTCTCTACACTCTATGATCACATAACGTAACACATTAGGTAATGAATAAACATACATGGTTCCTAATGAATCTTTCCCTTTTTCTCAATCTAATCATAACTTACATTTGTTACGATTGGTTCCAGCTTACCGTTATAGTTTACATCGTCATTACGTTCACGTTCAATTTATTATCTCCAACCCTTATTTATCATACTTAAGGTCTAACAATGTCTTAAACAATGTTATATTTAATTTTTAGTTCATTACTAATCACTTAATGTTCTTGCTTCACTTACAAACTTTCTTTACTGTGCAATCCCTAAGGATGGCGTTGCGGCACCAGCTTCCTCTTATTAAGTCGTCTTTATGACGCCAAACTTCATAGTGACAATCGAACTTGTTACTGCACAAGAAGTCTTAACATTACATGACGCATTTGCCCTGAAACTTCGATGATGCGGGCATGGCACCGGTCTTTGTAAGCGCCACCTTTTGCCTTGAAATTTGGCGCCAGTGGCGCCAACTCTGTGCACCAAAAAAATTTGACAGATTTTCTACTTAGTGAACTTCCCATACTTCAAATTTGATCACTTTAAGTTCGAATTTGCTCGTTCAAAAGCTAATAGCTCACAAATCATATACTCTACGTGTTCATGCAAGAATTTTACATTTTTGACTTCGTTAACTCAAAATTCACCTATGAGTTCATTTTTAACGAAAATAATAAATGTTCGTGAACATTCAACGCTCGTTTCTTTGTTATAAGTTAGAATTCGATCATTTTCGAGTCCGCAACTCTACAATGCCAAATAAGACTTGCTCCCATTTAAAACCAACATTTTTGAGCTCAATAACAAAATTCTACTTCCATTTTGAGAATTTCACAAATTCGACGATTATCGTGTGAATTTCGGCATAACTTCGTTACTTATGATTTGTTCTTCATTTCAAGTGGATTCTATCCATCATACTAACATCTTAACATACATATTATATCAAATTATTTACATGATAAGTTATTGCTTGTTCTTCATGACTTTTTAACTAATAAAAGCATAAACTACTTATAATTTCTTTTTACATGACTTATAATAGTTTAAGTCTTCTAACCATCATCCTTACATCTTCTTATCATACAACTTCATTCATGTAAACATATTACAAGTTCTTCCTTAGTTCATAGCTTATATATGAACAAAGTGCTAATTCACGACTTATTAAGACTTAAGTCCTTTGATCATTCATTTTTATCATTTCTTAACATAAATGTTAATCAATCAACACTTCTCTTATCAACCTACAATTGTAGAGATGGAAGATTACTGACATAAGAGTCTTACCCTTGATGATCACTTGAATCTTTCTTGTTCTTACTTCTTACTTCAAAGTCTAACTTTTCTAACTTATTCTCTCTGACCAATAAGCACTTTATAAGTTATTGGTGGAAATATTGAGCAAGGCAAATGAAATCCAAGACTCTCTATTTATAGGAATTGCTAGGTTAGGGTTTAATAGACAATAGCCATATCCCACCTCCTTAATCACCTCTTTACTATTCAATAATTAGTTATTAAGTTAACTTGTTTATCACATTATTTGCTTGCTCGTCACACTCTTTTCTTGGCCACCAAGATCACCCATTTGATCTTGGCCCCACATGGGTTGCCCATGGATCTTCTTCACCTGTTGGATATTAATTTGGGCTTTAATTCAATTAGCCTAATTTATGCTTTTGGGCTTGCATTAATTCAATTTGGACTTTACATTAACCAATACTTGGGCTTTAACATTAGTTTACATTGGGCTTAAACTCCATCCCAATTAAACTATACACTTCTTACACAATCCTACAATTACAGTTACATATGGCTTAAAGCCTTAGAACGTATTATATACGTATTAACCTCGTATTCTAACTCGTATACTTATCCAACATATAGGACATACCATCATTCATACATACTCGTATAATACTTCGTATCATACTCGTATTCATTACGTTGTACAATACCTACGTATTATACGATCATCGCTTTAATTAGTTAACGCATTACTTTTCCTAACTTTCTCGAATTAAGTTTGCATGCAAAAAACTACGTTTTCCATACTTGAATTATTATTACATAATGCATCTCACCTCAATATTCTATCGTTACATATTTCTCGAAAGTTCAAAAATAATTCCCGAGCAAAAATCGATGAATAGTGTTTTTCAGAAAATTTCTCGAAAAGCTTTTATTTTAGTCTTAGAAATTCATACACTTTAATTCCTTCACGTGGTCAAAATACAATGACCTTTCGACATTTTTAGGTTATAGAACGACATTCATCTTACTAACACATAATATAATTTTATTCAATATTAAATCAAATAAAATTATTTTACAGATTATTCAATTTTCTGGGTCGTTACACTCTCTCACCCTTATAAGGATTCTGTCTCCAGAATCTTGCTAAAAAAATTACACAAACAAATGAGGGTAATTCTTCTTCATCTTTTCTTTAAGTTCCCACGTTGCTTCTTCGGCATCGTGGTTCTTCCATAACACCTTTACTGAAGATATAACTTTGTTCCTCAGAAATTGCTCTTTCCTATCAATGATTTGAATAGGCATCTCTTTGTACGTCAAGTTCATCTCAATATGAATAGGCTCATATTCTATCACATGCTTATAATTGGGCTTCTAAGGACGTAACATAGATACGTGAAACACGTTGTTTATTCGTTCTAGGTCTTGAGGTAACGCTACCATGTAAGCTACCCTCCTACCTTTTCTAATATCTCAAAAGGTCATATAAACCTGGGACTTAACTTTTCCTTCTTTCCAAAGCGTATCTTTCCGTTCCAGGGAGATACCTTTAGAAATACATTCGAGCCTACTTCAAACTCTCTATTTACTCGATGCAAATCTGTAAACTTCCTTGAGCTGCTACCCAACGCATTCGTACCAGCTTTGCGACATTCGCTGTTTGTTGTACCATTTCAGGTCCTAGCATTCGGCGTTCTCCTACTTCATCCCAATACAATGGTGTTCTGCATTTCCTTCCATACAAATCTTTGTAAGGCGACATGCCTATGCTTGCATGATAACTATTGTTATACACAAACTCTAGTAACGATAGATGATCATCCCAACTACCCCTAAAATCCATTATGCAAGATCTCAATATATCTTCTATCGTCTGAATTGTTCTCTCGCTCTGCCCATCTGTTTGTGGATGATAAACTGTACTCAACTTCAGTTGCATTCCCAACTGTTCTTGCAGACTTCTCCAAAAGTTCGACGTGAATCGTGGATCATGATCTGACACAATCGGAACTAGTACTCCATGTCTGGAAATGACTTTCTTAACATAAAGTTTAGCTAATTGGTCTAAGTTATACTTAACCCTTATTGGCAAAAAGTGAGCCGACTTCGTTAATCGGTCCACTATTACCCAAATTGCATCATACCCTTTCGTTGTAGTCGGAAGTCCCACCACAAAGTCCATCGTGATATGCTCCCACTTCCATTCTGGAATCTCCAATGACTGTAACAAGCCACTTGGTCGTGGATGTTCGGCCTTAGCTTTTTTACAAGTTAAGCACCTACTCACATACTTGGCTATCTCTCTCTTCATGTTCGGCCACCAAAAACTCTGTCGAAGGTCTTGATACATCTTAGTACTACCAGAATGAATCGAGTACCTCGAACTTTGAGCTTCTTGTAACACTTGCTCCTTTAATTCCGTCTCATTCAGAACCCAAATTCTTCCTTAAAATCTTAATAATCCCTAATTATCAAGACTGTACTTTAAAAAAAATTATTGGTTAACCGTTTATTCATTTGGTCACACTCATCAATTTTGAGTTGCACCTCCTTGACTCTGTCACTACTACAAAACAGTAAATAGACAACGCAGAAATAACATTGTGATTTCAGTCAGAAAAACATCTTGGTTAAGGGTGTTATCTATCTTACACCCTTACACAACGTTTTTAAAACGTTGTAGTTAAGCACAATACACAACATTTTTTAGGGAAAAAACGTTGTAGATTTATTTTCCATAAATTAGCAGATGCTTAAAAACGTTGTAGAAGGTATGATTCCACAACGTTTTCTGGCTAAAACTGTTGTTGTTTAGTATATCAGACAACGTTTAGGCACATTTACACAACGTTTTTAAAATGTTGTAGATTAAAAAAAAAAGAAAAAAAAATTGTGATTCACTTACATTACCAATGCACCTGCAATATGCTAATGCCATGATATATAGCTAAAAGGTCTACATTCTCATTTAAATTTAAAGCCAAAATGTATCAACCATTCAAAATACATCCCAATAATACCATTCGTTTATAGTTTCAAATTACTACATCCACAAAATATATACCAAACTATCCATATATAAATCTCAAATTCACTTTTCAATATAAATTACTACTATATCTGAGTACAGTACTCTGGTTTTTCATCCAAATTTCCCAAACCTCTAATAGCTAGCTAACCTTATGTACCAATTCATTTTTCTCCTTCAGTCAGTCACCACAATAGCTAGCTAATCTTGAGTCTTGTAATCTACATTTAAACCAAAAGTAAGGGGTAAAAAAAGGCCAGATGCTAAAAGTTGGCCAAATGTTAGAATTTTTTTATACAATTCAAATGAGAAGAATGTTCAACACACCGAGTTCCCAGTTTGGCATTGCCATATTGACTTCCAAATCCCGCTTTCTTGTTGGTCCAGGAAAGAACCTCGGTGCCCAATACACATCGAGCCTAAATCTTAGCAACCCAAAAAAAGTATAGAAACAAGAACTATAATCCATATGGAATTTTAAGAAACATTACGCACCAAAATCAGCAATTTTTATTATGTCTTTAGAAACAAGCAAGTTTTCTGCCAATGAAGAAAATCAAAACATGTAAATTCCAACAACCTAGTAGAACCATTTTTAATATTTTTTGACAACCCAATAAGAAAATAAATTAGCTACAATTGCAGAACAAAAATCACGCCCTAGAAAATTATCCATACAACAACGACAAAGCTTTCTAACCACTATGGCCCATGGTTTCATATCTCAACTCCGGTTCAAATTTAGTTCACACAAGAACAAGTAAAATAGTCACCGGCTTGATGTCATGATGAAAATATCCACGCTGTTGCGTGTATGAAAGACCTTGAAATACTTGGAAGCACCAATTTCTTACTTGACTTTTCCGAGAAAAGCTTTCCATGTCCTTCATAAGTTGGTATAGGTTGCATTCACAGTAAATGGAATACAATATCTTACACCATTAAAGAAGTAAACAAAATGACCATAAGGCATGAAATCAAAGCAAGTGTGATAACACACACCATGTATTCAAAAACAAAGTACAAGATATCATTTTCCCTAATTACTTCCTTCATCTTCACAATATTTGGATGGTTCATTTCTGTGATGACCGCCAAGCAAAACAAGCTATAGTTATACATTGACATATTATAAGAAAATCAAAAGGAATAGATTAATCCAAACAAGTTACCTTGACTTCTCTCAAATTAATGCATTCTTCCCAAGAGTAGTATTTCCTCTTCATTTTCTTTATCGCAACCTGTTTAAATGTAAACCACTAAATGAAGGCAGGACATATAACAAAAGAATTTATCTGAACACCAACGCATTTTCTTTATGCTTTAATTTACATATAAAAGAATGAAACCACTACCACAAACAAAAATCACAGAACACCAACGCACATTTCCATACTTGTAGACGTCAACTGCTCGTACCTTCCTTGAAGCTGGGAAAGCTAAGCAAACACTTGAAGCTAAGTAGATACATTCGAACACCTTGCAGGTTGGAAATTAGATCAATTAACTCCAAACTAATTTCAGTTTAGTTAACTTGGTTACAAAGAGCTTTCTCCTTATAGATTCACTGAAAATAAAAGAAAAATAAACTCAGCTGAAAAGGGACTAATTAGATCCTTCAAACACTTGATTCCTCGACATCATCTGTGATTCCTTCACTTTTAATAGAATTGCTTCCTAATAATGGGTTATTTGAGTCAACCGCATACTCTTCTTTGTACATTTCCTCAATCATTAGGTTTCCACAGCCGAACTCGAGCATTTATGAACCAATTTGAAACCTTGAAAAAATAATGAAAAAGCTCATAGAATGTAACATTAAAATTAGCTAAGGAAACAAATATGTAGAAATAGATTGTAACTTGGATGGAAGAGAAACTACTTGGTTCTTGGACAATCCTGTCTGTGATGCCAACAAAAGTTTTTCGGAGTCATTTGGATAACTAAAACAAAAGCCATTAATTTGTATTTATAATCTAACAAAGCATCAAATCGGCCAGGATAACTCATCAACTACTTACTACGGATGGAGAAAGTGTTCAAAAGCCAAGAGCGAAGGATTATGGCCGAACACTCGGCAATCCTCCGATAGGTCTCCATGTTTTGGCGCGCATTTGGATCATTCCGAAATTTGTTGAAGGGACACACGATTTTCTCGAACAATCAAGCTTAGTTGTGACAAACCCATGCTTTGATTCTTGGCTTATGGTTTCTTCTTGTCGAGCAAATTTGATATATAATTGCATCTTTTAAGCTGCAAAAAAAGTGTCCGGACATGGCTTGAAGCGCAAGAAACGATTAATAAGACTTATCTGCTCCTAGACCAAACTATCACTTCAAATGAAGAAACAAGGTAAATGCCATAAAAATTAAGTTGAACAATTCTTACGCTACAAATGAATCCAATATAAACATATAACTAAACAATGAAGATCAAGTTTTGTGAATGAGTTGTGCTAACTTTGAAGAGAGTCTCCTAATTTGCTTTTTGGGAGCTTCATGACATCGCCAATGATAGTTTGGACCCTTGAATCACAAAGAGGAGGAACCTTCACCTACGCTTACGAATATCCCCACAAAAACCAATAAATTAATTCATTAAAATGCCTATAATCGAACATAACTTCATCACTTTGTGAC
Source organism: Panax quinquefolius (assembly GCA_020205615.1). Lineage (NCBI taxonomy): Eukaryota > Viridiplantae > Streptophyta > Magnoliopsida > Apiales > Araliaceae > Panax > Panax quinquefolius. The sequence continues at coordinate 286,695 of JAINUW010000177.1, read as the reverse complement.
ATGTGAACATTAAAATTAGCGAAAACTAAAATGAAAAGCATATGCACGAATTAGAGGAACTAAAATTAGCGAAACTACTAGTGAAGGAGCAAAAATAAAATTGAGAAAATTGAGAGAAATCCAAAAAATAAAGGAAGTAATTCTTGCACGGTTATCGTTTTACGACATCTGCGCAATGCAATCCGCTTTCTTCACATCTCGATAGTTTATTCGATAAATTTCAAAATTTATTGGAAAAATGAAAAGCATATGCACGAATTAGAGGAAGAGGAGAATAAAAGTTACTGAGGTTGAGAGGTAAGATCGGAGAAGCGATTAAAAGATGAAGTAACCGCCCCTCAACAAAGATCTCTAAACTTTGGTACTCCCATTGTGAGCTCGACATTTCTCTCAATATCAGATACTTCATCTTTCTCTTTGATTCTCTTCCTCTTTTTCCCCTCAACAGCGTTAGGGCTTCGAACTTTGCCATTTTCTTCGGTGGCCATGTCGGATTCAAGGGTTTGAATCGAAACCAAGGGGCGAGCAGCGGCGACGGCTGGTTGTGGAGGTAGGGAGTGAGAGAGAAGAGAGGCTAGCTAGGGTTTTTGGGTAGAAGAGACTAATTCTATTCTCGCGTTAATAAGTGATAGACGCCTTTATTTTGGCTCCGTATTTTCTTACAAACATAACATTTTTTTTAAAAAAAATGTTATCTAATTAAAATCAAAAAATTACCATGTTAAATAGATAACGTTTTTGCATATATATCTACAATGTTTTATTTAAAAACGTTGTAGAAAAAAATACCACAATGTTTTTATAAAAAACATTTTCTTTTAAGCGTTGTCTATTTACTATTTTGTAGTAGTGTCTCTACAATGGTAGATTGAATCTCTACTGTAAAAAGTCTTCGTCCCGACTCACTTCGTAACTTTACCTCCAACTGAATCCTTGCCATCTCTGTTATTAACTCATTTTGAGCCGTTAACATAACCAACTTTTCCCGACCCTTCCTACTTAAGTCATCGGCCACAACATTGGCTTTTCCAGGGTGATATAGGATTTCACAATCGTAATCCTTTATTAACTCCAGCCATCTCCTCTGTCTCATATTCAACTCCTTTTGTGTGAAGATATATTGTAGACTCTTATTGTCTGGGTATATCTTATATTTCTCTCCGTAAAGATAATGTCTCCATATCTTTAAGGCAAAAACTACCGCGGCTAGTTCCAGATCATGAGTAGGGTAAACTTTCTCATAATCCTTCAACTGCCTTGATGCATACGCAATGACCTTGCAATGCTGCATGAGCACGTAACCAAGTCCTCTATGAGAAGCATCGCTATAAACTACAAAATTTCCTGTGTCATCGGGTAATGATAAAACAGGCGCTTCACTTAATCTCTTATTCAGTTCTAAAAAATTGTCCTCGCATTTCTCAGTCCACGCATATTTCACCGTCTTCCTTGTCAAGTTAGTCAACGGAGTAGCTATCTTTGAAAAATCTTGGATGAATCTCTGATAGTATCCCGCTAACCCTAGGAAACTCCGCACCTCAGTCGGCGTTTTTGGTTGTTCCCAATTCATCACAGCTTCCACCTTTGCTGGATCTACTGAAATCCCTTCATGGTCAATGACATGACCTAAAAATTGTACCCTTTCTAGCCAAAATTCACACTTAGTGAACTTCGCATATAACTTCTCATTCCTCAGTGTCTCTAACACTATTCTTAGGTGTTCATCATGATCTTTTGTCGTCTTTGAATAAACTAGAATATCATCAATAAACACCACGACGAACATGTCCAAATATTGTTTGAACACTCTGTTCATCATATCCATAAATGTAGCTGGTGCATTAGTTAACCCAAATGACATCACCAGAAACTCGTAATGACTGTAACGAGTCCTGAATGTCGTCTTTGGTACATCCTCCTTCCTAACCTCCAACTGATGATACCCCATCCTCAAATCTATCTTAGAAAAATACTTTGAAGAGATCATCGATCCTCGGCAACAGGTATTTATTCTTTATCGTTAACTTGTTAAACTCCCAGTAGTCAATAAAAAGTCTTAACGGTCTGTCCTTCTTCTTCACAAAAAGTACCGGTACTCCCCATGGAGAAACACTCGGTTGAATATACTTTCTGTCCAACAGTTCTTGTAACTGAACCATTAACTCCTTCATCTCCAATGGCGTCATACGGTATGGTGCCCTAGAAACTAGTGCCGCTCCTGGTACAATGTCTATTATGAATTCGATCTCCCTATCCGGCGGAAGACCCGACAATTCACTTGGAAATATATCCATGAATTCTTTCACTATAGGTATTTGTTCCATGGTCACTCCCACTCGTTGGGTATCAACAACATGGCACAGATAACCTACACATCCCTTCCTCAATAATTTCCTAGTTTGTGTTATTATAAGACAACACGAAAGCCCCAGCGATCTATTACCATAAAATACTACCTGAGGTTGTCTCAACGTTCTAATATTCACACATTTCTTCTGACAATCTATAATTTCCCCATGGTTAAACAACCAATCCATTCTGATAATTACATCGAATTCTCCTAACTATATCGGTATCAAATCTACCGATAAATTATACCCCCGTATATTTACACAACAACTCCTATGAATATCTTCAATAGGAATTATCTCTTCGTTTGCTACCTTGATATTCAACGGTATAGGCAATCTTTTGGGAAGTAATCCTAAACGTCTAGCAAAATCACATGCTATGAAAGAACAAGTAGCACCCGAATCAAACATCACATAAGCATTTATGTCATTGATAGGGATAATACCTGTAACTAAGTCCCTTGATGCAACAAAGATCTTGGTACATCATATAATAATGCACGGCCATCGGCCTACCTTCGTCTATACTGGACCACTAATAGCTAACTTACTGCTATTAGCGCCCTTATTTCCATCTGTCCCCTTCTTCGGGCAGTTCTTTGCTATGTGGTCAGTTGACCCACATACAAAGCATCTGTGATTCTTCTTTGGAATTGGACAGTTAGGCGAAATTTGCCCCTCCTGTCCACAGTTGTAGCGTACAGCCTTCCCCTTGAGATAGACTCCTAAATGAGTCTTCCCATAGGTTTTGCAGGCCTCCATCCTTCTCTTCGGATCTCCTTGTTTTACTCCGGTATTTCCAGAGTTAAACCATTTCCTCTTCTGCCCTTCGCCACTCCCGTTGGCTCCCTCGACCTTTACTCCCCCATCAACTTTTCCATTATTCTTCTTGTCCTTATGGTACTAGCTTAAAGCCTCACTTCCACCTTCGGCGATTATCTCCTTCTCTAGTATAGTCCCAAAGGAAGTACTTTGGAACACAGATATTTGGTTATAGGGCCAGGGTTTCAAGCACTTCTTGAACCGTTTAGCTTTCCTCAGTCTCCACTTGGTGTGGAGAAAATCTCACTAGTTCGTTGAACTTGGCAGCTTATTGGGGAACCGTCATCTCCCCTTGTTTTAAGTCAAGAAACCGCATTTCCATCCTTACTTGTATACTCGTGGGAAAATAGTTCTCGAAAAAAATCTCTTTAAACCTTACCCACGTTATATTCTTGATACCAGCCCTAACCTGGTTGGCTTCCCACCAAAAGTTGGCCTCTTCATTCATCATGTAGGTTGTAAAAGCAACCTTTTGGCCCTCATCGACATTTGCAATAACAAATGCCTTCTCAATTTCTTTTACCCACGTTTGGGCTTCTATAGGGTATGTAGTTCCTTTAAACTCTGGCGTACCGACACTCTTAAAATCTTTAAAAGTAGTAGCTCGTACTACTCAAGGATTTACGGGGATATTAGCCCCATTTCTATTAAACGCGGCTGTTAACAAGTTAAAAAATTCCTGTATTGGGTTTACCGGACCTCCCTCCGGTTGATTTACATTATCCTCTTGATTACATTGTCTCCTTCTTGGCGGCATTTTGTTGTTACCATAAACAACACATTTCGTTATTATTCGCTTCTCATTAGTTAGTTATTATTCATGATTTAACAATAACTTCAACCCATTATGCAATATGTTCCATAAAAGGCTTATATTGATTCATTCCTTGTAGTATAATACTACATCATTCGCATTACATAGCCTAAACTGATTACATTACTATCCCGCAATTGCTTTCCAAAAATTGGGATTTACAATAGACTACCCTTTGATATACAAAAGAGGGTTTTATGTCACTACTAGATACATCATATTTATATATCTAACTCTACTCTAGCTAATACTACATTATATCTGCCTTAAGGCATTATCAAAATTTGCCTTGGCAAGACCGGCAATAATATATCGGCTGATAGTATGCCGAGTATGCCCTTCTTCTATCGGATACCCAGCTACTTGATGCTGAAAATCCGCATGAGAACTCCTATGTATATAGGACATCCTCCATATCTTCTATTTCTTGGTCTTTAGCTCCCGCCTGAGCTCAAAGACCTCTTGTTTTAGCTCGTTGACCTTGTCCTTTGCTAAAACTCGCTCATCATTTTCCTTCTCCCACATAGACTCTACATCTGTCTTATCCTCCAAGACATCACGGAGTTATGTTTTTAGCTCCTTCACCTCCTGACAGTAATTGAGGTTTCTATCAAAAACTTTCATAAATAATGACACCATTGACTCCCCAGGAGCCATCTCCATTACAATTGCCACTGGGTTAAAGGACACTACCTCCACCTCTTCTTCCAACATGCCATCGAACACAGACATAAGGTCTAGGCTCTTTGAGTCTCCAGACTCAACAACTATTACTTCAGGCTCCGATGCTATGGGGTTCAGTATGATCTCTATATTATTCACCGATTCTTCATTGACTACATGTGTATCCCAGTACATTTAATTTTCTCCTGACATCTACAACAAAACAAATAGTTTGATTAATATACGTCATTGAATAATAAAAACACATAACATATTTATAATGCATTTTTATAAGATTAATTTCCATCTTTAACTTCTTTGACTCTTCTTAAGGTTATGACTTAAGGTTCTAATCCCCCTTAAGTTTTATAACCTATTGCTTTGATACCAACCTGTGACGCCCCCAAATCTGGGTATTTCCAACCCGACATATGGTGCTACACGGTGCTACAGTTCACATATACATTCAATTGAAATTCCTCAAAAGAACGAATATGTCTTATATATATTCCAAAATAATATTACCATTCCCCAGGTTCTTAATAACCATTACATTTGTTCTTGTCATAATATCAAATATTAATATCATTCACCTATACTATTACATAAGTAATCTACAGGTTTGCTTTAGCCTTCCCTTTATCCTAGCCAGATCCTTCGGTCCATTCGGTCTTAGCTGCATTCATATGGTTCAAGCAAGACTGAGCATAACTAGCTCAGCAAGTATGACAATTCCAATAAATAGCATGCTTGAAACATAGGAATCGTATATCTTCAATAACTGAATAATAGTTACGAAGTACTATCGATAATTTAAAATAGAACTTCACTTTTCTTTAAAATGTTCCACAATAAATAATATTCAGTAAAACATCAATTCCGGTCCAAGACCATGAGCATTTCATACTTTCTTTGAAAAGGACAACCCGACACTAAGTCCGTAAGTCTGGCATATATTACGAGCACATCTAGGTGATCAGCCTATAGTACTCTATGTTTATCAACACTACATTCTTTAAACGTATGTATGCTTAAGTTATGGCAACCTCACGTGCCTATTGTTTGACGACAAAACATTTGTTTAGCATACTCGATCTTCATTTTATAACCACACCAAATAATTTAGCAAAACATTGACAATACTTTGATAGATTATAAGAAATCCAACATATAGTAAATCTAGCCGAAAGAATTGGCTTCGACTTTATCATACATTAATTCATGTGTAAGAATATATGAATCACAAAGCTTGTCCAGATTGAACTGAGACAAGTGTTAGAACACTTGCCTTCAGTGTCTGCTACTGTTATTACACTTTCCATTTTAGTCTTTAGAGTCTCTACAATCTATGATCACATAACGTAACACATTAGGTCATGAATAAACATACATGGTTCCTAATGAATCTTACCCTTCTTCTCAATCTAATCATGACTTAGATTTGTTACGATTGGTTCCGGCTTTCCGTTATAGTTTACATCGTCATTACATTCACGTTCAATTGATTATCTCCAACCTTTAGTTATCATACTTAAGGTCTAACAATGTCTTAAAAATGTTATATTTAAGTTTTAGTTCATTACTAATCACTTAATGTTCTTGCTTCACTTACAAACTTTCCTCACTGTACAATCCCTAAGGATGGCGCTGTGGCGCAAATATCCTCTTATTAAGCCGTGACTGCCACCTAAACTTCGATGGTGAGGACGAGACTGCACTGCCTGCGGTCATGAAGTCTTAGAGTTACATCTTTGTATTGCACAAGGCTAAAACTTTATTAGGTGCTGGCATGGCACCCGTGACAGTAGCACCTCCTTTTTGCCTTAAATCAAGGCGTCATGGCCCAACTCGTAATGCACCGAAAAAATTTGACAGATTTTCTACTTAGTGAACTTCCCGGACTCCAAATTTCATCATTTTACGTCCGAATTTGCTCATTCAAAAGCCAATAGCTCACAAATCATATACTCTACGTGTTCATGCAGGAATTTTACATTTTCGACTTCGTTACCTCGAAATTTACCTATGAGTTCATTTTTAATAAAAACGATAAACGTTCGTGAACGTTCTACGCTCGTTTCTTCGTTCTAATTCGGAATTCGGTCCTTTTTGAGTCTGCAGCTCTACAATGCCAAATAAGACTTGTTCCCATCAAAAACAAACATTTCCGAGCTCAATAACAAAATTCGACTTTCATTTTGAGAATTTCACGAATTCGACGATTATCATCTAATCGTGTGAATTCCGGCATAACTTCGTTACTTATGATTTAGTCTTCGTTTCAGAAGGATTCTATCCATCATACTAACATCTTAACATATATATTATATCAACTTATTTACATGATAAGTTATTGCTTGTTCTTCATGAGTTTATAACTTATAAAAGTATAGACTACTTATAATTTCATGTTACATGACTTATAATAGTTGAAGTGTTCTAACCACCATCCTTACATCTTCTTATCATACAACTTCATTCATGTAAACATATTACAAGTTCTTCCTTAGTTCATAACTTATCTATGACCAAAGTGCATATTCACGCCTTATTAAGACTTAAGTCCTTTGATCATTCAATCTTATCATTTCTTATCATACATGTCAATCAATCAACACTTCTCTTATCAACCGACAATTGTAGAGATGGAAGATTAATGACATAAGAGTCTTACCCTTGATGATCACTTTAATCTTTCTAGTTTTTAATTCTTGCTACAAAGTCTAACTTTTCTGACTTATTCTCTCTAACCAATAAGCACTTTATAAGTTATTGGTGGAAATATTGAACAAGGCAAATGAAATCCAAGGCTCTCTATTTATAGGAATTGCTAGGTTAGGGTATAATAGATAATAGCCATATCCTACCTCCTTAATCACCTCCTTACTATTAAATACTTAATTATTAAGTTAACTTGCTTATAACATTATTTGCTTGCTCATCACACTCTTTTTTTGGCCACCAAGATCACCCATGTGATCATGGCCCCACATGGGTTGCTCCATGGATCTTCTTCACCCATTGGATCTTAATTTGGGCTTTAATTCAATTTGCTTAATTTATGCTTTTGGACTTTCATTAATTCACTTTGGACTTTACATTAACCAATACTTGGGCTTTTACATTAGTTTACATTGGGCTTAAACTCCATCCCAATTAAACTATACACTTCTTACAAAATCCTAAAATTACAATTACATATGGCTTAAAGTCTTAGAATGTATTATATACGTATTAACCTCGTAGTCTAACTCGTATACTTATCCAACATATACGACATACAATCATTCATACATACTCGTATAATACTTCGTATCATACTCGTATTCATTACCTTGTACAATACCTACGTATTATATGATCATCGCTTTAATTAGTTAACGCTATACTTTTCCTAACTTTCTCGAATTAAGTACGCATGCGAAAAACTACGTTTTCAATACTTGAATTATTATTAAATAATCCATCTCACCTCGATATTTTATCGTTACGTATTTCTCGGAAGTTCAAAAATAATTTCCGAGCAAAAATCGATGAATAATGTTTTTTAAAAAAAAATTCAAAAACTTTTATTTTTTGTCTTAGAAATTCAAATACTTTAATTCCTTCACGTAGTCAAAATACTACGACCTTCCGACGTTTCTAGGTTATAGAACGATATTCATCTTACTAAGACATAATAATAACATATAATATAATTTTATTCACTATTAAATCAAATAAAATTATTTTACAAATTATTCAATTTTCTGGGTCGTTACAAAAAGTCCATCATTAATATTTTATCCCTATAACATCAATCAATATACATCTTGAATCAAATATTCATCTTTACACTACGGGCCAAAGATATTCATTGGTATCACCAGTTGGTCATGTTCATCTCAACACCTGTTCATCTTTGCACTACGGGCCAAATATATTCATCAAGTAATCATTCATCTTTGCACTACAGACCAAAGATATAAAGTTATATCATCATTTAGGACTGAGGATGATGAAAAATATTTTAAAGAAACGAATCCAATGAGATAAAATGACAAAGATTAGGGATTCATACTTTAGATAATCCAAGTTCAAAAATGTTCCATAATAAACCATAGTGGAGTAAAATTCAAGAATGAAGATCAAAACATGGATACAATCAAAGATAGTAACCATAATAGACATCTTGGACAAAGAAGAGAATATTTCATTTTTCTGTGAATATTATCGTATTCGTGAATAGTGTCGTATACGTAAATAGTAACCCTGACACAAAAAGGTAGAAATTCCACAACAAAATTCATATCAATAATTCGGCATAATGATATTGAAGAAAATAACATCTCTTACCTCAAAAGAACAGTACTTCTGACTGGAATATCGATTGTAATGCTGAAAGAAACTTGCACTGAATAGCAACTCTCAAAGTGTATAAATATTCACAAAATAAGCTCGATAATATAGAGAGAGAAAACTTATGTTACTGGTGTGATTTTCAATTTTAACTAAGCACTCTATTTATAGAAAAATGCTAGAACGACAAAGTAGACTAAATTAATAAAATATTAATATAATTTTTCTACGCACGCCACTTTGAACAAAATTATCAGCCCACTGTAGACACTCGAAATTTTTTGTACCACTGTCACTAACATTGCAGTTGGACATATTCGTCTTTTAAGAGGGAACCCTGAAAGACAATCTGAATCCATACCAGATACTACCGAAAGTTCAGCATCAACCCCAGATCACACTCTGGGAGTAACAGTTCCAAACCTCGGATGTAACCCCGAGGCATACAGATCCAATACTGGAACACACACCCGAGAAGACCGATTAATCTCAGAGATAACCCAGAGGTATCCTGTCTTAGTCCCAACCATGGGAATAGCCACCAACCTTGGTGATAACCCCAAGGGATGCAGTTTCGACGATAACCGCGGAAATGCATGTTTCAAATGCGACCAACTTCAATCTCGGCGCTCACAATGAGATACACTGCACCAACCCGGCAATAACATCGAGAAGACAGGCACACCTCAAAGGTGACAATGAGGACCTTCAACAAGTGTAGCAGTCTAATCTCAGCGAAGTCTGAGCAATGTCTGCTTTATCAGCCTAATCCGGCGATAACATCGGTGAGGGGCAACATCATCATCTCGTTAACACGATGCCACATCACGTCGTCTTAAACATCTCTCCGCAACAATGTCCAACAAGACTAACCAATCCCGAGTGACTATTGTGTGGGGTAACGGATGAAAGTTGAAGCTTGAAGATCGGAGGGCATCGTCCCATCTTCAATGACTTTGTACAAACTCTAATCCCATGCCATCGTACAACTCTCGACAACGGCGGTCCGATATAGGTCCTGTATACCTCAAACGGATGCCCGGATTGCACTTCTGAAAGTTCGAGTGGACATTACAATGCCTGAGTGCACGTACTTCGAGACGACCCAACCTGAAAAACCTGGGCCCACCCGGGTTGCCTCTGGTACACCTGCGGCTAAAATTCCTATAAATAGAGAGCTTGGGCTGCCCATTTTGAAAGAGAAAAAGGCAAGGAAGCCCTGCCCAATTTGCACTGCACTCACTCCATGCAGTGTACTTTCCCCTTTTTAAACACCTGTGAGCTCATATATAGCCCTTTTGTACCTACAAAAGTCAGTGTTTACCCAATCTAAAGATATAGAAGTCTTCTATAGCAGTCAGCTGTAAGCCTTCTCACACACTTTAGAGTCTTTCTCTTCATCTTTGCACACACCCTTCTACACGTTGAGAGTCGTGTTGCTTACTTTTGCCCGACTTCTATCCGTGGTTTCATTACATCAGATATATATATATATATATATATATATATATATATATATATATATATATATATATATATATATCGACTAACATTATCGATTTATGCCTCGATTGAGCCTAGACTTTGGTCTGGAGCGTTTATTTGCTTTAATACATATATATACCTTTATATATATTAACTGCATTGTTGAACTTTATTCGATGAGACTAGACTTGATGCAGAGCGTTTATTTGCTTTAATATATATATATATATATATATATATATATATATATATATATATATATATTTATATATATTAACTGTGTGTTTGACTTTCTATTCGATGAGCCCGGATTTTATATCCTGGTGCATTTATTCGCTTATATATATATATATATATATATATATATATATATATATATATATACTCTATTCGATGAGCTCAATTTTATATCCAAAGTCGTTTATTTGCTTTTATATATATATATATATATATATATATGAACTGTGGTCGAACTCGTTCGATGAGCTTCAGATTTTACATCCGAATGCGTTTATTCTTTATTATATATATATATATATATATATATATATATATATATATATATATATATCGTCCCACCGAGTTTACTTTGTGGTGGTTGATAGCTTTTTACAAACTTTCTTTACGTTTAAATCTCTCGCTTGAGTTTACTTACGTGGCGCTTGATCGCTTTATCTGACTTTATTTACATTTTGTCCTTTGGAGTTTTCTTCGTATGGCGGTTGGCCATATTCTGACTTTATTTATGTTTCGTCACTTTGGAGTTTCCTCCGTGATGATTGATAGCTTTTTAATGACTTTATTTACATTTTGATCCCCATGGAGGTGCTTGGTGGTAGGTGATCATGTATATATATATATATATATATATATATATATATATATATATATATATATATTATGACTTTTATATATACACCTTCTATCGCTTTCATACAAATTACGGTATCTTGTGCGATTAGGAATCATGTGATCACAGATTCACTTTATTGGATCTAGATTCGGTTCTCGTGATGGACATTTTCAAATTATGTTAACATTTTGTAAATTATTCTGCAATGTATCTAATTTCCTCGGATGGTTTCCATACCCATGAGGAAGTCGGCATTATTTTGTACATTATTTTCATACGGATGCCTCACATTCGTAAAATAAAATCAATCAAGCCGAACACTTAATAAAATGGGAGTGTAAAAGGTCTCAATTACTATTGAGCATCAGTGTTTGAAAAACTTTTTTTATAAAACATCATTGCTATACCTTGTTAAAAACTGAATTTTTACATAATTCAAACCCTGTGTATATAGGTTCGAACAAGGCCTCGCACTACTTCCAAATAACAGCACATTGACCCACACACACACACACATTCAGATAATAGTTTCTTGAAAAGAGGTTGTCACCATGGTAACACGGATGTCGGGGGGTGCCTAACACCTTCCCCCCCCCCCCATAACCAAGTCCCCAGACCCTAATGAATCTCGGTTTTACCGACCCGTTTAGCAGTGTCACATCACTGGGTCAATGTGCAAACCTTTTCTCGAGAGAGAAAAATATTGGGAGTTGAGAGTGGTGCTAGGTGGCCTAAGAATTCTGGAGGTTGCAAAGGAGTTAGCAAGCAAAGGGGTGAGACTCTAGCAAGATTAAACCAAGAGGAAATTTCGACCAAAAGGTAAGATTCAAACCATTTCTTATGTTATGAGAAAACTAGTAAGAAAATTAATGTATAAACATGGTAGATGATTTGTTTTGACTTTGTAATGTCATGCTAGGGTTTGTTTCTGATATGTGGTAGTAGAGAGTGAAAATTCTGGTTTAGTACATGCTCTAATTCATAGAAAGTCAAGAAATCATGCCATGTATGCTAGCTATTTGATAAAATGCCTCTTAGATGCTAATTTGATGAAAACATGAAAAGTTAGAGAATTGAATGGTTGTAACATGTGTATATATGTTATTAGAAGTGGTCTGGATAATAGGAATCAAACCCATGCATGCTAGAATCAAAATCATGATTTTCTCAAAAGTTGGGTTAAACTTGTTTGCATGATTTTTTTTAGGATTTTTGGTCACTCGAAATCATGTCTTAGATAATCCATTTGGTGCATGTAATAATTTTTTAAAATAGTATGTAGCATGCGGTATAACATGTCCAAATTTCATTCGGATCGAAGCTATATTGAGTGAGATATGAAAATCGTAAGCAAACATGTTAGAAACCGGAAAAAAAAACTGTGAACTGCTGACCCTAAAGAAAAAATTCGGTGCTAGTTAAAGTTTTCAGAAAATTGTGGGCTTTTGGGTTATTATAGTACACTGAATAAGCTTTCCATAGACTCCGGAACGGACTAATTCCGACTTCGGAGCAAGGAGTTATGACTTTTCAAAGTAGTTGTGTCAAATCTGTCCAACAAATTCGGTGCAGTCCTCTTGCACGGAATTTCTGGAATTTTGTGCTTGGAATTTTAAGATGGTTCATGAACGAAAGTTGTAGCCCCAGAAGTTAGCTTCGCGTGGGCGCAAGAATCGCTCAAAAATGTTTTAAAACAAATTAGTTATGACTGTTTTAGCGAGATATGGTAAAGCTGAGAAAAAAAATGTAAAAACTGTTATGATTGGGCATTTTTAAGTTCTTTTTTTGTTTTATGATGTCTAAAATGGGTGGCATATATTTTCTAAATATATTATCTTATGATGTTTATAGCATATCCAATAGGAGACCCTTATACTTTCAAACTAGATTGTGTATGAATGGTGATTAACGAGACACATGTAATTAGGTTACGTGAAGGTTAATTACTAGCGTGTATTATGTAAAGCAGCTCATCGTGCAAGTTTCCTAACCCTAATTTCTTTTGGGTATTTATTAAATCCTTACTAATATTATCGCAGAAGGGTAAGTATTGGACTTGTGTTAGTTATTTATTCGCATGCAGTTTCTTCGTTGAAAAGTCATACAAACTCCAATTATCTTGCAAGCTTTTCAATGGTTATTCAGTTATTATTCTAACGGCTATGCTTTTAAGTTTCATGTCATCATAGAACTTTTTCTATGTATGTTCCTAGCCTTTGGTTCCGGCTAGTTATTATTGATGAAAAATGATTTAAAACACATCTTTCAAAGCTATTGAATGTTTACCAATCCAAGTTGCCTTGGTGAGGTCTCGCATGATTACTAAGATGAACAACCCGAATGAACGAGAAAAAGCAGGATGTCCGCAAATAGTCCCATTTATGCTTATGCATTTTAAACTTAATACATGTGCACAATGTAGAAAGTACAATGGGATGATCACTGGCGTATTGCGAGAGACCGTTATGATCTATTTGATTGTTAAACCGTCTGATATTTTTTGATGAAAGAAATATGTTCAGGGTATTTTTACACCCCTTAGTATGATATTGAAAATTCTTAAATTTCCATTCTTGATGTTCCTATTTAACACTTGGTAATCTTTTCAACTGTTGAGGTTTAGCTATTCAACTGTTTTCACTCCTGATGTATGTTTTCAAATTTCTGTATATAAGTTGCTGGGCAATTCATGCTCATTCTTGCTTAAACCTTTCAGTTAAGGGTGAGAAGACTGAGGGTTTGGGCAAGGACAAGGGAAAGTCCATGATGAGGTGATGCTAATGATTATGTAATAAGTTAATTATTTCCGCATGTGTAATGTAGCGATAAACGCTAAGACTAAGTTCCAGTATGTTTTAAGGTTGTAAAGACTTGGGATTTTATTTCGACTATTTGTGTAATGGGTAATATAATATTATTATTATTGTTAAAGTTTACTTAGATAGATGATGTTGTATATTGTATCGTGAGCACCATGTCCTGTAATCGATGTTACACGGATTTGGGGGCGTCACAAGATGAAAGCTCTCTGCAAACAAATTGAACAATTGGCGGCGGCGGCGACTTATCGAAGATCAAGTGACTTCGTCGATTAATCACCAGAGCATGCCAGTCTCCTACCTATTGTCATGAATATTCCCTCGTCACTTTCAAGAAATGAAATACTGGAAGACAAAGTGACGAAGAGAGCAAATACCAAAGCCCGTCGGGATTTCGCCAATAAAAGGGAATTCACCTATCTAGGCCAACCTATGGAGGAAATCCTTTATATATTAATCAATGAAGGAAGGATCAGTTCCCTTCTACCTCTAATCAACCCCCGTTCCGGGTGATACAACTCTGATGGAGTATGTCAATATCACTCCCAGTCTCGTGGTCACAGCACAGAGGAATGCTGGGCACTCCGCCGCCTTATTCAAAATCTAATCGACAGTGGTGTCCTGCGCTTAGCGGACGACGATACTGTGTTACGTGCAAGTGAGAATGCAGGCCCTATTAAGTGGAAAAGTGTGGTAGCAGTCATATCCACTGAAACTGATGGGATTAATACATTACTCACAACGCCAACAATTCAACTCAAGGGAGGCAACAATCGTTTGAAAGTGGCCGCACCCGAGCCAATCAACTTGCCGTGCAGAGCACAATATCCTATTGTTAGCTTGCGCACAGTTCTGTGGAATTATGGAAAAGGTGAAGGATCCACCTCACATACAACTGCTACAGTGTTGAAGGAAAATCTACTGTATCTTCCCCAATGGGTGATGAAGCCCACCACCAAATCAAAGGGGAAAATACCCATGGAGAAGATTGAAAAATTCCTTTGCGCTGTGGGTCATAATTAAGCTACGATGGTTTTAAGCTTGAAAGAAGCTCCACAATAAATATCAATTTTAGACTTGGTCCTAACTTCCGAGAATCACCGAAAGGTCTTGTTGAAGGTTTTAGAAGAAGCCTATCTCCCTACATCAGTGGATACGGAAAAATTTCAACATCTTGTGGATCACATTTTCAACAACAATATGATATCCTTCACTGATGATGACATACCGCCCGAAGGGACCGGTCATTGCAAGCCGTTGCACATTGCGGTCTTGTCCTCCGGATATATAGTAGTTTGAGTCTTAATAGTTGGAGGTTCCTCATTTGAATATCTGCCCATACGCTACCTTGATGAAGATGAATATCAATCTCAACTGAATTTGGAGTAGCCATACTATCATCAAAGCTTTTGATGGAGCCCGACGAAATTCGGTCGGAGTAATTGAGCTGCCAATCGAAATTGGTCCTCACACATTCTGTGTATCTTTCCATGTGCTTAAGATAGATTCGGGATACAACCTGCTCTTGGGATGACCATGGATTCATATGGCAGGGGCAGTCCCCTCCACTCTTCACCAACAATTGAAATACATTATCAACAACAACTTGGTCACGGTCAACGCTGAACCAGAGTGTCCTCAACACGGGGACATGCCGTTCATCAATGCCAATGCAGACGTAGAACCAGTCAGTTTTCATGCTTTTGAAATAAGCAACACCCAATACCATGCTATTTGAGCACCATTGCCCAAACCCAAGATTTCTGCCGAGGTAATGTCGGCCACTCAAGAAATGATGTCGTTGGGTCATAAGCCGGGACAAGGGTTGGGTAAAGATTTCCAGGGTATCAAGTACCCAATTCGCTTAACCTGGCAAGTTGGAACAGCTGGGCTAGGCTATTCTGCCAGTTCTAGTCACAGGAATCCTCATAAACATCAGCAGATTCCTTCAGCTTCAACCATGTGGCGTTTATCTTCGCCTACAAACCCTGAGTCTACACAACCTCCCGTAAAGGTGCCAGCCAATGTAATGGCTATGTTATGTCCCAAGTCGGTATCGGTAAAAGGAAAAGAAATCTTTGTTCCAAATCCCGCAGTGGAAGAAGAGAAACGAAGAATCAAGCAAGACGTTATACAGATGATGTCCGGTATACGCATCATCATTCACGATGAACATACCAACAGATACACCCCAGACGATGATTGCCCAGACGTAATGGCCATCATTCGGGACAGGGAGGATGATGACAATCCCTCCATCACTGCGGTCCACCCAGACTTTGCTCTTGCCAATTGGAACAACATTCCTTGCATTGGTCGTCAAGGGTAAAGCGGGAAGAAACTCTTTCTGCCCTGTAGATATAATAATTGCTTACTTTTTTATACAGTATTAGCAGTTTATTTTGTCGGTATATGCTAACAGTGTGTACGATCAACACATTTCATATATACTAAGTGAAAGCATATTTTGTTTCAAGACTCTGAATTTAGATGTACTTGTACTTGCTGATATCGTGCCTCTTCTCCACAAGGATTGTACCTTTGATGTAGAGATGAATTCATCCTTGATGGATATACAGGATGACATTGAGGTGCCTCCAGAAATTCAAGAATGGGTCAAAGACAAACCCAAACCCAACCTCGATCAAACCACTTCTTTCAATCTTGGAACCTTAGAAAGCCCTAAGTTAATCCAGATTGGTTCAGACCTTACCCTAAACCAACGGAATGACATGGTTACGCTATTAACTCAATTCCAGGATGTGTATGCATGGTCTCATGAAGACATGGTGGGTTTGTCCACTGACATTGTCCTTCATCGCCTTCCCATTAAAGAGGGATTTAAGCCAGTCAAGCAAAAGCTCAGGCGATTGAAACCTGAATGGAGTTTAAAGGTGAAAGAAGAAATTATGAAACAATTTCAAGCTGGCAGCATAATGGTGTCTACATATCCTGAGTGGATATCCAACATTGTGCCCGTACCTAAACCCGGAGGGAAGGTGCGAGTTTGCATGGATTACCGGGACTTGAACAAAGCTTGTTTAAAGGATAGCTTTCCTGTGCCATTTATCCACATTCTCATTGATAATACTGCGCAATACGACATGTACTCCTTTTCTGATTGCTTTGTGGGGTATCATCAGATCATGGTTGCTGAGGAAGATCATGAGAAAACTGCTTTCATCACGCCTTGGGGAACCTTTTGCTATAGATGGTTATCATTCGGCCTCATCAATTCTGGAGCCACTTATCAATGAGCTATGATGGCTCTTTTCCATGACTTACTGCACAAAGAGATCGAGATCTACGTGGATGATATCATTGTCAAGTCCCGGAAGGAGGATGACCATCTAGACCATCTCAGAAAATTGTTCAACAGGTTGCGTAAGTACAATTTGAAGTTGAATCCAGCTAAGTGCGCCTTTGGCGTTAAATCAGGCAAGTTGCTAGGATTTCTAGTCAGCCACAAAGGGATTGAGCTGGATCCTGCCAAGATCCAAGCCATCACAGAAATGCCCATTCCTCAGACAAAGAAAGAAATACGGGGATTTTTGGGAAGAATCAAATTAATTAGCAGGTTTATCTCCCAACTCACAGCAACCTGTGAGCTAATCTTCAAGCTATTAAGGAAGAACTCCTCCATGAAATGGAATGATGAGTGTCAAAATGCCTTCCTTACAATCAAGAAACAGATAGTCAAAGCTCCCGTCTTGGTACCACCCAGGGATGATGTTCCCCTGTTTATGTACCTGTCCATAAGTGACAATGTCATGGGCTGCATGCTGGGACAGAAGGACGATTGAGGCCAAGAACGAGCTATCTATTACCTCAGCAAAAGGTTCAGCAGCAGTGAACACAAGTACACTCTGATCGAAAAGATGTGTTATGCTTTAGTATGGACTTCCATGAGGTTACAGCATTACCTACATGGTCACACAACCCATCTCATATCCCGCGTTGATCCTCTCAAGTACGTGTTCAGTAAACCCATGTTAAATTGTCGGCTGTCAAGATGGCAGTTGATCCTACAATAATTTGACATCGTATATGTGACTTAAAAGTCCATCAAAGGTCAAGGAATTGCGTGATCAACGCATTTATCGACGATTACAAACACTTGGAAACATATTTCCACGATGAAGGAGTAATGAATATGGAAGGTTCCATCGAGCCGATCATGGAGGATGTATTTTTGATGGAGTTACGGGGAGCGGAAGGGCTGATCCCGATTCTCATAATACGTCTGGGGCGAGCGATCCGTCTCTCGTCAAATTAGGTTTATCGGCACAACAATACTAAGTATAAAAAGGCATCTCATGGGGCTTAAACTTGCCCGTTCAATGGGCATTAGGCGGTTAACTGTCTTTGGAGATTCGGAGTTGGTAATCAAACAATCCACCGGAATCTATCAAACCAAGGAACTACATTTGCTGCCTTACCATCGGCAGGTTTTATAGATGGGTTTGGAGTTCAAAGAAATCTCCTTTCTACACATTCCTCGTAATAGGAATGACTTTGCAAACGCATTAGGAACTTTAGCCTCCTTGATTGGCATATCAGACAAGGAACACTTGCCGAGCGTCGCGATCTCCCTGCACAAGGCCCTAGCCTATGGGAATTACGTTGGAGAAGTATCTGATGAGCTACATCCCATCCAGCATCCTTGGTATCAGCATATCAAGGAATATCTACGAGATGGATCTACACCCGCTGAGGCGAGCCCAACTGAGAAAAGGTGGATCCATCGACTTTCTATGAAATTCTACCTGAGTGGAGATGCGCTCTACAAAAGAGATGCAGGACTAGGTCTCCTCAGATGTTTAGACAAAGATCAAGCCCAAAGGCTTATGGATGAAATCCATGGCGGAGTCTGTGGCCCACACATGAGTGGCCCCCTCCTTGTCAAGAAAGTCCTAAGGACAGGACATTATTGGCTATCTCTCAAAGCTGACTGCAATGACAACATCAGGAGATGCTATCAGTGCCAGATTCATGGGAATGTTATACACGCCCCTCCACGGGAACTCCATAATATGAGTTCACCTTGGCCCTTCTCAATGTGGGGGAATGGACGTTATCAGGCCCATTGAGCCTAAAGCTAGTAATGGTCATCGGTTTATCTTCACCATGATCGACTACTTCACCAAGTGGGTAGAAGCATCCTCCTTCCCCAGGGTTACTAAAGAAGTCATCATTGCTTTCATCAAAAACAATGTCATTTGTCGATATGGACAACCAGAGGTGATTGTGTCAGACAATGCCAAGAACCTCAACAACAAAATGATGGAGGAATTATGTTGTAAATTCCACATCAAACATCTCAACTATGTCATCTATCGTCCAAAGATGAACGGTGCTGTTGAAGCGGCTAACAAAAACATCAAGAAGATTATGCAAAAGATGTCCGCCAACAACAAAGATTGGCCTGACGTATTACCTCTGACTCTGTTAGCCTACAGAACCACAATGCATACTTCTACTGGGGCAACCCCCTATGCATTAACCTATGGGATGGAAGCAGTGCTTCCCATAGAAGTTGAAATGGAATCCCTTAGAGTGTTGATAGACGCTCAGCTGGGTGAAGACCAATGGGTACAAGGCAGGTATAACCAATTGTCTCTAATAGACGAAAGGCGAACCGCGTCTATCTTCCATGGTCAGTTATATCAACAAAGGATCGCCAGATCCTACAACAACAAGGTCCGGCTACGGCAGTTTAAACAACATTACTTGGTTTTGAAGAAGATTCTTGACAACAAAGATCAGGCTAAAGGAAAATTCGCTCCTAACTGGGAAGGCCCGTTTATTGTCAAGGAAGTATTGATAAGAGGCGCTCTCAGATTGCAAGAAATGGACGGCGATGAATTTCCCCAACTCATCAACTCAGACGCCGTGAAACGATACTATGTCTGAAGTAATTCGCAAACACCCTGGTGTCAGACCATCAGATCACCAGTCATTCCGGTTCTTTAACCCTTTACCACCTACAACTTTCTTACACTTTGCCCCTCAGAGAAACATACTTTTCAAGCCAGCAGCCTGGCTCCCCTTTGCGTTCCAATAACTTAAGTCATCCCACCGCAGATTGAACCTCCTGCGTTTGCAGTTTGGCTACCCATACCTGGGATCAAACTTCTCATACCCGCAGTTTATCCTCAACCTAGGATTAAACTTTCTCCTCCCTACACTCTGACCTGCACATGGGATTACGCTTTTCGTCTCGCCCTGAGGGACGAACTACGTCGACCTGATCTCCTCTTCAATAGGAGTACGTAGGCAACCATGTCACATGGCCCGGTCGTAATAAAACAAAAACAACAAAAACATTTCCACCCTTTTCCTTACTAAAACAAAAACAACCAAAAACATTCCTACACCATTTCTACCATATACAACGTTGAACCTCTTACACCAGGTTCGAACTACGCAGACCTGATCTCCTCTTCAATAAGAGTACGTAGGCAGCCATTCATGGTGCGGTTTCACCACCTACCAAAACACAAACCATTGTCAACTAGTATTGGGATCATCCTTCAATCCACTACATTTCATTGGCTTCAGACCAAAGGGATGGAATTACCTGAACTCCTCCCAAATAGGAGATTTGGCGACCATCTAAGCTGCGGTCATACCTTGAAGGGCAACACCAATCCATAAGAGGTGGAATTAACTAGGCTTCTCCTAAATAGAAATCTCAAGCACCATCCGTGGGGTGTGGTTAATCTCAGAGAGGAAAGCCACACTTCTCTCCACATTTTCATCCATAAACTAGTCCCAAGACAGCAAAGAAGGTAGGGATACATAGATCGATGATCCATTCTGAACTATCCAGAGATAACTCAATGTCCATCCACCTAGGAGGAATTCAGAATACATCAAAACCACAAGCCCTGAAGCATCAGGCAAAATATCAAGCAAATATCAAGGCATATCTAAAAGAGGAAGTGATCCAAAAATATATTTTCCTGTCATATATAATGTTGTTTGATATATATACAATGTAAACTGTACATGACAAAATGGTTAAGCTAGTCTGTGCAGGTAAATACAAGCTCATCTACAAGTCAGGGTATATGTGAGCTAACAAGCCCAACATGGTGTCCCTCTCAGAAGACGGAGGCGAAGCTGTGGTCTCCTGTATGAGAATATCCACATGATCCAAAAGATCTCCAGCCATCTGCATTGTGACTATATGATCATCAATATATGCGCTCATCTCTACGATCATGCCAGTGGTAAGGGACCTCACTGCAGTACTATTTATGACAGCTACATCCCAGGCAGATATAACACTATCCCGCTCAACTATCACTGCATCTCTGGCTGATCTAGCCTCATCCCACTCAACCACAGCGGCATCTTTGTGAGCTAATGCCTCGTCTCTCTCTAATAGAGCTGTGTCTCTCCCCTCAAGGGCAGTCAACATCATAGATCGAGCATGATCTCTCTCAAAGGTCATCAGATGAAGACTCTGCTCTGAGTACTATGCCAAGTACTGAGTCACAACAGTACTGGTACTAGGAGAATTCGGAAGAAATGTTGGCAACTCAGCAACGGGCTCCTCCTCGATGTAGGTATCGATGTCCTCCATGGGCTTTGCATCGTCTGACTCGCTATCCGGTACTGCAAATACTGCTGCAGCCGACAAAATCTCTATTTCCATCCATGCGGAATACTCTGCAGAACAACCTGGATTACTGATAGAAAAAGAAGCTATCTCACGCTGATCCCAACAAGCATACACATGGGATCGGTCCTCTGCTGAGAGGTATCGAGAAGCTGAACGCTGACCTCTCGCCCCATCAAAAGGATGGAAATCTTGGAACTGGTCGAACTGCGACATCACGGCCAGTGGGTGATAAGTATTCACGCCCCTCAAGCCAGCCAGAGGGAGGAAGTCCATGCCCGGAGCATGAGTAATGAAGCTGTATGGTGAGCAAAGCCCTGAGCACGGCAATATGCTGAATGGATCTCTGATATCTGCCAAAAATGCGGACCAAGACAGAGCACTTATACACTCCGACGGCTGAAAGGAGTATGACATGGCCACATCATGGGTAAAGCAATATCCATGCCGTCTAAGGGTACCAACCGGTCTCAAGTGTGACATAAACCACACGTACAACATGACCGAACTCCCCGTGAACACTCCTGTAGGATACGTGCAACAATAGGATGCCGACAGCAGGGTCTCTGCTACAATCATAGGTACAATGGTGTGACCCTCTCTAAGAGCTCTCACAGCCATGACCACACCAATGTCTATCTCATCCATGTAACGCGGCATGTAAACATATGACAGTACGCATAACATCAGTACATCAACCCTAGCCAAACGCCAATGGTCCTCCGGTGCGGTGAAATCCCCGGAATGTCGTGAATAGCTATCCTCTGAGCCAAATATGTCGTACAGAAAACGCTGGGATATCACACGGCTAGCTTGTCCTGCACTACTCTGCGCCGCAATCTTGTGAGGGTCATGAATCGTCCACTCATGTCTCCCAAAGCCAGATGCACGCAAGGTCTGTCTAAAGGCAGCATCGTCAACCGTGCATACTCCTCTAGAGTAGGAGTCAACTCATGGGTGCCGAATCGGAATACCTACCTATCCGGTAGCCAATGCTCTAGCATCCCGTCCACAAACCCTGAGGGAACCTGAAAAGGCAATAAAGTCATGGTATCTTTGCGACAATGATCTCTGATCACCATCTGGTGGTGACATGCTATCATACCACGATCGCATACCCAATACCACCACTGATGGTGGGGTATGATCTATATGGCTAACTGTCGAAGAAGACATCTATACGGGCCGTGTCATAAGACCATCCAGGGGTCAATGCCAAATATCTCTGGACATACATACATATGCATAACATGATACATGCATAACAGATAATAGATGACAATATGATAATGAAAAAACGGTGCATAAATTCCTAAGTATATCATCATCTAATACATCAGATCTGTACAGCTACAAATACAGGAAAATGGGGCACAGCTGCCCTACTACTAACAGAGGCCTATCAAAAGATATAGCGAGAATGGGGAACAGCCACCCAATATCTAACAGAGGCCTATCAAAAGATATAATGAGAATATACATCAGAAGAAAACCAGGGTCTCGATGTCTATGTCCTCAATCCTGTCCACCTGATGTAACTACTCCTGAGTTACTGGATCTCTATCAACAGGGATGTTAGGCCTATAAAGAGGAGGATCTGCGCCAACAAAACTGAATGGGTCGTCTGAGGGGCGAGCGCCTGAGCTGGAAGGAACAAATGACTCCGCCTTTGCTGGATCTCTGCCCAAATGCAGTATAAATATATGTGCCTGATCCAACTGCCAGGTCAAGCTATCAATCTGGGTCATAGGAGTCGGAGCTCGGACACAAGCTACCCAATCTGTCATCATCAAGGATCCTGGAACCATATCCCCCATAAACAGTGTGGCGCGGGACTGGGCTCCAATAGTGCGAGGGGACCACCACCGCCGAACGCGTCTCCCGAGTACATGGACCCTCGATAATGCAAAACCGTCAACCCCAACAATGGGATATCAGTGACGGGTGGCTGTGATACGGGCCAATGACGCCTGGCGGGAGGCAAGATCGGTATACGGATCTCCCCTGTGGTGCTCTTAATAGCACGCTCTCCTAAATAGAGCTCCCAACCTCCATCTGTGAAGAGAGGAACTCTCCTGGTGGAAATTAAAAACTCGACTCCAGTCGGATGTCCATCCTCAAAGACGATGGTCAAATGTTCCCCTGAATAGGGAATCCATGTAATGGTACCTACTGTCAGCACCTCCAGCTGCATACGTCAGTGAGTGAATCCCTCAGCTACAAGGACCTCCGGCAAAATAGAATGGTGCCATTGTCGTCCTCGTGGATAGGTATCTAAACCTAGCACACTCAAATGACGCAAACAAGGGAGCCTCTCATAGGCCCAAAATTGCCAACACAATGGCAAAACATCTGCTATCAGTAAACCCTCTTAACCTATGAATGGGAAAAGACAAGAGAAATACTCACCAGCAGAAATGGGTAAAATCCTAGCCAAGCCTCAGTCAAACCCTGTGAGCGCATATGCATACCCCGGAGGAAATAGACAAAGGTGTAAGAGCCCCAATCATACTCTTCAATACGGTCCACATCACGTGTAGCGCTGATCAAAGCAAAGGATACCGTAGAAGAGTTATCTGCTATGAAGCAGCCTCGAATGATCATCAGGAACAATCGCCGCAGAACGCGATCCCTGATTTTGACATCATCAGGCACGGGCTCACTTAAAAGCCCACTTATAGCATTTACGCTCAAAGGACCTAAACGAACAGTCCTGCCTTTGAGCGCCTCCGCTGGAACTCCTAATAAGGATCGGACGGCAGTAGGGGTGATATTCACCATGCAAGGCACTGGCTCCCCTCCAAACTCCATACCTGTGATAAATCGCCAGTTCGTAGGCGTCATCATCACCTCGCAATCCAGCAGATGGAGTGACTGAGTCTGATAAAACCATCAGTCAGACAATGCCCTGAGGTACCCCCAGGGACAATGACGGGGAAGGATGGAGAAGAATGCCCCTAATCCCCACTCATGCACTATCGCTCTATAATTAGGATGAAGTGCCTGGTACATGGAGTGAATGTTAAACCAGTTCCCTCGAGGCTGTGTAAAACCTGGAACCTGCATGAAATGCAGATCAACATCAAAACCTTTTAATCCTCATCAATAGGAAAGAAGGAAGATCAAAGTCTAATGCCATACCTCGTTAGCATGCAAGTACATCAATGGATGTTTGCTCAAATCACCAAGTAACTCTGGGTTTGCCACCTGAATGCTCGGAAGCTCCCTACGAGGGACATGTGCAGCAGGAGCGGGATCCTCAATTGGAATATCCGCCTCCTCGTCCTCAACGTCTGGCACATCTACCCGGACAAGACGAATCACGGTCTCCACCAACCGACGAGGATGTCTGACAGAACGGGGACGAGGCACTTCGGAAGCCCTCCCCCGTACGCCAGAAGTGGTCCTATAGGAACTGCTCGGCTGATCCAGATCCATAATATCTGGACAATAAGTCTCCAAATCACCTCAGAAAGGGTGTGGCATTTCCTTACCTGGAGGTTTTTAAAAATGCATTTATGACTATATGCATGCATGCATTTACTTTAACATATAATAGAGTTAAAATGCATGACTACCCAATACCTACATTTGGAAAAATTTTGCCATAGTCCCCTTTGAAAATAGGACTATCCACATGCACATAGGCATGTTTAGGTGGCCATTCAGTAGCACACCTGCCCCAAAGTCATATACATAATATATGCATTAAAATTAAAATCATCATGCATAAGGCCAACCTCAATACTAGGAGTACTTTGCCTTACTACCTTGTGCTCATTGGACCTCAAATAGGACAAAAAATAGCAGAAAAAGTGCCAATTTGACTGTCTCAAAAGTTAAAATTTTTCACATCATTATGTTCAGCATGGTTTAATACTAACATTTACTATGTTGAATATTTTTTATCAAGTCATTTGTTCGTACATAATCACTACTATGTGTTTAGATGCATTTCGTGCGATAACTCACAATCCAACGGATAGAAACTGGAAAATAAATACATGCATACATTATCAGGATACTGTAGAACACTTGTACGGTGATGAATTTTTGCGAAGCGGCCGAACTCAAAGCAGATCTGAAGATGGCTCGCGGTTTTCTCTATGCGAAGCAAGTTGAAAATGACTTGTAAAGACCAACCTGTAAGATTTATGATCCACGATTGGCCGCAGGCTCACCTGCGGCTGCAGCAGGTGCACCTGTGGCACCCCTATATGGGTCCCACCCCTCCGACTCGGTCCAGTTCGAGTTGTAAAGGAGTTCTCACAGACTTAAAAGGTCAAATCGAGAATAAAAATGCCATGCGATTGAGCAAAACAGTATACAATCCTGGTCTTCTCAAATAGAACTTTGAGTCTATACATAACTCATTGGTAGTCACCTGAACACAAGGTATACCCTGTCAATGATCTCATTTGGCTACAAATCACATCCGGCATACCTTATGCAGTCCGATGCCACCAACTCGAAGTCGTTACCTAAATATGTCCCTCACGGGGTTACTGGCGTATGTCCCCGATGGGGGTTATAACGATATGTCTCGACGGGTTATAACGTATGTCCTCGACGGGTTACAACGTATGTCCCCGATGGGGGTTACAACATAGATCCCTGGCGGGGGTTATAACACGTCCATCTGTTGACACGTCTATCAATTAAGGTCAAGCAGCCTTGACGTTATTTCAGCCGATGGCAAGTAAATCCATCGAAGCATTGAGAGCTATTCAATAATTGTGTACGTACTCATAAGTCCCTAGTAGGTCCCTGACGGGGGTTACAACGTATATCTCTGGCGGGAGTAACAAAGCATGCTCAGCCGTTGACACACATATCAACGAAGGTCAAGCAACCTTGACGTCATGTCAGCCGATAGCGATTAAACCTATCAGAGCTCTAGAGCTATTCAAGGTTTTTATACCCAACTGTTCGTATTCCCCAGCGGCTCCCCGGCGGGGGTCACAACGCAATGTTCCGTTGATTCACACGTCAACGAAGGTCAAGAAACCTTGACGATCTATTCACAGATTCTCAGCCGTTGATTCACACGTCAGCGAAGGTCAAGCAGCCTTGACAGTATATCCCACAGGATTTCTTAGCTATTGATTCACATGTCGGTGAAGTACACGTCAACAAAGGTCAGGCATCCCTGACAACATTTGTTGTTGGCAGTAAATCCAACAGAATCTTGACATGTCCTGGCGATACCAACCAGAAAAGGTCAATGTTATCAAAGAGGATAGATGATGGAATATGTTATACACATCCTTAAACAGACCAAGCTTTATCCCCATAGATCTCTTGCACATAAGAGGTACCTCTTCAGGATCAAGTCGTTATCAAGAACACATGAATTTGGTGATAACTCCAACATCAACATCCTAATGATTCTTGGCCACACATCAAATCGGTCAAGATTGCGATCCCGGTTGAAGCAACAGGGGATCCAAAGAATCATACCCAACATGTTGGGCTACAACCCCGTACACATGCATCATATATTTGCATCATTTTGCTACCCATAGTACCACGTTTGTCTTGTTGCGTTTCAAGTGTCTAGGATTCTTTATCCTACCCATGCATCACCATGCATGAGTATGATAAAGAGGGGCATCTGTAAACACTCAAAATTTTCTGTACCATTGTCACTAACATTGCAGGAGGACAGATTTGTCTTTTAAAAGGGAACCCTAAAAGACAATCCGAATCCATACCGGATACTACCGGAAGTTCAACATCAACCCCAGATCACACTCTGGGAGTAACAGTTCCAAACCTCGGATGTAACCCCGAGGCATGCAAATCCGATACCGGAACACACACCAGAAAAGACTGATTAATCTCGAAGATAGCCTCGAGGTATCCAGTCTCAGTCCCAACCATGGGAATAGCCACCAAACTTGGTGATAACCCCAAGGGATGCAATTTCGGTGATAACCCCAAAAATGCTTGTTTCAAATGCGACCAGCTTCAATCTCGAGGCTCACACCCGGCAATAACATCTGGAAGACAGGCACACCTCAAATGTGACAATGAGGACCTTCAACAAGTGCAGCAGTCCAATCTCAGCGAAGTCTGAGCAACGTCTACTTTATTAGCTCAATCCGACGATAACACCGGTGAGGGGCAACATCGTCATCTCGTCAACACGATGCCACGTCAAGTCGTCTTAAACATCTCTACGCAACAATGTCCCACAAGACTAACCAATCCCGAGTGACTATTGTGTGGGGTAACGGATGAAAGTTGAAGCTTGAAGACCGGAGGGCATGGTCCCATCTTCAATTACTTCGTACAAACTCTAATCCCATGCCATCGTACAACTATCGACAACGACGGTCTGAAATAGGTCATGTATACCTCAAACGGATGCCCAGATTGCACTTCTGAAAGTTCGAGTGGACATTACAATGCCTGAGTGCACGTACTTCGAGACGACCTGACCTGAAAAACTCGGGCCCACCCGGATTGCCTCTGGTACACCTGCGGCTAAAATGCCTATGAATAGAGGGCTTGGGCTGCCCATTTTGAAAGAGAAAAAGGCGAGGAAGCCCTGCCCAATTTGCTCTGCACTCACCACATGCAGTGTTCTTTCCCCTTTTAAACACTTGTGAGCTCATATATAGCCCTTTTGTACCTACAAAAGTCAGTTTTCACCCACTCTAAAGATATAGAAGTCTTCTTTAGCAGTCAGCTGTAAGCCTTCTCACACACTTTAGAGTCTTTCTCTTCATCTTTGCACACACCCTTCTACACGTTGAGAGTCGTGTTGCTTTCTTTTTTGCGCCTTGGACTTTCTCATCTGTGGTTTCATTTCATCAGAATATATATATATATATATATATATATATATATATATATATATATATATATATATGACTAACATTATCGAGTTATGCCTCGATCGAGCCTGAACTTGATGCCGAGCGTTTATTTGCTTTAATACATATATATACCTTTATATATATTAACTGTGTGTCGAACTTTGTTCGATGAGCCTAGACTTCGGTCTGGAGCGTTTATTTGCTTTAATATATATATATATTAACTGTGTGTCGGACTCTGTTCGATGAGTCTGGATTTTATATCCGGTGTGTTTATTCGCTTTTATATATATATATATATGAACTGTGGTCGAACTCTGTTCGATGAGCCTGGATTTTATATCCGGTGCGTTTATTTGCTTATATATATATATGTATATATATATTTATATATATGAACTATGGTCGAACTCTGTTCGATGAGCCTTGATTTTATATCCGGTGAGTTTATTTTCTTTTATATATATATATATATATATTTATATATATGAACTGTGGTCGAACTCTGTTTGATGAGCCTGGATTTTACATCTGGTGCGTTTATCCTCTTTGATATATATATATATATATATATATATATATATATATATATATATCGTGGTTAACTCGCTTATATTTTACATCCGAATATGTTTATTGCTTTTATATATATATACATATATATATATATATATATATATTTCATCCCACACGAGTTTACTTCGTGGTGGTTGATCGCTTTTACAACTTTCTTTACGTTTAAATCACCTTTTGGAGATTACTTCAAGTGGCGCTTGATCGCTTTAATACAACTTTATTTACATTTTGTCTCGCTTTGAGTTTCCTTCGTGGCGGTTGGCCATATATTCTACAACTTTATTTACGTTTCGTCGCCTGGAGTTTCCTCCGTATGCTTGATAGCTTTTAATGACTTTTATTTACATTTCGATCCCCCATGGAGGTGCTTTGTGGTTGGTGATCATGTCTCATATATATATTTTTATAGCTTTTATATATATATACCGCCATCGCTTTCATACATATTATGGTATTTTGTGCGCTTAGGAATCATGTGATCATAGATTCAGCCTATTGGATCTAGATTTGGTTCCAGCGATGGACATTTTCAGCTATAAACAGCTTGTAAATTATTCTGCGGTGTCTGAATTTCCTCAGATGGTTTCCATACCCATGAGGAAGTCGGCATTATTTTGTACATTATTTTCATACGGATGCCTCACATTCGTAAAATAAAATCAATCAAGCCGAACACTTAATAAAATGGGAGTGTAAAAGGTATCAATTACTATTGAGCATCAGGGTTTGAAAAACCTTTTTTATAAAACATCATTGCTATACCCTGTTAAAAACTAAATTTTTACATAAATTCAAACCACAATATATATAGGTTCGAACGAGGCCTCGCACTACTTCCAAATAATAGCACATCGACCCACACACACACACATTCGGATAATAGTTTCTTGAAAAGAGGCGGTCACCGTAACACTTGACGGATGTCTGGGGTGCCTAACACCTTCCCACTTGCATAACCAAGTCCCCGGACCCTAATGAATCTCGGTTTCCACCGACCCGCTTAGAAGTGTCACATCACTTTGGTCAATGTGCAAACCTTTTCTCGGTTGTGTTGGTACAACCATTTAAAAAACCAACTGGCGACTCTTAACAGTCCATCGTCGACATTATACATGTTGGACCTTTTTCACTTGTTTTTTCAAACAAATCTCACCTAAAATGAGAACACCAAAGAACAAGCGACGGAAAGGGACATCTAAAAATCCTAACGTCGACACCCACCACATTTGAATCAGCACATTTCCACCAACAAGGGACAATAGTGGGTCGCACCCATAATTTTAATAAAAACATTTATTTTCGAAACTTCAATAATTTATAATAAATAGCCATTTTATCAGAAAAATACGAATTTTATAATTCAAAATATCTTTAATCAATCACGTAGCTACTCTTTCAACCACGCCACGCAGACATCAGTATTTTAACCACCGGTATTCAAACAAGATTATCAGATGCGTGAGAGCCCTAATCCGGGTCCCAAATCACCATGGATCCCAGATTCTTATCACTATACAACTATTATGAAGATATAAACATAAATTGGTTATACAATAAACTTTACACACTATTCCCCAAGGTCGAGTAACCTTAACTTATACACAATTCATAACTTGTAGTCTAACATATAACATTACTATCATACAATACTATTACAAATCTAGCTGCACACATTATCTTAAAGTTAGAACTGTCTTTAACCTTTCCTTGTATCCAACGCATTCGCCTTAATCTGCAATGTTTTATCATGATATAGCAAGGGTGAGCATGAAGGTTGCCCAACAAGTTTAAATTTATTTAAGGATATATCATGATTGAAAGAATCTGAATAATAAGCTAGCTATAATTCAACAATATAGTTGTGAATTAGCATGAACAAACTTTTGACTGAACAAGTATTAAACATGAACAAATATATCTGGACCGAATGGTAATGAAGGTGATCAGCCTTTCATACTTGACTTATACATGTAATATATACAGAGTACAATTCAACAATTGCAATCAGCAATGATTATCCATAAGTATATCTGAATGAAACAACTCTAAGTAGAGTTAAGTTAAACTTGCCTGAACCGTTGATTACCGCTATGCAATTAATAAGCTTTTTCTGAACCTAATATATAAATAATATCGATATACAAATTAGAATAATATCATCACAATATTTAAAATAACCTAAACACATTATCACATAATCCTATCAGTCTATAATTATGACATTCCGACGGTCTAGTCGGATAAAATTTCAGGTTTAAGTTCAATTAAATTCTGTCTAAACACTTAACCATTATCTAAGATAATTTATTAACAGTCAAAATATTTTTTATAAGTTCTTAATAATTTTTAAATAATTATTACTATATATCATGAATTTTTAATCAATAAAAACGTATTTATAAAAATTAAATACCACATAATTCTTTTATCATTAATATTTATTTAATATCAAATATTAATGAAAATCATCACATAATATTATAATATATTTATAATATATCAAAGTACGCAAGTTGTTATAATGTTATAGTTGTGGGTAATATTTATAAATTTTGCAAAGTACGCCATTGTTATATAATATTCGATTGGTCGGGAATATTCATTTTAACAGGAATATTCGTATAATGGCACAATCATTGGTGGACCCCATTAACCTTGAATTATTGTCGGATTGAGAAAACGACAAAAATACTTTATGAAAATAACGGCGAAGTTTTACCATTAACTGTTGAAACACCCGTGTTAAAAATACGATGAATACACGCGTAGTTACACAAAGAGCACACTGTATTGATTATTGATGCTTACGTGAGAAGTCACTCGCTTTTGTTCAATTATTATTACAATAATTGCGCAAGATATTATCTCACGTTATTTGATTCAATTATTGTCAATATTTTATATATTATTTAATCAATAATTGAGACGACAAAATTATTAATATTATTAGTTACAATATTAACGATGTATAGAAGTTCTGTCAAGGAGAGGTTTGGTCACCTAATTGCGCGCCAATAGGGAGAAATCCTTATTGGAAAGCCCCCTCTTTCCTGGGAACGACCTGGTCGATTAATATTTTAAATTGTAATAATGGTGATAAAGTTTGTTTTATTAGTATTATTAATGTAATAAAATAGAAATTTTTTTATATAAAAATGTAATACTTTTATAAAGTTATTCGCTTTATTAGACTAATAGTAAAATCTTTTTATATAAAATGTAATACTTTTATAAAGTTATTTGTTTTATTAGACAATAATTAGAATATATTATATTTTATTATGCATAGTGTTTGCATAGTGCATGCATAGTGTTTGCATAGTAAAATCTTTTTATATAAAACAGAATACTTTTAGATTATAAAAAGAATATATTATATTTTATTGTAAACCAATCTGGACCGTCCGTTTAAAGTAAATCAATTTGGACCGTTCATAAGTTAGTTACTATGCAGTCCATTCTTCTATAAATAGAAGCTCATTCCTTCATTATTTCTTACGAATTCAAACTTGGAAACTCTAGAAAGAGAAATTATAAGAGAAACTATAGAAAAAACTATTCGCTACTTCCCCGCTCTTATATCCAGCTTCTTTTACTAAGAAGGGATATTATTTGTTGTACTCGTAAGGGTATTATTTCTTTTGTATTTATAAAGAGAACTTCATTATTCCATTATTTATTATTCTGGAATAACTCAGATACGCTGGCTACCCTATACTTGGTGAAATTCTTCTATTATTCCATTCTTTATTATTCTCATTGGAATATCCTCGTTGCATGCGTTTTTACGCACGACCGGTTCCATCTTTATTATTCTATTGAATATCACATGCGCTGCGTTTTTTACGCTAGACACTGTTCCATTCTTTATTATTCTGTTGGAATATTCTGCATACATGCGTTCACGCCGCACTGATTCCATTATTTATTATTCTGTTGGAATAACATGCATGTGCGATCTATCTCATGCCTAGTGATTTCTTTTGTTATTCCATTCTTTATTACACTCAGTTGGTTAAAACTTTGACTTCTATACTCCATGAAATTAGTGGAATATTCTTGATATTTGCGCTTCATCCAGTATCTTTTCATGGAAATATTCTTCTGAGCATTCTTGAATTTTACTCTACAAAGAAGTATCATGTTGACAATTTGGACGTTATTAGTTCATGGATAAATTAATTCTTGAACTTGTTTTATTGAATTCTTATATCATTGTCATCATCCTCATGTTTATATTTTGTTGAAAGTCATCTGTGGCCTTTACTGCATAGATGGACTTGTTATGATTATGACCATGGATTATTCGGTGTAATCATGACCATAATGTTACAAATGATGTGGTAAAAGGTTGTCATTGGCCCGTAGTGCATTGATGGACAGTTGTTGGCATGATCATGACCATTAATGAATACATGAATGTCCTTGGCCCGTAGTGCATGGATAATTTGTGGTCGTGATACTAAAGAATATCATTGGCCGTAGTGCAGGGGTGATTCGATGTTGTGGATTATTTATTAAGTTGAGTCTCAGCGATAAAAGTGATGAAAATCCTTTTAAATCATAGAAGATAGTAGATTTTATTCTCTACTTGACTCTTCTAATGTATTGCTTGTTCCGCTGCAGTTAAACTTGATATTTATTATATTTTATCAGTTTAACACTGTTGAAGGCTAACGATAAATTATTCTTCATTATCTTAGTCATAATATTTCTTACTGGGCTAGTCGAGCTCACCCTTTTGCTTTCATTGTTCTCTTCTGGGAATGAGAACGTAGCAGGGACTAGTCGGGGAACAGAGTGATGGTCCTAGATGGTGCATTAGTAGTCCTCACTATTCTATGAAATAGTGTAATAATAAATGTAATGAGGACCCCATTGAGTTTGTATATTATCTAGATGACAATATTTGTATTAAAACTCACAACATATGTTTAGTTGTATTTTACACAATTGTTGTATAATTAAGTTTGTATTTGAATTCTGTACCATGTATTTGGTGACTCAAGATGGGTGATGTATACTGATTTTGGGGGCGTCACAGTTGGTATCAAAGCTTAGGGATATGATCCCTGGCAAAGATTTGAGAATAGAACTAGGAGGGGAGAGACAGAGAATTTCTTCGCTAGTATGACCTACCTATGTTTTTTGGTATTTAATTGGTCGGTAAGAATATAAGGATAATATGTTACATGTCAATTAACCTTTTGTTTTGTGGTAGTATCTGAAAATGACATCCAAGAATGTTGAGAATAGCAATGAAGCACAGACGACCATTGATTCACCACATATCAATAATCAGGATAATGTGCATCAGGAAGGCGACAATCCTCATGCAAACAACAACACTGACCAAATGATGAATGAAAGAATGTTCAGAGGCTTTATGCAATTCATGCAACAAAGAAAGCAGAGCGGCTCTGTCCAAAATGTAGGTGGAAACACTGAAACTCTCTGACAAATCCACCGCTAAACAGCTTCAAGGAGTTGGGACCACCGGAGTTTATTGGAGAGCCAAAACCACTTAAGGAGGAGGCATGGATAAAGTAGATCACCAAGATATTTGATGTCTTGGGATGCTCCGAGAGCAAAAGTTCCCTTCGCGCCTTTATGTTGCAAGGACGAAGCAGATTCTTCGGTGGGATCGGTAAAGCGTACTCAACTTGCCGCACTGAAGATGTCTTGGGAGAAGTTCCAAGAACTATTCAACGACAAGTACTTTCCCGAAAGTATTCGTCACATAAAAGAGGTAGAGTTCATCAAGTTGGAACAAAATAATATGACCGTGTCGCAGTACGAAGCAAAGTTTGCCGAGTGGTCCCGATTTGCGTCCCACTTGGTGGATAATGAAGAGAGAATGACGCGGATGTTTTTAAGAGGTTTGAAGCCGGAGATACGTCAACATGCCAGAAATGGTAACCACTTCGGTGGTAATTAGGGACAAAACAATAAGAATGGACATTTCAAGAAGTGGAGATTCAACAATGATGGAAAGACGTCAGCACCAGCACCAGTTGTTAAGGAAGGAGAACGACCACCTATCATATGCTTCAAATGCGGAGGGGAGGGACACATCACCAAAATCTAGCAATGCCGCCCCAAAGCATGTTATAATTATGGAAGAGAAGGTCACTTAGCTCGATTTTGTGCTTCACCAAGACAAGTTCAATTTAGGATGGAGGCACCAAAGGCCGTCCCCAGAAAAGTCAAAGCCGGTAGTGCAAGGGAGAGCGTTTGTTGTGACCTCCCAGAAAGCAAGGAACCCGAATGAGGTCATCACGGGTAAGTTTATCATAAACTCTAGAGAAGTCTATACTTTATTTGATACCAGTTCTACCCATTCTTTTATTTCTCCTACTTGCGCTCAACGATTAAATTTGACTCCGGAGAAATTAGACTTTAACTTATATGTGGAAACTACGTTGGGAGAAACCTTCATTACATCCACTGTTTATAAGTCTTGTTTGGTTCAAATTAGTACCCTCACATTACCTGTTGATCTTATTTCATTGAAAATACTTGCATTTGACGTGATTCTAGGGATTGATTTGTTAACTACTCATCATGCAAAAATTGATTATTTTCGTAAGGTTGTTAGCTTTCATATTCCTAACCAACCTATTATGTGAATTCAAGCAACTAAACCATTAAAATCAATCAATATCATTTCAAGCCATAAAGCTATTCGTTTATTGAAAAACGGATGTCAAGCTTTCTTAGCTCATGTCACGGATCTAAACAAAAATACGTCAGTTTTGAATGATATTTCTATTGTTAATAAATTTCCGACGTATTCTCAAGAACTTCCCCTGCCTACCCCGGAGGCGTGAAATTGAATTTTGTATTGACCTTGAACCCCAAGACAAAACCCATTTCCAATGCCCCATATCGAATGGCTCCTATTGAACTTCGAGGAGTTAAAGACCCAATTGTAGGAATTGTTAGACATTGGCTTTATTCGTCCCTAGTACTTCTCCTCGGGGTGCTCCCTGCTCTATTCGTGAAGAAGAAAGATGGGAGTATGCGACTTTGTATTGATTATCGGGAG
This sequence comes from Panax quinquefolius, assembly GCA_020205615.1. NCBI lineage: Eukaryota > Viridiplantae > Streptophyta > Magnoliopsida > Apiales > Araliaceae > Panax > Panax quinquefolius. The sequence goes on along the minus strand of JAINUW010000177.1, from coordinate 250,475 downwards.
TTGAATCATGTCACCATCAAAAATAGGTACCCATTGCCACGTATTGATGACTTGTTTGACCAGTTACAAGGAGCCAAATTCTTTTCAAAGATTGATCTTCGTTCCAAATATCACCAATTGAAGATTAGAATCGATGACATTCCAAAGACGGCTTTCAGAACTCGGTACGGGCATTATGAATTCCTAGTCATGTCCTTTGGATTGACTAATGCTCCTGCTGCCTTCATGGATATGATGAACCGAGTATTCAATGAATATTTGGATCATTTATGGTCGTCTTTATTAACGACATCCTTATTTATTCCAAAAGTCGTGAAGATCATGAGCAACACTTGAGGCTGACACTCCAAAAGCTTCGTGAATACAAGCTTTATGCCAAGTTGAAGAAATGTGAGTTCTGGCTTGAGGAAGTAGCATTCCTTGGGCACGTAGTATCAAGTCATGGAATATCTCGCTGACCCTAAGAAAGATTGAAGCTATTCAAAGTCGGGAGCAACCTAAATCGATGGATCAAGTACGTAGCTTTCTCGGTTTAGCTTGTTATTATAGGAGATTCATGGAAGGATTTTCTTGAGTCGCTACTCCATTAACTCAGCTGACTCGAAAAGATAAAAAGTTCTGTTGGAGCGAAGAATGTGAGAAGAGTTTTCAAGAACTCAAGAGGAGACTCATTTCAAAGACTGCTTACGACAATACCATCTGGCTCGGAGGGATTTGTCTTCTACAGTGATGCTTCGAGCAAAGGGTTGGGATGTGTTCTAATGCAACATGGGAAAGTCATAGCCTATGCCTCAAGATAACTCAAAGAATATGAGAGGAATTATCCTACTCATGATCTAGAGTTAGCAGATGTTGTCTTCGCACTTAAAATTTGGAGGCATTACTTGTATGGGGAGAAAGTGGAGATCTTTACGGATCATAAAAGCCTCAAATATTTCTTCACTCAAAAGGAACTCAATATGCGACAACGACGTTGGCTTGAACTATTGAAAGATTATGATCATACCATCCAATACCATCATGGAAAAGCGAACGTGGTAGCTGACGCATTAAGTAGAAGATCATATGCAAGTACGAGTGAGATATTGTCAATGCAAAGGTCCATTTTGTGTGACTTGCAAAGGATGGAGATAGAGTTAAAGACTCCAGGGACCCATGTGATGATGGCGAATATATGAGTAGAACCGACTTTAATTGATAAAGTTAAAGCTTCTCAAGCTACAGACCTGGAGCCGATGCGTATGAGGAAGAAAGTGCAAGAAGGTGCTATGCCGGAAGCAAGAATCGATGAAGAAGGAATACTTCGAGTCAACTCCAGACTTTGTGTTCCTAACGATCCTGATTTAAAGTATAAAATCATGATGGAGGCGCACAACACACCGTTTCCAATCCATCTTGGGAGTACCAAATTGTATCATGATCTTCGTCATACATTTTGGTGGAGCAATATGAAGAGAGAGATAGCGTTGTTTATCTCAAGGTGTCTAACTTGTCAACGAGTTAAAGCGGAGCATCAAGTACCAAAAGGTTCATTGCAACCACTTGAAATTCCGAATGGAAGTGGGAGCACATTACCATGGATTTCGTTTACCGGTCTTCTTAAGGTTTCTCAAGGCATAGATGCGATTTGGGTCATTGTTGATAGATTGACCAAGTCTGTTAATTTCTTACCGATACGAGAAACTTATACACTTGAACGTCTTGCTCGTACGTACATAAACGAGATTGTAAGACTGCATGGTATGCCGGTATCCATAGTTTCTGATCGAGACCCAAGATTCACTTCACGATTTTGGGTTAGTTTGCAAAAAGTTATGGGCACAGACTTACGATTTAGCTCGGCATATCATCCTCAGACGGACGGACAGTCGGAGAGGACTATTCAAACTCTTGAAGATCTATTAAGACTCTGTGTCCTTGATTTCAAGGGAAGTTGGGACAAGTTCTTACCATTGGTGGAGTTTTCCTACAACAACAGTTATCAAGCAAGTATTGGCATTACTCCATTCGAAGATTTGTATGGAAGAAAGTGTCGTTCTCCAGTATGCTGGGATGAGATGGGTGAAGAAACGTTGTTGGGACCGGAGTTGATACGTATGACTACGGAAAAGATTCAAATGATCCGGCAACGTATAAAAACCTCACAAGATCGACAAAAGAGTTATGTTGATCTTCATCGAAAGGATGTGGAATTCGATATAGGAGATCATGTGTTGTTACGTGTTGCTCCATGAAAAGGAGTTACGAGATTTGGAAAGAGAGGAAAGCTCAATCCTCGATTCATCGGCCCATTTTTAATCCTCAATCGAGTAGGAACTGTGGCCAATAGACTCGCTTTACCGCCAAGTATGTCTCGTGTTCATAACGTTTTTCACATATCCATGTTACGTTAATATGTGGAAGACCCGAACCACATTATTGAGTTAGAACCGGACGAAAGCGGAAGATTTGACGTATGAAGAGGTTCTTGTTCAAATCTTGGATAAGAAGGAACATATTCTACGCTCCAAGGTTATACCTCAAGTCAAAGTTTTGTGGAGAAACCACGATGTTGAGGAAATTACTTGGGAGTTAGAATCTGAAATGAAATCAAGGTATCCTTACCTCTTTTACATACCAGGTACGTACCCTAATTTCAATGGAAAAATTTCATAAGAAGGGGAGATTATAAGACCCCAACTTTTATGAATAAAGATGAAATTTCTATAAATATCATTTTTGAATATTATGGAATGAATTTGATATAATGTTATAGTTGTGGGTAATATTTATAAAATTTGCAAAGTACGCAAGTTGTTATATAATATTTGATTGGTCTGGGAATATTCGTTTTAACAGAGAATATTAGCATAACAACACAATCATTGGTGGACCCTAATAATGTAATTATTATCGGATTGAGAAAACGACAAAAATACTTTATAAAAATAACGGCGGAAGTTTTACCGTTAACTGTTGAAATCAATAATTGAGACGACAAGGTTATTAATATTATTATTTGCAATATTAACGATGTTCTGTAAGTTCACAAGGAGAGGTTTGGTCACCTAATCAAGGCGCCAATAGGGAGAAATCCTTAGTGGAAAGCCCCCTCTTTCCTGGGAACGACCTGGTCGATTAATATTGTGAATTGTAATAATGGTGATAAAGTTTGTTTTATTAGTATTATTAATGTAATAAAATAGAAAAACTTTTTATATAAAATGTAATACTTTTATAAAGTTATTCGCTTTATTAGACTAATTGTAAAATCTTTTTATATAAAATGTAATATTTTTATAAAGTTATTTGTTTTATTAGACAATAATTAGAATATATTATATTTTATTATGCATAGTGTTTGCATAGTGCATGCATAGTGTTTACATAGTAAAATCTTTTTATATAAAATGAGATACTTTTATAAAGTTTTTCGTTTTATTAGATTATAAAAAAGAATATATTATATTTTATTGTAAACTAATCTGACCCGTCTGCTTAAAGTAAATCAATCTGGACCGTTCATAAGTTAGTTACTATGCAGTCCATTCTTCTATAAATAGAAGCTCATTCCTTCATTATTTCTTATGAATTCACCGAAACTCTAGAGAGAGAAATTATAAGAGAAACTATAGAAAAGTATTCGCTATTCCTACTCTTATATCCAGTTTCTTTTACTAGTGAGGGATATTATTTGTTGTACTAAGTAAGGGGTATTATTTCTTTTGTATTCATGAAGAGAACTTCGTTATTCCTTTATTTATTATTCTGCTGGAATAACTCAGATAATGCAGTGCTACCCTATACTTGGTGAAATTCTTACATTATTCCATTCTTTATTATTCCATTGGAATATCACATGCATGCGTTTTTACGCCGGCCCGGTTCCATCTTTATTATTACTCATTGGAGTATCCTGCCTTTGCATTTTACCCGACCGGTTCCATTCTTTATTATTCTGTTGGAATATCTTGTCTGTGCGTTTTACGCCAGACCTGGTTCTGTTATTTATTATTCTATTGGAATAACCTGTCTGTGTGGTCTATCGCATGCCTGGTGATTTATTTTGTTATTCCATTCTTTATTATACTTAGTTGGTTAAAACTTTGATTTTTATACTCCATGAAATTAGTGGAATATCCTTGATATTTGCGCTTCATCCAGTATCTTTTCATGTAAATATTCTTCTAAGCATTCTTGAATTTTACTCTACAAAGAAGTATCATGTTGACAATTTGGACGTTATTAGTTCCTAGATAAATTAATTCTTGAACTTGTTTTATTGAATTCTTATATCATTGTCATCATCCTCATGTTTATATTTTGTTGAAAGTCAACTGTGGCCTGTAGTGCATAGATGGACTTGGTATGATTATGACCAGGGATTATTCAGTGTAATCATGACTGTAATGTTACAAATGATGTGGTAAAAGTCCACATTGGTCCGTAGTACATTGATGGACAGTTGTTGGCATGACCATGACCATTAATGAATACACGAATGCCCTTGGCCCGTAGTGCATGGATAATTTGTGGTCGTGATACTAAAGAATATCCTTGGCCGTAGTGCAGGGGTGATTCGATGATGTGGATTATTTATTAAGCTGAGTCCCAGTGATAAAAGTGATGAAAAACTTTTTAAATCATAGAAGATAGTAGATTTTATTCTCTACTTGACTCTTCTAATGTATTGTTTGTTCCGGTGCAGTTAAACTTGATATTTATTATATTTTATCAGTTTAACACTGTTGAAGGCTAATGATAAATTATTCTGCATTATCTTAGTCATAATATTTCTTACTGGGCTAGTTGAGCTCACCCTTTTGCTTTCATTGTTCTCTTCAAGAAATGAGAACGTAGCAGGGACTAGTCGGGGAACAAAGTGATGGTCCTAGATGGTGCATTAGTAGTCCTCACTATTCTATGAAATAGTGTAATAATAAATGTAATGAGGACCCCATTGAGTTTGTATATTGTCTAGATGACAATATTTGTATTACAACTCACAAAATATGTTTAGTTGTATTTTACACGACTGTTGTATAATTAAGTTTGTATTTGAATTCTGTACCATGTATTTGGCGACTGAAGATGGATGATGTTTACTGATTTTGGGGGCGTCACAGAATAAGTGTAATACTACAACTAAAATTTGATTTCATGACCAAAAAATAACACAACTGAGAGATCTAAGCTTTCAAACTACTTGGCAGAGGTTGTTCTAGGTTTTCTGGGTGACACAGAAACCCAGGCAGTTCATAGTGCCTACTTTGGATCCTTATGCCAGGGTACAATAACATCACACTTAATCAGTCTAACTACAATACATGTGACAGATCGATGCAAGTCAAACCATGTCAGAAACTTCGGCTGTTGAAGATCTGGGTTTTTCCAGAAATGCAAGAAAACGGACGGTTAACCCTACTTTGACCAGCAACTAAATTCGATTCGTTTAATGTTAAGGAAATTTTAAGGCATAAACATGGAGTTCAAATACCAGACTACAAGTGAGATACAACAACAGAACCAAAACATCAACACACTCGACATATCTAGTCGATTTAAAAGCGTTGTTAGTTTGGGCTTACGCGCTTTCTAGGTTACCCGAAACGGCCCGGTCATGGCCCAATCAACGACTTTTGACCACGGTTATCTTGCAATCTAGACTAGATCTAAGCCTGATTCTTGATCAAGATCAAAGAGCACATATCAGACTATAAGATCAAAGCTTTAAACAACAAAAACACATAACAGAGAAAGATTGGTGGCTCGTTGTCAGACCACAATTTGAACTTTTTCCAGATTTTGTAAAATGCTAGATCTGAGCCTATAGATGTTATGGACCTAACATCTATCAACTCAGATCATCATTATACACTACTAACAACATATTTTAACACTTAATTATAACATTTAACATAACATCAAAAGTTAGATTTTCAAGTTAGGGTTTATACCTTCTATGATCTAAATCTGATTCAAGGCTATTGATGTTGTTATATATATTAGTGGGGCTGATTTTGGGGATTGAAATGCTTAGAGATTTCAGAGGTTTGAGCTTGAGAGAGTCAAGGTTGAGAGTTGTGCAAAATTTAGGCTAGCAAATGATTTTTCTCTCTCTCCAATCTATAAATACTAAGCTAGATGCATGTAATGGATGATATCTAGAGCTGATGTGCTGGGATTTTAAGTCAAAAGAGTAGTTACATTTGGTCACCAACTCCATTTTGCCTATATTTGCAAGTAAGCTTAATAAAAAAACGTGACAAAGGGAATTTTAGTCTTTTTGCTTGCACTTTAAATGGTCATATTGTCATTTGCCTTAACCCTTAGAGTTTAGGGTTTGAACCCTTAGGTTTTAAAAATAGATTCTAGAATTTCCAAATTAGGTTTTCAAAATTGAAAAATAATATTTCTAAATTATAATTAGAATTTTCTAATTATATTATAATTTCCTAATCATAATTTAAATCTTGCTAATTAGGATTATTATTTCCTTATTAAAATTTTTAATTTGGCAATTAGGGTCAAAATTGGTCATTAGGGTTTATAACCCACGAATTAGGGTTTTAAATAGAAAATAATCTTTCCAATTTAGAAATTAGGTTTCCTAATTAGATTAGGGTTTCCTAATTATTTATAACTTGAAAATTAGGATTAAAGTTTCCTAATTAACATTAAAATTATTAAATTAATAATTAGGTTTTCCCTAATTATAAATTAGGGTTTCTAATATAGAAATTAGGGTTTTCTAAACCAATTAGGGTTATCCCTAATTAGGTTATTATTAATAATGTTTAAACCTTATACTAACATTGCATTCCCAAATTAGGGTTTTCAACATCCGAATTAGGGTTTCGAATTCTCATAACTAAAATTAGGGTTTGCAGAACCAGTTTTAGGGTTTCTTGTTAATCGCAAGAATTTTCTAACTGAACGTTGACGTTCTTAATATAATATTAGTTTTGGCCACTTATATAGCTTATCTGGTCAACCCTTGACCCTTAACCACATATTGTACACGTATAATAACATTTACACAGAACATATTCACGTATACCCTTAATCCTGAATACTTCACCTAAATCCTTCACAAAATTTTGAAATCCTCAAGATTCCTTCTTAAAAATATCAAACGCATACACTTATTTTCTGTCTTTACTACTAGAAAATCGAACTATAGCTACAATCGACGACCGTCGCTATAGGCCTAAAGACCGTCCATATAGAATTTAGCGACGGTCGCCGACCGTCGCCATAGAAGTCGTCGGTAAAATCTATAGCGACGGTCCTTCGGACTATAGCGACGGTCGGTGACCGTCGCTATAGACTTTTTAGATTTAAAAAAAATATTAATTAATAATGCACATTTATTCAACAAACACAAGTACACTATAAAATAAAACATAAAAAATATTATATACATCATTTAAAATCATTCACATTACAACTCAAGACTTAACAATTGCTTAATCAAATTTAGAGCAAATTTATTGTCACAAATTTGGCCTCATGGAGACCAACATGCCACATCATCCAATAGCCTTAATTATACATCGCTCATTGTTGTTGACGTTGATCCCTTCAAAGACTTCACTGTATTTCCCCCTTCCAACTTTCCGAACAACCTCGTAGTCATCCTGATCACTGGAGATAAAATACAGAGAAAGTAGAAGCAATACTCAAAGTAAGGTTATATTTGTAGGAGCAAGGAGCTGTGGTTATTTGGATAAGTGAGCACTTGAACAAAGATAAGAGGGTAATTGGCAGTGCAAATTAGAGTTCAACACTCTACTTCTCTATCCATTCAGATTATGATTTACAAGTACAACCAGTTATTTTCTACAGCACTAAGTAGATTATTTAAGTTATCAGAGTACATGAACAATATCCATTCCCTTGAACTTGTATAGTATATGTAAGTGGTAACGAGTAATATTTGAAGAAGAAAAATAATGAAGCAAAAAAATGAGGGAAGGGACTATAAAGTTACAGCTATGCAACAATAGATGGCTAGATAATTAGATCTGACTGCACAAAAAGTTGTCACCCATAATAGAGTAAGCTGTAAGGACAGAAATTTACTTTATAACAAAAACATGCCATAATGTAAACAGAATTTTACTTTATAATATAAACTGCATAATTACGCACACATGTATAAGTAAATATATATATAAAAGGAGTGACTATTCCGAAAAATAAGAGTTACCATGTTTGTGTTCATGTTCACGGTCATGATGATGGTGGTGATCATGATCATGGTCATGACTTTCATGATTTTCCTTTGAACCTTCAGCATCAACAGCGCTCTCAATTCTGGCAAGGATCCAAATAAGTAAGCTAACACAACCCAAATTCAGACTCCATATTGAGCTTGAACAGGAGAGAAAGGACCAAAAAACTATTTAAAATAGTATTAGCAGAGCATGTCCAAAGCATCAAAATTTAGATTGATATTAATCCTCCTCCCTAGAAGGACTTTATCACCCAATTAGATTTATAATGTAAACAAAATCTTTCACACAGATCATCTAAATTATTATTCTTTTCCCTTGTGATGAAAAATCTCAAAATCTTTAGTGCATGTGCAAGACTACCCATTATTGCAGATATCTATATTGTGTTGAATGGTTTGGCATTCAAGGAACTTGCATTCTTCCAAAGGAACCATCCAGAATAACCACCAAACAAAAAGGGGCAATGAACCTAAGAAGTTTGTTAGCACAGAAATGTTTAAATCACGGACTAAACAGGAGGAGAAAAATATAACCTTTCCAAGTCAAAGCCTCCAATCCCAAGGACATAATCCAAGTCAACTTTTCCAAATTCTGTCCGCTTTAGATTAGCCATGCGATTTATGTTCTGTTTAGCCATATCAAAAGTTAAGTATTAACTCAAAACAACACAGAATATAAGAAAATCGCATTTAGCTTTTACCCAATTGTAAATCAAACTATCTACAATTTTAGTTCTATTCAAGGACTAATAAATTGTCATCAATAAATTCAATTAGAAATGATAATAGAATTTAAAGGGGATAATGAGAGCATTTGTTATGGCATGAAACAGTTCAGTATATTAGCAAATTGAAGTGTTCCTTGAAAACTAAAAAATTTATAGTAAACATGTACTCCATCATTTTTTCCTGATTAAGTAATAGTAACACTAATATCCAAATAACAAGCATGACAGAAATATTTCTTGACAAGTTCAGCAGCTATCAAACAACCGTATATCATTTTGCTTAATTGAGTAGTAATAACACGAATTTCATATCACTTGATTATTATTCCACAAACCAACAGAAACACTAGGCACATCTCTCCTAATTCCTCAATCATCCAAAAGCATGTTGAACCAGATTTTACACCAAGAAATAAATAATTCCAAGCAAAAGTGAACAAGATCAATAACCTCATTTTTTCTACTACTTCATTAAATAACAAAATTGAATGTAAGTCGTACATTTCATTGCTTAAACACTCATATACACAAACCTATTTAAAGGCATCACCGCATCAGCATATTTAGAAAGAGAAAATACACACCATTTTACCAAAAATGAACAATACCGAACACATCACAAAGCTCAATAACAGATTCACTTCAATCCATATTGAAAAATTCTGAATTTTTTTATAATATAGAGAGAAAATTGAGCAGTTAGCTAATACAACTAACACACTACACGATCTACATAAATTCAAGCTAGAAGTTCAATAACTTCAGCCCATGTATATACATAAAGATGTACACAAATCAAACTAATTAAACCAAAAAATAATGATGGATCAATAAAATTGAAAGTGTAAGGGGTAACAGAAATTAAGCTTGAACTCAAAACCCTAGAAGAATCCGCCATTTCCAAATCCATCAGTAAAAAAGGAGAGAAAAATGTGTATGGAGAAAGATACATATATAAATAGAGATCGATGATGGTATACCCTTGTTCGCTCCGGTCACGATCGCTCCGTCTCACCATCGCATATCCTATACCCTTCTTCGCTCCGGTCACGATCGCTCCAGGCTGTTCGTCTGTAATGAGAGAGAAAGAGTGCTGAAATGATTTGGGTGAAAGCGGGAGGGTTTTATACTTTTATTTATAAATAAAACCTCTATACCGACGGTTCGGTGTCGACCATCGCTATAGCTCGTCGTTATATGTCGAATTTCTAGTAGTGCTTGGTTCTAATATTGAACCTTAAATCAATTAATTAAAATTTTAAAAATTTTCTAAATTCTCAGGTTGTCACATTCACCTCTTCTTTTAAAAATTTTGTCCCCGAAATTTACCTTACACCTTACACCATACACCATTCATACTCAGCCTTACATGCTACCCAATACATTCCTCACAAGAATTAAAAAAATTAGATTGTGCTGAGTGGTTATATTGACTATTGTCTATCATTTTCGCAAATGTTATATGGAAATTAATCCGATAACCATCATAACTTATGGTCATAGTGGGTAATTAGCCCGGTAAGCCCTGTACTTATTAAGTACTACTTTTATCTGTTCCTCGTCACTGGCGTAGGCACACAATTTTACCTCAGTCTTATTAGATTCGGCACCAAAACAATTTGTTTTGGAAAATTTCTTTCAATGAACACTGAGAGTTTTTATAACATTAGTCTAGCTGAATCGAATAGCATAGACTCATATCAATAATTCAATTCAATCAAATTATTTAAGTGTAGCCAAACCCCGTTGGAAAATTAAAATTTTTTGAAAAATATTTTTGAGAATGATGGCATGATGTCGTACTGTATTAATCGTCCATTTGAGGATGCAGTCATTGCATGACTTTGTCATAACACATCATACAATAGTGGAACAATGATTTTTAGATCGAATTCACACTAGTACTCATGCATTTATAACTCTATCAACTTTTATCATCTCTGCACCAGGTTACATAGTACATGAGTGATAAATAAAATATATTTTGATATTTCAAATCATTTGTGTCTAGCCGAAATAAGTAGCATAGACTATACTTTAAACCATTCCAAAAATTATTACCAGTTTACTTTTTTTTTCTTTTTTTTAAAAGCACATAGTGCGTATTTAGCTTGATGTCAAAATTTTGATGACTAGCATAACTAGGAGTTTTGGAAAACTTCTGTCTTCACTAATAATAATTTGTTTAAACAGTATATCTATTCCTATTATCCTTAATACTCCATTCACAATAACTATTCCCAGTTCGTCAAACCACACTTATGAGTTCATGAACTTGCCACAATCATATGAGTTTACGAACTTGTCCTAGTTTGACCTTTGGCGTCCATTCGCTGAGGGGTTAATAAACATTTTATATAACTATGAATCAAGAATATCACATAAGTATGAGTTTTAAGAACTCATACTTAACCTTATACTCTCTATCTATAACCTATCTATCTGTTATACACATGAGAAAGGAATCACTCTCTTAACATGTATATAGCAAATAGCACGACACAGGCATTTCAATGATTATCCGTGCCAGAAACTAAGTGGTTATTACACCAAGTACAATTCAGCTCAATACGAATAATCATACAACTTAGCCGCTGACATGAGTCCTCAATTGAAATCTCCACCTAATCTTAACTCCCTTCTCAATACGTATTTCATTCAAATCGTACTCGTAATCCCTTCCTGGATCTATAAAAATTCATAGTACAACTGACACTCAGCAATCTTGATGTAAACTGTTCAATCATTAGATTGATTCTTCTCCCTGCTATCACCTTATCAGATCATGGGGTGATCTCATCGTATATATTACGATTCATTTCTATATCTTGATCGTTTTGTTTTACGATCTCCGTATCTTATACCCCATCGAGATTCGTCTTTGAATCTTACCGACTGACTAACTCTATATGAGTTAGATCTTATCTTAATCACTGTGGTTATTAGTCTAAGGTATCACTACCCTAGGTTTATAACCAACAGCTTTGATACCAATTGTGAGAGCCCCGAATCCGGGTCCCAAATCACCGCGGATCCGGTACTATCACTATACAACTATTGCGGAAGATATAAACATAAATTATTTATACAATAAACTTTACACACTATTCCTCAAGGTCGAGTAACCTTAACTTATACACAATTCATAACTTGTCTAACATATAACATTATTATCATACAATACTATTACAAATCTAGCTGCACACATTATCTTAAAGCTGGAACTATCTTTTAACATTTCCTAGTATCCAACGCATTCGCCTTAATCTGCAATGTTTTATCATGATATAGCAAGGGTGAGCATGAAGATTGCCCAGCAAGTTTAAATTTATTTAAGGATGTATCATGATTAAAAGAATCTGAATAATAAGGTGGCTATAATTCAACAATATAGTTGTGAATTAGCATGAACAAACTTTTGACTGAACAAGTATTAAACATAAACAAATATATCTGGACCGATTGGTAATGAAGGTGATCAGCCTTTCATACCTGACTTATACATGCAATATGTACAAAGTTCAATTCTACAATGGCAATCAGTAATGATTATCCATAAGTATATCTGAATGAAACAACTCTAAGTAGAGTTAAGTAAAACTTACTGAACTGCTTGATTCATCGCTTATGCAATTAATAAGCTTTGTCTGAACCTAATATATAAATAATATCGATATACAAATTAGAATAATATCATCACGGTATTTAAAATAACCTAAACACATTATCACATAATCCTATCAGTCTATAACACACATAAAACCTAATCTCAAGTCAAACTTTTATAGTCTAAGTCGAATTCAGTATAATTCTGACATTCCGAAGGTCTAGTCGGACAAAATTTTGAGTTTAAGTTCAATTAAACTCTGTCTAAACACTTAAACATTATCTAAGATAATTTATTAACAGTCAAAATATTTTTCATAAGTTCGTAATAATTATTACTATTTATCATGAATTTTTAATCAATAAAAACGTATTTATACGAATTAAATACGACATAATTCCTTTATCATTAATATTTATTTAATATCAAATATTAATGAAAATCATATTTATACGATTTTTAAATAGTTAAATTCATTATCCTAATAATAACTATTAATATTAAAATATTAACATTTTCATGACAAAATATCAAAAGTTATATTTTATAACTTAAAATATTTTTATAACACTTAAATCATTTTTATATGATTGTTAAATCATTAATTCTATTTTTCTATAATTTATTTAATATATTTATTAAATAAATTAATTATCATTAACATTGATTAATTAATGAAATTCATTACAAAATATTAAAAGTCACTAAAAATAACTTAAAATATTTTCTTTTACCATAATATAATTTTTCATGTATTAAAATCATTTTTAACTAATTTGTTTAATATTATAATTAAATAAATTAAATACCATTTATATTCTAAAAATATTAAATATTTATGAAATATACTCAAAAATCGATGAATAGTATTTTTCAGAAAATTTCTCAGAAAGCTTTTATTTTCGTCTTAGAAATTCAAAAACTTTAATTCCTTCACGTAGTCAAAATACTACGACCTTCCGACGTTTCTAGGTTATTGAACGATATTCATCTTACTAACATATAATAATAACATATAATATAATTTTATTCATTATTAAATCAAATAAAATTATTTTACAAATTATTAAATTTTCTGGGTCGTTACAAAGAGTCCATCATTAATATTTTATCCCTATAACATCAATCAATATACATCTTGTATCAAATATTCATCTTTACACTACTGGCCAAATATATTCATTTGTATCACCAGTTGGTCATGTTCATCTCAACACCTGTTCATCTTTGCACTACGAGCCAAATATATTCATCAAGTAATCATTCATCTTTACACTACAGACTAAAAATATACAGTTATATCATCATTTAGGACTGAGGATGATAAAAAAATATTTTAAAGAAACGAATCCAATGAGATAAAAGGACAAAGATTAGAGATTCATACTTTAGATAATCCAAGTTCAAAAATGCTCCATAATAAACCATAGTGGAGTAAAATTCAAGAATGAAGATCAAAACATGGATACAATCAAAAATAGTAACCATAATAGACATCTTGGACAAAGAAGAGAAAATTTCATTTTTCTGTGAATAGTGTCGTATTCGTGAATAGTGCCGTATACGTGAATAGTGCTATATACGTAAATAGTAACCCCGATACAAAAACGTGGAAATTCCACAATAAAATTCATATCAATATTTCAGCATAATGATATTGAAGAAAATAACATCTCTTAACTCAAAAGAACAGTACTTCTGACTTGAATATCGATTGTTATACTGAAGGAAACTTGCACTGAATAGCAACTCTCAAAGTATCTAAATTCTGGTTTGATTTTTAATTTTAACTAAGCACTCTATTTATAGAAAAATGCTAGAAAGACAAAGTAGACTAAATTAATAAAATATTAATATAATTTTTCTAAGCACGCCACTTTGAACAAATTTATCAGCCCACCACATTTGAATCAGCACATTTCCACCAATAAAGGACAAAAGTGGGTCCCACCTATAATTTTAATAAAAACATTTATTTTTGAAACTTCAATAATTCATAATAAATAACCCTTTTATAAGAAAAATACGAATTTTATGTCTATTCCATAGGAAATTAAATTCTCTACAACTTTGTAGATTTAAGTTTTTCCAAATTCCAAACGAAAAATGACCGATATCCATATACGGACGATTTTTAACACCTCTATTCCGACAAAATACTGATAAAATTCCTCAACATTAATTCAATCATTTATATCCACATAAAATAATAAATATTTCCTTATCATATAAATTAATAATTAATTATTCACAAATAATCACAATTATGACAACTAGGTCGTTCCAAGGAAAGAGGGGGCTTTCCGAAAAGGATTTCTCCTTATTTGCGCGCAATTAAGTGACCAAACCCTTTTTATAGACAAAACATCCTTAGACATCGCCAATAATGTTATCTAATAATATTATTCAAATAATATGAATTATTGATCTGATAATGGAAAATACTGTGCAGTGACAATTATTGAAACAACAATATAAAATATCTACGTAGGAAGTATTGAATAAATAAAATAAAATATTGAACAGTAATTACTATAACAATTATTGAATAGTGTCTTCTTACGTAAGAATCAATAATTCAAAAATATTGTGCAATACCGTAAAGCATCATGTGCAACCACAGCGTATTCATCAGATTTTAACCATCTAATATTCCAACAAGATGTTAATAATGCGTGAGAGCCCCGAATCCGGGTCCCAAATCACCGCGGATCTGGTATTATCACTATACAACTATTACGGAAGATATAAACATAAATTGGTTATACAATAAACTTTACACACTATTCCCCAAGGTCGAGTAACCTTAACTTATACACAATTCATAACTTGTCTAACATATAACATTACTATCATACAATACTATTACAAATCTAGCTGCACACATTATCTTAAAGTTGGAACTGTCTTTAACCTTTCCTTGTATCCAACGTGCCTTAATCTGCAATGGTTTATCATGATATAGCAAGGGTAAGCATGAAGGTTGCCCAACAAGCTTAAATTTATTTAAGGATATATCATGATTGAAAGAATCTGAATAATAAGCTGGCTATAATTCAACAATATAGTTGTGAATTAGCATGAACAAACTTTTGACTGAACAAGTATTAAATATGAACAAATGTATTTGGACCGAATGGTAATGAATGTGATCAACCTTTCATACCTAACTTATACATGCAATATGTACAGAGTACAATTCTATAATGGCAATCAACAATGATTATCCATAAGTATATCTGAATGAAACAACTCTAAGTAGAGTTAAGTAAAAATTGCATGAACCGTTGATTACCGCTATGCAATTAATAAGCTTTGTCTGAACCTAATATATAAATAATATCAATATACAAATTAGAATAATATCATCACAGTATTTAAAATAACCTAAACACATTATCACATAATCCTATCAGTCTATAACACACATAAAACCTAACCTCAAGTAAAACTTTTACAGTCTGAGTCAAGTTAGGTATAATTCTGACATTCCGACGGTCTAGTCAGACAAAATTTCGAGTTTAAGTTCAATTAAACTCTATTTAAACACTTAACCATTATCTAAGATAATTTATTAACAGTCAAAATATTTTTCATAAGTTCGTAATAATTTTTAAATAATTATTACTATTTATCATGAATTTTTAATCAATAAAAATGTATTTATACGAATTAAATACCGCATAATTCCTTTATCATTAATATTTATTTAATATCAAATATTAATAAAAATCATCACATAATATTATAATATATTTATAATATATCAAAGTAATTTTAATACCTTAAAATCATATTTATATGATTTTAAATAGTTAAATTCATTATCCTAGAATTGCTATTAATATTAAAATATTAACATTTTATGACAAAATATCAAAAGTTATATTTTATAAATTCAAATATTTTTATAACACTTAAATCATTTTTATATGATTGTTAAATCATTAATTATATTTTTCTATAATTTATTTAATATATTTATTAAATAACTTAATTATCATTAACATTGATTAATTGGTGAAATTCATCAAAAATATTAAAAGTCACTAAAAATAACTCAAAATATTTTCTTTTACCATAATATAATTTTTCATGTATTAAAATCATTTTTAACTAATTTATTTAATATTATAATTAAATAAATTAAATACCATTTATATTCCAAAAATATTAAATATTTATGAAATATACTCAAAATAGTTAAAAACTAATTTTTAGGCTTTAAAATAATTTTTAGGAATTTATTTTCCATTTTTAATAATTAAAAACCATTTATTTCTATTTATTAATTAAAATAAATAATTTTTGGAAAATAATTATTAATAAAATGGCCCTATAGCGACAAAACCGTAGCTATAGGTGTTCTTGGCCTGTTCTTGAGCTACCTAGAACATCATGTCGAGTGTTAAAGGTGTTAGGTTTGACCGTATGTAGATCTGTGTTCATATGGTCTTTTGGGCTGCTAATGTTGCTAATCATGTAGTATAAGTGTAATACTACAACTAAAATTTGATTTCATGACCAAAAAATAACACAACTGAGAGATCTAAGCTTTCAAACTACTTGTCAGAGGTTATTCTGGGTTTTCTGGGTAACCCACAAACCCAGGAAGTTCATAGTGCCTACTTTGGATCCTTACTGTTTGCATCACGGGTCTAGTTTGTATGATATCAAGGTTCTAACTTGTAGCCCTTATGCCAGGGTACAATAACATCACATTTAATCAGTCTAACTACAACACATGTGACAGATCGGTGCAAGTCAAACCATGTCAGAAACTTCGGCTATTGAAGATCTGGGTTTACCAGAAATGCAAGAAAACGGACGGTCAACCCTACTTTGACCATCAACTAAATTCGATTCGTTTAATGTTAAGGAGATTTTATGGCATAAACATGGAGTTCAAATACCAGACTACAAGTGAGATACAACAACAGAACCAAAACATCAACACACTAACATATCTAGTCGATTTAAAACGTTGTCAGGCCAGTTCTGGGTTACCCAGAAATGCCCAGTCATGGCCGGTCAACCGCTTTTGACCACGATTATCTTGCAATCTAGATCGGATCTAAGCATGATTCTTGATCCAGATCAAAGAACACATATCAGACTACAAGATCAAAGCTTTAAACAACAAAAACACATAACAGAGAAAGATTGGTAGCCACTGACATTCGTTGTCAGACCACAGTTTGAACTCTTTCCAGATTTTGCAAAATACTAGATCTGAGCCTATAGATGTTATGGATCTAATATCTATCAACCCAGATCATCATTATACACTACTAACAATATATTTTAACACTTAATCATAACATCAAAAATCAGATTTTCAAGTTAGGGTTTCTACCTTCTATGATCTAAATCTGATTCAAGGTTATTGATGTTGTTATATATATTAGTGGGGCTAGTTTTGGGGACTGAAATGCTTAGAGATTTCGGAGGTTTGAGCTTGAGAGAGTCAATGATGAGAGTTGTGCAAAATTTAGGCTAGCAAATTATTTTTCTCTCTCTCCAATCTATATATACTGAGCTAGATGCATGTAATGGCTGATATCTAGATTTGATGTGTTGGGTTTTAAGTCAAAAGTGTAGTTACATTTGGTCACCAACTCCATTTTGCCTAGATTTGCAAGTAAGCTTAATAAAAAACGTGACAAAGGGCATTTTAGTCTTTTTGCTTGCACTTTTAATGGTCATATTGTCATTTGCCTTAACCCTTAGGGTTTAGGGTTTGAACCCTTAGGTTTTAAAAATAGATTTTAGAATTTCCAAATTAGGTTTTCAAAATCAAAAATTAATATTTCTAAATTATAATTAGAAATTTCTAATTATATTATAATTTCCTAATCATAATTTAAATCTTGCTGATTACGATTATTATTTCCTTATTAAAATTGCTAATTTAGAAATTAGGGTCAAAATTGGTCATTAGGGTTTATAACCCACGAATTAGGGTTTTAAATAGAAAATAATTTTTCCAATTTAGAAATTAGGTTTCCTAATTAGATTAGGGTTTCCTAATTATTTATAACTTGAAAAATAGGATTAAGGTTTCTTAATTAAGATTAAAATTATTAAATTAACAATTAGGCTTTCCCTAATTATAAATTAGGGTTTCTAATCTAGAAATTAGGGTTTTTAAACCAATTAGGGTTATCCCTAATTAGGTTATTATTAATAACGTTTAAACCTTATACTAATATTGCATTCCCAAATTAGGGTTTCCAACATCCGAATTAGGATTTCTGATTCCCGAAACTAAAATTAGATTTCCAGAACTGGTTTTAGGGTTTCTTGTTAATCATAAGAATTTTTTAACTGAACGTTAATGTTCTTAATATAATATTAGGGCTGGCCACTGATATAGCTTATCTGGTTAACCCTTGACCCTTAACCACATATTGTGCACATATTATAACATTTACATAAAACATATTCACGTATATCGTTAATCCTGAATACTTCACCTAAATCCTTCACAGAATTTTGAAAACCTCTAAATTCCTTCTTAAAAATATCAAACGCATACACTTATTTTCTGTCTAGGTTCTAATATTGAACCTTAAATAAATTAATTAAAATTTTAAAATTTTTCTAAATTCTCGGGTTGTCACAGTTAACGGTAACCATAACGCCGTTATTTATAAAAACTCAAACTTGTCGTTTTCTTCATCCTACTGTTTTTCGTTATGGGGCCTACAAATGGCTGCTCCATCTTACGAATATTCCCCGACATCAAGAATATTCCACGACCAAGCGAATATTCCCCGACAACAATGAATATTTTATAACCACTTGCTTATTTTGCAAGATTTTCACATTTCACCCATAACCAAAGTATTATATCAAATTACCACCTTATTATTCACAATAATAATTAGAGGAAATTCGAGTTTATTTATAAAAAGTTGTGGTCTTACAACCTCCCCTCCTTATGAAATTTGGTCTTCAAAATTAACGTACGTACCTGGTGTTTCGAAAAGGTGAGGATTCCTCAAAATTATCATTTTCGATTCCAACTCCTAGATCATTTCTTCAATAGTATGATTCCTCTATAAAACCTTAACTTGTGATATAACCTTCGTGCGTAGGACAAGCTCTTTACTATCCAATATCTTAACAGGTAACTCATTGTACGTTAAATCTTCAGCTATCTCGTTTGGTTCTAACTCAATAATGTGGTTTGGGTCTTTCACATATTTACGAAGCATAGATATGTGAAAAACATTACGAACACGAGACATGTTTGGAGGTAATGCGAGTTTATAGGCCAAATTTAATATTCGGTCAAGAATCTCAAATGGACCAAAAAATTTTGGATTGTGCTGTCCTCTCTTCCCAAATCTGGTAACTCCCTTCCATGGAGCAATACGTAACAATACATGATCCCCAATATTAAATTCCACGTCATTTCGATGAAGTTCTGCATAACTCTTTTGTTGATCCTGTGCCGTTTGTATATGTTGTCGGATCATTTGGATCTTCTCTGTAGTCATTCGTACCAACTCTGGTCCCAAAAACGTTACTTCTTCCACCTCATCCCAGCATACTGGAGAGCGGTGCTTTCGTCCATACAATGCTTCGAATGGAGCCACACCTATATTTGCCTGATAACTGTTGTTGTAGGAGAATTCCACCAAAGGTAGGTACTTATCCCAACTTCCTTTGAAATCTAGGACACAGAGTCTTAATAGATCTTCAAGAGTTTGAATAGACCTTTCTAAATGTTTATTCATTTGAGGATTGTATGCCGAACTGAATCGTAAATCTGTGCCCATAGCTTTCTGCAAGCTAACCCAAAATCGTGATGTGAATCTAAGGTCACGATCCAAAACTATGGATATTGGAATGCCAATCAATCTCACAATCTCATTCACGTACTTACGAGCAAGACGTTTAAGGGAATAAGTCTCCCGTATAGGCAAGAAATTAGCAGACTTGGTTAATCTATCAACAATGACCCAAATCGCATCTATGCCTTGAGAAAACTTGGGAAGACCAGTAACAAAATCCATGGTAATGTGCTCCCACTTCCATTCTTGAATTTCAAGTGGTTGCAATGGACCTTTTGGCACTTGATGCTCCGCCTTGACTCGTTGACAAGTTAGACACCTTGAGATAAACCCCGCTAACTCTCTCTTCATATTGCTCAACCAAAAATGTATGTCGAAGACAACGATACATTTTGGTACTCCTAGGATGGATTGCAAACTGTGTGTTGTGTGCCTCCATCATGATTTTATACTTCAAGTCAGAATCGTTAGGAACACAAAGTCTGGAGTTGACTCGAAGTATTCCTTCTTCATCGATTCTTGCTTCCGGAATAGCACATTCTTGCACTTTCTTCCTCATACGTATTAGCTCTAGGTCTGTAGCTTGAGCAGCTTTAACTTTATCGATTAAAGTTTGTTCTACTTGTATATTTGCCATCATCACATGGGTCCCTGAAGTCTTTAACTCTATCTCCATCCTTTGAAAGTCATACCAAATGGGCCTTTACGTTGACAATATCGCACTCGTACCCGCATATGATCTTATACTCAATACGTCAGCTATTACATTCGCTTTTCCAAGATGGTATTGGATGGTTTGATCTTAATCTTTCAACAGCTCGAGTCAACATTGTTGCCTCATGTTAAGTTCATTTTGGTTGAAGAAAATTTGAGGCTTTTATGATTTTTATAGATCTCCACTTTCTCCCCATACAGGTAGTGTCTCCAGATCTTCAACGCGAAAACGACTACTGCTAACTCCAGATCATGGATAGGAAAATTTCTCTCATATTCTTTGAGTTGTCGCGAGGCATATGCTATGACTTTCCCATGTTTCATGAGAACACACCCTAACCATTTGCCTGAAGCATCGATGTAGATAACAAATCCATCAGAACTAGATGGTATTGTCAGAACAGGTGCCGAATTGAGTCTCCTCTTAAGCTCTTGGAAACTCTTCTCGCATTCCTCGCTCCATACGAATTTTGTTTCTTTCTGATTTAGTTGAGTTAATGGAATAGCGATTCTAGAAAATCCTTCCACGAATCTCCGATAATAACCAGCTAAGCCCAGAAAACTACGTACTTCGGTCACCGACTTCGGTTGCTCCCAACTTTGTATTGCTTCAATCTTCGCCGGGTCAACATATACTCCATGTTTTGACACCACGTGCCCAAAGAATGCTACTTCCTCAAGCCAGAACTCGCATTTCTTCTGCTTGACATATAGCTTGTTATCACGAAGCCTTTGAAGTACCAGCTTCAAATTGTGACGACCCGAGAATTTTAAAAATTATTTAAATCTTAAAAGATTGATTATAGGTTAAATAATAAACCTAGACAGAAAAAAAGTGAATGGATTTGACATTTTTGGGGAGAAAATTTATGTATTTAAAAAATTGTGTGGTGAATTATTTAGGATTAAGTCTATATGTGTATATGTTCTGCGTAATGGTCATATATGAGTACAATTTGTGGTTAAGGGTCAAGAGTTGACCAGATAAATTAGATCAGTGTCCAAACCCTAATATTATATTAAGAACATCGACGTTCAGTTAGAAAACCCTAACAACTAATAAAAAACTCTAATACCGGTTTTGAAAATCCTAATTTCAGTTTTGAAAATTTAAAACCCTAATTTGGATTACGAAAACCCTAATTTGGGAACTAAAAGGCTTAAGGGTATTGATTATAAGATTAATTAGGGTAAAGCCTAACGATTTAGTTAGAAAACCCTAATGTTAAAATTTGAAACCCTAATGGTTCTGTTAGAAATCCTAATGTACAATTATGGACCTAATTGCTAAATTAGCAATTTTAATTAGGAAATATTAATACTAATTAGCAAGCTTGAATTCTGATTAGAAAATCTGAGTATAATTAGAGAATCCTAATTAATTATAATTTAGAAATAATAATTTTCTATTTTGAAAACCTAAATTGGAAATCCTAGAAAATTAATTTTTAGGAACCTTAGGTTTAAACCCTAAGGGTTAAACCCTAAGGGTCAAACCTTAAGGGTTTGCACACATTACCAATTTTCCATTAAAATTATAAATCAAATGACTATAATGCCCTTTAATTTTGCAATTCTTTAATGTGTTGGAGTGTAGATCTAGCCCTATTATTGGTTGTTCACCAACCCTAGATCTAGCATGTGCTCTATATCTACATTATCAGCCATCAAATGCCAGCAAAATTCATTGAATCAAATTATATATAGATTAAAGAGAGAGAAAAGACTTACTTTACTTTTCATTTTTTACAAGACCTTCTCTCTCTTCAAACTTCGAAATTTTAGAGTGAGAGAGAGTGAGATACAAATCCAAGATCACCTCTTAGCTTAACAAGATCAGATCATCAAGATCAGATTCAAGATCAAAGCTAGAAAGATGTATAAATCTTAAATTTTGAAAATCATATGATCTTATGTTTGATGTTGTAATTTGTTGTTATAAGTTGTGTCTAAGGGTGTTATTTAGTTATCTGGGCTATTAAATCTTAGATCCATAAAATCTAGATGCACAAAAATTAAGTTTTTAGAACTGACTTTGAACCCTAAAATATTGTCTGACAGCCGAATGTCAGAGGCCCTAGATCTTTCTCTATTTTTGCTTTGTGTTGTTTTATGTTATAGATTTGTTATATGTCATATGGACTATGATCTGGAATTGGAAATAGGGTCAAATCATGTGTAGATTGAAAGATATAAGTGGTCAAAGTGCATTGACCAAGCACGAAATCTGGTTTCTGGGTAACCTAGAAACCCAGAAATCACTGACAACGATTTTGCAGGCACTAGATCTTGCAACTGTTAAGTGTTTGGGCCATGTTGTTGTTTGGAACTTGTAGTATGACATGTAGGCTACACAGTAAAGCCATTAGAACACTTAGATCCATAACAGAATAAAGTGTAGCCGGTCAAACTATAGTTGACCATCAACTGGATGAACAATCTGGAAAACCCCGATTGTTCAAGAACCATTTTTTGTCAGACTTTGACCGGCCTTGATTTCTTAAATGCGTTGATGTTATATTGATATTATGTTATATAATTGTTCGTTGACATGTAGTCTACACTATTGAACCTTCATATTACACTGATCAAGCCTAGAACTCTAGATTCAAGGTGTGACACCCCCAAATCCCGATACTTCATTACCTCAAAATTTGGTGTTCACGTAATCAAAACATTCATTTAAAACTACCCAATTATAAATAAAATTGAATAATAAACCTACCAATACATGAATTACATAAAATAATATCTCCCAGGTTATCTAACCTTTACAAATATTCATTCATGCGAAAAATTTAAATAAACTTCATTAAAATCTTTAAACCAAAGTCTGATAATAAAATTATCAAAACTATTACAAGTCTTTAGTACTTGTTCATCTTTCCCTTTCCTTTACTGGTGCTAGGTACGTCACCCTTTCCATCTTTAGCTTTAAGGATTTTATAGGCAAGAGTGAGCAAACAAGGCTCACTTGAAATAACAATGAATAACTTTTACATTCTCTGCCCATTCAGGGGCTCAATAGAACTGAACAATAGGTTCTATTAACATCTTAAACATTCCTTGCCCATTCAGGGGCTCAATAGAACTAAATAATATGTCCTATTAACATTTTAACATTCCTTGCCCATTCAGGGGCTCAATAGAACTGAACAATGAGTTCTATTAACATTTTAAACATTCACTGAGGGTCTAATGACCACGAACCTTGTCCACAGTTATAAGTAATCTTTCAACTTAAACTTTTACGGTCATACGACCATAATGACTTTAAGGTGCTTAGGGGGATCAACCCTTCATACATGTATTGTATATAAACATTTCAGCGCAAAGTACAAAACTAAGAGTAACCCCTATAAATAGGGTTTTCATCTCAATATTTTGAGTACAAGTCCGCCCCAAAGATAGTTTGGTTTGGATACACTTCAAGGTAATTTGAGTTCAACGGACATCAACTAAGGATTAGTTGAATAAAGATAATAACACTATGTTATTGAATAATCATAACTGAATAAACATTTCGTTCTAAGTTCATGATTTAGGGATAATCTAATAGCATAACTATTGAATAACACATCATACCTTGCTTTGAACAACATTAAGCTAAGGTTACATCTTAGAATTTAATATCAAGCATGCACAACAAATAATAACTTTAACAATAAACTGATTCAACAGAATAACGATACTTGCATGCTAATATAACATGTTTAGAGTTAGGAAAAACTTGCATAATCATAATAACTATCTTAACGAAAGTGTAGAGATGGGAAACTTGTATCATCCTGAATAACTGGATACAATGAAGTTGCTTAATGGAAATCATACTCGATAACGATATAGCATACTGAAATTTGCATAACGAAGCTTTAGAATTAGAAAACTTGCTTAAACACAACAAACTAACTCAACGAGAGTATGGAGTTAGAGAACTTTCCTTGCGCGTAGATTAAAGCGTTATAATCCAAATCACAATTATCCTATATAAATATGTTAACATGACATAATCAGTCAGTAACAACATACTATATCTCTATAACACGTATGCTTTGATTATAAATTGTATAATCAAATTCTATCCATTAAAACTAATAACAATATTTGTTAATTAGTAATTCCATGTTCATCCATAGTATTAACATACTTTCATACCAAAATACATAATCACCATTTATCATATATCATTCCTTTAAAATATCAAACTTTTGTGCAAGACAAAAGTCGTTTATGAACTTTTACATTAAGTGGCCAGCCCATGAGACTTATCTGAGGGACTCATTGCCATGGTAATGAAGTCCGGCTCATTCGGCCACGACTTGGCGCTCGACGCAATGTCCCATTGGGCGATGAGTTTGGCGCTAAGGCGCGAAACTTGACGTTGGAGCATGAATTTTGACGCTGGGGCGCCGAAACTTACAGAAACCAGAGCGAAGAACAGAGCCAAAGCTACTGTCTTAAATCTTAACAATGATTCACCCAAAATAACATTTATAACTAATATAAATTAAACATAATTGCTAACAATCATCCATATACCAATTACCAACCACTAATTAACAATATCAGACTAATTCTTTGAAAACACCGTGTTTTAAAAATTAAACTCCATTGATGAAATATCAATTTACAGTGAACGTAATTTACACTGTTATCAACCAATTTTGATTCCTTTGACATACAAGTATACCAATATATATCCCAATTAACATGTATAGTCCAATTTCTCAGTTAGCATACAAATATATACATATATATATATATATATATATATATATAACCTTTGATAAATTCTACACTCAAGTTCGTTACTCACATGTTTCCACTATAAAAAACAATTTCTTGAATAATGTAATTTAGCATACCATCATATTTATATATTAAGCATACAATTATATACAAATATATATATATATATATATATATATATATGCTAGTATAACAATTACCAACACATAGTTTATAAGAATTTTGTAAAAACTTATAGACTGTGAAGTTGAAGAACACAGACTATCAAATTCACAGTAAGTATATGGTGTAAAACATATATGATTACATACACATAAATTAAGGTTATAAGAACCTACCTTTTTGTTGTTAAGAAACACTTGTTTACAAAATCTGTTTTGAACAATCACGCACTTGGCTTCTTCTCAAACTCTCTGAATTTTTCCTTTCTCTTTTCTTACTTCTCTCAGCAATAGACTAGGTACTAACACTGGGCGTAAAACTGATAATCATATACATAAAATAACTGTTATGGCAATAATAAGCATATTTACTCTTATCAGTTACCAAACATATAACGTATAATCTTATAAATATAAATATATTTTATTTATATATTTGTTTTATTCTATTAAAAATATAATTTAAAATTAACAAGAATTTCAAAAGCCATAAGGCCTTGTTTGGCAAAGCATTTATAAAATAGAGGATTACTATACTTACACCTTCTTTTGCAAAACTAAATTAAAATTATTTTAATTTATTTTAATAACTCTTTATCACATAGTAATTTGTCGCTTTATTTAATAACAATTTATTAAATAAATCACTTAATCACATAACTCAATCCATATAACACATTAATTATTTAACAAATAAATAATTAACTAATCACATTAATTATTTAACAAATAAATAATTAACAAAATAAACTCAATCGAATTGAAAAATTACTTATTCAAAAACACATGCAATAAATATTAAAATAAATCAATAAATATTTATAATTTACACTTAAAAATCTGGAATGTTACATCATTCCCCTCTTAAAAGGATTCTGTCCTCAGAATCACAACTCAAACAACACATTCGTTACATTCTTCCCTACTTACAAAGATTCTGTCCCCCAGAATCGAAGACACAGATTAAACAAATAACTCAGGGTACTCTTTCATCATTTTCTCTTCAAGTTTCCACGTTGCTTCTTCAGCATTGTGGTTTCTCCATATCACCTTCACAGAAGGTATCACTTTATTCCTGAGCACTTGTTCTTTCCTGTCGACTATCTGGATAGGAACCTCTTCATAAGACAAATCTTTCTCAAACTGCAACGGTTCGTACTCGATCACGTGATTGTAATTAGGTTTATATTGTCGTAACATCAAAATATGAAAAACATTGTGAATGTTTTCCAACTCTGGAGGTAGAGCTACCTCGTAAGCTACCTCTCCAACTTTTTGTAGCACTTCAAAGGGTTCAATAAACCTCAGACTTAGTTTTCCCTTCTTACCGAAACGAATTTTCCCCTTCCAAGGAGAAACTTTTAGGAATACATAGCTTCCTACGTCAAATGCATGATCTTGCCTGTGTTGATCAGCATACTTCTTCTGTCGGTCTTGAGCTGCTACCAATCTTGTCCTGATGAGTTTGATAACCTCAACCGTTTGTTGCACTAGTTCTGGTCCTAGCAATTGACGTTCACCAACTTCATCCCAACACAGTGGGATTCTGCACTTTCTGCCGTATAACGCTTCGTAAGGCTGCATGCCGATGTTCGCATGATAACTATTATTGTAGGCGAATTCCACCGACGGTAATTGTTCTTCCTAGCTTCCTTTGAAATCCATAACGCATGCTCTCAGCATATCTTCCAATGTATGGATTGTTCGTTTTCTTTGGCCATCTGTTTCTGGATGATAAGTTGTACACATTCGCAATTGAGTTCCCATGCATTCTTGTAGTCTCTTCCAAAATTTTGTAGTGAATCGCGTGTCTCTATCGGACACAATTGACATTGGCACTCCATGTCTCCAAACGATCTCTTTGATGTACAATCTTGCCAATTGATCAAGATTGAACCTAATCTTTATTGGTAGAAAGTGCGCTGATTTCGTCAGTCTGTCCACTATCATCCAAATTGCATTGCATCCTCTCTGAGTATTTGGAAGACCCACCACAAAATCCATCGTGATGTGTTCCCACTTCCATTCTGGTATTTCCAACGGTTGAAGTAATCCGCTGGGTCTTTGATGTTTGGCTTTTACTCTTTGACATGTCAAACATTTCGCCACGCATTCTGCAACGTCCCTTTTCATATTCGACCACCAAAAATGTCGACGCAGATCTTGATACATCTTCGTACTTCCTGGATGAATCGAATATCTTGAGCTATGAGTTTCGGTTAAGATTTTGTCTTTCAGTTCTGGTGTTGCTGGAACCCAGATTCTTCCCTCGCACCGTAGTAATCCTTCGGAATCGACCTTGTATTTCGTATCGCTATCATCAACCATATTCTCTTTTATCTTCCCACATTCTTCATCTTGTAACTGAGCGTTCTTCACCTTGTCCAGTAAGTTGAACCTGCTTCTAACTAAAATAGTCGTTCATTGGATTCTTGTGGAAACTTGATTTCCAGCTCTAGCTTTGTCATTGCTGAAATGAGCTCTTCCTGAGTTGTTATCAGCATCAACTTCTCCCGACCTTTCCTGCTCAATGCATCTGCAACCACATTTGCTTTGCTTGGATGATAAAAGATCTCACAATCGTAATCCTTTATCAATTCAATCCATCTTCTCTGACGCATGTTCAGGTCCTTCTGAGTGAAAATATACTTCAGACTTTTGTGGTCTGTGTAGATCTCACATTTCTCTTCATACAGATAGTGTCTCCATATCTTGAGAGCAAATACCACTGCAGCCAATTCTAAATTATGAGTCGGATAACCTTTCTCATAATCCTTCAGTTGTCTTGATGCAGAGGCAATAACTTTGCCGTTTTGCATAAGAACACAACCCAATCCTTTGTGTGAGGCATCATTATACACCACAAAATTTCCTGTATTATCTGGCAGGGTTAACACAGGTGCCATACTTAGCTTCTTCTTCAAATCTTGGAAGCTCTCTTCACACTTCTCCGTCCAAACGAATTTCACAGCTTTACGTGTCAAATTTGTTAACGGAGTGGCTATTTTGGAAAAATTTTGTATAAATCTTCTATAATAACCGGCCAGTCCCAAGAAACTCCTCACCTCCGAAGGTGTCCTTGGTTGTTCCCAATTGATTACAGCTTCCACTTTCGATGGATCCACTGAAATCCCATCTTTGTCAATCACATGACCCAACTATTGTACACGATCGAGCCAAAATTCGCACTTAGAGAACTTCGCGTACAATTTCTCCTTTCTTAGTGTCTCCAATGTCAGGCGTAAATGTTCCACGTGTTCTTCTTGAGTTTTGGAATACACCAGAATGTCGTCGATAAACACCACTACGAACTTGTCTAAGAATGGTTTAAATACCCTGTTCATCAAATCCATGAACGCAGCAGGGGCATTTGTTAAACCAAAAGACATCACCAGAAAATCGTAATGTCCGTACCGAGTTCTGAATGTCGTTCTAGGTATATCCTCCTTTCTTACCTTCAGTTGGTGATACCCACTTCTCAAATCAATTTTTGAGAAATACTTAGCACCCTTCAACTGATCAAACAAGTCATCTATTCTAGGAAACAGATACATATTCTTAATTGTGACTTTGTTTAACTCTCTATAATCAATGCAAAGGCGCATTGATCCATCCTTCTTTTTCACGAATAATACCGGCGCTCCCCACGGTGATACGCTTGGTTGAATATACTTCTTGTCCAGATTTGGTGTTCACATAATCAAAACATTCATTTAAAACTGCCCAATTATAAATAAAATTGAATAATAAACCTACCCATACAGGAATTACATAAAATAATATCTCCCAGGTTATCTAACCTTTACAAACAATCATTCATGTAGAAAATTTAAATAAACTTCATTACAATCTTTAAACCAAAGTCTGATAATAAAACTATCAAAACTATTACATGTCTTCAGTACTTGTTCATCTTTCCCTTTCCTTTACTGGTGCTAGGTACATCACCCTTTCCATCTTTAGCTGTAAGGATTTTACAGGCAAGAGTGAACAAACAAGGCTCACTTGAAATAACAATGAATAACTTTTACATTCTCTGCCCATTCAGGGGCTCAATAGAACTGAACAATAGGTTCTATTAACATCTTAAACATTCCTTGCCCATTCAGGGGCTCAATAGAACTAAATAATATGTCCTATTAACATTTTAACATTCCTTGCCCATTCAAGGGCTCAATAGAACTGAACAATGAGTTCTATTAACATTTTAAACATTCACTGAGGGTCTAATGACCACGAACCTTGTCCACAGTTATAAGTAATCTTTCAACTTAAACTTTTACGGTCATACGACCATAATGACTTTAAGGTACTTAGGGGGATCAACCCTTCATACATGTATTGTATATAAACATTTCAGCGCAAAGTACAAAACTAAGAGTAACCCCTATAAATAGGGGTTTTCATCTCAGTATTTTGAGTACAAGTCCGCCCCAAAGATAGTTTGGTTTGGATACACTTCAAGGTAATTTGGAGTTCAACGGACATCAACTAAGGATTAGTTGAATAAAAGATAATAACACTATGTTATTGAATAATCATAACTGAATAAACATTTCGTTCTAAGTTCATGATTTAGGGATAATCTAATAGCATAACTATTGAATAACACATCATACCTTGCTTTGAACAACATTAAGCTAAGGTTACATCTTAGAATTTAATATCAAGCATGCACAACAAATAATAACTTTAACAATAAACTGATTCAACAGAATAACGATACTTGCATGCTAATATAACAAGTTTAGAGTTAGGAAAAACTTGCATAATCATAATAACTATCTCAACGAAAGTGTAGAGATGGGAAACTTGTATCATCCTGAATAACTGGATACAATGAAGTTGCTCAATGGAAATACTTTACTCAATAACGTATAGCATATGAAATTTGCATAACGAAGCTTTAGAATTAGAAAACTTGCTTAAACACAACAAACTAACTCAACGAGAGTATGGAGTTAGAGAACTTTCCTTGCGCGTAGATTAAAGCGTTATAATCCAAACCACAATTATCCTATATAAATATGTTAACATGACATAATCAGTCAGTAACAACATACTATATCTCTATAACACGTATGCTTTGATTATAAATTGTATAATCAAATTCTATCCATTAAAACTAATAACAATATTTGTTAATTAGTAATTCCATGTTCATCCATAGTATTAACATACTTTCATACCAAAATACATAATCACCATTTATCATATAT
Source organism: Panax quinquefolius (assembly GCA_020205615.1). Lineage (NCBI taxonomy): Eukaryota > Viridiplantae > Streptophyta > Magnoliopsida > Apiales > Araliaceae > Panax > Panax quinquefolius. The sequence continues at coordinate 219,277 of JAINUW010000177.1, read as the reverse complement.
CATTCCTTTAAAATATCAAACTTTTGTGCAAGACAAAAGTCGTTTACGAACTTTTATTATTAGTAGCGCGCACATGAGACTTATCTGAGGACTCGTATGGCAAGGTAGAAGTCCGGCTCCCGACGACTTGACTTCAATGCCATGACGCTAAGTTCGGTGAGGCGATGAGTTTACGCGCTAAATGCCGAAACTTGACGTTGGAGCGTGAATTTTGACGCTGGGGCGCCGAAACTCACAGAAACCAGAGCGAAGAACAGAGCCAAAGCTACTGTCTTAAATCTTAACAATGATTCACCTAAAACAACATGTATAACTAATATAAATTACACATAATTGCTAACAATCATCCATATACCAATCACCAACCACTAATTAACAATATCATAGACTAATTCTTTGAAAACACTGTGTTTTAAAAATTAAACTCCATTGATGAAATATCAATTTACAGTGAACGTAATTTACACTATTATCAACCAATTTTGATTCCTTTGACATACAAGTATACCAATATATATCCCAATTAACATGTATAGTCCAATTTCTCAGTTAGCATACAAATATATATATATATATATATATATATATATATATATATATATAACCTTTGATAAATTTTACACTTAAGTTCGTACTCACATGTTTCCACTGTAAAAAAAATAATTTCTTGAATACGTAATTTAGCATACCATCATATTTATATATTAAGCATACAATTATATACAAATATATATATGCTAGTATAACAATTACCAACACATAGTTTACAAGAATTTTGTAAAAACTTATAGACAGTGAAGTTGAAGAACACAGACTATCAAATTCACAGTAAGTATATGGCGTAAAATATATATGATTACATACACATAAATTAAGGTTATAAGCACCTACCTTTTTGTTGTTAAGAAACACTTGTTTACAAAATCTATTTTGAACAATCACGCACTTGGCTTCTTCTCAAACTCTCTGAATTTTTCCTTTCTCTTTTCTTACTTCTCTCAGCAATAGATTAGGTACTAACATTGAGCGTAAAACTGATAATCACATACATAAAATAACTGTTATGGCAATAATAAGCCTATTTACTCTTATAAGTTACCAAACATATAACGTATAATCTTATAAATATAAATATATTTTATTTATATATTTGTTTTATTCTATTAATAATATAATTTAAAATTAACAAGAATTTCAAAAGCCATAAGGCCTTGTTTGGCAAAACATTTATAAAATAAAGGATTACTATACTTACACCTTGTTTGGCAAAACTAAATTAAAATTACTTTAATTTATTTTAATAACTCTTTATCACATAGTAATTTGTCGTTTTATTTAATAACAATTTATTAAATAAATCACTTAATCACATAACTCAATCCACATAACACATTAATTATTTAACAAATAAATAATTAACTAATCACATTAATTATTTAACAAATAAATAATTAACTAAATAAACTCAATCAAATTGAACAATTACTTATTCAAAAACAAATCCAATAAATATTTATATAAATCAATAAATATTTATAACTTACACTTAAAATTCTGGAATGTTACACAAGGCTTGCAAAGTAGGTACCTTGACTGTTCTTCATTTCTTGGTAACCCAGAAAATGAAAAATAGGTTTGACAATGTTTTTGAGGACCCAGATCTCTCTGATTCGATATAGAATGGCCATGATGTTTGTTTAGAGTTGTAGTATTACATCAATACTATAACCTTAACACATAATCGAACCCGGTTACATCAAGATCCATGAATTATAGCTGGTTGATAAGTGGATTTTATATCCCCGAATCGATGTCCATTTTAAGAATAATCGTTGTTAATTCTTTGCATTCATGTTCATTTTTACTTGTTTCTTGTTATTTCGTGTGTAGGGTGGTTGGTGTGGCAAATGATAAGAAAAGGAGGCATTTGGAGGATAATTGGAGCAAGAATGGAAAATGGCCACATCGAGGAAATAGAGCCATGCCATTGGGTGAACTATTTAACATGTATACTCACGTAGGGGGGTCTCGATTCTGAAGTCTTGTCTTTGAGAGAACACTGCTGGAACTTGGTAACTAGACTTTTCATGGCACATGGACTCTAATATACATGGGATTTCGGCCAAGACTTCATGTGGGATTATATATTGCTCAACAAACAAGGATTAGAAGGGAGAGAGATGAGACTAGGGAAGGAGGATTCCATTAGATTATATTATAGTAAATTAGATCAAAACACTAGTTCAAATTAGATCAAAACACTAGTTCTTATTAGATTTGGGGATTGAAGCAACTTGGAGACCATTGAAGATTCAAAGTAGGAGCAAGGAGGAGCATCAAATCTACAGACAATAGATTCTATCTTCTCATCTTCTTCTATCTTTGTCTTTTATTGATTATTCAATTGTGGATTCTTAGTTTTAATTCAATAATTATGAACTAATTCTTTGTTTGAGATTACAATGGATCTTATTGTGTAGTTTCTTTTAATATGCTTCGTTATCAATTATTATGTTATATTGTGAGGAATGTCTATTGTGATTTGGACTTGATTGTTTAATTAATTGCCCATCAATTACCGTGATAATCTATATGAACTCGAGAGATGAAGTATTGATTTAGATTTTATCATAATAGCATATGTTTGTGATTTCTACATAGATGGAATTCATGATTCGTGTTTAGGATAGAGATATGCCTTTACGCCATATGTAATCTTATAGAGAAATTGTGCTTTAAATCCTTTTTAATTGTAATTCACATAGAGATATAGTGGATTAGTTAATTAAGGTGTCTTGCTTAATTCTATCCTCTGTGGATTTAAGTGAGTATGGGTATTATGCATCGAGAGGTGGTTTTATCTGCTTTAGTGTTCTTGATTAACAATTCAAGATATAAAATAATTGATGAGAAGTGTGTTAACTTAAATGAAGCAATAAGTGAAGTTGTGATCTTAAATCTCCGTAATCTTAATTTAACTAGTGGTAATTAGAATTAGTTTACTTATAAATTGAAATTCATTCGTTTAAATAAGATTGAGTTGGTTGCGGGTTAGTACTTGGTGATTTTTATTAAACAATTCCTCGTGGGAACGATACTCTACTTTCACTTTAATACTTGTTGACCACGTATACTTGCGTGTTGTGCGTAATTAGATTTTACCCAACAAGGTTTTGGCACCGTTGCCGGGGAATTAATTTAATAATTATTTACTAATATTAATTTTAATCAAATTAGTCTTAAATTTAAATATTTTTATTTTTTATTTTTAATTCTCTTCTTATATTTCTCTCTTTTTAGGTACCATGGATAACTTTGCGTATCAATGGTCATACACAAACATGACTCAACTAAGGGAAACATAGATTGATGGACTTAATGCAATTTCTGCAGAGCCAGTACAAATTGAAGCAAATTCGAAGACGTTGGAGGTTATCGCAGCCCAACGGAGTCGAAGGATGGCAGTTACGTGTGACTATTGTGCTAGGAACCATCAAAGTCATCAATGCACCGTCAGTTTTAAACCGGTACAATATCGTGGTCATTACCTCAATAACTATGTTGATCCTAACTATCACCAAGATTCAGGGTATCACCCAGATTTTTCATGGAGCTATAATTATGATGACCAACATTACGCTCTAAATCCATCATACACACCGGAATTTTAATGTCCACCTCCAGTGTCACGAGAAACAGATAATTCAAGGTTGGAGGAAATGTTGTCCAAGTTCGTAGCAGTAAATGAGGAGAAGATGAGTAATCAAGCGAGGTCAATTCAAAATCTTTCGGATCAGATAGAGCAAATGACCAAAGCCATAAGAAACCTTCCTCCAAACACTTGGCTTTATGACATGGATGACGAAATTGACGGAGAACCCAAACCAAATATGCGACTGGATGAGCCACAAGATATCGAAAGTCTAGAGACAATTGGGGATAATGAAATAGAGGTCGATGAAGATCTAAATGGGTCTTCACCAAAGAACAAAGAGTCAGTCAGATTTACAAAAGCATGCCCACTAGGTAGTCATGCCGTCGGCGAAGCTCCTAATGACATAAGAGCAAGTACAATTTTGAATCCATGGTGGGACGAGAAAGAGAAGATAGACGAAGAACTCATTGTGTGTGACAAGCTTCCATGGCCCGAAGTGATCACATACACAATGGAGAAAACACCTAGCCGTGGGACGTTCTTGAATGAGATTATACCAAATCAGAGCATGCTAGGTGACTTTAATGCAATGGCTATCACAAATGGGAACCTACCAAAAGCTACATTATTTCTGATGGATGGAGGGTTCCTCAATTATCGAAGAGGAATTGGATAGCGTTGACCAGACAAAGTCAGGTTGAAAGACTTTAATTCAAGCGCTAACTGGGAGGTAACCCAGGAAATTTTATATTTATTTGCTTTATTAGTTTATTTAGTAGATAGGAATTAATTTTCTTATTAAGTTCTCTCATTATCCCAAAATGCTATTCTAATCCATGTTGTCTCTTTTCATTGCATGTATTAGAGGTTTAATGGATAGGAAAATGATCGTCGCCGCCATCGCCACCATCACCTCAGGCTTAGCTGATTACAGGGAAGTTCTCTTCTACTTACCGCTATATTCTTACAATGAGGACATTGTAATTGCTAAGTTTGGGGGAGTTTAGTTGAGTTCTTTATTGCATGTTTAGTTTCATGTTTATGTTATGTTATCTTGCATATGTTGTTAATTTAGTTTAGGTTCATTATGTTTTCATTCATGTAGTACAAATGCATAAGTAGTTGAATAGTAGTATAGTTTGAATAGCATTATATTCAGTTTCTTGTGAATTTTTTTTAGTTAGATATTGTGTTCATTCTGCATTTGTCCATCAGTGTTGTAGCATGTTTATTATGGCCAATGATGAAATTGAGATTAAGTAAACAAATACAGTATTCAGTAGTAGAACTATGATGTAGTTTTGAATCATGACCCGGATCTTGTGCTTGTTTAAAACTGGTATAAAAAGGTTAGCACGTTAATAACATCTGCGTTGACTGATTAGTTTAAATTAATACATAAACAATTTCTAAAGGATATTGCTAGTGTAAATGAGAGAATGGCGATAATACGCAGTGAAAACGACAAATTAGGCAAGAACCTAAGTTTGGGGGAAAGAGTAATGTATATAAGGTTCAGAAAAAAAAGATTATAATAATAATAATAAAAGCTAGTTGAGTTTTGTGGTGGGTTGAGGAGAAATACTCCCCATAAACACAAGTGTGAGATGGAGCGTAAAACACACTCACCAACCATCTATAAAAAAAATAGAAAAAAAAGAAAGAAAAGAAAAATAAAGAGAAGACAGAAAATAAGGGCAAAGAGCCCCCCATCAATGAAAAAAGAGAGCATGAATACCATATTCAGACCCCTAATCTTGGTAAATGTTTGATTTTAGTTGGAACATGTTCATTTTAAAAATTTTTGAGTTTTATCTGTATGATTCTTAATAAGAGATTGGTTATGTGTTGAATTTGAATTTATATCAGTTAGCATAGATGTTGATCACACACACAGTATATCAGTAATGACGATTTAAGATTCGAGGAATTGATTGGTTTTAATATGAAGTGTTGTAGTGTTTGCTTGATTTTTCTAAGGCCGGATGAATAAATTGGATTCTATGATACTGTTGGATTCGCAATCATTTAGTTAGATACATTACATATCATTGCATTGCATAGCATGTAGTTGTTTTGTACTCGAGGACTAGCACGGTTTAAGTTTGGGGGATTTTGATAAGTGGATTTTATATTCGCGAATCGATGTCCATTTTAAGCATAATCGTTGTTAATTATTTGCGTTCATGTTCATTTTTACTTGTTTCTTGTTATTTCGTGTGTAGGGTGGTTGGTGTGGTGAATGATAAGAAAAGAAGGCATTTGGAGCAAGAATGGAAAATGGCCACAGTCAGAAAACAGGAGCCATGCCCGTCGAGGCGAGCCTATTTAGCATGTATACCCCCGCCGGGGCGGGGGTCCTGATTTCTGCCAGTCTTGTGCTGAGTCGAACACTGCTGGAACTTGGTAACTAGACTTTGCATGGCACATGGACTATAATATACATGTGATCTCGGCCAAGACTTCATGTAGGATTATATATTGCTCAACAAATAAGGATTAGAAGGGAGAGAGATGAGACTAGGGAATGAGGATTCCATTAGATTAGATTATAGTAAATTAGATCAAAACACTAGTTCTTATTAGATTTGGGGATTGAAGCAACTTAGAGACCATTGAAGATTCAAAGTAGGAGCAAGGAGGAGCATCAAATCAAAAGAAAATAGATTATATCTTCTCATCTTCTTCTATCTTTGTCTTTTATTGATTATTCAATTGTAGATTCTTAGTTTTAATTCAATAATTATGAACTAATATTTTGTTTGCGATTGCAATGGATCTTATTGTGTAGTTTATTTTAATATGCTTCGTTATCAATTATTATGTTCTATTGTGAGGATTGTCTATTTGGATTTGGACTTAATTGATTAATTGATTGGCCATCAATTACCTTGATAATCTATATGAACTCGAGAGATGAAGTATTGATTTCGATCTTATCATGATAACATGTGTTTGTGATTTCTGCATAGATGGAATTCATGATTCGTGTTTAGGATAGAGATGTGCCTTTACGTCATATGTAATCTTATAGAGAACTTGTGCTTTAAATCCTTTTTAATTGTAATTCACATAGAGATATAGTGGATTAGTTAATTAGGGTGTCTTGCTTAATTTTATCATCTGTGGATTTAAGTGAGTATGGGTATTATGCATCGAGAGGTGATTTTATCTGCTTTAGTGTTCTTGATTAACAATTCAAGATAGAAAATAATTGATGAGAAGTGTGTTAACTTATATGAAGCAATAAGTGAAGTTTTGATCTTAAATCTCTGTAATCTTAATTTAACTAGTGGTAATTAGAATTAGTTGAAAGTAGTATGCACACAAGCCAATCATGTTTGATGATAAAGCATATACTTTGTAACAATCTTATTCATTTATTAATAAAAAGTATTAATTTATTAAAGGCTTTTAATTATCTACATGATCTTTGTTTTTATAATATGTGATAAACCCATAGTTTTAAGCAATGCTTTTAGAATAATGATGATGATCATTCTAATGAGATCTAAGTTTTTTGAAAGCTTAAAACTAAAATAGTTCCCAATCGTTGGATTACTAAATTGGGGATTAGTGAATCCGGATAGATTGGTACATACGTTGCTTGCTTATTGGATGAGGATGATTGATCTCATGATCATTTGTGTGGAGACACTAAAGCAAGTATGTAGGTGCTTATTAGAGAATAAGTTCATTTGAGCGTGGCTCGCTAAGGAATACCTAATGGAGTTTTATTTGCTGTCAATAGGAGTTCTGTAGTGATAGTAGTACAAGTAATCCTTGGACTTGAGATCATCATAGTATCTTGTGTATGATGAGTTATACTTTGACTTATTCCTTAAGACCCTTAGGGTATATCAAAGGTATGCTTGGGTATAATAAGTTGTACATGGAGATAATGTATGATCAATAAAGAATCTACCACTTCTAATAAAAGAAGAGAAATGTCCTATGTGATTCGATAAATGACAACCCAAAGAGTCCTTGGCAAGCGCGAATGAAATTAGAAAGGAGTTTCTAATTTGCATTATTTGAGTTGTGCATTTAAGGATCGAAATACATATAATTAAATAAAATAAGACTTGACGATAATTCCATGTCTTATATTTAATTGGGACATTGTATGGTGGAAGGATTGAATTATACTGTAACTATTTACTCAAAGGTTCTTTTATGATTAATGTTGAAATCTATATTATCCGGAAAGTCGTTGATCGCTAGGGAGGCTTATCCCTATTGTAGAATAAATATTATTTATTTAAATAAATTAATTGTTTAATTTATTTATTTAAATAAGATTAGAATTGTTCTAATTGATTTATTCACAACCTAGGTTTAATATAGAGAGAACCTAAAGGGTCACACCATAAAAGGAAGAATAATTATTTAAGAAGTTAATGGCATAATCGTAATAATATATTAAGTATATTTAATTTAATCTATGGTGATAGAATAAATTAAATAGCTTAATATTATTATTTAATATTTTAGAAATATTAAATATAAATTAATAAGAGGAGTCTTATTAATATTATTACAATTATTATTATTTTAATTTCTAAAAGAGTTTAGGAATTAATTTAATATAAGTACTCTCATTTATTCCTAATTGGATTAGGAAGGAAAATTAATTAAAGGAGTTTAATTAATTATCCCTAATAAGATTAGGGAGCTTAATTAATTAAAAGAATTTAATTAATTAAATAAAACCCAATTCCTTAATTGTTAAGGTGGGTTGTTCACATCTATAAATAAGAGGAGTCTTATTATGGGTGGTGGGGGTTGTTGACTTTTACAACGTAATAATTCCAATTGTTGGGAGAGTACGCCCTTTCTATAGAGATAGGAAAAACTAGGGTTTTATCCAATACCCCTTCTTCTTGAATTCCTATTCTTCCTTGGTGGATTACCTCTAGAGGCCAAACATTTGGGTGGCTAACGTTGGTCAAAGGAAGGAACCAAACCCGGTGGATTCAAGATTGAACGCGAAAGGATTTGGAGGTGAACTTGTACCTGAGGAAGCTCGACCTTCAAGGGTATGATTTATTCTTTATCTTTTCGTTTAATTAATAATTGTTAAAGGGTGATCCGGGTATATGGTTTGTAAATTTTTAAACTCTGATTTTTCCACGTTTCCGCTTAATTTGTGCAATTTGATTGCGCACATGAATATTACAAACATAACAGTGGCATCAGAGCCAAACCTTTATGCGAATTATTAATTGTTTTAATTTGATATGTATATTGATATGTGTTTAGAACAATTTTATTGGGCATAATTTTATTGTATAAAATTTAAAATAAAAAATAAAAAAAAACGTAAGTTTTTTTTTTATTGGAATATTCGTGGGTCATTCACGGAAAACAAACAAAAAAAAAAGGAGGCTGCCGGTTTTCATGTTGCACGCCAATCAAGGGGCCGGATTGCATAGCAAGTTAACGCACGGAAATCAAGGAAAACAATCATGACAATATTATATATACATGAAAAACCGTGGAATCAATTTTTTTTTTAAGGAAGCATGCATGTTATTCTTGATGCAGAATCGCTTAAGGCACGGAAATCGAAAATCGAGTTTGATGATTGTCGATGATTCTGATGCATGATTATCGGGATGATGATTAACGAACACGAAATCATGGCTGATGATTGGCTGATGATTACTGTGCATGATTGGCTGATGATCACAGTGCACGGAAATCAAAATTTGTCGAAATTTGGTTTTGCCGCGGAAATCATGGTCATTATTACCTTTAAGGATTGCACCTGGATTTGATTATATATATATATATATATATTACTAATATATATATACATATATATATATTCTTAATTATTATATAGTTAAAATAAAAAGTTTATTTTAATTTTAAAATAAAAGGTTTATTTTAATATTAAAATATAAAGTTTTATTTTAATTTTAATAATTTTATAATTAAAATAAAAGGGTTTATTTTAATTTTAAAATTAAATTTCATGCTAACTAATTAGAGTTGGAATTGGATTCCATGATAACTAATTGGAGTTGAAATTGGATTCTATTTTTCCTTAAATAAAGGAGTTTATTTAAATATGAAATAAGATTTCATATTATTCAAAATAAAGGAGTTTATTTGTGAATTGGAAAGAAATCCTAATTTCCTTAAATAAAGGAGTTTATTTAAATATGAAATAAGATTTCATATTATTCAAAATAAAAGATTTTATTTGTGAATAGGAAAAGAATTAAGTGTTTCCTTTAATAATTTTTTTTTTTACATGGAATTGGATTCCATAATTAATTAAAATAAAAGAGTTTATTTTAATTAAATTTTTTATATGGAATTGGATTCCATAATTAATTAAAATAAAGGAGTTTATTTTGATTAAATATTTTGATTAAAATAAAATAGTTTATTTTATTCAAAATTGGATAAATTAAAATAAAATAGTTTTATTTTGATTTAAATTTGGATTAAAATAAAGGAGTTTATTTTAATTCAAAATTAGATTTTATACTAACTAAATTTGCCCATTAAATGATATCAATATATATATTAAATGTTTATTATTCATAAGATGAATGTTATTTATTGATGCATATGATGATGTGTATGATAATAAATGAGATTGATTATGGACTATTGACCAATGTGATTGGATTTTATTTTAGTTGGATGCATGAATGTATGGGTTTTATTAAATGGGGTCTGCGTACCTCGTCTTCTCTAATTTTTTGAATGTAAATTCTATCTCCTCCTATGTACTTCCCTCGATCATGATCAAGGTTTCTATTTATTTTAAATAGTTTTGTAATAGGAATAGTTAGAATTATTTTGAAGAATTGGAGATCAAGGGACAAGAAGCGCTTGAAGACCCGTTTGTAATGGAGCCCGGGTTTAAATGTAATAGTTATATTTAAATATTATTTCTTGCACCCCTAGGGTTTGACCTTTTGGTTCACTTGGTGGCTCTAGTGAACCAAACTAGAATAAAAGTCCATAATCAATCCGGATAGAATATAGTATTCTATATGTGCATGCTATACTATATATATTATATATTATGCAAACATGTTTCACATGTTCATTAATATGACGCGTATTTTATATATATATGTGCATGCGCGCTAAACAAGATGAGACAAATTAATAACTAACCCCTCAATTTTATATTGAGTCCTAAGCGTTCAAAGATATTTGGAATATCGAACGTCGCCTTCTAGCATGATAAAATTAATAGAGTATTAAATATTTAATATGAGTTTGTTGTGTCACCACAAGGCAAGTATTAAGTATTTAAGATGTTAATTTATCACATTTGATGCTTATAAAGAAAATTGAACAATATTATTTTGTTGTGTCACCACAAGGATGATATTTTTCTTTTTTGAATATATGGAGTGCTAGGTTGGACTTAACTTGGATAATTTTGATTCGGATGTGCCACCACTTGATCAAAATAATCTAAGAGGCAAAATACAAGGAGTTGCATAGTTGATGTAATTGACAAAAGTTGTCTACCTATTTATTTATATATAGTTTGTTGTGTCACCACAAGGCTATATACATTTGAAATGGGATCCTTATTCTCACTAGCAAATCTTTAATTAGATTTTGCCGAACTATATAAGTGAGGGTAATATAGTTTGAAGAAAATAGTGGAGATACCAATTTAAAACAAGACCTAATTTATTTTGGTAATTAATAATAGAATGTATGTTAAAATGTTGTTAATTACAAATTCATTTACGAAATTTTACAATGTCTAAAATTACTATCATCATGCGAAGCATATTAGATGCTAAATTAACTGCATCAGAATTAAACGGATTGGTTAAGGAAATTGAGAAAAGTTCTCATGGTTGAAAAGCTATCTTATGTCCTTAATCGCCTATCCTGCAGAATGGTTGCGAGATAATGCCTCCGAGGAAGACATTGCTACTTTTAGAAAGTGGCAAGATGATGCACAATTGGCTCGATGCATCATGTTACGCATCTATGAGTGACGAGCTTGACGTCGGATGAAACTATGGATGCTCCTACTATATTCCCTGCACATCAAGTAGTTGATGGTGAGGAAAGTAGGACTAATAGATATCGAGATATCTAAGGAGCTCTTCCGATCTAGAATGGCCAATGGCACTATAAGTATGCATAAAAGTCCTAAACATTATCAATTTGATTGATCAATTAGGACAACCGGTTTTTGTCATGGATGGAGAGTTGAGCCAAGATTTGATCTTGCACCCACTCCCGGACTCCTTTCACAATTGTTGTGAATTTTCATATGAACAAGCTAGATATCGACCTCACCGATTTGCTTAACATAGTGAAAATGTTGAGAGTCACTTTCCAACAAAGAAAGACCATATCTTCTTGGTAGGGGCCAAAGGATCTTCCGAAAAAGAAGAATGATTCAAAGAAGGTATATAGAAAGGCAAAAACAAAGGATAATAAGAACAAAAGCGATCTGGATAGCAAAGGAGTTTGCTTCCACCGCAATAAGCACAGACAATTTGAAAGAAACTACGAAAAGCATCTTGCGAGGCTAACTAAAGAGCTTAGTGAAGTTTCGATTACAAATACAAATTTGTTCATGATTTAAAATAAATTTTCTTTAAGTCAAGGTTCTAATTGGGTATTGGATACCGACTTTGGTTATCATAAATATAGATTTATGAAGGGACCAAATGTAAGTAAAAGCTAAACAAATATAAGTAAACCTATATGCGGAAATGTAGCAAAGGTTGCCATATTAACCATAGAAACTTATAGTTTAGCAACTTTTACGAGAAAATCTATTAAGTCAATAAGTTGTTATTGTATTCCAGCTTCTTGTTAAAAATATTATTTCCATTTTATTGTTGGACAATGAAATCTTTGGTATTATAATTAAGAACAATTGTTGTTCTATTTATAATAATAATGTTTTGTATAGAACTAGAATATTACTTAATAAATTTTGTATACTTGACTTACGTGAAAAATTATTTTGTAAATAGAACAAACTAGTATAAGAAAAGGAGATGATCATTCAAAGAGTTGAATGTGTGTATTTGCAGAAATACAAGTGTGAATTATTTGAAAGGTTCAAAGAATTCAAAAAGTGAAACAAATTGGCAAAGTATTAAGATTCTTTGATTAGATCAAGGAATAAATACTTGTGCAATAAGTTTCTAGATCATCTCAAATGGTTTTTCTCATAATGGACACCTCTCAATACATAATAATTGATTGATGTATCTGAAAGGAAAAATCATACCTTGTTGAACATGGTACGGTCCATAATGATTTTACCGACATTCCGGTATCCTTCGGGATAATGTCCTAGAAATGGTCGCATATCTCACGAAAATGGTAACCTCAAAATCCGACCCCGTGACTCCATAAAAGTTATGGATGGGGAGGATTCCTAATCTTAAGTATGTTAAGATAAGGGTTGTCCAACTTATGTGAAAAGGTTTCAAAGGATAAGCTTGGGACAAGATTTGACCAATCTGATTTGTGGGACATCCTAAAGTAAGTTTAGGGTATATGTTCTATAATCCAACTTAGCAAAAAGGTGTTTATTATGAAACACGCCGCCTTCTAAGATAAATGTGGTTATTATTGAAGGGGCTAGTGGGAGGATAATAGATCTTGAAGAGTTCAAGAACCACAAAACACTATAAGTCAAATAAGAGGAACCTATAGATAGACCTATTGTACACAAATAGAATCGTAAATGCGGAATAGTACTCAAGATACCTAGGAGGTATGGATTCATCATAGATGATGATGATGAGGTACACATCATAGAAGATGATGATCCATTTACATCTGATGAGGTAAGAGTTCTAGTGTGTACAAAAGGGACGATTAGGGAGCGCCGTGACATTCTTAATATTATATGTTGATATACTACGGATAAGGAATGACATACTAATGCTACAATCAGTAATGATAAAGTTGTCTAAACATTCCTCCATGAATGGTTTGGGAAGAGTATCTTAATTGGGGATAAAATCTATATAGATAGATACAACATGATGCTCGACTTAACCCAAGGAACGATATTCATTTGATGCTAAAGTCGTTTAGCATGGCAAACTCCAAGAGATGTCTCATGTGTCGATGAGCTATGGAGTGTATCTCTTAATAGTCCCCATGCACTCTCGAAAAGAGAGGTCGCATGAGTGACAATCATGCATGCAATGAAATGTACGAGACCTGATGTTGATCAGTCATATTATAGAGAAATTCACTATGAGTCAGTGAAAAACATCTTAAAGTGCTTAACCGGCACTAAGGATGTGATCATATTCATGGTGGGTCTTAATTAAAACTAGAGGGCTTAACAGAATCAAGTTTTTCAGATAGACCAAGACGATAGAAAAATCCACTTTAAGGTAAAGGGTTACCTTGAACAGTGGTACAGTGAATTGGAAAGGTTCCAAACAGCAAAGAGTTGCTGGTTTAGTGATAAAGACAAAGTATATAGCTATAAATGAAGCTACAAGTTGATTGTTTGGATGAAAAGTTCATTACAGAACTAGGAATAGTTCCTAAGTCTCATCTTGGATCTAAACATGTGTTGTGGCACTTTCATTTGATTATTAGAATCATTGAAAGATGGGAAATCACTATAGAGATAGTGGACTCTCATGAACAACATTACATATCCATTAACTAAAGCTTATCCAAATGCCAGGATAATCGTCACTTAGAGAAGAAGAGTATGAGTTACCATGACGATTGGCTTTAGTGCAAGTGGGAGATTGAAAGTAGTATGCACACAAGCCAATCATGTTTGATGATAAAGCATATACTTTGTAACAATCTTATTCATTTATTAATAAAAAGTATTAATTTATTAAAGGCTTTTAATTATCTACATGATCTTTGTTTTATAATATGTGATAAACCCATAGTTTTAAGCAATGCTTTTAGAATAATGATGATGATCATTCTAATGAGATCTAAATTCTTTGAAAGCTTAAAACTAAAATAGTTCCCAATCGTTGGATTACTAAATTGGGGATTAGTGAATCCGGATAGATTGGTACATACGTTGCTTGCTTTCATTGGATGAGGATGATTGATCTCATGATCATTTGTGTGGAGACACTAAAGCAAGTATGTAGGTGCTTATTAGAGAATAAGTTCAACGAACGTTGGCTCGCTAAGGAATACCTAATGGAGTTTTATTTGCTGTCAATAGGAGTTCTGTAGTGATAGTAGTACAAGTAATCCTTGGACTTGAGATCATCATAGTATCTTGTGTATGATGAGTTATACTTTGACTTATTCCTTAAGACCCTTAGGGTATATCAAAGGGTATGCTTGGGTATAATAAGTTGTACATGGAGATAATGTATGATCAATAAAGAATCTACCACTTCTAATAAAAAGAAAAATGTCCTATGTGATTCGATAAATGACAACCCGGTAGTCCTTGGCGAGGTAGAATGAAATTAGAAAGGAGTTTCTAATTTGCATTATTTGAGTTGTGCATTTAAGGATCGAAATACATATAATTAAATAAAATAAGACTTGACAAGAATTTCATGTCTTATATTTAATTGGGACATTGTATGGTGGAAGGATTGAATTGTATGGTAACTATTTACTCAAAGGTTCTTTTATGATTAATGTTGAAATCTATATTATCTCGGAAAATCGCGTTGATCGCTAGGAGGCTTATCCTTATTGTAGAATAAATATTATTTATTTAAATAAATTAATTGTTTAATTTATTTATTTAAATAAGATTAGAATTGTTCTAATTGATTTATTCACAATACCTTTAATATAGAGAACCTAAAGGGTCACACCATAAAAGGAAGAATAATTATTTAAAAGTTAATGGCATAATCGTAATAATATATTAAGTATATTTAATTTAATCTATGGTGATAGAATAAATTAAATAGCTTAATATTTATTATTTAATATTTTAGAAATATTAAATATAAATTAATAAGAGGAGTCTTATTAATATTATTACAATTATTATTATTTTAATTTCTAAAAGAGTTTAGGAATTAATTTAATATAAGTACTCTCATTTATTCCTAATTGGATTAGGAAGGAAAATTAATTAAAGGAGTTTAATTAATTATCCCTAATAAGATTAGGGAGCTTAATTAATTAAAAGAATTTAATTAATTAAATAAAACCCAATTCCTTAATTGTTAAGGTGGGTTGCCCACATCTATAAATAAGAGGAGTCTTATTATGGGTGGTGGGGGTTGTTGACTTTTACAACGTAATAATTCCAATTGTTGGGAGAGTACGCCCTTTCTATAGAGATAGGAAAAACTAGGGTTTGAGCCAATACCCCTTCTTCTTGAATTCCTATTCTTCCTTGGTGGATCACCTCTAGAGGCCAAACATTTGGGTGGCTAACGTTGGTCAAAGGAACGAACCAAACCCGGTGGATTCAAGATTGAACGCGAAAGGATTTGGAGGTGAACTTGTACCTGAGGAAGCTCGATCTTCAAGGGTATGATTTATTCTTTATCTTTTCGTTTAATTAATAATTGTGCATAAAGGGTGATCCAGGTATATGGTTTGTAAATTTTTAAACTCTGATTTTTCCACGTTTCCGCTAATTTTTGCAATTTGATTGCGTTCTTGAATATTACAAACATAACATTAGTTTACTTATAAATTGAAATTCATTCATTTAAATAAGATTGAGTTGGTTACGGGTTAGTACTTGGTGATTTTTATTAAACAATTCCTCGTGCGAACGATACTCTACTTTCACTTTATTATTTGTTGACCACGTATACTTGCATGTTGTGCCTAATTACATTTTACCCAATAAGACTTGATCAAAGAATGAGAATAATAATATTATATTATTATTTGTCAGTATTATAATTAGGTATGCTATGTGTGTAAGGTTAATGTGAGGATCAGTTTTGATGGAACAATTTTAATGTTACTGATAAACCCTAGTTTGAAGTTAAATGAGATTAGCTTTAAAATTTGTCTAGTAATTATGTTATGTGATTAATGATATTTACTATAATATTATTTTATTTTAGTGCCGTAAATAAGTAATGTATGTGTGTGGACTGATAATGTCGGTCAAATTATGTGTATAATGTTAAAACCCTAGTTTTAAGCGGTTAAACCCTAATTTAAAAGCCGAATGCCAGTTTAAGACTGTTACGTAATCATGTTAATGTGATTTATGATCGGTGTTATAGATATTAACCCTAATTAAGGAGAACCCTAATTTTCAAAACCCTAATGTTTTTTTATAAACCCTTATTATTTTATTTTTCTAAATTATAAACCCTAATTTGATTAGGGTAAACCCTAATTGTTAAATTGGGAAGTGTAATGTGACGCCCCCAAAATTAGGTATACATCACCCATCTTGGGTCGTCAGATACATGGTACAAAATTCAAATACAACTTACTAATATAAGCGTAATGTGTATGCAATACGACAAAACATAACTCGTGAATTTGAATACAATTATTGTCTACTAGAGATTATACAAACTCAAAAGGAGTCCTCATTACAATTATTAACACACTATTTCACGTAATAGTGGGGACTACTAATGCTATCCTCCTCGACCGTCACTCCGCTTCCCTACTAGTCCTCGCTATGTTCTCATTTCAAGAGAAAAATGAAAGAAAGGTGTGAGCTCAACTAGCCCAAAGAAGAAATATTATGACTAAGATAATGCGAGAATAAATTGTCATTAGTCTCCAACAATGTTAAACCGATAAAATATAATAGACATCAAGTTTAAGCTGCAATGAACAAGCAATCCATTAAAAGTGTCAAGTAGAAAATAAAATCTACTATCTTTTATGATTAAAAAGTTTTCATCATTGCTATCGCTGGGACTCGACTTAATAAATAATCCACATCATCGAATCACCCCCGCACTTTACTGCCGAGGATATTCTTTAGTATCACGACCACGATTATCCATGCACTACAAAAGTAAGAATATTTGTGTATTCATTAATGGTCATTATCATGCCAACAACTATCCATCAATGCACTACGGGCCAACGAGGACTTTACCACATCATTTGTAACATTACTACCATGATTACAATTGAATAATCCTCGTCATAATCATACCAAGTCCATCTATACTTTCAGGCCACGTATGACTTTCAACATAATATAAACATGAGGATGATGACAATGATATAAGAATTCAATAAAACAAGTTCAAGAATTAATTTGTCCAAGAACTACTAATGTCCAAATTGTCAACATGATAATCTTTGCTTTGTAGAGTAAAATTCAAGAATGATCGAAGAATATTTCCATGAAAAGATCTTTGGATGAAGCGCAAATATCAAGGATATTCTACTAATTTCATGGAGTATAGAAGTCAAAACTTTAACCAACCGAGTATAATAAAGAATGGAATAACAAAAGAAATCACCATGCATGCGGTACTTTGCATAGACAGGTTATTCCAACAGAATACTAAATAACGGAACCGTGTCAAAGTAAATTTACATGCGAGAGGATGTTCCAATGTAATAATAAAGAATGGAATAACAACGTAAATCACCATGCATGCGGTACTTCACATATGATGTGTTTTTCAAATGAATACTAATAAGGATGGAATCGGTCCCAAAGTAAAAGCGCTACGCATGTGATATTCCAATGAATAATAATAAAGATTTTAACCAGTCCGGCGTAAAAAGCGAAACGAGCGAGATATTCCAATGAATAATAAAGATGGAATCGAGTCCCATAGAAAGCGTATGCATGTGATATTCCAAATGTAATAGTAAAGACGGAATAATAGAAGAATGTCATCAAGTATAGGGTAGATCATGATATACAAAGTTATTCCAATGTAATAATAAGCAATGGAATAACAACAGTTCTCTTCATGAATAAGAAAAATAACACCCCTTACCGTAAAAGAAACCAATATAAAAGTAGTTAAGTAGCGAATATACTTTTCTATCTCTCTAGTCTCTCCCTATAGTTTCTCTCTCAGAGTTCGATTGAATTAAATAAGAAAATAATGAAGGAATGAGCTTCTATTTATAGGAAAATAGAATGCATAAGTAACTAATCCATGAAACGGTCCAGTTGATTTACTTTAATCGACGGTCCATTTATAAAGCAAAATGTTTTAAATTAAATATAATATATTCTATTTATAATCTAATAAAACGAATAACTTTATAAAAGATTTTACTATGCAAACACTATGCACGCACTATGCAAACACTATGCATAATAAAATATAATATATTCTATTTATAGAATAACTTTATAAAAGTATTACATTTTATATAAAAGATTTTCTCAGTATTATTACATTAATAATACCAACAAAACGAAAGTGACTTATCACGTAAGCATCAATAATCAATCTGAGTGTAATGCTACTATGCAACCATGCGTACATCGCATACTTTTAACACCGGGTGTTTCAACAATTAATTCAGTAAAACTTTCACCCGTTATTTTCATAAAAAATTTTTATCGTTTTCTCAATCCGATAATAATTCCGTTGTGGGGTCCACCAATGATTGTGTCCGTTGTACTAATATTCCCTATTAAAACGAATATTCCCTGACCAATCGAATATTATATAACAACTTGCGTACTTTGCAAAATTTATAAATATTACGCACAACTATTATATCAATTTCACTCCATAATATTCAAAATTAATATTTATAGAAAATTCATCTTTATTCAAAAAGTTGGGGTGTTACAATCTCCCCTTCTTATGAAATTTTTCCCTCAAAATTAGGGTACGTACCTGGTATGTCGAAGAGTTAGGGATACCTTGATTTCATTTCAGATTCTAACTCCCAAGTCATTTCCTCAACATCGTGGTTTCTCCACAAAACTTTGACTTGAGGTATAACCTTGGTGCGTAAAATATGTTCCTTCTTATCCAAGATTTGAACAGGAACCTCTTCATACGTCAAATCTTCCGTTATTTCGTCCGGTTCCAACTCAATAATATGGTTTGGGTCTTCCACATATTTATGTAACATGGATATGTGAAAAACGTTATGAACACGAGACATACTTGGCGGTAAAGCGAGTCTATAGGCCACAGTTCCTACTCGATCAAGGATTAAAAATGGGCCGATGAATCGAGGATTGAGCTTTCCGCTCTTTCCATATCTCGTAACTCCTTTCCATGGAGCAACACGTAACAACACATGATCTCCTATATCGAATTCCACGTACTTTCGATGAAGATCAGCATAACTCTTTTGTCGATCTTGTGAGCTTTTTATACGTTGCTGGATCATTTGAATCTTTTCAGAGTATACGTACGTCTAACTCCTGGTCCCAACAACGCTGCTTCACACCTTATCCCAAAGATACCGGAGAACAACACTTTCTTCCATATAACGCTTCGAATGGAGCTATGCCATTACTTTCTTGATAATGTTGTTGTAGGAAAACTCCACCAATGGTAAGAACTTGTCCCAACTTCCTTGAAATCAAGGACACGAGTCTTAATAGATCTTCAAGAGTTTGAATAGTCCTCTCTCGATCAGTCACGTCCGTGCGAGGATGATATGCCGAGCTAAATCGTAAATCATGCCCATAGCTTTTTGCAAACTAACCCAAAATCGCTGAAGTGAATCTTCGGTCTCGATCGAAAACTATGGATACGGCATACCATGCAATCTTATAACCTCGTTTATGTACATACGAGCAAGACGTTCAAGTGTATAAGTTTCTCGTATCGGTAAGAAATGAGTAGACTTGGTCAATCTATCAACAATGACCCAAATCGCATCTATGCCTTGAGAAACTTTGGGAAGACAAGTAACGAAATCCATGGTAATGTGCTCCCACTTCCATTCTGGAATTTCAAGTGGTTGTAATGGACCTTTTGGTACTTGATGCTCCGCCTTGACTCGTTGACATGTTAGACACCTTGAGATAAACAGCGCTATCTCTCTCTTCATATTACCCCACCAAAATGTATGTCGAAGATCATGATACATTTTGGTACTCCAAAGATGGATTGCAAACGGTGTGTTGTGCGCCTCCATCATGATTTTGTAATTTAAATCAAGGTTTTTAGGAACACAAAGTCTGGAGTTGACTCGAAGTATTCCTTCTTCATTGATTCTTGCTTCCGGCATTGCACCTTCTTGCACTTTCTTCCTCATACGCATCAGCTCTGGATCTCAGAATTTGAGCGACTTTAATTTTATCAATTAAAGTCGGTTCTACTCAGATATTTGTCATCATCACGTGGGTCCTCGAGTCTTTATCACTATCTCCATCCTTTGCAAGTCATACAAAATGGGCCTTTGCGTTGACAATATTGCACTCGTACCCGCATATGATCTTCTACTCAATGCATCAGCTACCACGTTCGCTTTTCCAGGATGGTATTGGATAGTATAATCATAATCTTTCAACAGTTCAAGCCAACGTCGTTGTCGCATGTTGAGTTCCTTTTGAGTGAAGAAATATTTGAGACATTTATGATCCGTAAAGATCTCCACTTTCTCCCCATACAAGTAATGCCTCCAAATCTTTAGTGCGAAGATAACAGTTTCCAACTCTAGATCATGAGTAGGATAATTCCTCTCATATTCTTTAAGTTGTCATGAGGCATAAGCTATGACTTTCCCATGTTGCATGAGAACACATCCTAACCCTTTGCCCGAAGAATTACTGTAGATGACAATTCCCTCCGAACCAGATGGTATTGTCAGAACAGGTGCTGAAATTAGTCTCCTCTTGAGTTCTTGAAAACTCTTCTCACATTCTTCGCTCCAACCGAACTTTGTATCTTTTTGAGTCAGCTGAGTTAGTGGAGTAGCGATTCGAGAAAACCCTTCTACGAATCTCCGATAATAACTAGCTAAGCCGAGAAAGCTACGTACTTCAGTCACTGATTTAGGTTGCTCCCAACTTTGAATAGCTTCAATCTTTGCTAGGTCAACAGATATTCCATGACTTGATACCACGTGCCCAAGGAATGCTACTTCCTCAAGCCAGAACTCGTATTTCTTCAACTTGGCATAAAACTTATATTCACGAAGCTTTTGGAGTATCAACCTCAAGTGTTGCTCATGATCTTCACAGGTTTTGGAATATATGAGAATGTCATCAATAAAGACGACCACAAAGTGATCCAAATATTCCTTGAATACTCGGTTCATCATATCCATGAAGGCAGCAGGAGCATTAGTCAATCCAAAGGACATGATTAGGAATTCATAATGCCCGTACCGAGTTCTGAAAGCCGTCTTTGGAATGTCATCGGTTATAATCTTCAATTGGTGATATCCGGAACGAAGATCAATCTTTGAAAAGAATTTGGCTCCTTGCAACTGGTCAAACAGGTCATCAATACGTGGCAATGGGTACCTATTTTTGATGGTGACATGATTCAACTCCCGATAATTAATACAAAGTCGCATACTCCCATCTTTCTTCTTCGCGAATAGAATAGGAGCACCCCAAGGAGAAGTACTAGGACGAATAAAGCCAATGTCTAACAATTCCTGCAGTTGAGTTTTTTAACTCCTGAAGTTCAATAGGAGCCATTCGATATGGGGATTTAGAAATGGGTTTTGTACCGGGTTCAAGGTCGATACAAAATTCAATTTCACGCTCTGGGGGTAGGCTAGGAAGTTCTTCAGGGAATACGTCAGGAAATTCATTAACAATAGAAATATTATTCAAAACTAACGTATTTTTGTTTAGATCTGTGACATGAGCTAAGAAAGCTTGACATTCGTTTTTCAATAAACGAATAGCTTTATGGCTTAAGATGATTGTGATTGATTTTAATGGTTTGGTTGCTTGAATTCCCATAATAGGTCGATTAGGAATATGAAAACTAACAACCTTACAAAAACAATCATTTTTTGCATGATGAGTAGTTAATCAATCAATCCCTAGAATTTCATCAAATTCAAGTATTTTTAATGCAATAAGATTGACAGGTAATGTGTGGGTACCAACTTGAACCAAACAAGACTTATAAACTGTGGATGTAATAAAGGTTTCTCCCAACGGAGTTTCCACAGATAAGTTAAAGTCTAATTCCTGCGGAGTCAAATTTAATCGTGGAGCGCAAGTAGGAGAAATAAAAGAATGGGTAGAACCGGTATCAAATAAAGTGTAGACTTCGCTAGAGTTTATGATAAGCTTACCCGTGATGACCTCATTCTGGTTCCTTGCTTTCTGGGAGGTCACAACAAACACTCTACCTTGCACTACCGGCTTTGACTTTTTTGGGACAGCCTTCGGTGCCTCCATCCTAGCTGAATTTGTCTTCGGTGAACGATAAAATTGGGCTAAGTGACCTTCTCTTCCACAATTATAACATGCTTTGGACAGCATCGCGCAATTTGGACTGATGTGTCCCTCCCCTCCGCATTTGAAGCATATGATAGGTGGTCTTTCTCCTTCCTTAACAACGGGTGCTGGTGCTGACGTCTTTCCGTCATTGTTGAATCTCCTCTTCTTGAAATGTCCATTCTTATTGTTTTGGCCCTGATTACCACCGAAGTGGTTACCATTTCTGGCCTGTTGATTCCCTCCACACTTGTTGTCACCGCTTCGATGAGTGCTCTCACTGGTATTATCATTTTGTCGGCTGCTCTCTTTTGGTTGCGTTGACTCGTTATCACGCTCCACCAACTGAGCCCTATTTACAACATCTGAATACAAACACAGTTTATGAGAAATAAGATGTTGACATATCTCTGGCTTCAAACTTCTTAAAAACATTCGCGCCATTCTCTCTTCATTATCCACCAAGTGGGACGCAAACCGGGATAACTCCGCAAATTTTACCTCGTATTGCGACACGGTCATATTGTTTTGCTCCAATTTGATAAACTCCACCTCCTTCATGTGACGAATACTTTTGGGAAAGTATTTGTCGTTGAACAGCTCTTAGAACTTCTCCTAAGACATCTTCATCATCGAGTTGAGTATGTTTTTACCGATTCCCACCAAGAATCGCCTCTTGGCAAGAACATAAAGGCTGAAGAAGGGAACCTTTGCTCCTCGAGGAGCATCCCAAGATATCAAATATCTTGGTGATCTGCTTTATCCATGCTTCCGCCATAAGTGGTTTTGGCTCTCCCTTAAACTCTGGTGGTCCCAGCTCCTTAAACTGTTTAGCGGTGACCGCCCGAGAGTTTTCAGTGTTTTCACCTACATTTTGGACAGAGCTCTGCTTTCTTTGTTGCATGAATTGCATAAAGCCTCTGAACAATCCATCATTCATCATTTGGTCAGTGTTGTTGTTTGCATGAGGATTGTCGCCTTCTTGATGCACATTCTCCTGATTATTGATATGTTGAGACTCAACGGTCTCTTGTGCTCCATTGGTATTCTCAAAATTTTTGGATGTCATTTTCAGATACTTCCACAAAACAAAGGTTAATTGACATGTAACATAATATCTCTAAACTCTGACCAACCACTTTAAATACAAAATAAATTTAAGTAGGTCATACTAGCGAAGGAATTCCCCGTCTCTCCCCTCCTAGTTCTAGTCTCACATCTTAGCTAGGGATCATATCCCTAAGCTTTGATACCAACTGTGACGCCCCCAAAATTAGGTATGCATCACCCATCTTGGGTCGTCAGATACATGGTACAAAATTCAAATACAACTTACTAATACTAATTTGTAAGTACAAATACGACAAAACATAATCTGTGAGTTTGAATACAATTATTGTCTACTAGAGATTATACAAACTCAAAAGGAGTTCTCATTACAATTATTAACACACTATTTCACGAGAATAGTGAGGACTACTAATGCTATCCTCTCGGATCGTCACTCCGCTTCTCCCACTAGTCCCTCGCTATGTTCTCATTTCAAGAGAAAAAAGGTGAAAGAAAGGGTGAGCTCAACTAGCCCGAAAAGAAATATTATGACTAAGATAATGCGAGAATAAATTTTCATTAGTCTCCAACAATGTTAAACCGAGCGATAAAATATAATAGACATCAAGTTTAACTACGGTGAATAAGCAATCCATTAAAAGAGTCAAGTAGAAAATAAAATCTACTATCTTTTATGATTAAAAGGTTTTTCATCATTTGTTATAGCCGGGACTTTTACAATAAATAATCCACATCATCGAATCACCCCCACACTCTACTGCCAAGGATATTCTTTAGTATCACGACCACAATTATCCATGCACTACGGGCCAAGAATATTTGTGTATTCATTAATGGTTATGATGATGCCAACAACTGTCCATCAATGCACTACGGGCCAATGAGGACTTTTACCACATCATTTGTAACATTACGGTTATGATTACACCGAATAATCCCTGGTCATAATCATACCAAGTCCATCTATGCACTACAGGCCACAGATGACTTTCAACATAATATAAACATGAGGATGATGACAATGATATAAGAATTCAATAAAACAAGTTCAAGAATTAATTTGTCCAAGAACTGCTAATGTCCAAATTGTCAACATGATACTGCTTTGTAGAGTAAAATTCAAGAATGATCAGAAGAATATTTCCATGAAAAGATACTGGATGAAGCGCAAATATCAAGGATATTCTACTAATTTCATGGAGTATAGAAGTCAAAACTTTAACCAACTGAGTATAATAAAGAATGGAATAACAAAAGAAATCACCATGCATGTGGTACTTCACATTGACAGGTTATTCCAACAGAATACTAAATAACGGAACGGTCGTCAAAATTAAATTCGCAGGAGGAGGATGTTCCAACGAGAATAATAAAGAATGGAATAACAATGTAAATCACCATACATACGGTATTTCATGTATGAGTTTATTCCAATGAGAATACTAATAAGGATGAAATCAAAGTGCATGAAAAAAACGCATGATAGGATATTCAAATGTAATAATAATAAAGATGTAACCAGGTGTTCTGCGTAAAAACGCATGTACATAAGATATTCCAACGTAATAATAAAGACGGAATCGAATGGTAAAAAACATATGAACATGATATTCCAAATGAATAGTAAAGACGGAATAATAGAAGAATCTCACCAAGTATAGGGTAGACCGCGTATACAGGTTATTCCAATAGAATAATAAGCAATGGAATAACAATAGTTCTCTTCATGAATAAGAAAGAATAACACCCTCACCGTAAAAAGAAACCGAATATAAAAGTAGTTAAGTAGCGAGAATACTTTTTCTTCTATCTCTATAGTCTCTCTCTATAGTTTCTCTCTCAGAGTTCAATGAATTAAATAAGAAAATAATGAAGGAATGAGCTTCTATTTATAGGAAAATGGAATGCATAGTAACTAATCCATGAACGGTCCAGATTGATTTACTTTAATCTGACGGTCCATTTATAAAGCAAAATGTTTTAAATAAAATATAATATATTCAATTTATAATCTAATAAAATGAATAACTTTATAAAAGATTTTACTATGCAAACACTATACAGGCACTATGCAAACACTATGCATAATAAAATATAATATATTCTATTTATAGAATAACTTTATAAAAGTATTACATTTTATATAAAAGATTTTACGTATTATTACATTAATAATACCAACAAAAGCTGAGTGACTTATCACGTAAGCATCAATAATCAATACTGTAGTGCTACTACTTATGCAACGCCAGACATCGTATTCTTTTAACTAACAAGGGTGTTTCAACAGCTTAACGGTAAAACTTCCGCCGTTATTTTCATAAAGTATTTTTGTCGTTTTCTCAATCCGACAATAATTCCGTTGTGGGGTCCACCAATGATTGTGTCGTTGTACTAATATTCCCTGTTAAAATGAATATTCCCCGACCAAACGAATATTATATAACAACTTGTGTACTTTGCAAAATTTATAAATATTACCCACAACTATTATATCAATTTCACTACATAATATTCAAAATTAATATTTATAGAAAATTCATCTTTATTCAAAAAGTTGGGGTTTTACATGTAATGCTAATTAGTGTCTCTTAAACCTAATTAGCAAAGTGTTAAGTAATTAAAAACCTAATTGATTAAGACACCCTAATTTGCAAAAGTTAGAAACTAATATTATTTTTATTTTTTTGCAAACCCTAATTAGTAATTTTAAAACCTAATTACTGATTGTATACCCTAATTGCTAAATTAGCAAGGTTAACTATAATTAGTAAATAATACCCTAATGTTCATGTATAATATAATTAGTAAACCTAATCTAATTAGAGATTTCTAAATTTTATTTTTTAGAAACTAAAATGCTACATTTTAAAAAACCTAATTGTAAATCCTATAAATTATTTGTTGTAAACCTTAAAGTTAAACCCTAAGGGTCAAACCTTAAGGGTTTGCTAAAAGACCAAAGTGCCATTAAAATCATAAGGCCATTGATCATTTTACCCTTTTGTGCATTATTGAATTTTGCCAAGTGTTGGAGTTGTTGGAGTGGTTGGCTAACTCTTGACCTAACATATTGACTTAGTACACTATAAATCTCCAGCAATCAGCAATATCATGCCAACCAAGTTCATTTTATTATCATATAAATAGATTGAGAGAGAGAAAAAGTCATATTGTTAGCTTATTTGGTTCACAATTCTCTACCAAGTCCCTCTCTCCCTCTAAGATACAAATTGTTGTAGTATATTAGTCCCAAAACACAACCCCACTAACACACATCACAAATCAGTAGCCAAGAAATCAGATTTGATGCATAAAGGTATAAAACCCTAACAAAAATTTTGACCCTTGATCTTCTGTTAAAAGTTGTGATTATGTGTTGTAATATGTTGTATGGAGTTTAACTAAGTGATCTGGGTTGCTAGATGTTAGATCCATAACATCTAGAGGCTCGAATTTGAAGTTTTTCAAAATCTAGAAAAAAAATATTTTGTGTCCTGACAGTGAATGTCAGTGGCCTTAGATCTCTCCCTGTTTATTGTTTTTGTTGTTTAAGTGTTAGATATTGAAGTATGTTATGAGGTCTTTCCTCTAGAACTCGAAACAGGGTCAGAACTGGTTTATATTGAAAGTTATTGATGGTCAAAGGTCGTTGACTGACCATGACTTTACTGATTCTGGGTAACCTAGAATTTTTCAAGAAGGCCTGACAACATATTCAGGCGTCTAGATCTGTCAGTATGTAGTTGTTTTGATTTTTTTATTATATCTACATTGTAGTTTGGTATACTTACTACATTAGTATGCCTTCAAATCGCCCAAAATGCAAGTATATTGAGCTCGATGGTATACCAAAGTAAGCGCGAAGATCGATGGAGGATCATTTTACGGGTAACCCAGAAAACGTTTGAGCAATTTTTCTGACAGCCTTTGACTGGATTGTATATTCTTGGTTTGTTGTTGTTCTATTGGTTTAATGTAATAGATATATACTCGTGAATGTTGTCTACACACTAAAAGTTTTAGATCACATAAAGAAGATCTGGAGTGAAAGTTATAAGGATTGAAACTAGGACCCTTTAGCTGTTCTTCATTTCTGAAAAAACCAAAAATGAAGAACATCTCTGACGACTATTTCTGAAGCTTAGATATAGTAGTTCTGGCATGTTTTGGTTATAAAATCGACTGATAATTATAGTCCTACATGTATACTACAAGATCGTTGCACTAAGTAGCCCAGAAACACTATTGATTGAAAACTATGAACGGTCACACCTACCACCTTGTCCAATTGACATAATGGTTTACAGTTTGGCCAAGAATGTATTTTCAAGAACACATATATAGCAGTTCGTCGCTATAGGGCCCTTTTAGCTATAGTTTATTTAAGAAATTAATATATTAATTAAATAAATAGAAATAAATGGTTTTTAATTATTTAAAATACTAAATAAATTACGAAAAATTATTTTAAATTCTAAAAAATAGTTTTTAATTATTTTGAGTATATTTCATAAATATTTAATATTTTGGAATATAAATGGTATTTAATTTATTATACTATAATATCAAATAAATTATTTAAAAATGATTTAAATACATGAAAAATAATATTATGGTATAATAAAATATTTTAAGTTATTTTCAAAGTGACTTTTAATATTTTAGGATGAATTTTATTATTTAATAAATATTAATGATAATTTGTTTATTTAATAAATGTATTAAATAAATGATGAAAAATAGAATTAATAATTTAAAAATCATATAAAAATGATTTAAAGGATTATAAAAATTTTTAAGTTATAAAATATAACTTTTGATATTTTGGCATGAAAAATATTAATTATTTAATATTATTGATATTAGATTTAGTTAATACTTATATTAAATTAGATTAAAATGATTTTAATATTATAAAAATTATTTTAAATGATAATAAATTGTTGAAAGATAATTTATGTTATAAAATATAACTTTTAATATTTAAAGGATAATTTTATTAATAATTTAATATTAATGATATTAATTTAATAATAAATGATATTAAGTTTATTTAATAATTATATTAAATAAATAGTTTTAAAATGCTTTTATTTATTAAAAATCATTTAATAAGGATATTAATGAATTAAACATATTTTAAGTTATAATTAATGACTTTTAATATTTTGATAGATAATGCAAAGAATATTTTAATATTAATGGTAATTATTTAAAATGATTTTAATTGTTTTAAAAATCATTTAAGGGTAATATTAATACTTTAAAAGTATTTTGAGTTATTATAAATAAACTTTAATATTTTAGAAATGATTTCATTAATAGTTTAATATTAATTAAATATTAATGATAATAGAATTATTTAATATTTAAATTATTTAATAATGATTCCGATGTTTGAAAATTCATGATAAATTATAATAAATGTTTTAAAATTATATTAAGTCATTTAAAAATAATATGACTGATACTAAGTTACAAGATAGAGTCTTAGACTTGATATTTACTCGATAAAGTTGTTGGTACACCGAAATATTTTAGAAATTAATCTGGACTTGTATAATTTGTTTGTATATGTGTTTGTTTTTGATTCAATGACTGTGGAATATGTGTGACAATGTGATTATGTTACGTGCTGACTGCAATAAGTAGTGTTATGTGTTATTGTATGTTGTTCTAATCAATAAAATGATCTTATTACTGATAGGTTGTGATATAAAAGATAAAACTAATTTGCGAATTGTAAGCAGCGCATCAGGCAAGTATCTTACCTTTGCATTTCCTTTATGCAATGGACATGAGTAAGAAGTTTCAAAATTATATTATTATTGTACTAAATTATTAACTTTATTGTCGTATATATTATATCCGATCATTGTTTATCAACATGATATTATATTATATAACTCATATATATATTACATTAGATTAATTTGAAATATGGTTATACAAGTGTCCCCACTTGGATAATCATTGTATTTAAACACATGTTGATATATATATATATATATATATATATATATATATAAGTCCAAGCTAATTGACCTGCTAGACACAGATTTCGAAATAGCGTTAAATATGATAAAAACCTTTTTGTATCCTATCAAATTATTTTGGTTCGGATTCCAATCTAAGTATGAACATCCCGATCAAGGGAAAACTTTTATGCGCCCAAGGCGGACAGAGTGAACGATCCTATCATTTTTGTAATGTAGTATTGATCAATACAGGGCCCATGGGATGTATACCCTCGTGCCCGTAAGCTATGACGGTTTGCAGATGAAGTTCTGTCTAACCTTATCGAAAATTTAAAACAATGTTCATAGTATGTCGACGACCCTATACATATAGTCAATACGTAGTTTTAAAAATTTGAGATAGAATTGTTATGTTATTACTATCAGTTCAGTTTACTTCACAACTATAAATTCGTTGTAGAAGTGATGTACAAAGAAAATATTTAATTCTTTCAGCTAAATATAATTATAATTGTTATTACTAGATGGACACTCAAATGCTCATCCTTGCTTTGAAAGTTATATGCACACAAGCCAATCATGTTTGATGATAAAGTATATACTTTGTAACAATCTTATTCATTTATTAATAAAAAGTATTAATTTATTAAATGCTTTTAATTATCTACATGATGCTGTTTTATAATATGTGATAAACCATAGTTTTAAGCAATGCTTTTAGAATAATGATGATGACCATTCTAATGAGATCTAAATTCTTAGAAAGCTTAAAACTAAAATAGTTCCCAATCATTGGATTACTAAATTGGGGATTAGTGAATCCGGATAGATTGGTACATACGTTGCTTGCTCATTGGATGAGGATGATTGATCTCATGATCATTTGTGTGGAGACACTAAAGCAAGTATGTAGGTGCTTATTAGAGAATAAGTTCAATCGAACGTGGCTCGCTAAGGAATACCTAATGGAGTTTTACTTGCCATCAATAGGAATTCTGTAGTGATAGTAGTACAAGTGATCCTTGGACTTGAGATCATCATAGTATCTTGTGTATGATGAGTTATACTTTGACTTATTCCTTAAGACCCTTAGGGTATATCAAAGAGTATGCTTGGGTATAATAAGTTGTACATGGAGATAATGTATGATCAATAAAGAATCTACCACTTGATTAAAAGAAGAGAAATGTCCTATGTGATTCGATAAATGATAACCCAAAGAGTCCTTGGCGAAGGCGAATGAAATTAGAAAGGAGTTTCTAATTTGCATTATTTGGAGTTGTGCATTTAAGAGTCGAAATACATATAATTAAATAAAATAAGACTTGTGATAATTCCATGTCTTATATTTAATTGGGACATTGTATGGTGGAAGGATTGAATTGTCGCAGTAACTATTTACTCAAAGGTTCTTTTATGATTAATGTTGAAATCTATATTATCTGGAAAGTCGTTGATCGCTAGGGAGGCTTATCCCTATTGTAGAATAAATATTATTTATTTAAATAAATTAATTGTTTAATTTATTTATTTAAATAAGATTAGAATTGTTCTAATTAATTTATTCACAACCGGTTTAATATAGAGAACCTAAAGGGTCACACCATAAAAGAAAGAATAATTATTTAAGAAGTTAATGGCATAATCGTAATAATATGTTAAGTATATTTAATTTAATCTATGGTGATAGAATAAATTAAATAGCTTAATATTTATTATTTAATATTTTAGAAATATTAAATATAAATTAATAAGAGGAGTCTTATTAATATTATTACAATTATTATTATTATTTTAATTTCTAAAAGAGTTTAGGAATTAATTTAATATAAGTACTCTCATTTATTCCTAATTGGATTAGGAAGGAAAATTAGTTAAAGGAGTTTAATTAATTATCCCTAATAAGATTAGGGAGCCCATTTAATTAAAAAGAGTTTAATTAAATAAATAATACCTTATTTTATTAAATAAGGTTACACGATATCTTTATAAGTGGAGTCTTATATCGATATCAAAATATACTGCAATTCCAAAAGTTGGAGAGTACGTTCTTTTCTATAGAGATAGAAAAACTAGGGTTTAACCAACCACCCATTTTCTTGAATCTTTATTATTCCTTGGTGGATCACCTCTGAGGCCAAACAGTTGGGTGGCTAACGTTGATCAAAGGAAGGAACCAAACCCGGTGGATTCAAGTTGAACGCGAAAAGGATTGGAGGTGAACTTGTACCTGAGGAAGCTCGGATCTTCAAGGGTATGTTTCTTATTCATCTTTTTCGTTTAATTAATAATTGTGCATAAAGGGTGATCCGGGTATATGGTTTGTAAAAATATTTTAAACTCTGATTTTTACACGTTTCCGCTTATTTTTGTAATTTGATTGCATTCTTGAATATTACAAACCTAACAGTGGCATCAGAGCCAAACCTTTATGCTAATTATTAATTGTTTTAAATTTGATATGCATATTGATATGTGTTTAGAATAATTTAATTGGGCATAATTTTATTGTATAAAATTTATAATAAAAAAAATAAAAAAAATTGTGAAACCGTTTTTGAAAAACATTTTTTTATTTGGCTGAATCCGCGGCTGTTGTTTTTCAAAAAGTCAAACGGATATGTATGGTTATTTTTTTATATATATATGAGTCAGTGAAAAACATCTTAAAGTGCTTAACCGGCGCTAAGGATGTGATCATATTCATGGTGGGTCTAAATTAAAACTAGAGGGCTTAATGACTCAAGTTTTTCGGACGGACTAAGATGATGACGAAAATCCACTTTAAGGTAAAGCGTTATCTTGAACAGTGGTGCAGTGAATTGGAAAGGTTCCAAACAACAAAGAGTTCCTGGTTTAGTGATAAAGACAAAGTATATAGCTATAAATGGAGCTGCAAGTTGATTGTTTGGATTAAAAGTTCATTACAGAACTAGGAATAGTTCCTAAGTCTAATCTTGGATCTAAACATGTGTTGTGGCACTTTCATTTGATTATTAGAATCATTGAAAGATGGAAATCACTATACAGATAGTGGAATCTCATGAACAATATTACATATCCATTAACTAAAGCTTATCCAACAGCAGGATAATCGTCACTTAGAGAAGAAGGGTATGAAATACCATGGCGATTGGCTTTAGTGCAAGTGGGAGATTGAAAGTTGTATGCACACAAGCCAATCATGTTTGATGATAAAGCATATACTTTGTAACAATCTTATTCATTTATTAATAAAAAGTATTAATTTATTAAAGGCTTTTAATTATCTACATGATGCTGTTTTATAATATGTGATAAACCATAGTTTTAAGCAATGCTTTTAGAATAATGATGATGATCATTCTAATGAGATCTAAATTCTTAGAAAGCTTAAAACTAAAATAGTTCCCAATCATTGGATTACTAAATTGGGGATTAGTGAATCCGGATAGATTGGTACATACGTTGCTTGCTCATTGGATGAGGATGATTGATCTCATGATCATTTGTGTGGAGACACTAAAGCAAGTATGTAGGTGCTTATTAGAGAATAAGTTCAATTGAACGTGGCTCGCTAAGGAATACCTAATGGAGTTTTACTTGCACATCAATAGGAATTCTCAGTAGTGATAGTAGTACAAGTGATCTTTGGACTTGAGATCATCATAGTATCTTGTGTATGATGAGTTATACTTTGACTTATTCCTTAAGACCCTTAGGGTATATCAAAGGGTATGCTTGGGTATAATAAGTTGTACATGGAGATAATGTATGATCAATAAAGAATCTACCACTTCTATTAAAAGAATAGAAATGTCATATGTGATTCGATAAATGACAACCCAAAGAGTCCTTGGCGAGGTAGAATGAAATTAGAAAGGAGTTTCTAATTTGCATTATTTGGAGTTGTGCATTTAAGAGTCGAAATACATATAATTAAATAAAATAAGACTTGACAGTAATTCCATGTCTTATATTTAATTGGGACATTGTATGGTGGAAGGATTGAATTGTACGGTAACTATTTACTCAAAGGTTCTTTTATGATTAATGTTGAAATCTATATTATCCGGAAAGTCGTTGATCGCTAGGGAGGCTTATCCCTATTGTAGAATAAATATTATTTATTTAAATAAATTAATTGTTTAATTTATTTATTTAAATAAGATTAGAATTGTTCTAATTGATTTATTCACAATCGGTTTAATATGGAGAACCTAAAGGGTCACACCATAAAAGGAAGAATAATTATTTAAGAAGTTAATGGCATAATCGTAATAATATATTAAGTATATTTAATTTAATCTATGGTGATAGAATAAATTAAATAGCTTAATATTTATTATTTAATATTTTAGAAATATTAAATATAAATTAATAAGAGGAGTCTTATTAATATTATTACAATTATTATTATTATTTTAATTTCTAAAAGAGTTTAGGAATTAATTTAATATAAGTACTCTTATTTATTCCTAATTGGATTAGGAAGGAAAATTAGTTAAAGGAGTTTAATTAATTATCCCTAATAAGATTAGGGAGCCCATTTAATTAAAAAGAGTTTAATTAAATAAATAATACCTTATTTTATTAAATAAGGTTACCTGATATCTTTATAAGTTGAGTCTTATATCAGATATCAAAATATACGCAATTCCAAAAGTTGGAGAGTACGCTCTTTTTCTATAGAGATAGAAAAACTAGGGTTTAGCCAACCACCCATTTTCTTGAATCTTTATTATTCCTTGGTGGATCACCTCTAGAGGCCAAACAGTTGGGTGGCTAACGTTGATCAAAGGAAGGAACCAAACCCGGTGGATTCAAGTTGAACGCGAAAAGGATTGGAGGTGAACTTGTACCTGAGAAAGCTCGGATCTTCAAGGGTATGTTTCTTATTCATCTTTTTCGTTTAATTAATAATTGTGCATAAAGGGTGATCCGGGTATATGGTTTGTAAAAATATTTTAAACTCTGATTTTTACACGTTTCCGCTTATTTTTGCAATTTGATTGCGTTCTTGAATATTACAAACCTAACATGCTTAATTTAAATATTTTCAGATAAGTGTGAACAACTAGAAGGTTTGGCTAAGAACAAGTGAAAAGGAAAGAAAACATAATATGTTTAATGGTATCTTTTGTAATAGTTAGACAATATATAGACAATGATATGTATTATATATCATGTAAAGAATATAGTAAAGGTTGCGTACTTGGGATTAGACTCTGATAAATGTAAATTAAGTTTGATTTTTATATTATTGTTATTATTATTAGTATTATTCCGCTCATAGAAATGGTATTGTAAAGAACCGAGTTCAGGTTTCAAGTACTTGAATTTGGGGGCGTTACACTGTGCATATTGCATGCGTTCATCAGGTATGAAAGGCTGATCACCTTCATTACCATTTGGTCCAGATATATTTGTTCATGTTCAATGTTTGTTTAGTTATGAAAAATTTGTTCATGCTAGTTCGCAAGTATATTGTAGAAATGTAGCCAGCTTTTGTTCAATTCTTTCAATAATGACATATCCTTAATTTATTGAACTTAAACTAGCTGGGTAAACTTGTTGCTCACCATTGCTATATCATGATAAACATTGCAGCTTAGAACGAATACGTCAAATACATGAAAAGACAAAGACAAGTCCAACATTAGTTGATGGTATAGATAAAATATGTAACAGTAATGTATGATAATAACATTGTATGTTAGATAGGTTATGAATTATGTATCAAGAAAGGTTACTCGACCTTGGGGATTAATTTGTAAATTTTAATGTATAAACAATTTATGTTTATATCTTCCCTAATAGTTATAGAGTTAGTGTACCCGATCCGCGGTGATTTGAGACCCGGATCTGGGGCCCTCACACAAATGGTGCTCATGTTCTTCATGACTTTTGGAATAGATGAGGCTGTCATCAATAAAGACAACAACGAACTGATCCAAATATTCCTTGAATACACGGTTCATCATATCTATGAAAGCAGCAGGAGCATTAGTCAATCTAAAAGACTTGTCTAAGAATTCTTAATGCCCGTACCAAGTCTTAAAAGCAGTCTTCAGAATATCCTCAGTTTTAATCTTCAGCTGATGATATCCAAAATGAAGATCGATCTTTGAAAAGAATTGTGCTCCTTGCAACTGGTCGAACAAGTCAACAATGCGAGGAAACGGATACCTATTCTTGATGGTGACATGATTCAATTCCTGGTAGTCAATACATAGTCGCATAATCCTGTCTTTCTTCTTTACGAATAAAATAGGAGCGCCCCAAGGAGATATACTAGGACGAATGAAACCGATGTCAAACAACTCTTGTAGTTGGACCTTTAACTCCTGAAGTTCAATAGGAGTCATTCGATATGGGGTTTTAGAAATGGGTTTTGTACCGAGTTCAAGGTCAATAAAGAATTCAACTTCACGTTTTGGGGGTAGACCGAAAAGTTCTTCAGGAAATAAGTTCAGGAAATTCACTAACAACAGAAATATTATTCAAATCTGACGTGTTTTTGTTCAAGTCTGTGACATGGGCTAAGAAAGCTTGACATCAACTTTTTAATAAATGAATAGCTTTATGGCTTGATATGATAATGATTGACTTTAGTGGTTTGGTTGCTTGAATTCGCATAATATGTTGGTTATGAATATGAAAACTAACAACCTTACGAAAATAATCAATTTTGGCATGATGAATAGTTAACCAATCAATCCCTAAAATCACATCAAATGCAAGTATTTTTAAAGAAATAAGATTGATAGGTAATGTGATGGTACCAACTTGGATCAAGAAAGATTTATAAACTATAGATGTAATGAAAGTTTCTCTTAACGGAGTGTCAACAGATAAGTCAAAGTCTAATTTCTCCGGAGTCAAATTCAAACGTTGAGCACAAGTAGGAGAGATAAAAGAATGTGTAGAACCTGTATTTAGTAAGGTATAAACTTCGTAAGAGTTTAAGTTTAGCTTACCCGTGATCACCTCGTTCGGGTTTCTCGCATTTTGGCCAGTCACGACAAACGCTCTTCTAGGAACCGCTGACTTTGACTTGTCTAGAACAGCCTTTGGAGTCACCATTCCCGTTGGACTTGGTTTCGCTATAAGACAATCTCTAGCTATATAACCTTCCTTTCCACAGTTATAACACACCTTGGATTGTTGTAGCCAGTTTGGGCTGATATGTCCCTCTTTCTCGTATTTGTAATATACGATTGGTGATAGATCTCCTCCCCTAGAAACAGTTGATGTTGGTGCTGACGTCTTCACGTTATCATTGTTGTACCTTCTCTTTTTGAAATCTCCTCCAGACTCGTTTCTTCTATTATCATGGCCACGATTACCACCCGAGTGGTTACCACTTTTGTTCGAATATTTTCCTCCCCACTAGTTGTCATTACTCCGATGATTGCTAGCACCGGTATGACCCTGGTTGTGGTCCCTCGGTTGAACTTACTCATTATCTCGCTATAATAATTGAGCCATGTTGACAACTTCTGAATATAGAGAAAATTTGTGAAAAATAAGATATTGCCAAATCTCGAGTTTCAGACCTCTCAAAAACATCCGCGTAATACATTCCTCATTCTCTACCAAATGAGGTGCAAACCTGGATAACTCCGCGAACTTCACCTCGTACTAGGACACCGTCATGTTGTTTTGGTCCAGTCTAATAAACTCTACCTCCTTCATATGACGAATACTTTCAGGAAAGTACTTGTCATTGAACAGTTTCTAAAACGTTTCCCAAGATATGTTGAGTGTGGCAGGCTGGGTACGCTTCACAGACTTTCACCAGTAGTCTGCCTCACCACAAAATATAAAGGTTGTAAGACCCTGAATTTTAAGAAATGAAATTATTCAATTTCCTTATTATTATTATTATTTTTATTTCGTAAATGGTTAAATTGATAAAAGGTTAAAGTTAAGGGTGATATGTGAAATTTTTTTGCAAAGTAGGCAAGTTGTTATAAAATATTCGTTTGGTCGGGGAATATTCTTTTTGTCGGGAATATCCGTACAACGACACAATCATTGGTGGACCCAATAATGGAAGTATTGTCGTAGTTAGAAAATGACAGAATTATCTTTTTATAAAAATAACGGCAAAAGTGTTACCGTTAAAACTGTTGAACTACCCGGTAGTAAAAGTACAGTAATACGCGTGATTGCATAGTAGCACACAGTATTGATTATTGATGCTTACGTAAGAAGTCACTCAGTTATACTCAATTATTGCTACAGTAATTGTTGCATCATATCTCTCATATTATTGATTCAATTATTGTCACAGTGTCTATATTTTATATTATTAAATCAATAATTGAGACGACAAAGTTATTCATATTATTATTTACATTATTGATAATGTCTAGAAGTTCTGTCAAGGAGAGGTTTGGTCACCTAATTGCGTGCCAATAAGGAGATATCCTTATCGAAAAGCCCCCTCTTTCTTGGGAACGACCTGGTTGTTAAATAGTGTGAGTTATAATATTAATGATGAATAAGTTCTTGTTAATTAAAGATGAAATTGATAGTTTCATTGTGTGAGAATTATTAGTGTTAGTGGAAATCGACATTTATTTCGATAATAATTGATGTCTAGAGGTTATATTGACCAATCGGGTAATTCACCGGATAAATGAGCAATTAATTGCTATTAATTCACATGCTTATAACTATGTGTTCACATGTGTGTACTATTGATTCACATGATTTACTATTAGGGGAATTAGTGTAAGATTGATAATACTTGCATGACTAAATTAAAAATAGAGGTATAGCTGAAGGTACTATACTGTAATTAGTTTTTTACATGATTATACTATTGAGTCACATGAATGAACTATTAATTCACATGATTTACTATTAGGGGAGGTGGTGCAAGTTTGATAATACTTGCAGGACTAAATTAAAAATGAAGAAAAAGAGGAAGGTATTATACTGTAATATTTTGAGCCCCAAAACGTGCAATTATCGAAACTATATTTTCCAATAAATAGAAGCTCATTCTTCCATCATTTTCACCAATTCACTAAGTCTCACAAGAGCAATTATAGAGATAGAAGTTATAGAGAGAGAAGATATAGAGAGAAAGAAGAAGAGAAGTATGCTACCTCACTATTCCAATATCCAGTTTTCTTTTAAGGTAAGGGGTATTATTTCTTTCGTATTCATGAAGAGAGTTATTTTCTTTCAATACTCGTAAGTGTTGTTATTCCATTCTTTATTATTCTGTTGGAATAACCTGTCTGTGCGGTCAATCGCATGCCTGGTGAATTCTTTTTTTATTCCATTCTTTATTATTATGTGAATAACTTGTCTTTGCGGTCTATCGCATGCCTGGTGAATTCTGTTGTTATTCCATTCTTTATTATTCTATTGGAATAACTTGTCTACGCGGACTACCGCATGCATGGTGAATTCTTCTGTTATTCCATTCTTTATTATTCTGTTGTAATAACATGTCTATGTGGATTACCGCATGCATGGTGAATGATCCTTCGTATTCATTTCTTATTAAATTATGGAAATGATCTGTCTACGTGGATTACAGCATGGTGGGCGAAAATCCATTTGTAGTTTCATATATTCTATTATACTCAGTTGGTTAAAGTTTTGGCTTCTACACTCCATGAAATTAGTAGAATATCCTTGATATTTGCGCTTTATCCAATATCTTTTCATGGAAATATTATTCTAAGCTTTCTTGATAATTATTGATCTTTTCATGACAGAATACTATTCATGAGTTACTTTTCACGGGTTACTATTCACCCAATTACTATTCACCTGAAT
This sequence comes from Panax quinquefolius, assembly GCA_020205615.1. NCBI lineage: Eukaryota > Viridiplantae > Streptophyta > Magnoliopsida > Apiales > Araliaceae > Panax > Panax quinquefolius. The sequence continues at coordinate 179,511 of JAINUW010000177.1, read as the reverse complement.
ATTATTCACTCGGGTGTTCAGGGCACTTTTCATGCCAGAGTACTGTGAAAGCCCCAAATCCGGGTCCCAAATCACCACGGATCTGGTACAATCATTCTATAATTATTTGCGGAAGATATAAACATAAATTTTTTATACAACACACTTTTCCCCAAAATCAAGTAACCTTAACTTATACACAATTCATAAACTATCTAACATATAACATTATTATCATACAATACTATTATAAAACTAATCGCGCACATTAACTTTAAGATGGAACTGTCCTTAACCTTTTCTTGTATCCGACGTATTCGCCTTATCTGCAATGTTTATCGTGATATAGCAAGGGTGAGCATAAGATTGTCCAGCAAGTTTAAGTTCAATTATTTAACGATATATCATGATTGAAAGAATCTGAATAATAAGCTGTCTATAATTTAACAATATAATTGTGAACTAGCAGGAACAAACTTTTGACTGAATAAGTATATACCATGATCAAATATATTTGGACCGAATGGTAATGAAGGTGATCAACCTTTCATACCTGGCTTATACATGCAATATGTATAGAGTATAATTCTTAATGGCAATCAGCAATGATTAACCATAAGCATATCTGAATGAAACAACTCTAAGTAGAGTTAAGAAAAACTTGTCTGAACCATTGATTACCACTATGCAATTAATAAGCTTTGTCTGAAGACCTATTATTAATAATATGTATTTCTAAGTTAGAATAATATCATCACAGTATTTAAAAATAACCTAAACACGTAACCCTATCAGTCTATACAACACATAACACATAGCCTCAAGTCAAACTATTGCAGTCCGACTTGAGCTCGGTACAATTCTAACATCCTGATTGTCTAATCAGATAAATATCGAGTTTAAGTTCAATAAAACTCTGCCTGAACACTTAACATATATCTTAGATAATTATATTATCAGACAAAATAATTTTCATAAGCTCGTAATAATTTTCAAGTAATTATTACCATTTAAAATGACTTTCCAATCATTAATATCTTATTTAAATGAATTAAATACCACATAATTTCTTTAGCATTAATATTTATTTAATACCAAATATTAATGAAAATCATAACATAATATTATAATATATTCATAATATCACACAATATTTTTAATACTTTAAAATCATATTTAACAAACTAAATTCATTATCCGATAATTGATATTAATATTAAAATATTAATATTTTCATGACAAAATATCGAAAGTTATATTGAAAATATTTTTCTAACCCTTAAATCATTTTTATATGATTTTCAAAGCATTATTTCTAATTTTCCATAATTTATTTAATATATTTATTAAATAAATAAATAAATTAATCACCATTAATATTAATTTATTAATGAATCTCATTACAAAATATCAAAAGTCATTAAAAATAACATAAAATATTTTCTTATACCATAATATAATTTTATAGGCAATTGTAGTTTTTATTATACCATCATATGTAGTTTATATTTATTACATATTTTTATTGCTTTATTTATGTCTGAAAAGAAGTTTATCGGCGTAAAATATCATTTATAGCCAAATCTCTTCCCTTAGGACTTTATTAGATTTATTAATACTTATTCTTTCGCCGGAACGCGATTCAGAACGTCGAACGTCAAAATTGCTCGACGAGCCGACGCTCGGCGTTCGCTCGTTTTTAAGTTTTGACATGCTCCTTTGTAGATTTTTAATTCTCAAATCGTGAATCATATAAGAGTGAAATTTTGGGCATGTTATAGACCTCATGTCATAGTATTTTAGAAAAATTTCTAACCTCTAAAACCAATCACAGAAATCAATCAAAATATCGAGCAAAAAGCATGTCGGTGACTTTCAAAGAATTCATTGCCTTCAAGACGCTTTAGCACAAGCACTTGACGTCTTGCCTACTTTGTTGTCATTGCTCTTGTTGCAGCTTATCGAACTAGCTTCTTCGCGAATTTCTTACGCATTGCTCGTTAATCGAATTGATTCTAATTTTGGATATGTTATACATAGTATACCAAAGTATTTTAAAAAAAATATAACCCAAATAATTTGGGACCTCTTAGGTAGCCTAAAACAGTCACAAAAATGTCCACTTTCATAGCTTTTATCTATTTCCATGATTTACCCTCTTTAGTTAAAATAATCATAACTTTTTCGTTTTAAAATATTTTTAGGTGATTCTTGAGCCCACGCGAAGCTAACTTCTGGGACTACAAATCTTCGTTACTGATGTTTTTCCAGATTCCGAACATATCAGCCCAGAAATTCCGTTCAAGTGGACTGCACCGCACTTGTTGGACAGTTTTGACCCTACTACTTTGAAATGTCATAACTCTCTCCTCCGTTGTCGTATTTAGTCCGTTCCTGAGTCTATGGAAAGCTTATTGACTATAATATAACATACCAAAAGCCTAGAATTTTCTGAACTTCCTAGCTAATCCCAAATTTTCATTTTTAGGTCAGCAGGTTACTATTTTTAACACTTTAGAAAATTAGTTTTCTTTCCTTTCCTTGTTTAAGCTTTTCACTACTAAAAATGGTTAGATCTACTCATAAAACACACTAGAATTTACAGATCTATGGTTTTAGAGTTCAAGATACATAGATCTTTATTTTGACAAAAACCATCACAATAAATCATATTAACTAAGTAGAGTTTTGAAATAGGAGAACTTTTAAACTTTTTGTTTTGATGACTTTTCTTCCTCTCCTTCCAAGAGTGATTATGGAGCATGGAGGCATGAAAACTTCTCTTCCTTCTTCCCTCAAGGGCTGCCGAACCATCACTATCCTCTCTCTTTCTATTTTATTAAGTTTTTTGGAAACTTTAGAAGATAGAATGAATTAAACTTTTGCTAGGTAGTGAGGGATGTGTTATTTATAGTCCTCTAAATGTTTAGATATAACATATGTATATCTACATAATATCCTAGCAATATCTCCTCTTTCTCTTTCCTATCCTTACTAAATCTTGTCAAATCTTTGAAAATAAATCACATTTGCTCAAATCTTTCCTTTGATGACTCACAAGATTTAGTCTTATCTTTTAGTAAAAGATAAGATGAAAGGGTATTTTTGTAATTTTGTACCTACTAATGGTATTTTGGTCATTTCCATTATATTTGAAGGGAAATTTAGTCTTTTCACAACTATCCCATAAATATTACCACACTCTAGCTTTCTCTCTCTCCTTAATCATTACATATATATATGGGAGATGTGACGCCCCCAAAATTAGGTATACGTCACCCATCTTAGGTCGCCACTTATATGGTACATAAATTCAAATACAACTTAATAATACAACTGTCGTGTACAATACGACAAAACATAAACTGTGAGTTTGAATACAAATATTGTCTACTAGAGATTATACAAACTCAAAAGGAGTCCTTATTACAATTATTATTACACTATTTCATAGAATAGTGAGGACTACTAATGCTATCATCCGTCCGTCACTCGGTTCCCGACTAGTCCTCGCTACGTTCTCATTTTCTCAAGAGAACAATAAAAGTAAAAGGGTGAGCTCAACTAGCCCAATGAGGAAATATTATGACTAAGATAATGCATAATATATTATCGTTAGCCTTCAATGGTGTTTAAACGATACAATATAACAACCATCAAGTTTAATCTGCAGTGAACATGCAATCCATTAAAAGAGTCAAGTAGATAATAAAATCTACTATCTTTTATGATTTAAAAGGTTTTTCATCACTTTTATCGTTGGGGCTCAGCTTAATAAATAATCCACATCATCGAATCACCCCTCGCACTACTACTGACAAAGATATTCTTTAGTATCACGACCACAATTATCCATGCACTACGGGCCAAGAATATTTCACGTATTCAATAATGGTCATGATCATGCCAACAACTCATCCATCAATACACTACTACCAATGAGGACTTTTATCACATCATTTGTAACATTACTGGTCCATGATTACACCGAATAATCCTCAATCATAATCATACCAAGTCCATCTATGCACTATAGGCCACGCGATGACTTTCAACAAAATATAAACATGAGGATGATGACAATGATATAAGAATTCAATATAAAAAGTTCAAGAATTATTTTATCCGAGATCTAATAATGTCCAAATTGTCAACATGATCTTTGCTTTGTAGAGTAAAATTCAAGAATGCTCGGAAGAATATTTCCATGAAAAGATACTAGATGAAGCCTTGAAATATCAAGGATATTCCACTAATTTCATGGAGTATGGAAGTCAAAACTTTAACCAACTTAGTATAATAAGGAATGGAATAACAAAAGAAATCATCGTATGTGATGATAGATCGCATGCAGCGAGTTATTCCAACAAAATAATAAATAACGGAATCGTCCGACGTAAAAGCGCATTGCAGACGAGGATATTCCAATGAGAATAATAAAGATTTTCGGTCCGTCCCAGTAAAACGCATTGATATGATATTTCAACGAGAATAATAAAGACGAAATCGAATCCCAAGAGAACGCATGCAGAGGATGTTCCAACGTAATAATAAATACGAAATCGTGTCCAGCGTGAACGCATGAAATAGGATATTCAAATGTAATAATGAAGATTTTAACTGTGTCCCAAAGTAGTGAACGCATGATGTGGATGTTCCAACGTAATGATAAAGAATGGAACAACGTAAGAATTTCACCAAGTATAGGGTAGCCAGCAGATATCTGAGTTATTCCAACGAGAATAATAAGAATGGAATAATAGAAGTTCTCTTCATAGATAAGAAAGAAATAATACTCCTACCTTAGAAAAACTGGATCTTTGGAATAGTGAGTAGTGATTTCTCTCTTCTTTCTCTCTATAATTTCTCTCTATAATAATCGCTCTAAAGCTTTTGTGAATTTGTGAGAAATGAAGGAAGAATGAGCTTCTATTTATAGGAAAATATATTTTCGATAATTGCGCTTTGGGGCTCAAAAAAATTACGAAAGATAATACCTCCAACTTTTCTTTCATTTATAATTTAGTCCTGCAAGTATTAGCAATCTTGCACCAACTCCCCTAATAGTAAATAATGTGAATTAATAGTTAAATCATGTGAACCAATAGTATAATCATGTAAAAAATACGAATTTCAGTATAGTACCTCCATCTATACCTCCATTTTTAATTTAGTCATGCAAGTATTATCAATCTTGCACCAACTCCCCTAATAGTAAATAATGTGATTCAATAATACACATATGTGAACAAATAGTTATATAAGCATGTGAATTAGTAGCAATTAATTGCTCATTTATCCGATAAATTACCCGATTATCAATATAACCCCTAGACATCAATTATCATCGGAATAAATGTCAATTTTCACTAACACATACAATTCCAACATAATGAAACTATTTTTATCAAAAATATAAATTTTGAAATTTTGAAGTTTGACTTTTCCTAAAAAAGTCAACTGTTGACTTTTTGACCAAATAGTGAAATCCGAAAATTTTTGTGTCTATATACTATTTTTACTAATTTCGTCATTCCGGACTCAAATATCACGTTCGCGTCTCCAAATTCAACTCCAAACAACATTCATTATTAATATTATAACTCACAATATTTATCAACCAGGTCGTTCCCAGGAAAGAGGGGGCTTTCCAATAAGGATTTCTCCCTATTGGCGCGTAATTAGGTGACCAAACCTCTCCTTGACAGAACTTCTAGACATTGTAAATATTGCAGTTTATAATATGAATAACTTTGTCGTCTGAAGTATTGATTTAATAAAAACATTTTATGCGAGATGATCTTGTGACAATAATTGAATCAATAATATGATAGATATGATGCGTACAATTCTTTAGCAATAATTGAGTATAAGCGAGTGACTTCTCACGTAAGCATCAATAATCAATACTGGTATGCTACTATGCAACCACGCCAGACATTCTTGTACTTTTAACACCGTAATTTAACAAGCTTAACGGTAAAACTTCCGCCGTTATTTTCATAAAGTATTTTTTGTGCTTTTCTCGATCCGGCTAATAATTCCGTTAATGTGGGTCCACCAATGATTGTCTTGGTTATATGAATATTCCTATTAAAACGAATATTTCCCGACCAATTGAATATTATATAACAACTTGCGTACTTTGCAAAATTAGTAAATATTACCCACAACTATAACATTATATCAAATCCACACAATAATATTCAAAAATATATTTCGAGAAAATTTAATCTTTATTCAAAAAATCTGGGGTCTCACAGGAGATTATTAAGTAATGTGGATTCAAAAATAAATTGACACATGGCTAAGTTGTGAAATATCTATTATACAAAATGTCTACAATACCATTTCTCTTATTGGGCTACAAATTAAATTCTTTGGGCCATTATAATTGATGTTTTGGGCTTTCCATATATAATCTTTTGGACTTTAAATTTAATTTCTTGGGCCATGAAATTTACACAGTCCAATACTTTTACTATTATTATTCCCTAATTATTTAATTATGGTTTTCATGTACACAATTATAATTTAAATCCTTACTTACATACACTTAATTTCTTAACATAATTAGACTTGCTATAATTAGGTTATAAAATTAATTAATTGAGATGTATAAAATAAATCTCTTAAAATTAGTATATATTATAAATAATAATATTCTCCCATACCATAACCTTTAAGTAATTCAATTTTTCATTCCTAATATATAATTAGATTATCCTAGTTTCTTTTATTTGTTTATATAATAAAAAAATAAACAAATACATAATATTCATATTCATTACACACATAACTTTTAATCCCTTAGGATTTTATACAAAACATTAGGCTTTCTAATTTAGCAATTAGGGTTATCCCAAATATATACATTAAAATACTTAAGCCATTATATTTAGCCTTTGATTTCCCAAATTAGGGTTTCGAATTTCCAGAACTGAAATTAGGGTTTCAGAACCGGTGTCTAGGGTTTCTTATCCATTGCTAGGGTTTTCTAACTGAACTCTGACCTTCGTCAATAATATTAGGGTTTGACACTTATAAAATATATCTGGTTAACCCTTGACCCTTAACCACATATTCTGAACACATATAATACCATATCCACAGAACATATACATATATATACTTAATCCTGAATAATTCTCCAAATCCTACACAGAATTTAGAAATCCTCAAAATTCCATTCCAAAAATATCAAACGCATACACTTATTTTCTGTCCAGGTCTATTATGTCAGGAATAAACATGTGAATGATATTCCTATTTAATATATGATTTGATTATGATATATATGAATGAATACGCAAGTATGCTTGCATTAAGAAAAGCTGTAAAGTCCTTTGTTAGATAATAGAAATATATGTACAAGGACTTAGAATGAATTGATCAAATATGTTAGGTTGATCTTACATAAGCAAAACAGCTTTGTAAAGTCCTTAAAAAGAAATGATGTACAAGGATTATAAATATAGAAAGATCAAGCTTGTTAGGTTGATCTTATGATGTAATAGATAGGCTAGTTTGATCGTTGAGCACTGCACCAGAAGTCGTAGTCTGTCGGGTGAGTCAAGGTTAACTCGAGAGCTATCGAGGCAGAATAGGAGTATGCAAGATATCAGATCTCGGAGTTCGTAGACTGCTAGGGGAAACGAAGAAGGATTATAGTGTATCGAGTAGAGCTTCCTCGGGATCGTAGTGTGCTGAGGAAGTCATGTTCAGAATTGTAGAGACAGCCTCCCTACGAGACGACCGATCATCTGTCAAAGCCAAGACAGAAACATAGACTACACTCAGAGTCGTAGAGTCTACTGATGCCAAAGCCAAGTCAAGGATCGTAGATCACACTCTGAGTTCGTAGAGTCTATTGATTACATGCAGAGATCGTAGTCAAACAAGATCAGATGAAGACAATAAGCACAAGGCATAAATCGTAGTGTTAAGATCTGATCTCGAGATCGTAGTGTCTGCACAAGCCGAAGCTGAATCGTAGAGTACAGAACTACGATCTAAGAAGAAGTGCTCACAATGCCAAGGATGAATCGTAGAGCATATATGGTTCTCAACAAATGAGCACTCCCAGAATATCCAAAGGAATAAAGCCTCTAGTTCAAGCTGCAAGCTACATCCAAGGAAACCAGAGAGCACTCAACGAATTATATGCAGGCTAACAGAAGATCTAAGCACCAACCCAATCAGCATCAAGATTGAGTTGTAAGGCCATTCGTAATGAAGTCTTCCAGAAGGAGATCCAAAGAAGACTTCAAAAGCTGACTAAGGAAAGTCAGCTAGTGCAGTAGCTATCAAGTGAACAGAAGACAACGATCTTGGAGACAACAAAGATTGTAGTGTTTGCTAAACAAAGAAGGAACTAATGGAAGGTGAATTGAGATACTGGTCAGCCTCTGAAGAGCAAGGCTAAAGTGATTAAATGCATAGTTAGTACATTGATAATAAGTGAACGGGAGATCACAAGGAGAAAGAAAGCTGGACGCGCCACAAATATGAAGTGTCTTGATATTCAGAAGGGGACCAGGACAAGGAATTAGGCCATCAGTATCTGAGAATAGTCGAAGTAAACAGAAGTATTGAAGCACTGCACAATACAAGGAAGAGGTGTTCTACATTGAAGATCCAAGCAACACTCTTCAAGATCGTAGTGTTAACTTTACCAGTCAATGAGCAACACTCAACAAGACACTATGATCAGGTCCTTGAAGACGTGCATCAGAATCGTAGAGTTCGAATACCTGAAGACTGAAGCATTGGCAAAGGTTCAATCTGAAGGGTAATATTCGGACAAGTGCTTATTGAGAGCATCGATGAAAAAGGACAACCTCTGATCAAGAAAACAGAAGAAATAAAGTCTTCAACCCGCCCAAAGACAAGAAAAGTGATACATCCGGCGGGGTAAGTGAAACAATGAAGCTAAGCTGACGTCGGAAAAAGTATGACAAGTCACATCAAGCAGTCTACCTCAAGCAACTCGAGATCTGTGAAGATATTTGAATAGCCTTCAACGGTTACTTTCCAACGGAAGGATTAGGAAGGAGTATAAATGAGAAAGAGCTTCAAAGATCAAAGGTTGCTGGAGTTGCCGAGTTTGGAGAGAAGGTGGACTGATCTAAACCTTGTGAAATAGTGAGTCCGTAGGCTCACTCCACGATCCAGCAAGAACACTCAGAAGTCAGATAAAGAAAGAAGTAGATGTGTGAGTTCTACTATGTAGAAGTGAGAGTTCTACTACATGAAGAGTGTTCAGAATTGCCGAGAGAAAGAAGAGCATCATGACATCTTGATGTCCATCATGGGAAGACTCTAAGTACAAAAGAGAAGAGCCTACAGTTATCTTAGCAAGTCCATCATAAGAAGGCATCAAGTAGCAAAAGGGAGATCACAAAAGCCATCTTGGTGTCAAGCATGAGAAAGCTTTCAAGTACCTAAAAGAAGAGCCTACTGTCAGCTTGGAAGCCTCTCATGTGCAAACATCAAGTACCAAGGAGAAGGATCTTCAAGGCAGTTCACAAAGGGGTCATCTGGAGTAGTTGAGCAACCTAAGAAGCTGAGCATCATTCAACACTCAACTGCTCTTCAAGGATGATCAAGCAAAGCTGCTAAGGATAGAAGATGTTTAGAGCATGAAGACATCTTAGTAGCTCAGCACCGACTCCAACAACAATAAACAAACAACTCAACAAAGCCAGGGCCTGAGGGGTCCTTGTCCAGAAGGACTAAACAAAGCAAGGCCAAAGGGTCCTTGTCCAGAGGGACTAAACAAAGCAGGGCCAAAGGTTCATTGTCTAGAGGGACTAAACAAAGCAGGGCCAAAGAGTCCTTGTTCGGAGGGACTAAATGAAGTTGCAAGCCTGCTGGGCTTGAAGAGTTCCTAGGGAACTAGTGGAGTTCCAAGGCTGCTGGCCTTGAAGAGTTCTCAATGAACTGAAGTCCCAAGGCTGCTGGCCTTGAAGGAATCTTAGTGATTCAGGGTGCTGCCCTTCCTTAGTGGAGATCCTACTAGTTAAAAGCAAAAGAGTGGATTAGGAGCTTGAGTCTCTGAACCACTTAAAACCCCTTGTGTCTTTTATATTATGTCATTTACATTATGTACTATAATTGCTATAACCGCTATGTATGTTTTAACTGCTTACAACTAAACTTACTCTACGAACAATGTATGGATGACTATGAATATATCAATGAAGGGGATCTTTTACTTATTCCGCTGTGCTTGAAAAGATTTTTATATTTGTCATATGTTAATTATGAACAAAATAATATAAACCAGAAAAGTACTTGAAATAAAAAGGATCTATTCAACCCCCCCCCCCCCTTATAGATCTATTGTGCCCTCTGGGAACTAACAAATGGTATCAGAGTAGGTTCTCATGCTATATTCAAAAGCTAATCGCTTTGAGTCTGATCTCAGGCACTAACATTGTTCTAAACTTAGTTTAGTAGTAAGTAACTTGTTATATGCAGAAGAGCTCACACGTTGGAAATATTGTGTATAGGTAAAAATGTGTATACACCTGAAGTTGTTCAGATTGGTCCATATCCTCGATTGTTATATGAACAAGACCAATCCTAGCCTGCAGTCAATCTTATAGTCTGAAGACCAGACGAGAGAGTGAGAGCTCAAGAGACATCAATGACAAAGAATAAAGCATCCACTAGTCTGAAAGATGAAGAGGTCATACATGCTAAGAAATGCTGATCAAGAGGAAAAAAGAAGATCTTCTCAAACTTATAAGTGACCAACCAGCAACTAGGTGCTATCTTTGTAAGCTCAAAGATGTCAAAGACCTTAATGCTGAGATTCTCTTGATCTACATCTTCAAGACCACGGCTGATTGATTAAAGGCCAACAAGATCAACAGCTGAATGGAGCAAAAGTAAAAGCTATGCACATCAATACCTGAACTCAGTATATCTAAGGTAAATGACTGTTAAGTAACTGATAGTAAAAAGGTACGGTTCCTCACCATTATAATTGTATACATCATTTGCACCATCTTATGAACTATAAACAGTATTCTGTCAAGAAGTCATAATCTACCTAAAAAGGTGAAGAGAGAAAGTAGCCTAAAGATGGAAAATTCAAATGACTACAAACTTTCTCTCCAACCAAATTTTAGGCTGAAGATGACATCTTGAAGAAAATCTGAAATAGGTCATAAGAGTATCACATACCAAATGAACTTTATGAGAAGTAATCATTGCTGGTGGGTTAGTATGTATGTATAAGCCTATATTCTCAGTGTTTAACAACACACAGAGTATGATCAGCTCTACAAGAGGATCTTGCTGATTTATAAAAACTGATCACCTCCATAAATCAACTAGACACTCATAAATCGTAGAGTTGATTCCCACTCTATGAACACTTAAACACTGTGAACATAATCTAGTAAATGATGATGCCATCATTAATAAAGAACGTGTTTATTGAATGTTATATCCTACACACACTCACCCTCATGCATCTTCAAATGTATTATCATAAGATAGTTGCATGCATGAATATGTCTATTGGTGATAAATATGATGATTATCCATATAAGAGGAATAGGGGTTTAGAAAACTAACCTAGCAGGACCCATTTAACTATAGGTACCAAAAATAGAAACATATTTAAACCTGCAGGTACTTGGTCAGTCTGACCACACTAAGGAATGATGAAGCAGAAGACTTCAGTCAAGAAGACTCAACCAGCAGAAGGCTAAGGACCTGCTTGAGTTAAGTCCGATAAAGCTCCTATATGTCCAAGCCCGCTTCAAGACCCTCCGAGCTAACTGAATGGAGCTCACATGGTCAGAATCAGATATGACAAAGATGCCATGCAAAAGAAGATAAAAGAGGATTCTATGTGCTCATATCAAGAAAGATATGCTTTACAAAAAGGATCCTCAAGGGAAGCTCACAACAGAAGATCATTGAGCTTAAGACAAAAGGAGTTCATCAAAAAGCAGAACTTCTCAAATACAGGACTGTCAAAGGAAACTACGTTCGTAGTGCTGTCAAATGATTGTAAAGTGATAAATCTTGAAAATACTCATCTCTACGATATAAGGAAAACTAAGCAATGATGATGATCCCAGTCAGAAGGAGAAATGCTAGGCAGCCTTTGTGACGACCCCGAATCCAGGTCCCAAATCACCTCGGATCCGGTTCGATCATTCTATACAAGTATTACTATTTGCGGAAGATATAAACATAAATTGTTTATACAATACATTACACACTATTCCCCAAGGTCGAGTAACCTTAACTTAATACACAATTCATAACTATCTAGCACATAACTTTATTATCAAACTATACTATTACATTTCTAATCGCATAAATAAACTAAAGCTAGAACTTTCTTTAATATTTTCCTGTATCCGACGCGTTTGTCTTAATATGCAATGTTTTTCATGATATAGCAAGGGTGAGCATGAAAGTTGCCCAACAAGTTTAAATTCAACAATATAACAATATACCATGATTGAAATGATTTGAATAATTGGTTGGCTATAATTCAACAATATAATTGTGAACTAGCAGGAACAAATTTATGACTGAACAAGTATTATACATGAACAAATATATCTGAAACAACTGGTAATGAAGGTGATTAGCCTTTCATACCTGACTTATACATGCAATAAGAACAGAGTACAATTATACATGGCAATCAACAATTATAAACCATAAGCTTATTCGAATGAAACACTCTTAGTAGAGTTAAGTAAATACAAACTTGCCTGAACCGTTGATTACCGCTACGCAATTTATATCGCCTTGTCCGAAGACCTAATATTAGTAATATAGATCTCCAATATTAGAATAATATCGTCACAATATAATACTATTATATATATATATATATATACATAGAATAACCTAAACACATAACACATAACACATAACCCTATCAGTCTACAACACCCAAAGGACTCGGTATCAAGTCAAACTATTGCGATGCGAGTTGAACCTACACAATTCTAACATCCCGACGAGTGCTAATGGGACAAAATTTCGAGTCTAAGTTCAATTAAACTCTGACTTAACACTTAACAATTATCTCAGATAATTTTAATAACGGTCGAAATATTTTTCAAAGACTTATAATAAATTTTAAATAATTATTATCATTAATCAAAATTTTTCAATCATTACTGTCATAGTTATATGATTTAAATACTCTAATCACATATATTATAAGTTTTTCTTGAAGATAAAAGTCAAATACCAATCCAGCAACCCAGATTTGGAATCCATCAAGCTGGATTCTAAATCCAGTATCTAGATGGCCAATCCAACAAACTAAACTGTAATCCAGCAAACTGGATATCACATCCAGTGACTAGATTGCAATCCAGCAAACTAGATTCAACATATTTTCAATTTAGTAAACTATTTTTCAATCCAGCAAGTTGGATTCATCAGATTTTTCAATCCAGCAAGCTGGATTCCATATCCTTTTCACAAAAATACCAAATCAACATATTATTTTTCTATCCTTTGTCCAAACACATATACATATAAATCATATACAAAAAGTATATTTCCTTAATTTTTTAATTTCTTTTACTATTTTTCAAAAAATCATTTTTAGTGCGTGGCTTAAGAAATTAGCCCCATCATGCTCAACTCCAGAAATTCCCATCTCTTGGGATAATCTTATAAATGTTAACGTGATGCACCAGTTTAAATTTCATGGCCATCGAAAGTATAGAACTCCTATTCTGACCATTTTCGTTTAAAATCACAAAAATTGAAATGGTCATAACTTGGTCATTTTAAGTCGGAATGACCTCATTTTTGGACACAAGGTACTTAATACCATATATTTTCATGTCCGAAAAGTCCGGAATTTATTACATAAACTAAGTTGCCAAAACAGCCCTCGCAAAAATACGGGCAGCAAGTTTTTTTGGCCATTTGCAGTTTTGGAGTCCTTTACTAAATCTTAAATAAAATGAGATCTATAACTCCGATTAACGATCCGTCAATTTTGTTGGATTCGTATCTTTCCGATCTACAATTTTCATCTATCACAATCCATATTTGGACATGTTAACCTCCCGGAATGTAGCCCAAAAGTGGCTGGTAAAAACTGTTGTGTTAACAGTTTTCTAACCTTTGAGTAGTTTTAGGATAAATTTCATAACGCACTCATTTTTCAACCTAATTGAGTGATTCCAAAGGGGTTTTATCATTGATACATAAATCTAGCATCCCAAGAAAATAAATCACAAATATCCATCATAGATTTCAAAAAAAATCAAAAGCTTGATCACACTTTCAAGTTTAAGATTTCTGGAAAATTCTAATTTTCAATTCCTTTTGATTCCAGCCAAATCAACACCCAATATGGGTAGATCTACACATAAAACACTCATCAACATGTATATACATGGTTTTTGAGTTTAGAAACAAAGTTTCTTAATTCATCAAAAAAGCATCAAACACAAGATTAAACACAATCAAGACTAAGAAAAATAAGATTTTCTACACTTTGAAAACCTAGCTTCACTTTTCTTGCTTTTGATCTAACTTTTGAAACTTAAAATGGATAGATCCACACATAAAACACTCTAAATCATGTAGATCTAGAGTTTTGAAGATCAAGAACATAATTCCATGTTTTGATTTAAAACAACTAGAATAACTAACTAAATGTAGTTTAATACCTTAATATCATAATTCTATATACCATAATTCTCTCATCCCATAACTCTTAAGTCATTTCATTTCTTCATTCCTAATATAGTTAGGATTACACTAGTTTCTTTTATTTGTTTATTTAATAAACAAGTATAAACCATCACATAATATTCATATTCATTACTCTCATAACTTTTAATCCTTAGGGTTTTATACTTAGCATTAGGGTTCCCAAATTAGGGTTTCATATAAATCGTAAGAATTTTCTAACTGAACGTTTACGTTCTAAATATAATAGGTTTGTCACAAATATAATTTATCCGGTCAACCTCGACCCTTAACCACATACTATACACATATACACAGAACATATTCACTTATTCCCTTAATCCTGAATAATTCACTTAAATCCTTCACAGAATTTTGAAATCCTCAAAATTCAATCTCAAAAATATCAAACGCATACACTTATTTTCTGTTTAGGTTCTAATTTTGAACCTTAAATAAATTAATAAAATTTTTAAAAATATTCTAAATTCTCGGGTTGTCACATTCACCCCTTCTTCTAAAAATTTCGTCCCCGAAATTTACCTTATATCTTACACCATACAGCATCACATGCTACCCAATACATTCCTCACAAGAATAAAAAATTCAAATTGTGCTGAGGGGTTTTACAGACTATTGTCTGTCATTTTCGCAAAGGTTATATGGAAATTCATCCGCAAACCGTCATACCTTGAAGACACAGAGGGTGATTAGCTCAGTATGCCCAGGACTGGCCCAGTAATACTGGTTTTATTTGTTTCTCATATCCGCATTGGGCGCATAATTTTCCTCAAACTTATTAGATTCCGTACCAAAACAATTTGGTTCGGGAAAATTTTCAAAGAACTCTTAGAGTTTTATAAATGTTTGTCTAGCTGAATCAAATAGCATAGACTCATATCAATAATTCAATTCAATCGAATTATTTAAGTGTAGCCAAACCCCGTTGGCAAATTAAATTTGCGAAAATATTTTCGAGAATGACGTCATGATGCCGTACTGTATTAACAGTCCGTTTGAGGATGCTGTCATTGTATGACTTTGTCATAACACATCATACAATAGTGGAATAACGATTTTAGATCAAATTCACACTAAGTATTCCTGTATTTACAACTCCATCAAATTTATATCATCTCTTTTGAAGTTATACGTAGTACATGAGTGATAAATAAAACAAATTTTGATATTTCAAATCATTTCGTAGTCTAGTAAATACGTAGCATAGATCGTACTTTAAACCGTTTCAAAAATGATTACGAGTCTACATATTTTTTTTTCAAAAGCACATAGTGCGTATTTAGCTTGATGTCAATCATTTCGAAGTCTAGCATAGCTAGGAGTTTTGGAAAATTTAATTCTTCACTAATAATCCTTTGCTTAACAATCTATCTGTTCCTATTATCGTCAATATTCCATTTACACACAACTATACCCAGTTCGTAAAACCACACTTATGAGTCCATAAATTACCACAATCATATGAGTTTAAGAACTTTCCTGAAACGCACCTTTGGCATCCATTCATTTGAGGGGTTCATAAACATTTCATATAATCGTGAGTCAAGTATGTCACATAAGTATGAGTTTTAAGAACTCGTACTTAACCTTATCTCCTCTACCTATGACTTATCTATCTGTTATACACATGAGAAAGGAATCACCCTCTTAACACGCATATAGCAAATAGCGCGACACAAACATTTCAATGATTATCATTGCCAGAAACTAAGTGGTTTTTACACCATGTACAATTCAGCTCCCATACGAAGAATCATACAACTCAGCTGCTGACACGAGTCCTCAATTGAATCCCCACCTAACACTAACCCCCTTTTCAATACGAGTTTCATTTAACTCGTATTCATAATCCTTTCCTGAATTTGTACCAATTCATAGTACAACTGACACACAGCAATCTTGCTGTAAACTTTCCAATCATTAGATTGATTCTTTTCCCTGCTATCACTTTCTCAGATCACGGAATGACCTCATCGTATATATTACGATTCATTTCTATGTCTTGATCGTTTTGTTTTACGATCTCCTATCCTTGTACTTTTAGTCTTTTAGACTCTATCTATTCACCATTACTGTTCAACTTTATTATCAGAGTTAGAGAACTCTGTATCTTATAACTCGTCGAGATTCGTCTTTGAATCTTACCGACCAACTAACTCTATGTGAGTTAGTGCTTATCCTAATCACTGCGGTTATTAGCCTCAGGTATTCCTACCTAAGGTTCATAACCTACAGCTTTTATACCAACTGTGACGACCCCAAATCCAGGTCCCAAATCGCCTCGGATCCGGTTCGATCATTCTATACAACTATTACTATTTGCGGAATATATAAACATAAATTGTTTATACAATACATTACACACTATTCCCCAAGGTCGAGTAACCTTAACTTAATACACAATTTATAACTATCTAACACATAACTTTATTATCAAACTATACTAATACATTTCTAATCGCATACATAAACTAAAGCTGGAGCTTTCTTTAATCTTTTCCTGTATCCGACGCGTTCGTCTTAATCTGCAATGTTTATCATGATATAGCAAGGGTGAGCATGAAAGTTGCCCAACAAGTTTAAATTCAACAATATAACAATATATCATGATTGAAATGATTTGAATAATTGGTTGGCTATAATTCAACAATATAATTGTGAACTAGCAGGAACAAATTTATGACTGAACAAGTATTATACATGAACAAATATATCTGAAACAACTGGTAATGAAGGTGATTAGCCTTTCATACCTGACTTATACATGCAATATGTACAGAGTACAATTATACATGGCAATCAGCAATGATTAACTATAAGCTTATCCGAATGAAACACTCTTAGTAGAGTTAAGTAAATACAAACTTGCCTGAACCGTTGATTACCGCTACGCAATTTATATCGCCTTATCCGAAGACCTAATATTAGTAATATAGATCTCCAATATTAGAATAATATCATCACAATATAATACTATTATATATATATACACAAAATAACCTAAACACATAACACATAACATATAACCCTATCAGTCTACAACACCCATAGGACTCAGTATCAAGTCAAACTATTGCAGTTTGAGTTGAACCCGACACAATTCAAACATCCCGACAGTCTAGTCGGACAAAATTTCGAGTCTAAGTTCAATTAAACTCTGACTTAAAACTTAACAATTATCTCAGAAAATTTTAATAACGGTCGAAATATTTTTCAAAGACTTATAATAATTTTTAAATAATTATTATCATTAATCATAATTTTTCAATCATTACTATCATAGTTATATGATTTAAATACTCTAATCACATATATTATAAGTTTTTCTTGAACATAAAAGTCAAATACAATTCCAGCAACCCAGATTTGGAATCCGGCAAGCTGGATTCTAAATCCAGTATCTAGATGGCCAATCCAACAAACTAAACTGTAATCCAGCAAACTGGATATCACATCCAGTGACTAGATTGCAATCCAGCAAACTAGATTCAACATATTTTCAATTTAGTAAACTATTTTTCAATCCAGCAAGTTGGATTCATCAGATTTTTCAATCCAGCAAGCTGGATTCCATATCCTTTTCACGAAAATACCAAATCAAAATATTATTTTTCTATCCTTTGTTCAAACACATATACATATAAATCATACACAAAAAGTATTTTTCCTTAATTTTTTAATTTCTTTTACTATTTTTCAAAAAATCATTTTTAGTGCGTGGCTTAAGAAATTAGCCACATCATGCTCAACTCCAGAAATTCCCATCTCTTGGCATAATCTTATAAATGTTAACGTGATGCTTCAGTTTAAATTTCGTGGCCATCGGAGTTATAGAACTCCGGTTATAGCCATTTTCGTCGGAAAATCACAAAAATTGAAATGGTCATAACTTGGTCATTTTAAGTCGGAATGACCTCATTTTTGGACACAAGGTACTTAATATCATATATTTTCATGTCCGAAAAGTCCGGAATTTATTACATAAACTAAGTTGCCAAAACAGCCCTCGCAAAAATACGGGCAGCAAGTTTTTTTGGCCATTTGCAGTTTTGGAGTTCTTTACTAAATCTTAAATAAAATGAGATCTATAACTCCGATTAACGATCCGTCAATTTTTTTGGATTCGTATCTTTCCGATCTACAATTTTCATCTATCACAATCCATATTTGGACAAGTTAACCTCCCGGAATTTAGCCCAAAAGTGGCTGGTAAAAACTGTTGTGTTAACAGTTTTCTAACCTTTGAGTAGTTTTAGGATAAATTTCATAACGTACTCATTTTTCAACCTAATTGAGTGATTCCAAAGGGGTTTTATCATTGATACATAAATCTAGCATCCCAAGAAAATAAATCACAAATATCCATCATAGATTTCAAAAAAAATCAAAAGCTAGATCACACTTTCAAGTTTAAGATTTCCGGAAAATTCTAATTTTCAATTCCTTTTGATTCCAGTCAAATCAACACCCAATATGGGTAGATCTACACATAAAACACTCATCAACATGTATATACATGGTTTTTGAGTTTAGAAAAAAAGTTTCTTAATTCATCAAATAAGCATCAAACACAAGATTAAACACAATCAAGACTAAGAAAAATAAGATTTTCTACACTTTGAAAACCTAGCTTCACTTTTCTTGCTTTTGATCTAACTTTTGAAACTTAAAATGGATAGATCCACACATAAAACACTCTAAATCATGTAGATCTAGAGTTTTGAAGATCAAGAACATAATTCCATGTTTTGATTTAAAACAACTAGAATAACTAACTAAATGTAGTTTAATACCTTAATATCTTGTTAGCCCTTATTAATCTTTCAAAGTAGATGATGATCTTGGTTAGCTTGAAGATCAAAACTTATCTTCTCTTCTCTCTTGGGGGCTGCTGAAATATGTCTCTCTCTCTCTCTCACTCTCTCTCTCTCTCTTTCTATTTGATTTTGATAGCTAACTAGAAAGTGAGATGAAAGAGAAAGAGAATGGGTTTTGTGAGTTAGTAAAATATGTAGATATATTTTGTATATCTAATGGTTATCTCCCAATATCTCTAGCTTTTCACTCTCCCACTCAATCATTTAATGTTGCTTGCAAGAATAAACATAAGTGTTGGTCAAATAAAGAAATGACACATGGGAGAGTGGGTGGAAGTTGTTTACCAACTAAAGCAAACTATCATCACATCCATCACCTCCTTTTCCCTCCTCTCTATAACCGGCCACTTGGCCTAATATTTTCCAAGTCTTGCTTTGATTTAATCTCTTATTTAATATACAAAAGGTCCAAAATACCCCTTCACAATTGGGCTAAATGTTGGGTCAACTTTAATTCTTTTGGGCTACTAAATTTAGTTTGTTTGGGCTTTCTAATTTAATTCATTGGGCCAAAATAAATAACATATTCCAATACCCTTAATATTACAATTCCCTAATTATGAAATTAAGGTTTTCATGTACACAATTATAATATAAATCCTTACTCATGCACATTTATTTCCTTATCCCAATTAGACTTGCTATAAATAGGTTATAAAATTAATTAATTGAGATGTATAAAATAAATCTCTTAGAATTAATATATATTCTATATACCATAATTCTCTCATCCCATAACTCTTAAGTCATTTCATTTCTTCATTCCTAATATATAGTTAGGATTACACTAGTTTCTTTTATTTGTTTATTTAATAAACAAGTATAGACCATTACATAATATTCATATTTATTACTCTCATAACTTTTAATCCTTAGGGTTTTATACTTAGCATTAGGGTTCCCAAATTAGGGTTTCATATAAATCGTAAGAATTTTCTAACTGAACGTTTACGTTCTAAATATAATGGGGTTTGTCACAAATATAATTTATCTGGTCAACTCTTGACCCTTAACCACATACTATACACATATACACAGAAGATATTCACTTATTCCCTTAATCCTGAATAATTCACTTAAATCCTTCACAGAATTTTGAAATCCTCAAAATTTCATCTCAAAAATATCAAACGCATACACTTATTTTCTGTCTAGGTTCTAATTTTGAACCCTAAATAAATTAATAAAAATTTTAAAAATATTCTAAATTCTCGGGTTGTCACAGCCTTCAAATGAACATGAAGAAGAGGGAATCACATTTTACTGAGAAGACAGCATCAACAATGGGGGAGCAGTGATCTGTTAAGGAATAACAACACCAATAAACCTTGAAGAGATGTACCAGCTACAGAGTCCCAAAACTTTATGACTGATGAACCAAATGAAGATCCATAGTCAGTAGGAACGTCTCAAAACGTACTACTGATAACCCTTCAGCCATCCAATCCATAATCGTAAAGTGCCTACGATCTAACATATGATCGTAGCGTAAGAGCAGGAGGACACCACGATTTCAGCAATGCAGATATCAAGAGCTGGTAGAAGACCTCCCCACCAGAAAAGGTCTAATGAGATGTTATTGCAAATCATTGCCATAACACTTCATCTAGAAAGCGCCTCAGGGACAAACCTAACCCTTAGCTCACTCTAAGAGGTTGGCCCTTCCTGAGCTACCTTATCCCAGAAGGAATGCTTGATCTAGTTCATCTCAAAACAACCAAGTCAGTCAACGATCGTAGAGTTGAGTTTGAAGAGAACTAAACGATCGTAGTGCTACCTCAACGATCGTAGCAAAACCTCAGCGATCGTAGAATACAACTCGACGATCGTAGTCCTACCAAAGGGTACTCTAGTTTACAAGGAGCTTGGAAAATGAGTTATGTGATAAACCATTCAAGTTAAGGAGATAAGTTCGAATACATCAGTGATTAAGCTATGATGCATCAAAAAAGGAGAAAAAACGAAGCCATCCATTGTAGCATCTCTTAAAAGTTGATCGTTGAGTCAACCAAGGGAATCGTAGAGTCCACAGCTGACTTATCATGCTACTCTACAAATCAAAAGGTCAACGGTCAAAACCACGTCAATTAAACGTCCACTCTTCTGATAACTAAAAAGTTATGGGGGTTACAATTTATTACTGGGCAACGTGCAACCAATGGACAGTTGACACATCACTGAGTGTGCAGAGTTAGAAGGAACTGCCATAAAGACAATTTCAAATCTGCAGACAGTTACCAAAAGATATCGAATCTTTCTCCCTCCCATTTTCAAAACCCTAGAAAGCTTTTCAAGAGAAAAATCAGTTAACCATCCAGAGCCTTACCAAATCCCAGTCAGCCATCTCTCATAAACCTCTCTAAATGAAACACCCACAGTCTTAGAACTATTCAAATGGAGAACTGACAAGTTATCACTGGTATTCAGCTCGGAACCAAATCGTTTGAGAAATCTGAGAAGACGTTCAGGGACATACTTGAACTCGTGAAGAAAGCTGGGTTTTCAGAATGCCTTGAGGCAAGTACTCGTGTGTACATTGACCTGAATTAAAGAGTTCTACTCAAACGCCTCCTTAAACTCGAACTCGTCTACTAAGGTTAATCTCCGACTTTTTGAAGTCAAATCTTCTGACCTTAATCAATGCCTAGGTTTTCCTAACCAAGGGCTAAAGAACCTTGAAGATGTCAACACTGAACAAGCAAAGGAGTTAATGGGGTACCAAATAAACCCTAGCTTCAAAGACATGAAGAAGAAGGAGTTTCTTGAAGAATATGAGTTACTAGCTGAAATTGTTGGAAAGTGCATACTATGCAAAAACACTGCACATGATACAATGATTGACCAATAATTGAAGATAATGTCAACTATAGTTCTGAAGAAACAAATTGACTTTGGAGCTATTTTGTTCGATCAAATCTCCAAGTGGGTAGAGAAGGCTGAGAAGAAGAAATCCACTGAAAAGCCACTGACCAAGGTGTTTCATGGAAGGTTGCTGAGTATCATACTGAAGAAGAAGCTAGGAGGGAAAATCAAGGATGATGAGGGAGATGCCTTGAATGTGCACAAAGTGATGTCTCCATAGTTATTTGAGAACGGGAAGAAGAACCCAAAAGAGAACAAAAGGCTGACAGGTGGGAACAACAGTAGAGCCTCTGCAAAGAAGAGGAAGATAGTAGAGGCAGAGAGCTTTGAGTCTGATGACTATGTAGCAGCAGAAATCACACCAGCCAAGAAGAAATCAAAAGTTGTGAAAAAAGCTGGTGAGGTGAAGAAAGCCCAGGCCAGACCAAGGATAATCTCCTCCTTGAACAAAGATAAAGAAGAAAAGGTCCTAACTGCTGAAATAACAAAGAGAAGAAGCAGCAGGTTGCTTCAAGGACCAATCAGTAAGAAAGCTAAGGTGGAAGACAAACAAACCTTAGCTTCCCAAATCAGTATATCTGCTGAAGAAAGGGACGAAGAGTTAGCAGAAGAGGAAGAAACATAAGTCAAAGTCTAGTCCCCACAGTCAGCATCCAGCAATGAAATTGAAGCTGATGGGATGGAAGAAAGTGCAGCAATTGCTGATAAAAGAGAATGCTCAAGCCCTATGGCCAATCCTCATAGCAGTAACTATGATGATGAAAGAGAAAATCAAGATGACCAAAATGCATCCCCAGATGCAACTGCCCCAACAAGCTCAGAAGTGTCTTGATATTCAGAAGGGGACCAGAGCAAGGAATTAGGCCATCAGTATCTGAGAACAGTCAAAGAAAATAGAAGTATTGAAGCACTGCACAATACAAGGAAGAGGTGTTCTACATTGAAGATCCAAGTAACACTCTTCAAGATCGTAGTGTTAACTCTACCAGTCAATGAGCAACACTCAACAAGACACTACAATCAGGTCCTTGAAGACGTGCATCAGAATAGTAGAGTTTGAATAGCTGAAGACTGAAGCATTGGCAAAGGTTCAATCTGAAGGGTAATATTCGGACAAGTGCTTATTGAGAGCATTGATACAAAAGGACAACCTCTGATCAAGAAATCAAAAGAAATAAAGTCTTCAACCTGCCCAAGACAGTAAAGTGATACATCTGACAGGGTAGGTGAAATAGTAGACTGTAACGTCAGAAAAAGTATGACAAGTCATATCAAGCAGTCTACCTCAAGCAACTCGAGATCTGTGAAGATATTTGAATAGCCTTCAACGGTTACTTTCCAACAGAAGGATTGGGAAGGAGTATAAATGAGAAAGAGCATCAAAGATCAAAGGTTGCTAGAGTTGCTGAGTTTGGAGAGAAGGTGGACTGATCTAAACCATGTGAAACAGTGAGTCCGTAGGCTTACTCTACGATCCACCAAGAACACTCAGAAGTCAGATAAAGAAAGAAGTAGAAGTCTGAGTTCTACTATGTAGAAGTGAGAGTTCTACTACATGAAGAGTGTTCAGAACTGCCGAGAGAAAGAAGAGCATTATGACATCTTGATATCCATCATGGGAAGACTCTAAGTCTGATAGAGAGAGCCTACACCATCTTAGCAAGTCCATCATGAGAAGGCATCAAGTAGCAAAGGGGAGATCAGAAAAGCCATCTTGGTGTCAAGCATGAGAAAGCTTCCAAGTACCTAAAAGAAGAGCCTACTGTCAGCTTGGAAGCCTCTCATGTGCAGACATCAAGTACCAAGGAGAAGGATCTTCAAGGCAGTTCACAAAGGGGTCATCCGGAGTAGTTGAGCAACCTAAGAAGCTGAGCATCATGCAACACTCAACTGCTTTTCAAGGATGATCAAGCAAAGCTGCCAAGGATATAAAATTTTCAGAGCATGAAGACATCTTAGCAGCTCAGCACCGACTCCAACAACAACAAACAAACAACTCAACAAAGCCAGGACCTGAGGGGTCCTTGTCCAGAGGGACTAAACAAAGCAGGGCCAAAGGGTCCTTGTCCAGAGGGACTAAACAAAGCAGGGCCAAAGGGTCCTTGTCCGGAGGGACTAAATGAAGTTCAAAGCCTGCTGGGCTTGAAGAGTTCCTAGGGAACTAGTGGAGTTCCAAGGCAGCTGGCCTTGAAGGAATCTTAGTGATTCAGGGTGCTGCCCTTCCTTAATGGAAATCCTGCTAGTTGAAAGCAGAAGATTAGATTAGGAGCTTGAGTCTCTAAACCACTTAAACCCCTTGTGTCTTTTACATTATGTCATTTACATTATGTACTATAACTGCTATAACTGCTATATATGTTTTAACTGCTTACAACTAAACTTACTCTACGAACAATGTATGGATGACTATGGATATATCAATGAAGGGGATCTATTCAACCCCGCCCCTTCTAGATCTATTGTGCCCTTTGGGAACTAACATATTATTTGACCTTAAATCAATCATTTAAGATTTTAATAAATTGTTTAATCATTTAAGTACTTGAAATTTAACTAGGCACACTTAGAAGGGGGGGTTGAATAAGTGTAGGAGCAATCTATGACCAACTTTTAAAAACTATTAATTTCAGGCTACTATAATGATTGAAATCAGCTTACTGAATTAATATAGCCTATTAAATAAAATACTTGATGTTTAAAGAATTATCTTATTATAATGTAAGTAGTCAAATTAAGATAATTAAATAACTTATGTGATTTTAAAGTAAAGCAAATAATAAAATCAAAGCCAAGATTTTTTACGCGGTTCAACTATTACCCTCTTTAATAATAGCCTAGTCCACGTCCAATACCAACTAGTATTGGAGACTCACTTTATTTATTTATTTATAAATAAATACAGATTACAAAACAAATTCTAACAAAAATTAATTAACAATCTCTTGCTTCTTGTGCACCTATGCACTCTTCAAGCACCTTTGCTTCCTTGAACCTGTTTGTAACCCTTTTCTCTAATCCACTAGGATTAACACCTTTAGACTACACTTAGTCTAAAACAGAAAATTCAATAAAGATATAGAGGTCTATGATCACTGCAAGAATAATCAATTTAACAATTTAAAGGCTCAACTATATGTAATAATCAATTAGTACAAAATAAATAAGCAATTAATTCTCACCAAGTATCAGCTAATAAATATTAGAAGATTAAAAACTTAGCTGATCACACGTTACAACTATTAACAATATATTGCTTGATAATATGTAGTGCAAAAATTACTTTGTGAGTTGTGTTTTTCAAAAACATGCAAACACTGATTTATAGCCCATATAATATTACCGTTAAAAAGATAAGTTCCAATTTAATCAAACGAAATGATAATAACTAAGAGAATAATTTTTACAATGGTAAAGGTTTGAAATAGTCCACAACTTCAATATATATCCAGATTCAAAATTTAGTTAGTGAAATAAATCAAAAGACTTTTAAAAGATAATAATTTTTACTTAATCTCTTCACATAAAAGTGGAGTGTAGAAAATATGTACAACTGTCAATTATCTTTCCAAGACTAAAGATCTTTTAAGAGTCCAAGACAATCATAATAGCTTTTCCTTGAAACTGTCACAAACATCTTATCTCAATAAATGGTTAGCTAACATATATATATATATATATATATATATATATATATATATATATATATAATAAATTTCATATTATAACCAGATGTTAATTTATGCAAAAACATTCCTCAAAAACCGCACATGCAATAAAGTCTAACTGCCAATTTAAATATACACGTGTAGCATTGTTTAACATATCACACAATATTTTTAGAAAAATCTTTTTCATTTAAGACATGTAACAAGATATAATGCAATAATATGTCCTAGAGCCTTTAAATGAAAAATCAATTATTATGTAATTGATCTTACATTTGTTTTCCTAGAAAAGAAAAACTTTTTTCCTTAATTTGAAAATCCCACCAACGATCCTTTATCAACAAACCTGAAACACCATCAAACAATTTAGTATTTGAACATTTCATCATCAAAACATAAGGCTAGATTATGACTAAGTCAACATTCTCCCCCTTTTTGATGATGACAACCAAAAATTGTTTAACTCTCAAAAACTCCCCCTGAATATATGCATCACATAATTTTACTCCCCCTAAATCCATGCAACAATATCATTTCAGGGTACTGAAATGTGAAATTCAAATTTTCAGTAAATTAATTACCAGCAGTAATTTTTAGTTCATCAAATATCAAAATATTTTACTGCAAATATATCAAAAATTTAAATCCCAAATTAAACATAAGTCTTTTTGGTGATACACACAAAACCAACATAAAATTTTTAACACCAAACCAACATAATTTTTTTTTTAAAAAAAATTGTCCCAAAAATAAGCATCTTAAAAACTTTCCCCCTTTGTCATCAAACAAAAAGTAGAGCAGGTCATTCTTCGAGATCTACCACAACTGCTTGCCGAGCGGCCCTTTCTGTGAAATAGGGTCAGTGATTAGCATGACGGATCTTCTCAGCAAAGCTTAGATCAGTAGCGAATTGAGGAGGCCAAGGAATGACAATTGTAGGTGGTAGAGGGACATCTAGAAATTCTCCTTGATATTCGGCCAACCAATTGCAATGGACCCACTCCGGGACAGTTGAATGCTTACGGTGCATATGCAGTTTAGATCCCACATCATTGAAACGAACAGAAATAAACTCAGCCAACTCCCCTATTTGATTACTAACAAACTTCATTTCCTGACTTAATTAACAGGAATTTCGATTAACCCTTCTCTGCATAACCTCTGCCAGAGCATTGGTTTGCAGTTCAAAGCCTGCCTGTAAATCAATGAATTCATCTTCAAGATTATTGTACAGTTTGTTAATTTCAGGGGCACCCAAAGGCAATTTACCCTTTTCCAACAGGGTCATACGGTTATGAAGGCTAGTCATTTCAGTCTACATTTTTTCTTGATTACCGAGAACAAGTTTCAACATATCAATGACTTCAGAAGAAGATTGAATTTGGGGCTGAACTAGAGAGGATGGAATGGAAATTGGAGGATTCTCAGAATTAACACAGATAAATTGACCATCAATCAAAGTGATAAAAGACAATTTTAAAGTACTGAAACTAAGTGAATCATTCACAACAACAGAAAGTTCATTTTCAAAAGAAATTTTGAAGTGATTGAAGAAAGTGGTGAGAGTAGCACTATATGGAAAATGGGTCTTTGTTTTTCTCAGACAACTTGTCATTTGATGAAGCAACATTTGGGCTAAATTAAAAGATAGACCTTTTAAAATCATGGCAACAATGATCAAATCCTGATAAGTAAAATTAGCACTAACACCTAATCGAGGTAAAAGATTAAACCTAACAAGATGATGAATCACACAAGCAAGGGGAGACACATCGACAGTTTTTGGAGTAAAAATATCACTCAATAGAGGATTATCCATGATAATTTTTAATTGTTCCAGAGGAGAAAAAGGAGAATGAACAGCCCCTTTTCGAGTGAATGGATAATCACCATTGAATGGAATATTTAAAATGCTACCGAAGTCCATGACCATGAAATACAAAGACTTTCCCTTAACAAATGAAGTATAAAACTCCATATGCCATTCCAGATTAGTATAGAACTGTTGAACTAATCTGGGATATGCAATAAAAGGAGGAAAGAGCATGGAAGAGATACCACAAGACTCAAACAAAACTTTCAAAGGAGACTCATGAAAACAAATCTGATCCACTAATTTTTCATAAACCAACTGTTTTTGAAAAATAACATTTTTAAAATGAACCTCATAAGCATTACTCCGAAAGAAGTTGTCAGGGAGATCAGAGGACAGATTAGGGTTTACTGAAATAGGGGTGTAATTTCCAGCTTGGAAGACTGAGTCGTTGGCTGACGGCGCCGAGATGGTCCAGTAGATTTAGGTAGAGATGGACTGAAAGTGGACGCATCAGATGCTGAAGAGTCCAAGTACTCTGTCTCTGACGACACGACCTTCTTCATTTTCTTTTTCTGGCGAGATGGTCCAGCAGTAGAGTAAGGAGGAACAGTGGTCTGTTTGTCATCAGAATTGACAAGTGCTCGTTTGTGCGTACGAGTTCTCATGGTGATTTTTAGATGAAGAAGATATAAAAACAAAACAAGATAAGAGATTAAGATAGAATCAGAGGATAGTAAGAGAATGAAAAGATACAGAGTATATAAAAAGGAAGGAATGCATGTATGTATGTTGACGTCTCCCTAGGCTTTACGTCTCCCAAGGTGTTATGTATCCCAAGAGCCTCAGCCGACTTGTCTTTTCAATTTTTCAAAACCCATTATGAGATGCACGTACGCATACGAATCTCAAGAAACCCTTCGTTTGTCCAATTGTTTCGGATTTCAAAGACACTTAATAGATAAAATGCAGGGACACATATACACTTACGTCTCCCGAGACGCTTGTTTCTATCCGATCTATTCAGTTTTCAAAAATAATTATGATAGACTCCTTGATTAACGTGTGCATGAATTCAGGGATTAAGTAGACGACCGAAACAAAATCGTATTATTAATTATCCTAGATTTTATTAGTTAATATGATATATATGTAAACTAGGATAACATTAATACAGATATTAAAAAATCATGCCGTACACATCCCAAGTTCTCTTCGCAACATACAAAATCTATCTTCACTTAAGGGTTTAGTACAAATATCTGCAATTTAATTTTCAGTTGGAATAAAAATTAATTTTATTAAACCTTTTGAAACACTGTCTCTTAAAAAATGATGCCTAACTTCTATATGCTTTGTATGTGAATGTAATACAGGATTTTTAGATATATCTATAGCACTTGAATTATCACAATATATAGGCACACAATCACACAGCATATCAAAATCACATAGAGTTTGACGCATGCATACTATCTGAGAGCAACAACTTCCTGCAGGTAGGTATTCACCCTCAGTAGTTGAAAGAGCAACTAAAGTTTGCTTTTTACTATGCCATGATACGAGACTTTGTCCCAAGAAAGTACAAGCACCACTTGTACTTTTTCTATCGATTTGACAGCCTGCATAATCAGCATCTGAATAACCTGTTAATTCAAAGTGATTGGAATTGGATAAAATAACCCTAAATTAATTGTACCACTTAAATATTTCAAAATTCTTTTAACAACATTTAAGTGTGATTCTTTAGGTTTTTCCTGAAATCTTGCACATAGACAAACACTATACATTATATCAGGTCTAGAGGTAGTTAAGTATAATAAGCATCCAATCATACCTCAATATTTTGTTATATCTATATCAATACCTTTCTCATCAGTGGTGAGCTTTATTGATGTGCTCATTGGTGTACCTTTCGAGTTAGAACCTTTAAATCCAAATCTTTTGAGTAATTCTTTTGTGAATTTGGTTTGATTGATATAAATTCCGTCCTTTGTTTGCTTGATTTGTAGTCCCAAGAAGTAATTAAGCTCTCCCATTAAGCTCATGTCAAATTCTTTATGTATACACTTGGAAAACCACTCACAAAGGAAATCATTAGTAGCACCAAATATTATGTCATCTACATATATTTGAACAATAATAATATCTATATTTTTATGCTTAATAAACAATGTAGAATCTATCTTACCTCTAAAAAACCTGTTTGATAAGAGATACTTATTCAACCTTTCGTACCAAGCCCTTGGAGCTCGTTTCAAACCGTAAAGATCTTTCTTTAGCTTGTACATATGATTAGGATACTTTTCGTGTTCGAATCCAGGAGGCTCTTTGACGTACACTTTTTCATTGATGTATCCATTAAGGAATGCGCTTTTTACATCCATTTGATGAAGCTTGAACTTTTTGTAGCAAGCAAAATCTAACAGAATTCGAATTGATTCCAGCCTTGCTACTAGTGCATAAGTTTCTTTATAGTCGATCCCCTCCTGTTGATTGTATCCTTGAGCTACCAATCTAGTTTTGTTACGAATGTTTGTCCCATGCTCATCAAGTTTGTTCTTGAAGACCCATTTCGTACCAATGATGGAAACATCTTTTGGAGGAGACATTAGTTCCCACACTTGGCACCTCTCAAATTGTTGAAGTTCTTCTTACATTGCCAATAGCAAGTTCTCATCAATTATAGCATCCTTTGCATTCTTTGGCTTAACCTGTGACAAAAATGCAGAGAATGCACAGTGATTTTGTAAACCTCTTTGTGTGGTTATACCTTTATTGATATCTCCAGTGATATTTTCTGGAGGATGATTCTTGATGTATCTAACTGTTCTTGGCATTTGGATATCATGCATAACTTCCTCTTGATCATTAAACTTATTTTCAGCATCCTACAAATCTTCAGGTTCATGTTCATGCTGGTCATTCATTTCAGTTTGCTGAATTTGTTCATTCGGTCTCTTGGTTTGTTCATTTCGGTTTGCTGAAATGTTGACTATCTCCAAATTACCTGCATCATCTTCACTTTCTTTTGGAAGATCATTGTTAGTCTCATTAAAAGTAATATGAACAAATTCTTCTACACATGACTTTTTAATATTGAAGATGCGATAAGTCTTACTATTTTGAGAATAACCAATAAATATTCCTTCATATGACTTAGCATCAATTTTTCCCAAATTGTCACTTGTATTTAGAATGAAGCGTTTAGAACCAAATATTATGAAATAACTTATGTTGGAAATTTTATTATTTAAAAGCTCATATGGTGTTTTCAAAATAATAGGACGAATGAGTACTCTATTTAAAACATAACACGATATACTTACAGCTTCGGCCCAAAATTTCTTTGGAAGCTTACTTTCTTGTAATAAAGTTCTAGCTGTCTCTTGTAGAGTCCTATTCTTCCTTTCCACCACCCCGTTTTGTTGAGGGGTCTTTGGTGCTGAGAATTCATGGCTAATACCTCTTTGATCACAAAAGGTTATAAAATCTTTTTGAAATTCAGTGCCATGGTCACTTCTAATTCTAATGAGTTTGAAACTATACTTTGTTTCAAGTTTTCTTATTAATCTTTCAAACTCTTTAAATGCTTCATCATTAGTTCCCAAGAATAATACCCATGTGTATCTAGAGAAATCATCTACTATTACAAAAGCATAAAACTTACCATTTATACTAGAATGTCTTTCTAGTCCAAATAGATCAAGATGAAGTAGTTGTAAAGGTGAAGAAGTTGATCCCATGTTCTTTGTCGTAAATGATGTTCTTACTTGTTTTCTGAGTTGACATGGAACACAAATTCTCTTCTTTTCATATTTGATTTTTCGGCAACCCTTTGACAAGATTCTTTGAGGATAATTTCTTGATTAAGTCCATGTGAACATGTCCCATCCTCTTGTGCCATAAATTAGCCTCATCTTGTACAAATGCTAGACATAATTCTTCATCCTGTTGCTTAAAGTCAATAGTATATATATTTCCTTCTCTTTGTGCAACTAGAGTGATATTGTTAGTACCATGAGAAATAGTGCATTTTTCTTTATCAAAACTAACTTGATGACCATTATCCATTAATTGACTGATACTAATAAGATTAAATTCAAGTCCATTAATAAGATGTACATTATTTAAACTTACCTTGCCATTTCCAATTTTACCTTTTCCAATGATTTCACATGTTTTGTTATCTACAAATGTGACCGTTCCATTATTTTTCTTGATGTCTAGTTCCATGAATTTTGATTTATCACCTGTCATGTGACGAGAACATCCGCTATCAAGAATCCATTTTTGAGATGGAACTCTTGCCTTTAAACATACCTGTCAAGAAAAGATATTTCATCCTTTTGGTACCCATATCTTCTTGGGTCCATTTATGTTAATAGCAAGTAAATCACTCTTTTTAATCCATACCTTTTTATCCTTATTTCATTTCTTAAACCAATTTATATCTAAATGACCTTTAATACCACAATGTTTACAAGTTGTGAAAGGAGAGTAATAATTTAAACTAAAACGTGATTTTGATTTTAACATTTTCATCTTACTCTTTTTATGCATAGAATTAAAATCAATTCCTTGTCTTTCAAAACTAGGTCTTTGTTTTCCTAATATGACATTTAGATTTTCTTCACCTTGAACAAATTTAGTAAGAGATGATTTTAGTGAGTCTATTTCTTTTTGAAGTTCATTATTAGGACATGTTTTAATAGGAGATTTATCACTAAATGCATCAATACACACATCTCTCATTTTTAACTCATTAGTCAATTTTTGGACTTCATTATTTAAGAATTTCACCTTATTGAAAAGTATTTTATTAAAGTTGTCTAAATAATCAATCTTTGCAATTAAAACCTTTTTTTTCTTGACATGTGGATTCCTTTTCAATTTCTTTCTTTTCATCTATTAGTGAATCTACTTCATTCATTAATGTATTAACTAATCCTTTTAAGCATGCATTCTTTTCTCTTAACTTCTTATTTTCTTGTTCTAAAGAATTTAGTTCATTAAGAGATACCTGATTCGATTCACCTTCAACTCTTACGAAACATACTTGTGCTATCTCATCTTTAGCATCGATCTCCACTTCGGATTCTTCATCACTCCAAGTAATAAAGGCTTTGTTCTTCTTGTTATCTTTGAAGTTTGTCTTCCCTTTATTCTTTAATTGAAAGCAGTCTTTCTTGAAGTGACCAGGACGTCCACATTCGAAGCACGTCTCTTCATTTTGCTTTCCTTTGAATTTATTTGAATTGAAGGTGTTTCTCCTCTTATTTTTCCTTTGTAGTAACCCCTTGATTTTCCTTGACATCATAGCTATTTCTTCATCGGAGTTATCATCAAGTTCCTCCTTATTATCTGTAGTAAGAGCTAAGACCTTTCTTCAAGGAGTTTCCTCCTCATCATCATATCTCTTTAACTGATGTTCATATTCTTCTAGTTCACCAAACAGAATTAAAGTATCCATGGAAGAAATAGTACAAAATCTTGAAGAATAGTGATTTTAGAAGCAAACCTTTTGGGCATAGCCTGAAGCAACTTACAGTTGATCTCGCTTTGAGGAATAGTCTTGTCAAGCCATTTCAAGGAGTTTATAAGGACTAGAAATCATGCCTGAGCTAGCTTGATGGTTTCATCGATTTCGAGCTTGAACATTTCATAATCGTGCATAAGCATGCTTAGCTTGACTTCTCGTACTTTTGAAGTACCTTCATGACTGACCACTAAAGTATCCCACATTTCTTTGGCACTGTTACATAAAGAGACTTTATCTATCTCTGATTGTACCATGCCGCTGAGAAGTGTGTTCATAGCCTTTGAATCATATGAGATCATGTAGATTTCGGTGGAATCCATTTCTAGCAGAATCTTTTGTGTCCCATCATCTCTTCATGGAACAACTGGTCCGTTCTCCACAACCCACCATTCCCAAGGATCTCTTTTCAGATAGATCCTCATCTGGAATTTCCAGAAGTTATAATTTTCTGTGCCAAACAGCAAAGGAGGTCTATTAGTTGATTGACCTTCTTGATTGTTGTTTCCGAACTATGCCATGTTAGAATCTTTCCCTACAAGTCACCTTTAAGACCAAGATAAGTAGAGCCTCACTCTGATACCAAATGAAATTTAACTAGGCACACTTAGAAGGGGGGGTTGAATAAGTGTAGGAGCAATCTATGACCAACTTTTAAAAACTATTAATTTCAGGCTACTATAGTGTTTAAAATCAGCTTACTGAATTAATATAGCCTGTTAAATAAAATACTTGATGTTTAAAGAATTATCTTATTATAATGTAAGTAGTCAAATTAAGATAATTAAATAACTTATGTGATTTTAAAGTAAAGCAAATAATAAAATCAACACCAAGATTTTTTACGTGGTTTAACTATTACCCTCTTTAATAATAGCCTAGTACACGTCCAATACCAACTAGTATTGGAGACTCACTTTATTTATTTCTTTATAAATAAATACAGATTACAAAATAAGTTTTAACAAAAAATAATTAACAATTAATTTTTCTTGAGCTCTCTTGCTCCTTGTCCACCTATGCACTCTTCAAGCACCTTTGATTCCTTGAACCTGTTTGTAGCCTTTTTCTCTAATCCACTAGGATTAACACCTTTAGACTACACTTAGTCTAAAACAGAAAATTCAATACAGATATAGAGGTCTATGATCAATGCAAGAATAATCAATTTAACAACTTAAAGGCTCAACTATATGCAATAATCAATTAGCACAAAATAAATAAGCAATTAATTCTGACCAAGTATCAGCTAATAAATATTAGAAGATTAAAAACTTAGCTGATCACAATATATTGCTCGATAATATGTAGTGCAAAAATTACTTCGTGAGTTGTGTTTTTCCAAAACATGCAAACACTGATTTATAGCCCATATAATATTACCGTTAAAAAGATAAGTTCCAATTTAATCAAACGGAATGATAATAACTAAGAGAATAATTTTCACAATGGTAAAGGTTTAAAATAGTCCACAACTTCAATATATATCAAGATTCAAAATTTAG
Source organism: Panax quinquefolius (assembly GCA_020205615.1). Classification (NCBI taxonomy): domain Eukaryota; kingdom Viridiplantae; phylum Streptophyta; class Magnoliopsida; order Apiales; family Araliaceae; genus Panax; species Panax quinquefolius. The sequence goes on along the minus strand of JAINUW010000177.1, from coordinate 144,547 downwards.
TTAGTGAAATAAATCAAAAAACTTTTAAAAGATAATAATTTTGACTTAATCTCTTCACATAAAAGTGGTGTGTAGAAAATATGTACAACTGTCAATTATCTTTCCAAGACTAAAGATCTTTTAAGAGTCCAAGACAATCATAATAGCTTTTCCTTGAAACTCTCACAAACATCTTATCTCAATAAATGGAAGCTAACATATATATATATATATATATATATATATATATATATATAAAGCATTCATATTATAACCAGATGTTAATTTATGCAAAAACATTCCTCAAAAACCGCACATGCAATAAAGTCTAACTACCAATTTAAATATACACGTGTAACATTGTTTCAAATATCACACATATACCACTTATGCAATACAAGTTAATATATTTTAAGTGACATAATATTTTTAGAAAAATCTTTTTCATTTAAGACATATAACAATATATAATGCAATAATATGTCCTAGAGCCTTTAAATGAAAAATCAATTATTATGCAATTGATCTTACATTTGTTTTACTAGAAAAGAAAAACTTTCTCCCTTAATTTGAAAATCCCACCAACGATCCTTTATCAACAAACCTGAAACACCATCAAACAATTTAGTATTTGAACATTTCATCACCAAAACATAAGGCTAGAATATGACTAAGTTAACAACTTGGTATGTTTACAATCACAAAGAAGGTAAACTACCGTTGCTAGTATTTTAGGTGATTAACCTATCGTACTCTTACGTCATACATAACGTATTAATCATGTCTAGCGAATATTTATGCTACCCGATTGGATTATTTTATCCAAACAACATAGTTCACCTTAGTTTTATCATATGATTCCTCACCAAAATAATTTAGTTTGGGAAATTTCTTTTAATGAACACTTAGAGTTTTCATAAACAATAGTCTAGCTAAATCGAATAGCATAGACTCATATCAATAATTCAATTCAATCGAATTATTTAGGTGTAGCCAAACCCCGTTAGCAAATTAAATTCTTGAATTTTTTTTTGGAGAATGACGTCACGATGCCGTACTGTTCTAACAGTCCATTTGAGGATGCCGTCATTGTATGACTTCGTCAAAACACATCATACAATAGTGGAATAGCGATTTTAGATCAAATTCACACTAAGTATTCTTGTATTTACAACTCCATCACCTTTTTATCATCTCTGCACCAGGTTAAATGGTAAATGAGTGATAAATAAAATAACTTTTGATATTTCAAATAATCTTCGTCTAGCTGAAACAAGTAGCATAGACTATACTTTAAACCGTTTCAAAAATGGTTACGAGTCTACATTTAAAAAAAAAAAAATACATAGTGCGTATTTAGCTCGATGTCAAAATTTCGAAGTCTAGCATAGCTAGGAGTTTTGGAAAACTTATGTCTCCACTAATAATCATTTGCTTAACAATCTATCTGCTCCTATAATCCTCAATACTCCATCCCCACACAACTATACCTAGTTCGTCAAACCACACTTATGAGTTCATAAACTTGCCACAATCATATGAGTTTAAGAACTTATCCTAGTTAGACCTTAGGCGTCCATTCGTTGAGGGGCTCATAAACATTTCATATAACTATGAGTCAAGAATGTCACATAAGTATGAGTTTTAAGAACTCGTATTTAACCTTATATTCTCTATCTATAACCTATCTATCTGTTATACAAATGAGAAAGGAATCACCCTCTTAACATGTATATATCAACTAGCGCGACACAAACATTTCAATGATTATTAGTGCCAGAAACTAAGTGATTTTTACACCAAGTACAATTCCCCACCCATACAAGGAATCATACAACTCAGATGCCGACATGAGTCCTCAATTGAAATCCCCATCTAATCTTAACTCCCTTCTCAATACGAATTTTATTTAATCCGTATTCATAATCCTTTTTTGAATCTGTACTAATTCACACAATAATCTTGCTGTAAACTTTCCAATCATCAGATTGATTCTTTCCCCATATTATAACCTTATCAGATCACGGAGTGATGTTACCGTATATATTACAATTTATTTATATGTTTTTGATCGTTTTGTTTTACGTTCTCCTATCCATGTACTTTCAGTCTTTTAGACTTTATCTATTCACCACTACTGTTCAACTTTATTATCAGAGTTAGGGAACTCCGTATCTTTACAACTCGCCGAGATTCATCTTTGAATCATACCGACCAACTAACTCTATATGAGTTAGATCTTATCATAATCACTGCGGTTATTAGTCTCAAGTATTCCTACCTAAGGTTCATAACCAACAGCTTTGATACCAACTGTGAGGGCCCCGAATCTGAGGTCCCGAATCACCGCAGATCCGGTTTGATGATTCTATAATTATTTGCGAAAGATATAAACATAAATTATTTATACAATACACTTTACACACTTTTCCCCAAAATCGAGTAACTTTACTTATACACAATTCATAAACTATCTAACATATAACATTATTATCATACAATACTATTACAAAACTAATCGCGCACATTAACTTTAAGCTGGAACTGTCCTTAATCTTTTCTTGTATCCAACGCATTCGCCTTATCTGCAATGTTTATCGTGATATAGCAAGGGTGAGCATAAGATTGCCCAGCAAGTTTAAGTTCAATTATTTAATGATATATCATGATTGAAAGAATCTGAATAATAAGCTGGCTATAATTCAACAATATAATTGTGAACTAGAATGAACAAACTTTTGACTGATCAAGTATATAACATGAATAAATATATCTTGACCGAATGATAATGGAGGTGATCAACCTTTCATACCTAACTTATACATGCAATATGTACAGAGTACAATTCTTCATGGCAATCAGCAATGATTAACCATAAGCATATCTGAATGAAACAACTCTAAGTAGAGTTAAGAAAAACTTGCCTGAACCGTTGATTACCGCTATGCAATTTAATAAGCTTTGTCTGAAGACCTATTATTAATAATATGTATTTCTAAGTTAGAATAATATCATCACATTATTTAAAAATAACCTAAACACATAACACATAACCCTATCAGTTTATACAACACATAACACCTAGCCTCAAGTCAAACTATTGCAGTCCGACTTGAGCTCGGTACAATTCTAACATCCTGATTGTTTAATCAGATAAATATCGAGTTTAAGTTCAATTAAACTCTGCCTGAACGCTTAATAATTATCTTAGATAATTATATTATCAGACAAAATAATTTTCATAAGCTCGTAATAATTTTCAAGTAATTATTTCCATTTAAAATGATTTTCCAATAATTAATATCGTATTTAAATGAATTAAATACCACATAATTCCTTTAGCATTAATATTTATTTAATACCAAATATTAATGAAAATCATAACATAATATATAATATATTCATAATATCACACATTATTTTAATCATATTTAACAAATAAATTCATTATCCGATAATTGATATTAATATTAAAATATTAATATTTTCATGACAAAATATCGAAAGTTATATTGAAAATATTTTTCTAACCCTTAAATCATTTTATATGATTTTCAAAGCATTATTTCTAATTTTCCATAATTTATTTAATATATTTATTAAATTAATAAATAAATTAATCACCATTAATATTAATTTATTAATGAATCTTATTACAAAATATCAAAAGTCATTAAAAATAACATAAAATATTTTCTTATACCATAATATAATTTTATAGGCAATTGTAGTTTTTATTTCACTTAAATATGTAATTTATATTTATTACATATTTTTATTGCTTTATTTATGCCTGAAAAGAAGTTTATCGGCATAAAATATCATTTATAGCCAAATCTCGTCCCTTAGGACTTTATTAGATTTATTAATACTTATTCTTTCGCCGGAACGCGATTCGAAACGTCGAACGTCAAAATTGATCGACGAGCCGACGCTCGGCGTTCGCTCGATTTTAAGTTTTGACATGCTCCTTTGCAGATTTTTAATTCTCAAATTGTGAATCATATAAGAGTAAAATTTTGAGCATGTTATAGACCTCATGTCATAGTATTTTAGAAAAATTTCTAACCTCTAAAACCAATCACAGAAATCAATCAAAATATCGAGCAAAAAGCATGACAGTAGTACGGTCTCCAAAGAATACTGCGTCAAGACGCTAGCGCTGCTATATCTTTCTTCGACTTTATTCTTGCATTTCTGTTGCCGCTTATCGAACTAGCTACTTCGCGAATTTCTTACGCATTGCTCGTTAGTCGGATTGATTCCAATTTTGGATATGTTATACATGGTATACCAAAGTATTTTTAAAAAAATATAACCCAGTAATTTCGGACCTCTTTGGCAGCCTAAAACAGGTCACAAAAATGTCCACTCGCAACAGTTTTTATCTATTTTCCAGATTTACCCTCTTTCGCTAAAACAGTCATAATGTTTTCGTTTTAAAACATTTTTAGGCGATTCTTGACCCCACGCGAAGCTAACTTCTGGGACTACAACTCTTCCCTACTGATGTTTTTTCAGATTCCGAACATATTAGTCCAGAAATTCCGTTCAAGTGGACTGCACCGCACTTGTTGGACAGTTTTGACACTACTACTTTGAAATGTCATAACTTTCTCCCCCGATGTCGGATTTAGTCCGTCCCGGAGTCTATGGAAATCTTATTGAGTGTACTATAACATACAAAAAGCCCAAAACTTTTTGAACATCCTAGTTAATCCCAAATATTCCTTTTTAGGTCAGCAGTTTACTAGTTTTCACACTTTAGAAAATTAGTTTTCTTTCCTTTCCTTGTTTAAGCTTTTCACTACGAAAAATGGTTAGATCTACTCATAAAATACACTAGAATTTACAGTTCTATGGTTTTAGAGTTCAAGAAACATAGATCTTTATTTTGACAAAAACCATCACAATAAATCATATTAACTAACTAGAGTTTTGAAATATGAGAACTTTTTAACTTTTTGTTTTGATGACTTTTCTTCCTCTCATCCCAAGAGTGATTATGGAGCTTGGAGGTATGAAAACTTCTCTTCCTTCTTCCCTCGAGGGCTGCCGAACCATCACTGTCTTCTCTCTTTCTATTTTATTAAGATTTTTGGAAACTTTAGAATATAGAATGAATTAAACTTTTGCTAGGTAGTGAGAGATGTACTATTTATAGTCCTCTAAATGTTTAGATATAACATATGTATATCTACATAATATCCTAGCAAAATCTTAGCAATATCTCCTCTTTCTCTTTCCTATCCTTACTAAATCTTGCCAAATCTTTGAAAATAAATCACATGTGCTCAAATCTTTCCTTTGATGACTTACAAGATTTAGTCTTATCTTTTAGTAAAAGATAAGATGAAAGGGTATTTTTGTAATTTTGCACCTACTAAGGGTATTTTGGTTATTTCCACTATAATTTGAAGGGCAATTTAGTCTTTTCACAACTATCCCATAAATATTATCCCACTCTAGCTTTATCGAGTCCTTAATCATTACATAGATATATGAGAGATTATTAAGTAATGTGGCTTCATAAATAAATTGACACATGGCTAAGTTATGAAATATCTATTATACAAAATGTCTAAAGTACCCTTTCTCTTATTGGGCTACAAACTTAATTCTTCGGGCCATTATAATTGATGTTTTGGGCTTTCCATAAATAATCTTTTGGACTTTAAATTTAATTTCTTGGGCTATGAAATTTACAGTCCAATATTTTTAATATTATTATTCCCTTATTATTTAATTAGGGTTTTCATGTACACAATTATAATTTAAATCCTTACTTACATACACTTAATTTCTTAACACAATTAGACTTGCTATAATTAGGTTATAAAATTAATTAATTGAGATGTATAAAATAAATCTCTTAGAATTAGTATATATTATAAATAATAATATTCTCCCATACCATAACCTTTAAGTTATTCAATTTTTTATTCCTAATATATAATTAGATTATCCTAGTTTCTTTTATTTGTTTATATAATAAAAAAAAACAAATACATAATATTCATATTCATTACACACATAACTTTTAATCCCTTAGTGTTTTATACAAAACATTAGGCTTTCTAATTTAGCAATTAGGGTTATCCCTAATATATACACAAAAATACTTAAGCCATTATATTTAGCCTTTGATTTCCCAAATTAGGGTTTTGAATTTCCAAAACAGAAATTAGGGTTTCAGAACCGGTTTTTAGGGTTTCTTATCCATTGCTAGGGTTTTCTAACTGAACGTTGACATTCGTCAATAATATTAGGGTTTGACACTGATAAAATTTATTTGGTCAACTCTTGACCCTTAACCACATATTCTGAACACATATAATACCATATCCACAGAACATATACACATATATAATTAATCCTGAATAATTCTCCAAAATCCTACACAGAATTTTGAAATCCTCAAAATTCCATCCCAAAAATATCAAAGGCATACACTTATTTTCTGTCTAGGTCTAATAATTGACCTTAAATCAATCATTTAAGGTTACTATTCACGAGGTACTATTCCCGAAGTACTATTCTCAGGGTACTATTCATGGGGTACCATTTACCCGAAAATTATATTTTTGTTCCGTCCAAATTCTTTTTGGTACATGAATATTATTCCACAAAGTAGTATTATGTTGACATTTTGAATATTTTTAAACTCTGGATAAATTTAAAGTCTTTAATATTTATCCTTGATTTCGTTTGATTAATGCTTATATCATTGTCATCATCATCATGTTTATATTATGTTGAAAGTCATCTGTGACCTGTAGTGCATAGATGGACTTGGTATGATTTTGACCAGGGATTATTCGGTATAATCATGACCGTAATGTTACAAATGATGTGGTAAAAGTCCTCATTGGCCTGTAGTGCATTGATAGACAGTTGTTGGCATGATCATGACCATTGATGAATACACGAATATCCTTGGCCCGTAGTGCATGGATAATTTATGGTCGTGATACTAAAGAATATTCTTGGCCGTAGTGCAGGGGTGATTCGATGATGTGGATTATTTATTAAGCTGATTCTCAGCGATAAAAGTGATGAAAAACCTTTTAAATCATAGAAGATAGTAGCTTTTATGCTCTACTTGACTCTTCTAATGGATTGCTTGTTCCGCTGCAGTTAAACTTGATGTTTGTTATATTTTATCAATTTAACACTGTTGAAGGCTAACGATAAATTATTCTGCATTATCTTAGTCATAATATTTCTTACTGGGCTAGTTGAGCTCATCCTTTTGCTTTCATTGTTCTCTTCAAGAAATGAGAACGTAGCTGGAACTTATCGGGGAACGGAGTGACGGTCCAGATGATAGCATTAGTAGTCCTCACTATTCTATGAAATAGTGTGATAATAAATGTATTGAGGACTCCATTTGAGTTGAATACTGTCTAGAAAACAATATTCGTATTAAAACTCTCAGTTTATGTTTTGTCGTATGTTACACGACAGTTGTATTATTAAGTTGTATTTGAATTTTATACCATGTATTTGACGACTCAAGATAGGTGATGTATACCTATTTTGGGGGCGTCACAAAGGTGGAGAATGGAACTTTCTGTTCCTTCGTGCATCCCAAGACATTAAATATCTTGGTAATTTGTTTAACCCACGTTTTTGCCTTGATCGGATCCGGCTTTCTCACAAATTTTGGTGGTCCCAACTCTTTGAACTGCTTGGCTGTGACAAGCCGCGCGTTGCTATCATTTCCACCCATATTTTGTACACGAGTCTCCCTCTTTTGATTTTTCATGAACTTTAAAAATATTTTAAACTTTCCATCATTCGTCGTTTGTTCGGTAGTGTTGTTTACAGGAGGAATATTGCCTTCCTGTTGCACTTTCCTTTGGTTGATGATTAAAGGTGTCTCCACGGTCTCATCACTCCATTGTTAACATTCTCTTCCGCCATTCTCAAATACTGCCATAAAACAAGGGTTAATTAAACAAATCAACATGCCACATATTATCCCTATATTCTGACCGACCAATTAAATACCAAATAAGCTTAGGTAGGACACACTAGCGAATGATTTACTCTTCTCTCCCCTCCTAGTTCTATTCCCCAATCTTCGCTAGAGACCATATCCCTAAGCTCTAATACCAATTGTGACGCCCCCAAAATTGGTATACATCACCCATTCTGAGTCGTCAAATACATGGTACAGAAACAAAGACAACTTCACTAATATAATTGTCGTGCAAAATACGACAACACATATACTGTGAGTTTAAATACAAATATTGTCTAATAGACAGTATTCAAACTCAAAAGGAGTCCTCATTACAATTATTGATACACTATTTTACAAAAATAGTGAGGACTCCTAAAAACAACTTTCTAGAACCATCACTCCATACCCCGACTAGTTCATGCTATATTCTCACCTCCCAAGAAGAAAAATGTAACAAAAAGGAAAAGAGTGAGCTCAACTAGCCTAGTAAAGAATATTATGACTAAAATAATAAACAACAAATTATCGTTAGCCTTCAACATATCAGATAAAATAGAATGGTGCCATCGTCGTCCTCGTGGATAGGTATCTAAGCGTAACACACTCATAGGACGCAAACATGGAAGCCTCTCATAGGCCCAAAACTGCCAACACAATGGAAAAACATCTGCTGTCAGTAAACACTCTTAACATGTGAAGGGAAAAAGATAAGAGAAATACTCACCAGCAAAAACGGGTAAAATCCTAGCCAAGCCTCGGTCAAACCTTGTGAGCGCAAATGCATGCCCCGGAGGAAATAGGCAAAGGTGTAAGAGCCCCAATCGTACTCTCCTATACGGTCTATATCGCGTGTGGCGCTGACCAAAGTGAAAGATATCGTGGAAGAATTATCTGCTATAAAGCAGCCTCGAATGATTATCAGGAACAATCACCGCAGAACGCGATCCCTGATCCTAATATCATCAGGCATGGGCTCACTCAATAGCCCGCTCATAACATCTACGCTCAAAGGACCTCGAACAGACGGTCCCACCTTTGAAGCGCACCACGAACTCTAACAAGGACCAAACGGCGGTGGGGTGATATTCGCCATGCAAGGCAATCGCCCTCCAAACTCCATACACAGCGATAAATCGCCAATCCATTGGCGTCCATCATCACCTCACAATCCAAAGCAGGGGTGACCGAGTTTGATGAAACCATCGCTCGAGACAATGCCACGAGGTGACCCCAGAGGACAACAACGACGGGGAAGGATGGAGAAAATGCCCCAAATCCCCACTCATGCACTCTTGCTTCTATAATCGTGGATGAAGCGCACGGTACATGAAGTGGATGTTATACCGATTCCCCAGGTCGTAGAAAACACGGAACCGCGCATGAAGCATGATCAACATCGTAACCCTTTTAATCCTCATCAATAAGAAAGAAGGAAGATAAAGAATGTCGCAAGTTAGCATGCAAATACATTGATGGGTTTCTACCCAAATCACCTAACAACTCTGGTTCACCACCGGATGTTCGGAAGCTCCTGCGATGGATTTGTGCAGCAGAGGCGGGATCCTCAATATCCACCTCCTCGTCCTCGATGTGCGAACATCTACACGGGCGGGACGAATCACGACCTCCACCAACCGAGCGAGGTACATGCCCGACGAATCGAGGATGAGGCACTTGAAGCCCTCCGCCAAATGCGCGTAAGCGATCCTGTAAAGAAGCGCTTTCGTGATTTGGATCCATAATATCTGGACAACAAGTCTCCAAATCACCTCAGAAAGGGTGTGGTATTGCCTTACCTGGAGCTTTCTAAAATGCATTATATGACTATATGCATGCATGCATTTACTTTAACATATAATAGAGTTAGAATGCATGACTACCCAATGCCTACATTTGGAAAAATTTTGCCATAGTCCCCTTTGAAAATAGGACTATCCATATGCGCACAGGCATGTCTAGGTGGCCATTCAGTAGCACACCTACCCCAAAGTCATATACATAATATATGAATTAAAAATCAAAATTATCATGCATAAGGCCAACCTCAATGCTAGGAGTATTTTGCCTTTCTACCTTTTGCTCATTTGACCTCAAATAGGACAAAAAATAGAAGAAAAAGGTGCCAATTTGACTGTCTCAGAAGTCAATTTTTTCACATCATTATGTTCAGCATGGTTTAATACTAACATTTACTATGTTGAATATTGTTTATCAAGTCATTTGTGCATACATAATCACTACTATGTGTTTAGATGCATTTCGTGCAATATCTCACAATCTAATGGACAGAAACTGGAAAAAATACATGCATACGTTACCATGATAGTGTAGAACACTTGTACGGTGACAGAATTTGTAGAAAGCAGCCCGAACTCAGCAAATCTGAAAGTGGCTCACGGTTTTTTCTAGAGAGAAACAAGTTGAAAGTGATTTGTGAAGGCAGGCTGCTGGGATTTATCATCTACGCATGGCCGCAGGCTCACCTGCGGCTGCAGCAGGTGCACCTGCGACTCCTCTATATGGGCCCCACCCCTCCAGCTCGATCCAGTTCGAGTTGAAACGGAGTTCTTACAAGCTAGAAAGGTCAAATCAGGAATAAAAATGCCACGCGATTGAGCAAAACAACATACAATCTTGGTCTTCTCAAATAAGACTTTGAATCTACACTTCACTCATTGGTAGTCGCCTGAGCACAAGGTATACTCTGTCGATGACCTTAGTTGTCACAAATCACATACAACAATACCTTATATAGGTCCGATGCCGCCGACTCCAGGTCGTTACCTTACGTGAGTCCCCGACGAGGGTTACAACGTGAGTCCCCGACGGGGGTTACAACCTATATCTCCAGTGGGAGTAGCAACGCATGCTCAGCCGTTGACACACATATCAACGAAGGTCAAGCAACCTTGACATCATTTCAGCCGATAGCGTTTAAACTTGTCAGAGCTATAGAGCTGTTTGAGGTTCTTATACCCAATTGCTTTCATATTCCCAAATGGATCCCGACGAAATCACAATGCTGATCTCGTTGATCTACGTCGGTGAATGTCAAGCAACCTTGACGATCTCCTCCACAGTTTCACCGTTGATTCACATGTCGTGAAGGTCAAGCAACCTTGATGATATCCCACAGGGATGTTTCATAGTTGATTCACACGTCAACGAAGGTCAAGCATCCTCGAGCGGCATTTATCATTGTTGGCGATAAATCAACGTAATCATGACATATTCTGGCGATACTAACCAGGAGAGGTCAACATTATGAAAGATGAGAGATGATGGAATATGTTATACACATCCTCAAACAGATGAAGCTTTATCCCCACAAATCTCTTTCGCATAAGAGATACCCCTTCAGTATCAAGTCGTTATCAAGAATACAGGAATTTGGTGATAACTCCAACACCAATATCCTAACAGATTCGGCTTGCACATCAGATCTGGTCAGTATTGCCAATCCCCAGTTGAAGTAACAGGGAGCCAGCAATCATCCCCAGCATGTTGGGCCACAACCCCGCACACATGCATCATACATTTGCATCATGTTTCTACCCTTAGCACCATGTTTATCTTATTGCGTTCCAAGTGTCTAAGATTCTTTATCCTACCCATACATCGCCATGCATGAGTATGATAAAGAGGGGCATCTGTAGACACTCGAAATTTGTTGTACTACTGTTACTAACATTGCAGGAGGACAGATTTGTCTTTTAAGAGAGAACCCTGAAAGACAATCCAAATCCATACCGGATACTACCGGAAGTTCAGAATCAACCCCGGATCGCGATCTGGGAGTAACAATTTCAACCTCAGATCTAACTCCGAGACCTATAGATACAATACCGGAACACACACCAGAGAAGACCGATTAATCTCGGAGATAACCCCGAGGTATCCAGTCTCAGTCCCAACCATGGGAATAGCCACCAACCTTGGTGATAACCCCAAGGAATACAGTTTCGGAGATAACCCTGGAAATGCTTGTTTCAAATGCCATCAGCTTCAATCTCGGCACTCACAATAAGATACACTGTGCCAACCCGACAATAACATCGGGAAGACAGGCACACCTCAAAGATAACAATGAGGACCTTCAACAAATGCAGCAGTCCAATCTCAGCGAAGTCTGAGCAACGTCTGTTTATCGGCCCAATCCGACAGTAACACCGGTGAGGGGCAACATCGCCATCTCATCCAACACGATGCCACATCTCGTCTATATGCAACAATGTCCCACAAGGCTAACCAATCCCGAGTGACTATTGTGCGGGGTAACGGATGAAAGTTGAAGCTTGAAGACCGGAGGGCATCGTCCCATCTTCAAAGACTTCGTACAAACTCTAATCGCATGACATCGTACAACTCTCGACAACGGCGGTCCGAAATAGGTCCTGAATACCTCAAAACGGATGCCTGAATTGTACTTCTCAAAATCTGAGTGGACATTACAGTGCCTGAATGCACGTACTTCCAGACGACCCGACCCGGCAGAACCGGGCCGACCCGACCCACTTATGGTACACCTGCAACTGAGCCGCATGTACACCTGCGACACCTTTTGCCTATAAATAAGAGGCTTGGGGTGCTGATTTCTAAAGAAAAAAAGATGGGGAAACCCTACACAATTTGTTCTGCACTTGCCATACAGTGTATTTTCTCCCTTTCAAACACCTGTGAGCTCATATATAGCCTCTTTTGTACCAACAAAAGCCCAGTGTTTACCCACTCTAAATATATAGAAGCCCTTTTATCAGTCAGCTGTAAGCCTTCTTACACACTTTAGAGTCTTTCTCTTCATCTTTGGACACACCCTTCTACACGTTGAGAGTGGTGTTGCTTACTTTTGCCCAGCACTTGATTAGTGGTTTCATTCCAGGTTTGTATATATATATATATATATATATATATATATATATATATATATATATATATATATATATTGACTAACATTATCGAGTTATGCCTCGATTGAGCCTGAACTTGATGCCCGAGCGTTCTTGCTTTATATATATATATATATACTTATATATATTAATTGTTTGTTTGACTTTGTTCGATGAGCCTGAACTTGATGCAGTGCGTTTATTTGTTTATATATATATATATATATATATACTTATATATATCAGCTGTGTGTCAGACTTTGTTCGATGAGCCTAGACTTCGGTCTGGTGCGTTTACTCGCTTTTATATATACACTTATATATATGAACTGTGGTCGAACTATGTTCGATGAGCCTGGATTTTACATCCGGTGCGTTTATTGCTTATATATATATTTATTTATTTATTTGGTCTGCACTGAGTTCCTTCATGGCGATTTGATAAACTTCTGACTTTCTTTACATTTCGTCCCGCTCGAATTTTCTTCGTGGCGATTGGCCGTATTCTGACTTTTAACAACTTTATTTACATTTTGATCCCCATGGAGGTGCTTCGTGGTTGGTGATCATATGCGTATATATATATATATATATATATATATATATATATATATATATATATATATATATTTACCACTTTTATATATATACCTGCTTATTGCTTTTATATAAATTGCAATATTTTATGCGCCTAGGAATCATGTGATCACAGATTCATCCCATTGGATCTAGATTCGGTTCCCGTGATGGACATTTTCAGCTGTAAGCAGCTTGTAAATTATTCTGCGATGTCTGTATTTCCTCAGATGGTTTTCATACCCACGAGGAAGTCGGCATTATTTTTGGATATATTATTTTTCATACGGATGCCTCGCATCCGTCAAATAAAATCAATTCAGCCGCTCACTTAATAAAAATAGAAGTGTAAAAGGTCTCAATTCCTATTGAGCATCAGGGTTTAAAAAACCTCTTTTATAAAACATTATTGCCATATCTTGCTAAAAACTGAATTTTTACATAAATTCAAACCCTGTGTATATAGGTTCGAATGAGGCCTCGCACAACTTTCATATAATAGTACATTGACCCACACACACACACAAACACACTCAGATAATAGTTTCTTGAAAAGAGGCGATCACCATGGTAACACGGATGTCGGGGGGTTCCTAACACCTTCCCCCCGCATAACCAAGTCCCCGGACCCTAAACGAATCTCGGTTTTGTCGACCCGTATATCAGTGTCACATCACTGGGTCATTATGCAAACCTTTTCTCGGTTGTGTTGGTACAACCATTTAAAAAACAAACTGGCGACTCTTAACAGTCCCATCGTCGACATTATACATGTCGGACCTTTTTCAATTATTTTTTTCAAACAAATCTCACCTAAAATGAGAACACGAAAGAACAAGTAACGGACAGGGACATCCAAAAATCCCGACGTTGACAAATTTTATTCTTAAATTTAACTCTACAAAGCAGTATTATGTTGACAATTTGGACGTTATTGATTTCTGGATAAATTAAATTATAAATCTTTAAAATTTATCCTTGAACTTGTTTTATTGAATTATTATTTCATTATCATCAACCTCATGCTTATATTATGTTGAAAGTCATCTTTGGCCGTAGTGCATAGATGGAATTGGTATGATTATGACCAGGGATTATTCGGTATAATCATAACCGTAATGTTACAAATGATGTGGTAAAAGTCCTCATTGGCCCGTAGTCCATTGATGGACAATTTTTGGTATGATTATGGCCATGGATTCTCTTCAGCCAAGGGTGCAAAGATGAATTGTTTTATGACATGATCATGACCGTTGATGAAAACATAATTATCCTTGGCCCATAGTGCATGGATAATTCATGGCCGTGATACTAAAGAATATCCTTGGCCCATAGTGCAGGGATGATTCGATGATGTGGATAATTTATTAAGCTGAGTCTCAGCGATAAAATTGTTGATTAACTTTTTAAATCATAGAATATGGTAGATATTATGCTCTACTTGACTCTTCTAATGGATTGTTTATTCTGCTAAAGTTGTTGATCTAAAACTTGTTGTCTATAATATTCTATCAGTTGTTATACTATTGAAGGCTAAGGATAATTTATTCTGCATTATCTTAGTCAAAATATTTCTTACTGGGCTAGTTGAGCTCACCCTTTCTTTCACTGTTCTCTTCAGGAAATGAGGATATAGCTGGGACGAGTCGGTGAACGGATTGACGGTCCAGATGGTTGCTTTAGTAGTCCTCACTATTCTATAAAATAGTGTGACAATAAATGTAATGAGGACTCTATTGAGTGTGGATATTGTCAAGATGACAATATTCTTATTAAAACTCTTAGATTATGTTTTGTCGTATTTTACACGACTGTTGTATAATTAAGTTGTATTTTAATTTTATACCATGTATTTGGCGACTTAAGATGGGTGATGTATACCTATTTTGGGGGCTTCACAGTTAGTATCAAAGCTTAGGGATATGATTCCCGGTTGAGATGTGAGACAAGAACTAGGAGGGGAGAGACGGGGAATTCCTTCGGTAGTATGACCTACCTAAGTTTATTTGGTATTTAATTGGTCGGTCAGAGTATAGGGATAATATGTGATATGTTAATTATCCCTTGTTTTGTGACAGTGTTTGAAAATGACATCTGAAAATGTTGTGATCAGCAATGAAGCACATGAGACCGTTGAGTCAATGATCAATACCCAGGATAATGTGCAACAGGAAGACAATAATCCTCAGGTAAACAATAACACCGATGAAATGGTGAACGATGGGATGTTCAGAGGCTTTATGCAATTCATGCAACATCAGGCGAGAGCGGTTCCTATTCAAAATACAGGTGGAAACAATGGCAACCCATGGCTGGTCACTGCTAAGTAGTTCAATGAGCTGGGACCGCCAGAGTTTTTGGGAAAGCCAGAACCACTTAAAGCGAAGACTTTGTTAAAGCAGATCACCAAGATATTTGATGTATTGGGATGCTCCGAGGAGCCAAAGGTTCCCTTTGCCACCTTTATGTTTCGTGAAAAGGCAGATTACTTATGGGAATCTGTGAAACGTACCCAGCCTGGCACAGTCAAGATGTCTTGGGAGAAGTTCTAAGAGCTGTTTAACGACAAGTACTTTCCCAAAAACAATATGACCGTGCGCAGTACGAGGCTTAGTTAGCCGAGTTATCCCAATTTGTATCCCATTTGGTCGATAATGAGGAGCGAATGACGCAAATGTTTCTAAGAGGTTTGAAACCCGAAATACGTCAATACCTCATTTCTCACAAACTTTGTTTATATTCAGATGTTATGAATAGGGCTTAGTTATTGGAGCGCGATAATGAGTTAGCACAACCAAAAGGCAACGACCAACAACACGATAATAATCATACCGGTGGCAACGGCCATCAGAACAATGATAACAATCATGGGGGAAATTATCACGCCAAGAATGGTAACCACTTCGGTGGTAATCATAGCCAAGATAATAGAAGTGGAAATTTCAAGAAGAGAAGGTTCAATAATGATGGAAAGATAACAACACCAATGCCCGTTTTCAAAGAAGGAGAACGACCACCAATTGTATGCTTCAAATCCGGAAGGGAGGGACATATTAGTCCAAGCTGCACGATGCAGTTCAAAGCATGTTACAATTGTGGAAAAGAAGTTCACCTAGCCCAATTTTGTCGTGCACCAAAGTCAAGTCCAGCTGGGACGGTGGCACCAAAGGCGGATACGGACAAAACAAAATCGGCGGTTTCAGGGAGAGCGTTTTTCGTGACTTCTCAAAAAGCGAGTAACCCAAAAAAAGTTAACACGGGTTAGTTAATTATAAATTCTTGCGAAGTTTATACTTTATTAGATACCGCTTCTACCCATTTTTTATCTCTCTTGCTTGCGCTCAACGTTTAAATTTGATTCCGGAGAAATTAGACTTTGACTTATTAGTTAAAACTCTGTTAGAAGAAACCTTCATTACATGTGCTATCCAAGTCTTGGATGAGAGTCACAGTTTTGAATGATATTTCTATTGTTAATAAATTTCCTGACGTATTCCTGAAGACTTCCTAGCCTACCCCTATAGCATGAAATCGAATTTTATATTGACCCTAGTACAAAACCCATTACTCAAACCCTCAAATATTTCTTCACCTAGAACGAACGTATTATGCGCCAAAGATGTTGGCTCGAGCTGTTGAAGATTACGACTATACCATTCAATATCATTGTGCAAGAGCGAACGTTAATTCTTGACGCGTTGAGTAGATAAGATCGTATCGTTCTGAGTGCGATGTTGTTAACACAAAAACCTATTTCGTATAACTTATAAATGATGAAGATAGAGTTAAAGACTCTAGGGACCCACGTGAAGATAACGAATATATGAGTAATATCGACATTAATCGATAAAGTTAAGCCGCTCAAGCTACACACCCGAATCTGATGAATGTGAAGAAGAAGGTTCAAGAAGGCGTTATCTCAACCCTCGATTTAATTGGCCCATTTGAAATCCTCGATCGAGTAGGAACTATGGCCTATAGACTCATTTTACCTCCAAGTATGTCGCGTGTTCATAACGTTTTTTGGCGTATCGATGTTATGTAATTATGTGGATGACCTGAACCACATTATTGAATTAGAACTAGACGTGATAGCAGAAGATTTAACGTATGATGAGATACATGTTAAAATCTTGGATAAGAAGGATCATATTTGACACTCAAAGGTTATATCTCAAGAGTTGGAATATGAACTGAAGTTAAGGTATCCTCACCCATTTGGCATACCAGGTACGTACGTAAATTTTGAGGGCAAAATTTCATAAGGAGGGGAGATTGTAAGACCTCGAATTTTATGAAATAAAAGTATTCAATTTTCTTATAATTATTATTTTATTTTGTAAATGGTTAAATTGATAAAAGGTTAAAGTTAAGGGTGATATGTGAAATTTTTTGCAAAGTAAGCAAGTTGTTATAAAATATTCGTTTGGTCGGGGAATATACTTTTTTTCGGGGAATATTCGTACGATGACACAATCATTGGTGGACCCCACAACGGAAGTATTGTCGTAGTAAGAAAATGACAGAATTATCATTTTATAAAAATAAAGGCGAAAGTGTTACCGTTAAAACTGTTGAACTACTCGGTAGTAAAAGTACAGTAATACGCGTGGTTTCATAGTAGCACACAGTATTGATTATTGATGTTTACATAAGATGTCACTCAGTTATACTCAATTATTGCTACAGTAATTGTTACATAATATCTCTCATATTATTGATTAAATTATTGTCACAGTATCATATGTATAATATGTTATATTATTAAATCAATAATTGAGATGACAAAGTTATTCATATTATTATTTGCTATATTGACAATGTCTAGAAGTTCTGTCAAGGAGAGGTTTGGTCACCTAAATGCGCGCCAATAAGGAAAAATCTTTATCGGAAAGCCCTCTCTTTCTTGGGAACGACCTGGTTGTTAAATATTAGGAGTTATAATATTAATGATTAATAAGTTCGTGTTTATTAAACCACTTGCCGTTTCATATTACAAGCGTCGAACCAATTGTCGTTTCACATTACAGGCATCAAACTACTTGGTGTTTAACACTACAGGCGTCAAACCACTTGGTGTTTCACATTACAGGCGTCAAACCACTTGGTGTTTCACATTACAGGCATCAAACCACTTTTCTTTTCACATCACCAGTCATCAAGCCGCTTGCCTTTTCACATTGCAAGTGCTAAGCTAGAAATCTTCAATAAATAGAGGCCTAGTTCTTCATTATTTTTCACGAATTCATTCAAGCTATAGAGAGAGAAAGTATAGAGAGAATAAGAGAGAAAGAAGAAGAGTATTCTGTTACTACACTACTGCAGTATTCAATCTCCTACTAATGTAAGGGGTGTTATTTCTTTTGTATTCATGAAGAGAACTTCTGTTATTCCATTATTTATTATTCTGTTGGAATAACCTGTATACGTGGGCTACCCTATATTTGATGAAATTCTTACATTATTCCAGTCTTTATTATTACATTGGAATATCCTCACATGCATGCGTTTTCTATTGGACTGTTCCGATTTTATTATTCTGTTGGAATATCCATACATGCATTTTACTGCCGGGACCGGTTCCGATCTTTATTATTACATTGGAATATCCTGTCTGTGCATTTTACGCCGGACCTGGTTCCATTCTTTATTATTATGTTGGAATATCCTGTCTGTGTGTTTTACGCTGGACCTGGTTCTGTTATTTATTATTCTATTGGAATAACCTGCCTGTGCGGTCTATCGCATACATGTTGATTTCTTTTGTTATTCCATTCTTTATTATACTCAGTTGGTTAAAACTTTAACTTCTATACTCTATGAAATTAGTGGAATATCCTTGATATTTGCGCTTAATCCAGTATCTTTTCATGGAAATATTCTTCTGAGCATTCTTGAATTTTACTTTACAAAAACAGTATCATGTTGACATTTTGGACGTTATTGGTTCCTGGATAAATTAATTCTTGAACTTGTTTTTATTGAATTTTTATATCATTGTCATCATCCTCATGTTTATATTTTATTGAAAGTCATCTGTGGCCTATAGTGCATAGATGGACTTGGTATGATTATGACCAAGGATTATTCGGTGTAATCATGACCGTAATGTTACAAATGATGTGGTAAAAGTCCACATTGGCCCGTAGTGCATTGATGGACAGTTGTTGGCATGATCATGACCATTGATGAATACACGAATATCCTTGGCCCGTAGTGTATGGATAATTTATGGCTGTGATACTAGTGATTATCCTTAGCCGTAGTGCAGGAATGATGTCGATTATTTATTAAGATGAGTCCCAGCGATAAAAGTGTTGAAAAACCTTTTAAATCATAAAAGATAGTAGATTTTATTCTCTACTTGACTCTTTTAATGGATTGCTTGTTCCGCTGCAGTTAAACTTGATATTTATTATATTTTATCAGTTTAACACTGTTGAAGGAAAACGATAAATTATTTTGCATTATCTTAGTCATAATATTTCTTACTGGGCTAGTTGAGCTCACCCTTTTTTTCACTGTTCTCTTCAGGAAATGAGAACGTAGCACGGACTAGTCGGGGAACGGAGTGACGGTCTAGAGGATAGCATTAGTAGTCCTCACTATTCTGTGAAATAGTGTGTTAATAAATGTATTGAGGACTCCTTTTGAGTTTGCATACTCTCTAGTAGACAATATTTGTATTCAAACTCACAGTTTATGTTTTGTCGTATTGTACACGACAATTTTATTATTAAGTTGTATTTGAATTCTGTACCATGTATCTGGCGACTCAAGATGGGTGATGTATACCTAATTTTGGGGGCGTTACAATTAGGGGAGGTGGTGCAAGTTTGATAATACTTGCAGAACTAAATTAAAAATGAAGAAAAAGAGGAAGGCATTATATTGTAATATTTCGAGCCTCAAAACTTACAATTATCGAATATATATTATCCTATAAATAGAAGCTCATTCTTCCTTCATTTCTCACCAATTCACAAAAGCTATAGAACAATTATTATAGAGAGAAAGAAGAAGAGAAGTCTGCTACCTCAGTATTCCAGTATCCAGTTTCTTCTAAGGTAAGGGGTATTATTATTTTGTATTCATGAAGAGAGTTATTTTCTTTCAATACTCGTAAGGGTTGTTATTGCATTCTTTATTATTATGTTGGAATAACCTGTCTATGCGAAGTACCGCATAAATGGTGCAATTCTTTTGTTATTCCACTCTTTATTATTATGTTGGAATAACTTTGTTTGTGCGAATCGATGCGTATGTGAATTCTGCTGATATTCCATTCTTTATTATTCATTGAATATCCTCATCGTATGCGGATTACGCATGACCGGTTCTATTCTTTATTATTACATTGGAATATCCCGTGCATGCATGATTTACGCGTGACCTTTAGTTCCATTCTTTATTATTATGTTGGAATAACTTTCATGCATGCGGATTACATGAGCTCTAGTGAATTCTTCTGTTATTCCATTCTTTATTATTCTATTAGAATAACCTGTCTATGTGGATTACCGCATGCATTGTAAATGATCCTTCGTATTCATTCCTTATTAAATTGTGGAAATGATCTGTCTACGTGGATTACCGCATGTCGGGTGAAAATCCATTTGCAATTTCGTAAATTCTATTATACTCGTATGAGATATCATTTCTTTTGTACTCGTCATGGAATATCATTTTCTTTGGTATTTTTCTATTCACGAGTTATTATTCACGGGTTACTATTCACCCGATTACTATTCACTCTAGTATCATTCACTCGGGTATTCGGGACACTTTTTGTGTCGGGGTACTATTCTTGAAGTACTATTCACGGGGAACTATTCACCCGAAAAATATAGTTATTTTCTGTCCAAATTATTTTTGTTACATGAATATTATTCTTGAATTTTACTCTACAAAGAAGTTTTATGTTGACAATTTGGACGTTATTGATTTTTGGATAAATTAAATTATAAATCTTTAAAAATTTATCCTTGAACTTGTTTTATTGAATTATTATTTCATTGTCATCATCCTCATGCTTATACTATGTTGAAAGTCATCTTTGGCCGTAGTGCATAGATGGACTTGGTATGATTATGACCAGGAATTATTCGGTATAATCAAGACCATAATGTTACAAATGATGTGGTAAAAGTCCTCATTGGCCCGTAGTCCATTGATGGACAGTTTTTTATATGATTATGGCCATGGATTCTCTTCGGCCAAGGGTGCAAAGATGAATTATTTTATGGCATGATCATGACCGTTGATGAAAACATAATTATCCTTGGCCCGTAGTGCATGGATAATTCATGGTCGTGATACAAAAGAATATCCTTGGCCCGTAGTGCAGGGATGATTCGATGATGTGGATTATTTATTAAGCTGAGTCTCAGCGATAAAATTGATGATGA
Organism: Panax quinquefolius; assembly: GCA_020205615.1. Lineage (NCBI taxonomy): Eukaryota > Viridiplantae > Streptophyta > Magnoliopsida > Apiales > Araliaceae > Panax > Panax quinquefolius. Next base: position 122,729 of record JAINUW010000177.1, on the reverse strand, counting down.
ACTTTTTAAATCATAGAATATGGTAGATATTATGCTCTACTTGACTATTCTAATGGATTGTTTATTCCGCTACAATTGTTGATCTAAAACTTGTTGTCTATTATATTCTATCAGTTGTTATACTGTTGAAGGCTAAGGATAATTTAATCTGCATTATCTTAGTCAAAATATTTCTTACTGGGCTAGTTGGGCTCACCCTTTCTTTCACTGTTCTCTTCAAGAAATGAGAATATAGCTGGGACGAGTCGGGGAACGGATTGACGGTCAAGATGGTTGTTTTAGTAGTCCTCACTATTCTATAAAATAGTGTGACAATAAATGTAATGAAGACTCCATTGAGTGTGGATATTGTCTAGATGACAATATTCTTATTAAAACTCTTAGATTATGTTTTGTCGTATTTTACACGGATGTTGTATAATTAAGTTGTATTTAAATTTTGTACCATGTATTTGGCGATTGAAGATGGGTGATATATACCTATTTTGGGGGCGTCACAGTGGGCCTCTTTTAGGTTACACCCACGGGGGGGTCTTCAACTATCGCGATGTGGGCTTAATTCTGTAAAGGGGCATCTCCTATATAAAATACCCACTTGGGAGGGTTGCCAAATTCTGAGCTCTCTTATCTTGCTTCGAACTCTGCTGGTAGATGGACTTGAGGACTTGGGATATCATATAGACTCTGAATAGCGTGAGATTTCGGCCAGAACTCATTGGTGGTATATATATTGACCAACAAACAACAAAATCATCATCATGCAAAGCAATTAACAACGATTAATTACAGAATTTCATATTGAGCAACGGAGTGAAGATTTTGAAGAACGGTCATATCGATTGCGGATAAAGGCTAAAGTGAATGGTTTTCTTTGTTATTATTCTACTTTAGTTTATATTTATAATTGAGAAGATGTTATCTTTAATTTATTCAGTTATTATTTCATTTATTATGAACTATTTACTTTTTATGCTTAAGACAGATCTTTAAGTGGAACGATGATTATGTAATCTTTGATTTCGATTTAATAAGCTAGTATCTAGTTTATCTATATTAATTTGAGCTTTAATTTATAAATTGCTTGATCAATGATTCTTTGTGGACTTGTATGAACTCGAGAGATGAAATACGGGTCTAGACTTAGTTAATATAGCATGTGTTCTTGATTTATGTGAATGAACAGAATCTTGATGAATGTTATGGTAGAGATATGCTTGACATCACATGTATTCAGATAAAGAACTTGGACTTAAACCTTCTTTAATTGTAATTCACATAGAGATATAGTGAGTTAGTTGATTAAGATGTTTAACGTAATTCTATCTAAGTTGTAGATTTGGGTTAATACGGTATTAGTGCATCGAAAGGTGGCTAGTTCTACATACGTGTTCTTGATTAATAAACTTAGATAATGAGAAAAACTGGAATAAAGGTGTAATAATCTGAGTGATGCTTAGAGTGAAGTTGGAAGCCTAATTCTCCATTATTTGTTTGAAAATTCAGTTTTAAGCATTCATTGATTGTTTGGTGATTTTAATATTTTTAATACTTTTAGTTATAAACTGGAAATTGATTAGTTTAATAAAATTATGATTAATAGGAAATTGGTACTTGTGAGGTTTAATTTCTATTTACAGTCTCTGAGGGAACGATACTCTACTTACTATTATATTACATGTTGACCACGTATACTTGCGTGTTGTGTGTAATTAGATTTTACCCAACAAATTGTTGGAGCAGTTGCTGGGGACTTTAGTATAGATTTTATTATTTTGCAATATCCATTTAATTAGTCCAGTTTTACTTAAACACTTTTTGTTTTTGTTTTGTTCATCTTTTTTCAGGTTTTTGAAGTTTGTTCATGCAAACTCGATCCAAAATCCAGACTTCCTTCCTTTTGAGGACGACATTGAGAGAAGGTTTTAAAGGTTAAGTAAGTGGATCAAGGAAACAAGGGACGACTTCGAAAATTCTAAAAAAGAAGAAGCAATGGCTACTGAAGACCAGAAAACATTGATGGATTTTGCTACACCCAAGGTGACTGAGCTGCAGTCGAGTATCACCAGGACTGCAATAGCTGCGAATACATTCGAGATTAATCCTGGGACGATTCAAATGATACAAAACTCTGTTCAGTTTTGGGGGACTTGCAAATGACGATCCTAACGAGCATTTGATTAGTTTTCTAGAAATATGTGACTCTTTCAAGTACAATGGGGTGTTGGATGAAGCAGTTAGACTTCCCTTGTTCCCATTCACTTTGCGGGATAAGGCGAAGAGTTGGTTACACTCTCTACCAGCGGGTTCGATAACGACATGGGATGACCTGGCTCAAAAAGTTTTAGAAAAATTCTTCCCGCCAGCAAAAACTGCAAAGATGAGGAATGCGATTACCATGTTCGATCCGCAACATGCGGATTCATTGTACGAGGTATGGGAGAGATACAAAGAATTGCTCAGAAAATGCCCACATCACAAATTGCCTAAGTGGTTGCAGACGAACACATTTTACAATGGACTACATGGGAATCTCAGGACGAGTATTGATGCAGCGCCGGGGGGAACTTTTATGGCAAAGAACTATGTGGAGGCATATCAGTTGATAGAGACAATGGCTGCTAACAACTATCAGTGGCCCACGGCAAGAATGACACAACCTACAGTCACTGGAGTGTTATAGATAGATGGAGTGACGAAAATAACAGCACAAATTTCAGCACTCTCCAAGAAGTTCGACGTTTGGTCAGGAGGACGGACACAACAAGTAGCAGTTATTTATAAATTGTGCGCGGGTGAACATCCAACTGATCAATGTGCAATCAACCTAGAGACAGTACAATTTTTGGGTAACTACAACAGAATTCCACAAAATACGTACCAAAATACATATAATCAGGGGAATACGATCCATCCTAATTTGTCATGGAATAATAATAAGAATCATTAATTCCCACACCCATCCTATCTCCCAGGATTTCAGAATCAACAACAACCAGCTCAACATTATGAGAAAAAATCATATTTAGAGGAGTTGATATCAATGTACATAACGAGCAACAAGGTAGCCATGAAAAATCAAGCAATTGGTATGAAAAACAATGAAATAGCCATCAAGAATTCAGAAAATCAGATGGGACAAATATCTTTAGCTTTAAACATCAAACCTCAAGGAACGTTGTCGAGCGATACGGAAAAGCATCCAAAGAGAAATCACGAGCAGTGTAATGCTATTACGCTCAGTAGCGGTACAGAGTTGACTTCTAAATTGAATAAGAAAGCCAGAACAAGAGATGAATGTGTGGACGAAGAGAAGGAAATTGAAAAAGAAGATAAACAAATTGAAGTTAAACCACTTGCACCCTTTCCTCAAAGGCCAGAGAGTGACAAGTTAAAGAACCAGTTTTCGAATTTTATGGATATATTTAAACAATTACACATTAATATTCCATTTGTCGAAGCACTTGAGCAGATGTCGCGTTATATTAAGTTCATGACAGACATACTGTCGAAGAAACGCAAGCTCAACGACTTCGAAACAGTGGTGTTGACTGAAGAATGCAGTGCAATACTACATAAAAAACTTCCTCCTAAATTGAAAGATTTGGGAAGTTTTACAATTCCTTGTGCAATTGGAAATCAAGATGTGGGAAGAGCTCTATATGACCTAGGAGCGATTATAAATCTTATGCCATTGTCCATTTACCGAAAGCTGGGGTTAAAGGAAGAAAAACCTACCAATATTAGTCTATAGCTCGCCGATAGGTCATTAACATACCCATTAGGAATAGTTGAAGACGTATCGGTCAAAGTTGATTCATTGATCTTTCCAACTGATTTTGTGGTACTAGATTTTGAGGAAGATAAAAACATCCCTATCATTTTGGGACAATCATTCCTGGAGACTGGACGAACACTGATTGACGTGCCTAACAAAGAACTGATTATCAAAGTGTTTGATCAGGTAGTTAAGGTGAAAGTGTTAAAGGAAATCCCAATTTTGACTGCCAAAGAAGAGTGCGAGTTGCTCGTGAAATCTACACGTGCCAAGTCCAAGGATTACAAAGAGGATAGTGGACTTAAGGCGTTAATTGAGGATAGAAATTCAAATTCATCATCCAACATTTGAGTGAACGGATAAGCAATACAACAGTGTTGGTGTTATGTGATAAATAAACATCATGCCACTTGATAAATTTCAACCGATCCGGATGAAACAAAGGAGTAATCAAATGAACGACTTAAAATCAAGCGCTAATTGGGAGGCAACCCAATCATCTTTTTATTTTTCATATTTCTTTAGTCATGCTAAGTTAGATTAGAGTTAGATTAATTAGGATGTAATGAGACATTAAGTAGATATTATATAATATTAGTCTTGTTAATCTCTCAACCATGCTCAAATTGATCAACAATCTACTCACGTATATCTTTCATGGCTTGCAGGATGTTTAAAGATTCAATAAGTGGAGTAACATGAAAGAAAAGAAGAGAACTGTAACATCCCCAGATTCGGGTCCCAAATCACCACGAGTCCGGTGTACTATTTCTATAACTATTGCGGAAAATATAAACATAAATTGTTTATACATTAAACATTACACACTATCCCCAAGGTCGAGAACCCTCACATAATACCTAAATCAATATCCTATCAGACATACAAAGCTATTATCATACATTACTATTACAACTTTAGTTGCACATATAATCCAAAGCTGACTTGTCTTGGACTTTTCTTGTAACCGATGTATTCGTCATAATCTGCAATGTTTATCATGATATAGCAAGGGTGAGCAACAATTTTTCCCAGCAAGTATAAGTTCAATTAAGGATATATCATGATCGAAAGAATTGAACAATAAGTTGGCTAACTTTCTACAATATATACATTGTGAAAGAGCATGAATAAATATTTATAGTTGAACGAATAATGAACATGAATAAATCAACTGGACCAAATGGTAATGAAGGTGATCAGCCTTTCATACCTGATGAATACATGAAATGTGCACAAAGTGAGAATCAATAATTCATAGACATGGTATAATCAGTAATGATTAACCCCAAGCATATTTCAAAAATATCAATTCGAGATCGAAAGTTAGAGAACTTTCCTGCACTATCGATTACCAAGATACTGACCTATATCGCTTTTTCGAAGACCTAATATAGATAATACCGATCTCCAAATATTAGAATATCATCACAGTATAGTACTGTTAAATACAAATATAATATAACCTAACAAATTACCACATAATCCTATCAGTCTATAAAATACCTAAAATTCGGTATCAAGTCAAACTATTTCAGTCCGAGTTGAATTCGGTATAATTTCCTCGACATCACAAAAGTCTAATCAGGATAATTCATGAGTCTAATTTCCATAAGACTTTGCCTAAATGCTTTACATTTACCTTAGATAATTTCATTTTCAAATAAAATATTTTTCAATGACTTATAATAATTTTCGATAATTATTATCATTTATCATGATTTTTCAATCATTAATATCATATTAATATGAATTAAATACTACTTAATTCCATTATCATTAATATTAATTTATTAATGAAATTCATTAAAAAATATTAAAAGTCATAAAAATAACTTAAAATATTTCCTTACACTTTAATATAATTTCAAATGATTTTAAAGTATTAAAATCATTTTTATGTACTTTATTTAATATAATAATTAAATAAATTAACTATCATTAATATTTAAAATATAAAAATATCAGTGAAATATATTCCAAATTATTAAAAACCCATTTTTAGGCTTTAAAATAATTTTTACAAATTTATTATGAATTTCTAATATTTATTTTCTATTTATTCTAAAATTTTTGTTTAAAGTTGGGGTCCTCCACAGAAACACTTGTAGACGGTGATCTATAAGTCTGATTTGGGCCCACTTGGTATTGTTAGAACCGTGACTTCCCGAGCTACGTTTTAGACTCAAGAAACGGTCCATTTGGCACAGTATAGCACCCTGAAAACAGGCCACTACTGACTGACCATTACATGCCTTGTAAACATTTTCAGTTTTGGAGTCTTTTACAGAAACGCTTGTATTACGAGATCCACAACTCCGATTGAGGCCCAATCAAACTCGTTGGATCTGTATCTTCTTGAACTACAGTTTTCAGTTATCAAACACCAAATTACAATCTGTCTAGGTCCCTGAATTCAGGCCCAAAATGACTGGTCCGCAATGTTTTCTTCAACAGTTGGTTCATTTTCCAGATTTGGGGTCCTTAACGGAAACGCTTATAAAACGAAATCTACTAATCGGATTTAGGTCCAATAAGTATCGTTGGATTCGTAATTTCCTGAACTATAGTTTCCATGTATCAAACATCTATTTTGGTTCTGTTTTGATCCCGGAAAAATGGACAGAAGTGACTGATCAGTAGCTTGTGTTCAACAGTTAAGGTAGTTTGGGATTTAATTCATAACTTGCTCATTTCTTAACATATTTGAGTGATTCCAAAGGAGTTTTTGCCCTTAACTCATGTATCTAGCATGCTAACATGTTTTAAACCATTAATCACATGAACCCAAATAATATAACATAAAAATATATATAGCATACAAAGGAAAGCTTTTTCTTAAACCTTTTGGTACAAAACTTGATTTCCTCACTTTGGATCTAACTTTTGATTTCAAAAATACTTTGATACACATATAAAATACCAATACTCATGTAAATCATGAGTTTTTAATGATCCAAAACAAAAGTTGCTTGGTTCATAAAGATCTAACAAAAAGAGCACAAAAAGTGAAAACTTTCATTTTCTTACCTTTTTCTTCTTGCAAGCCTTCTTGATCCTTCAAAGTAGCTTATGATTTTAAGTTGTATGAAGATCCAAGACCCCTCCTAGACTCCCTATAACTACCGAAATATGCAACCTCCTTTCTCTCTCTATTGTTCTTAGTTTAGACTTAGGTTTAAAAATTAATATAACTTAGTGTATATACAATATACATATAACACATATAATTATAGAATATGTAACTCCCAATATAATTACATATACTTATTATCAATTTAATATATAAGTTACAAAAATTAGAATTTTTAATGCCCTAAGGCTTGTTTGGCAAAACCATATTAAAATAATGACTTAATCATTCCTTAAGCCTTTTTGGCAAAACAAGATTAAAAATAAGAATTTCAAAAGCTCTAAGGTTTTGTTTGGTAAAATCAAATTAAAACTCTTTTAATAAATATAGTTTATTGTCCAACATTGTTTACTTGGATTTTCCTATCCAATCTTAATTAAATAAACTAATTACCACATACTAAATAAATTTCCCACTTAACCAAATCTCACAAAATTGTAATCATGTAAGTACCAATTTTAATGGCCAATTTGGTTATGAAACTGTAAATTGAAGTTTGTTTAAGGTATTTCATTGAGATACGAACGGAATGTAGTTTGAATAGAGTATTTTGGTCTACTAATGAATTCACAGTGTTTACTGTGTTATCAACTATGGAGTTTTGGTTTTTTTTTTTAAACCGTGTTTTCAAAATTTAAGTTTTTAAAATCTTGGTTTAGTCGTTGTTTATTAGTATCTGAATAATTGGTTATGATTATGGGTAAATTATGTTAGTTGTTCATGTAAATTTAGATGTTAGCAGATTCATTTAGTACAAAATTTAGTTGTTATGTTCTTTGTCATTGGGTTCTCTCGAGTTTGGCGCCTAACACCAAATTTCGCTACTTCAAAGACCAAAAATGGGCGATAGCTTGCACCCCAAAGGTTAGAACTCGCGCCTTCAAGATCGGTACTCACGCCCGTGACAGATCGATCCATGCCCCAAAGAAAAAAGTTGTCTCGAGTTGGGCGCTTTTGATCTCCGTAGTAAAAAGCGGCCATAACGCGTTCTCATACGAACTTCAATTGAGTTGATTCAAGATGATCAGGAACGAGAACGAATAGACCTACAATTTTCATGCCTTAAGTTTTTTAATTTGAGGTCTGTAACTGTAGTAAAAATAGCCATCTTTAGGACTGTTGTGTATTTGGAGCCAATCGGAGGGCGTCGGGATGCACGAATGCAAGTGCAACCCTTTGTGTATTAGTATAACTTAATGATAACATGTTGGACATGTAATAGGATGTTGTATCAAGTTGTTAATGTGCATGTGGTGCAATGACATAATCACTTAAGTAGTTGTAATAAAGCTAAAAAGTAATGTTCATGAAAAGATGTGATGTTGTTTAAACTTAAACTTAGTTAGTAGCTATACGAAGAGTAATAAAGTAACTTATAAAGGTAATGTTAGTGTAACTAATGTGTATTGTCAATACATATGGTATGTGTAGGACTTGGGGTGAACGTGAATAGTAATTGTTTAACCTACGCACGAGGCAAGTTCTCTAACTCTACTTTTATAATTGTGCAGCTATCTTTAAGCAGGTTTTCTAATATATTATCTTGTTAATTCAAGTACTGTTTCAATTCGATTATAATATAATAATGTAAGTTATTCTGGAGCAAGTTATTCTTGTATTTTAACTTGTTGTTTAGCATGCACAACTATATATATATACTAATGTCGAACATTTCTATCGTTCAAGTTACTATGCATGCTTAGTATTCAATTTTAATTAACCTTGGCTTAGTATTGTTCAAGCAAGGTATGTTATAGTTATTCAAATGGTATGCTATTAGATTATTCCTAAAGCATGACTTTAGTTTACTATGATTGATTCAATCACGATTATTCTATAGTATAGTGTTATTGGTTTTATTCAACTACTCCTTAGTTGATGTTCGTTGAATTCCAAATTTCCTTTAAAGCTTGTCCAAACCAAACTTACTTTGGTGCGGACTTGTATTCTAAATACTGAGATGAACAACTCTTTTAATAGAGGTTTACGCTTAGCGTTGAAATGGTTGTGCATAATACATTGTACGAAGGGTTGATCCCCAAGTACGTTGGAGTCCTTATAGTCTTATGACTATTAAAGTTAAAGTTGAAAGATTACTTATAATCATGGACATGATTCGTGGTCATTAGACCCTCAAATGAATGTTATAATTTTCGTAAAGTTAATAGAATATATTGTTCAGCTTCTATTGAGCCTAATATTGGCAATTGATGTAAAAGTTTAAATATTTACTTATTGTTATTTCAAGTGGGCCTTGTTTGCTCACTCTTACCTGTAAAATTTCTTACAGCTAAAGTTAAAACGGGTGACGTACCTAGTACCAGTAAGGGAAAAGGAAAGATGAATAAATACTGAAGACTTGTAATAGTTTTGATAGTTTACTTTCAGGATTTGATTTAATGATTGTAATGAAGTTATTTAATTTTCCACATTTAAATGATTGTTGTTAAAGGTTAGATAACCTGGGAGATTTTTATTTAAGTTTAATCCGGTATGGACAGGTTTTCTTTTATTATTCAATTCTATTATGATTGGGTAGTTAGAAATGAATGTTTTGATTACGTGAACACCAAATCTTGAGGTAATGAAGTACCAGGATTTGGGGGTGTCACAGTTCGATAGAGTGTGTGAGTAAAATTTGAGGAGAGAGTAGTGTGTTCAAACATCCGAAATTCAATGGTGTCTCAACCTAAATCCAAACGACAACAGGGAGAATGTTCAAAGCCAACACCACCATCACGAACCTTCGACCGACGCAAGTTCAAAAGTGCCGCCGCTACCGACCGTTATGATTACTTTGTAACATAGGCTCTTACACCGGAATGGGGGTTAGCACCGGATCATATGGATGGGGAGATGATGCAACATATTTATCAAAAAGGGTGGAACAAATTCACTGAGGAACCCGAGCCCGCCGTTGTCAACGTGGTCAAAGAGTTTTATGCTAATGCCGAGGACAAGGTAACTTTCAACGCCTTTTTTGCGGGGTAGATTGGTTCCGTTCAGTGTCGAAGCCCTCAACATGTATTATCAGTTGCGGGTGCCTAAACAGTGCCAATATGATCACTTGAGGGATTTCGACCTTGACTTTGAGGCGGTTCTCAAAGAAATGACTAAGTCGGGAACAACATGGATCAAGGGTCGGAAAGGAGGCACGGTGTTTCACAGCAAAGATCTTATCAGGTATGGGAAGATTTGGTATGCTTTCTTATGTGCAAAACTGTTTCCATCCACGCACACCTCTTATGTGACCAAGGAGAAGGCACTACTTCTATATGCAATTGTGCAAGACTTCATCATCGACGTCGAGGCCATATTCAGTTTTTCCATTCGCCGATGCCTACGGGGTAATTTTTTGGGCGGCCTGCTACACCCATCACTTTTATGTGGGTTGTGTCGCCAAACAGGTGTTCGATGGTCTGATGATGAACCCACCCAAATGTTGTTGCAACTAATAGATTCTAGAATGATAGCGAGGTATTCGGTGTGGGCCAGAGGTTAATCTCATCCTCGAAGGTTAGGTTTTGTATTTCCATTAGCTTTAGAGGAAGAAGTTGACACTGAAGATAACTCGGATGATGAGGACGAGACTATGGGAGAGCAAGGAACTGAGGTGGAACCATCTTCTGACGCCATATCTAGCCCTCAGTTTCTTGCATTTCAAAGATAATTCGAGGAGCACAATAAGGCAACACGAAGGGAGATGAGGCGGCTCGCATCGAGACAAGACCATATGTTTGATGCAATGAACCTGTCGTTTGCAGCATTGAACACGACGCTCCAAAGCTTCAATCCTACTGCTCAATTTACATACCAGCAATCGGGTCCAATGCCACGCTTTCCACCAAGTGATTCTAAGGAAGAACAAGAGCACAACACACCACCACCCTAAGCTTAAAGTGCTTACAGGGAAGTCTTCATATTTTTACTGTGATATCTATACAATGAGGGCATTGTAATTTTTAAGTTTGGGGGAGTTAGTTTTATTTTTCATTTTATGTTTGCATGCATAATGTCATTAGTTAGGTTATTTAGTTTTTATTTTTATTTTAGGTTTGCGTTCATATTATGTTTAAAAAAAAAAGAATTATGTTGTTTTGCATATATCCAACAGTGTTGTAGTTCATTTTGTTGTGGCCATTAATGAAATTAGGATTATTTAAATTGTATTTTAGTATTGAGAAACTAATAACTATACATTAATATTATACAAAGGACCCACATAAATTGCAATTAATGAATTCTGACAGAATTCCGTCGGGAATTCCGTCGAATATAACAAATATGCATATAATACTAATATTTAGTTACGTAATTCCTGCATATATACAAAATACAGTGCAATCTTATTCCAATTTTAGACAAAATTGATCAACTCAGCCCTATCTTATACCAATTTCAGTCCTATTTCATAGCTTCGGTACCAATATATCCAATTTCAATCCTAATAAAAACCAATTTCAGTACAATCTTCAGACCCACTAATTTTCAGACTCAAGTTAACATATATACAAAATACCCACTAATTTTCAGACCCAAACATGCATATATACAAAATACATAGCAATATATACTGTAATAAAATGACAAATTTATAGCAATATACTATAATAGAATAACAGATTCATAGCAAAATACATAGCAATATATCAAAATCAAATGACAGATTCGTCAAATATACCTGATTAGCTTTAATTTTTAACAAAAAGTAGAAGCTTTCGCACGTAGCAGGTTGCTGGATGTGTCGTCAGAGGTGTCGTCGGAGGCGATGGCCGGAGGTGACGTCGGAGATGGTGGTCGAGGCGTGGGTTGGAATCCGGTTAGGTGGTGGTGTGGGCGGAGTGATGAGATGATGGAGTTTTAGTGTGTGAGAAAGAGGGAATGAGAGGGTGAGTGACGAGAGGAGGTGTTGGAGAAAGCATTCTGATTAGGTTTTTAATCATTATTCTCGACGGAATTCCATCGAGGTTACTTCAGTCGACTTTAACTTAATTTCGACGAACTATTTCATCGAGGATAACACATATTCAATCGATATTAGCTTAACGTCGACTGAATGTGTTTAGTCGAGATTACTTCCGTCGAAAATAAAGCTTTTTCTTGTAGTGTACTTACTATTATATTACTTGTTGACCACGTATACTTGTGTGATGTGAGTAATTAGATTTTACCCAACAAGTTTTTAAAAACTTGTTGGTCGTTTTACCGATCAATATATGAGTGCAAGTATACACGGTCAACAAGTAATAAAGAGTAAGTAAAGTATCGTTCCCACGAAGAATTAACTAATAAAGTTCACCAACCACTAACCCGTTACCGTTTCAGTCTTATTTAAATGAATGTTTTTCTATTTATAAATATTAATTGCTAAATTAAATAAACCTAATTATCCATAGAACAAGACTAGATAATGAAGACCTGAGATCACAATTTCATCTATTGACTCATTTAAATCAACACACTCCTTGTTAAGCCAAACTAATTTTACCGGATTGTTAGTCAAGAACACGAAAGTAAAGTATAGCCATCTCTCAATGTACCATACTCATATCACATATAATCCATAGTTGATAGAATACACATGAATACCCACATTACCTAAACCACTATATGTTTATGTGATTTACAAATAATTAGGGTTTAAGCCCAAGTTCTCAATTAACTACGAATGGTGATTTAGTATATGTCTATCCTAAGCACAAATCATACATCCTATCACAATATAGAATATACAATCATAAGCTAATAAGATTAGATCTAAACCCGTACTTTGTCTCTCGAGTCCATATGGATTATCACAGTAATTGATGGCCAATCAACTAAGCAAATAAGAATGAATCTAATTAGACAATCACATAGCAATCAATAAAGCTAACAACGAAATATATCAGAATAAACTAATCCATAGAATCCATTTTAATCTCATAATAGAGTTTAAATCATAATTGAATCAAATCTACCATGCACATATTGAATAAACATCAGCAATACAATTAGGAATCAAAGAAAGAACAAGAGTAGAGAATTGGAGTGCAAATTTGTTTTCCTGATCCACTATTGAATCTCTAATTCCTTCCCAATTCTTAAAGTCTTCAATATAATCAAATCTAGAAAGTAACTACACTAATCTATTTTTGAAATTAAAGAGAGAAAGAAAATTGTAGTCCCTTCATCCCCCAAAAGGTGGAATCCCTTTACATACTGATAATAAGTCTAATTAAATAAGAGTCTGAGTCGTAACATCCTTCTCCAAGCAATAAGCCTATTGGATAGCTCAATTAAAAGTCAATCGCCAATTAAGATCAAGGCAATGGCTACCGTGATTAGCCTCGATAAGGTGTTGACATTGCTATACCATCTGGATCTCAAGCGAGCTATCCCAAGACAAACCGGGCTCGTCTTCTTCTCACGCCGCAATCTTCATGGCATTGTAGGCTCAAGATGCTTCACTCCAAATCTTCATTCCAACCTCTAGTAATATGCTCAGCTCCATTTTTTTCTTTCCATCATCAGTCTATCATAACCACGAACACAACTTAGCTCCAATATCACCAAAAGAGTTCCCGGTACTGAAACTACAAAACAAAGCACAAATGCATAAAAATCTATACAATAAAATGAGTTTAAGCAACAAATTCAAGTAAGTTAATATCTAAATAAGTGGTTATAAAACCACTTATCAAATACCCCCAAACTTAAACCGTTGCTTACCCTCAAACAACCAAAAAAAAAAAACAAAACCAAAATGAAATACAAAACTACCATGTATGCATCCTACACAATCATGAACTTGAATCCAATAGTCAGCCAGAAATGAAATTCAAATAAAATACCTCAAAAAAACTACAAGATAATCAAACCAAAGAGCTACCCAAGACAAGATCATAAAGCATAACACTCTGTAAATCCAAATATTTCAGCACTGATATAGTGTGTGAGTGTAATGCAACCACTAAACATGCTATTGAACAAAAAAAAATGCACATGCTATGCTCCTCAGAGGGACAAAACCAGTTTTAACTCAAGATAAGTAGTAAATCAAACAAGTTCTAACCAAAACCATGCATTACTTAAGTTCAGAGCCAACAGGGAAATTTATTCCTTTATTTACTCACGAGGGCAATTATCGCACTTTCCCGCAATGTTTACTGATTTTTTTTTTTGGATTTACCATGTCTGTGCAATGTCTCCTTCCATTAGGCTAATAGTGCTAACCCTTAGCGAGCTTTCAACCAATGACTCCCAGATCATAAAGACCTTAGGGTGCTAGTTGTAAAGACACTCCCTCGGGCGTACATGCTCAAGTAACAAAGGCCCCGAAATAAGACTAGCCACGATATTATTATTTTTTTATTTATTTTTATATATTTTTATTTTTTTTGAATCAACTGAAGGGCATGCATAACACTGAATTCCCCCAAACATAAGATTTTAACAGTCTTAGCTATTACCTAATTGAGTACTGACACTCTTTCATTAAAACACAAAATTTCCACCAGAAGACAAGTATGTGAAAATTTAAACTAAAGCATATCATAATGATTACTCAAGAGTGTTAACCGGTTATATCAGTGTCGGGCATATAAGGATTTATATAATGATATGACATCACAATCAAGTTTAAGTCACAAATCAATTCAAAAATTAAGTAGTCTTAATTTTCTCATAGGCAAACTAAATAACAAATCAACTGACACTGGATTCATGCAAATACAAATACAAAATGCAACATTTCCTAAACATATTTAACAAAACAGAATGCAACACTTCCTACCACAATCAACTAAACAAAACAAAATGCAACATGACATAAATTATACTAAATGCAACAAATAAACCTAATACCCCCAAACTTAAAAACTACAATGTACTCATTAGAGATAAAAGGTATAAGGAAACTCGCTTAGCTGTCCTCATCATCAGCATCCTCCTCTTGCTCAGGTGGAGTGTCTAGAGGTGGATAAGTAGTTGTTGTCCTGTATGTTTGAAACTGAACATGTGCTCCCAGCTAGCTAAAGGCATTTGATAGGACTCCAGAGAACTCGGCAGTGAAAGCTTGGAAATTTGTGTGCATCACATCCATCCTTATTTGGAGGCGACGAATGTCATGGTCCTGCCCGTTTGGAGGAGCAGCAGTGTCCTCATCTTCCTCTTCGTCATTGTCTTCTCCATCTTCTTCACTCTCAGACTCATCCTCAGGTATAATGAACCCCAAACCCCAGGGGTGAGACTATGCACCATTCCAAATGGCATACTTCTAAATAGTGGTATGGTCTAGATCCCTCATCGGCATCTGTAGAGCCTCAGTTTCCCACTCAACCCCCACAACTAAGCACAGTCGAGTAATAAGAGAAGCGTGTGGTATGCCCCCTGAAGTACTACCCCTTATATATCGCATCATTGATTGATTGATCACGTGCCCAATGTCAATTGCTTTCATCTTCAGTATGCCATAAAGCAAAGTAGCTCTCTTAGTTGTGACATCGACATGATGGCTGGTTGGGAATATGTTCGCACATATGAAGCTATACCATGCTTTGGCATATCGGCTGAACGAAGTTTATGGGAAGTACATTTTCCTGTTATTGCCAGTTTTTGTTGTCCATTTTGTGCCTGGCTTGCACAACTCCTTCACCAACTTGTCTAAATATGTCTCAAACCTTTGTGATTCAGCCCAGTTCTCATCACCTGGTGGAAATGTCTCCACATGGAATAACTAATTAATTGCTTGTTTGGTATACTGCACCTACCTTCCTCGTACAAAAGAGATGCCATTTTGAGTTTCACGAGCATTGGCATAAAGTTCCCTTACTACAGCCATTGGTGGAGCCACCAGTTTGGCCACCACTGCAGCCCATCCATGTCCCATGATCTGTTCCTTCAACTTTCCGTCTTCTTTCCCCGACTTGAATCCCCTCTCTAGTACGAAAGACTTGCACACTAAAACATTTATATAGTATTGCTGGGCCGAGAGGTTCACAAATCGGAAGGTGTCCAACATATTTCTATTATTACCCTCGCTCTCATGCTCACTACTTGAAGATGGAGATGGATTTCTAATTCGTTTGGGTTCCATGATTTACAAGTTGAATGAGGATATCTGATAGGAGAGAATTTTTGATAATAGAATTTTTTCTTTGGATGCCTTAAACTCCTCAAATGACCCAGACTCTATCAAACTCTGTATCAATTTTCTGAAGTTATCCAACCCTGCCCTTTTCTATCACTCTTCTTGAACTTCAATAGAACATGTGGTGTGCAGAACCGAAATCCCTTGACTGTTATCACTGTTCGAGACCTGCTAGAGAGGTGTAAAACTAGGATTTAAGTGAGAGAGAAAGATTGGTGTGGGATGAAATCTGCAAGATTCGACGTTGGATTCGGGAGAGTAGAAGTGGCATATGGGTTTCAGTTTTTAGAGAGAAAGAATGAGCGCTCAAAGGTTTTCAAAAGAAATAAGAGTTGTGGTTTGGACTGGCTCTTGATTTGCTTTTTAAAAAAAAATTATGATCATTACCAGAATTGAATGGGAAGGTGGCGCAATTATGGCCGCCTCGGTCCGGCTCCGCCATCGCTTCTCATTACTTGATCCTTGGACTTTTAACACTGCTACTCAATTCATTATTCCTGGAAAGGAACAAAATGAACTATCAGACTTAATTTAATCCTAACTAACAATTGCAACTAAAAAATTAATTAACTATCATTATAATGAACTAATTAAATAAAGCAGTAATAATTAAATAAAGAGGGATGAACGTGATATAATATAGGTAATGGACAATTAAATAGATAGGGAGAGAGAGAGATATTTGATGGGGTGCCTCCCATCAAGCGCTCGATTTATAGTCCGTTAGCTGGACTCTGTTCTTGACACCGCTATCCAATTCCTCTACGATATGCTAAGAACCCTCCATCCATTAGAATTGCTATGTGCTTTGGTAGGTTCCCCATCATGAGAATCTTCGTATTGAAGCCACCTAGCATATTTCCTATACATGATGCCCCCAGTTCTATTGCATAGCTAGGTGCTTTGTCCGTTGTGTTTCTGAATAAATTATTGCATCGAGGACTAAAAAATACAACGGACTTTTCCTCTTTTATTTTCTCTTCCTCAGCCCACCATGGTGTATAAGAGACCTCTTTATCATATTGATCTTTACTTTGAATGTGGCTACCAAGAGGACATGGGTGTGCAAAGTTCACTGAATTTTTCAACTCTAACTGAAAAGGTACTTGGGGTATTATACAAGACAGTTCATGTTCTACATTATCCAATTCCCCAGTTGTCTCCTCAATGACAACTTCTTTGAGCTTATTCAGTGGCATGGACACTTCTAGTTCTCCATCAGTTTCATCATCCATGACATAACACCAATTATTTTACGGGCGATTATTCAAGGCTTTGAGCATTTGATCCATCTGGTTTTGCAGATTTTGAATTGATATCTCTTAATTCTGAATTGATCGCTCTTGATTAATCCTCCTCTACTTATTTGATGCTATGAACTTGGATAACAATTCCTCAAACCTTAAATTATCTGTCTCAGTCTCAGAAGCCATGTATTGAGGACCATTGGTTGAGGTAGTGACGAGTTGTTCTATCCGATTATTAAAATTTTGGGTTAACAGCTCTTGGCTAATCCTCATCTCCTCTAGGTTTGCAACGCCCTTCAATATTACATCCCTCGGATTTGGCTTTTTCTTCTTGTGGCAATGGAGGTGGACATGACAATTCCGGTGTGTATGTTGTATTTAGAGCTTAGTATTGGTCTTCATAAGTATAGCTCCTTGACGAATTCAGGTGATACCCCCAAATTTGATGATAATTAGCGTATGTATAATCGTTGAGGTATTCCCCACCGTGTCGTCCCAACCCAAAACTAACGGTGCATTGATGACTCGGATGATTACCAGCATAATAATTGCAATTAATTGTTATTCTTTGATTACGTTGGGCTGCTACAATGTCCAACCTCCTCGAAAGTGTCTCTAGATGCGCTGATAATGCAGAAAATGCATTGAGACCATCAATCCCCGCTCCTCTTGGCCGAGTCATTCCCAAATACGGCCATTGATAATTAAATTCTGCCATGGTACCTGAAAAGAATGAAAAATAGGAAGAGAATTAAATAAAAGGAAAAATGTTTAAATTAAGACTAATTTGATTGAAGCTAATATTGGAAAAAATATATTAACTAATTCCCCAGCAACGACACCAAAAACTTGTTGGTCGTTTTACCGATCAATATATACATGCAAGTATATCATGGTCAACAAGTAATAAAGAGTACGTAAAGTATCGTTCCCACGAAAAATTAATTAATAAAGTTCACCAAACACTAACCCGTAACCGTTTCAATCTTATTTAAACGAATGTTTTGCTATTTATAAATATTAATTGCTAAATTAAATAAACCTAATTATCCCTAAAATAAGACTAGATAATGAAGACCTGAGATCATAATTTCATTTATTGACTCATTTAAATCAACACACTCCTTGTTAAGCCAAACTAATTTAACCGTATTGTTAGTCAAGAACACGAAAGTAAAGTATAGCCATCTCTCAATGTACCATACTCATATCACATATAATCCACAGTTGATAGAATACACATGAACACCCACATTACCTAAACCACTATATGTCTATGCGATTTACAAATAATTAGGGTTTAAGCCCAAGTTCTCAATTAACTACGAATGGTGCTTCAATATATGCCTATCCTAAGCACAAATCATACATCCTATCACAATGTAGAATATACAATCATAAGCTAATAAGATCCGATCTAAACCCATACTTCATCTCTCGAGTCCATATGGATTATCACAGTAACTGATTGCCAATCAACTAAGCAAATAAACATGAATCTAATTAGAGAATCCCATAGCAATCAATAAAGCTAACAACGAAATATATCATAATAAACTAATCCATTGCAATCTGAGAATAGAGTTTAAATCATAACTGAATCAAATCAACCATCCACTTATTGAATAAACATCATCAATACAATTAGGAATCCATGAAAGAACAAGAGTAGAGAATTGGAGTGCAAATCTACTTTCCTGATCCAATATTTAATATCTAATGCCTTCCAAATGCTTCAAGTCTTCAATATAATCAAATTTAGAAAGTAACTACACTAATCTACACTAATCTATTATTAAAATTTAATAGAAAAAGAAAACTGTAGTTCCTTCATCCCCCATGGGGTGGAATCCCTTTACATACTGATAATAAGTCTAATTAAATAGGAGTCTGAGTCGTAACATCCTTCTCCATGCAATAAGCCTATTCGATAGCTCAATTAAAAGTCAATCGAAATTAAGATTGGCACAGACTTAGCGTGATTAGCCTTGATAGGGCGTACTGCTACTGCAGATGATCTGGCAAGTCGTTGTCAAGGCAATGCTATTGTGGTTCTGGGCGCAATCAAGCGCTGCATCACCGGGCCTTGCTTCTTCTACTGCAATCTTCTGCTGCATTGTAAGCTCAACGTACTTCACTCCAAATCTTCATTCCAACCTCTAGCAATATGCTCAGCTCCATTTTCCTTTCCATCACCAGTCCATCAAAACCACGAACACAATTTAACTCCAATATCACCAAAAGAGTTCCCAATACTGAAACTATAAAACAAAGCATAGATGCATAACAATCTATACAATAAAATGAGTTTAAATAAAAATTCAAGCCAATTAATATCTAAATAAGTGGTTATAAATCAACTTATCACCAATAACCAAAGTATTATATCAAATTAACACCTTATTATTCACAATAATAATTAGAGAAAATTCGATTTTATTTATAAAAAGTTGGGGTCTCATAGTGAGAAAAACAAATGCTCACTTGAAAGAATACAATAACTAGTAATGAATAAACTCAATTGAATTGAATATCATTTCTTGATATCGATAAACAAAAACTGATGCTGCAAACTATCTGAGGGTCACAAGACCATGAACCATGTCTAAGGTTATAAGATATTTTTCTAAAAGATAAATAATCATTAGATTGTAGGGACTCCCGTACTTAGGGTGATCAGCCCTTCATACCATGTATTGTGCACAAACATCTAAATGCTTATGTGCAAATAATCCCCTATAATAGGGTTGTTTATCTCAGTTATAACATACAAGTCCGCACCGAAGTAAGTTTAGTTTGGATAAGTTTCAAGGATAATTTAGAGTTCAATGAACATCAACTAAGGATTAGTTGAATCAAAAGTGTAATGACAACGCAAAGGTTCAATAGCAACGTAATATAAGACAGTTATGAACTATAAGTGATTATTGTATTGCATCAAAGTCATTCTTTAAGAAAACTTCAAAGCATTGTAAGGATTTAATCAACCTTGCTTGAACAAAAATGGTAAGCTAAGGTTATACTTTTTAATAAGGAAATTGAATTAAGATCTTTGTCCAACAAAATTCAAGAACTTGCATGAGTTATAAACAAAACAGATTAACAAACTAGCATGATTATCAACAAGGTAGGATAAGCTCAAATATAACTTAGTGTTTGGAATCTTGCTCAACTGAATAATAGATTCAAGAAACTTGTGTAATGTAAGACTAAAAATAAAAGACATGCATACGTATAACAAAATAACGGTGAAAAGAAAACCTTGCTGAATATTGAAGTAGCAAAGGTTAGGGAACCTGCTTAAAATAAAAGTAAGGATCAGAAACTTGCCTCGTGCGTAAGCTATTAAATTACAACTCATGTTCACCTACACATGTCATTATAATCAAAACATCTATTAGGTATACCAACACTAACCTTACAAGTTAAATCCCATTTTAGTTGAACTCGTTATCTTAGTACAAGTTCCGACCACTAGCACTATACACAATTCTGAAATCATAAGTTTTAACAATACAACACTTTAATCACCATCTCTAGACTTTAACAAACAATAACATGAAGTTTTCACAACTTACTAATTTTACAAATTTGAAATTATCAAATACATGTTAACAATCTGTTATAGCATCTTGTTACATGCTCACCACAATATAATTTTCATTAGACTAGGTTATATCGGGTTTTAAAGACTAAACAATCAACAAGACATCATTGTCCCTATTCTGGCTAGGGTGTGGCTATGTCAATTAAAGCTCTAAAGCCAATAACAGCATTATTATTCGCTGCTTTTTGCCTTTGACACAGTCACTGAAAAGGCCAGGCGCAGACATAAACTTTGGAAACTATTTCTTGCTCTATTCAAACCCAAAAAATACGAATTTCACCATTTAAGCAACAACTTAAACACACCCAAATCATATAGGCTTCATATAAACATTACTCAACATATATACACTGATTTAAAATAACAAAACAACTAAAACAATCAAACCAAAAGAATTAAAACCATGTTCATGCTTAAAACATTTTGACGCGTTTAGCGAATTCAATCACTATAACTTCATTTCTCAACCAAATTAATTCATTCAAACTACATTCTTTTGGTTTCTTAATGTATTAACAATAACCACTTGCAATTTACAAATTCTAGCATGATCAATTCACTGATTTTAACTCTAAAATAAAGTAAAACACATATTTTCCAAAAGAACACCAATCTTCATTTAAAACTTCTATCCCGGTAATTTAATTTCTTAAAATCGTTTATAGCATACATACTGTAAGAACTGAGAATTTCCTGAATAAATAAATTTCTTTATATAATGAGAAAATGAATATTTATTGGAATATAAATATAGATGTGTTGTGAGATGAGTATTTCAATTAATGTGAATTGAATTTATATGTGAATGGAGAATTTTGAAATGCCTTGTGTGGCATGAAAATGGAAATTTGAATGGTTTAATAAAATTAAGAAAGGGATAATTAATTAATATTAATTCATTGATATTGTGAATAATAGAATACTAGTGGGTAAAGTAAATTATATATCTGAGTGTATAGAATGGCAAAATGATAGAATGGATATACTAATAATTAAATGGAGAGATAAATTATCGAAGTCCGAGAATTTCCCAGTGGTAGCGCAATTGCTTACTCCTATATCAGAAACCAAATAAGCAAATTGCTTAGTAGTAGCAAGACTTGGAAAAAAATATATTTCCACAGAGTACTTGAGTATAAAGATGGTGTATTGACATTAATTGGTAAAATAATGGAACAATTACCATTATTATTTTGTGAACATTATTATTAAATATTATTTCATGCCACAATGTGTAATGCGGGTAGTAGTATCATATAATTATTTACTACACAAGATTAAATTAGGTGTGACATTTAATTGTGGTTAATATAATATAAAAAACTATACTGCTTAAGGTAATTAAAATATAAATAAGTTGTGTTACCTCATCAAGTGTGATGTTAAATGTGTACTCTAAAATATGGGAATAAATAAATATGTACTATTAAAATATTTATTCCAAAACTAAGGTGTAAGTAAATAGTAGAAGAATGCATTAAATTATTAATGTCCAATTAAATGGAGTCCATACATATTATAAATATTAATTATGTGAACCCAATGTACATGGATTATATGATATGAGTATATATTAAATTCCTAACTTTCCATTTTGTAGTAGCATTAACACATTGAAATTATATTGTAGAAGTTCAAAGGACCAAACTAAGCTTTATTGCTAGGATTTAAACCGTATCCCAAAATCAGTGACCATAATTAGTACATGAACAGTACCCTAACTCTATATTGATTGAAAATTAGCAGCAGTTAAGAGCTAGGATTAACAGTGATGATGGCTACAAGGTGGGCAGTTGGCCAACTTCAGTATACCCAATGTTTTCTTCCTTTCTCCTTTAAATCAAACCATGGTGGAAGAACACTAACAGGTTATACATTTCTCTATATAAAGCACCCTTTCTTCTCATTTTTTTGGTTGTTTGAAATTGTCTAATAAGTGTAAACTGAGAGTGTGAGTTGCTGAGCAATTGAAGAAGTATAATCAGTGTATGAGAAATTCAATTAAGCTTCAAGGAGGTATAAATTCTATTTTGTGTTCTTGAATTCGGTTTTGTTAAATTCTTGAAATCTCTTAAAATTCTATGTCAATTAGTATGAAATAACATGCTATCAAGTGTTTATGAAGTTTATATGCATGAATAGAGTCTCTAAGAATGAATTAAGTGTGATTGATTGAAAGGAATTTGAAGTAGGATGATACTCTGCAAAATAGAGGATCTCACTGCTGCTAGTCCAGGAAGGGCGCGGTTGTGCCCAGTTTATAATAGGGTACTGCCCAGGACCCAGAATGTGAATTTGACTTATGTTTTCAATTTGGGTAATGCTAGCATACTAATATAACTTGAACATGCCTGGAAATAAGTTTAACATGAGTATTTAGGTTCCTTGGAATAACATGATTTAGTTGGTTGGTGTTAATATGCATATGATAAGGAAAATGATGGTTTTGAACATAGACCTTAATGAAAGTAATGAACTTTAAGTTCTGATTTTGTGAACCTGAATATATGATCTTGCTACGTATGAGATGTGATTCAAGGTTAAATATATACATGTGATAAGATGTAATTCCCATTTGGTTTAAAATAACTTTTCAAAAGCAAACTTGGAAATGTTTTTAGACCAAGATTACATTAATGTGTGTAGTTAAGTTTTGAGGATTTAAGATGACATGTTTATATTCACTATGTCTCTAAACATGATTTTTATATGTTAAACATAATGGAAGTAAACCAAGCATGAGTTTAAGAAAGTTGTAAAGTAATAAATGATGTTAATTGTAAACAAATAGTGTGAACACTTATGAGCATGCGTAGTACAAATTATGTGATCCCTCTATGTGGACATATGACCAAAGTTATAAAGCACCATGATCACATGATCGTATTGTACTTTAATTTCGTAGGAATCATAAACTAAGATATGTAAAGTGAATGTAGGATGGTCATATGCTTATGCCAAGTCATCTAGCATGTATGTATGTTAAGTGTAAGTGATTAGGTATGCTAGAGAAGGGGACATAAAAAGGAAATGCAAGGCTCAACCTCAGGTGCTGCCAGAGACAATAAGCAGCCTACACTCATTCCTAAGCTAACTAAGCAAAGAATCGCGCCCATCCCGCAGAGAAGTTCTACATTCTGTTTGTGGTAGGAGGTTCAAGGCATGCTTATATTGTTACTTTCACATATATTATATGACCAGTACACAATCCATGTGTTAAGATCCATGCTAGATAATAGAATCGAATGTTTAATGAGTGAATATAACTTCCAAATGTTAAGACCAAAAGCTATTTGCGAACTATAAAGCAATGATTAGAAGCGATGTTATTTGACTTCATGGTGACTTATATACTGATTGTGTGTTATGATTATGTAAGATATGTGATGTAGTATGTATAAATAAGATAGACGTTTATGTAGGTGTTTAAACTTAGATATTATGTTTTAGTATATGTAACTAATGAATATCATATATGCATAACTATATTATGTTAAGATTCGAAGGTGTATTGATAAGCTATACTTGGTAAACTATGCTTGAGGCAAGTACTCAAACCCTAATCTTCATTGAGAATTACATGAGCTTGTATTATCATTGGTTGTACAAGTAAATTTTTGAAAGTATGATTCCTATCTCATGACTTAATACTTCATAGTGTAAGTGGGTTCAAACCTTGATTTCGAACGATAATTTTTCCTATATATACTGTGAAAGAAAACTGTCTAAGCCTTTGCTTCGGCTAGACTATTGATATTTGATCGAAAGCTATCCAAACCAAATTAACTTTGTGCGGACTCTCATAACTGATATGAAAAACCCTCTTGATAGGGGAATTATATATTTGTCGGGGAACCGACATCTGTCATGCCCCCAAAATAGGTATACATCACCCATTCTGAGTCGCCAAATATATGGTACATAAATCAAATACAAACTTCTTGTATATAATAAAACAACAGCGTAGCTTAGAGTTTTTACATGAATATTGTCTCATAGATAGTATTCAAACTTAAATGAAGTCCTCGTTACATTTATTATCACACTATTTCATAGAATAGTGAGGACTACTATAGCCACCATCAAGGACCGTCACTTTGTTCCCTGACTAGTCCCGGCTACGTTCTCATTTCCTAAACAGAACAATGAAAGCAAAAGGGTGAGCTCAACTAGCCCAGTAAGAAATATTATGACTAAGATAATGCAAAATAAATTATCGTTAGCCTTCAACAGTGTTAAACTGATAAAATACAATAAACATCAAGTTTAACTACAGTGGAACAAGCAATCCATTAGAAGAGAAAGCATGATATCTACTATCTTATATGATTAAAAAAGTTTTTCAATAACTTTATCGTTGAGACTCAACTTAATAAATAAACCACATCATCGAATCATCCCAGCACTACAGACCAAGGATATTCATGTAATCATCAATGGTCATGATCATACCAACAACTGTCCATCAATGCACTACAGTCCAATGAGGACTTTTACCACATCATTTGTAACATTACGGTCATAATTATACTGAATAATCTATGGGCATAATCATACCAATTAATAGTACATCTATGCACGTAAGCAACATATGACCTTTATCACAATATAAGCATGATGATGATGCCAATGATATAAGAATTCAATCAAACGAGATCAAGGATAAATATTAAAGACTTTAAATTTATCCAGAGTTTAAAAATATCTAAACTTTCAACATGATACTACTTTGTGGAGTAAAATTCAAAAATAATATTCATGTATCAAAAATAATCTTAGACAGAAAAGAAATTAATTTTTGTTGTGAATAGTACCCTGTGAATAGTACTTAGGGAATAGTACGATGTGAATAGTACCCCGACATAAAAAATGCCCCGAATACCCGAGTGATTAATACCCGAGTGAATAGTACTCGAGTGAATAGTAACTCATGAATAATAATCCATGAATAGTAACTTGGTATAAAAAGTAGTCCCCGAATCCTCGGGTGAATAATATTCGAGTGAATAGTAACCGAGTGAATAGTAACCCATGAATAGTACCCCAGTTAAAAATATTGATATTTAATAAAAAAGTTCAGATCAATATTCCAATAGAACGATACTGGATAAAGCGCAAAACTCAAGAATATTCCACTAATTTCAGGAATTATAGAAGCAATACTTACCACAGTAAGTTTAGATTTAAGAATATGAAAAGAAATAATATACGGAACTGCAAATGGATTTTCACTGTCATGCGGTAGTCCGCGTAGACAGATCATTTCCACAACTTAATAAAAATTGAATATGAAGGGTTATTCCCTAGGCATGCGGTAGTCCGCGTAGACAGGTTATTCCAACAAAATAATAAAGAATGAAATAAAACCCTTACGAGTATTGAAAGAAAATAACTCTCTTTATGAATATGAAAGAAATAATACACCTTACGAATACAACAAATAATATCCCTTACGAATACTGAATGAAGATAATATTCCTTACGAATACGAAAAATAATATTGTAAGCGAATATGAAATAAATAACACCCCTTACCTTAGTAGAAGATTGAATACTGAAGTAGGGTAGTAGAAGAATACTCCTCTTCTTTCTCTATATAGTTTCTGTCTCTAGAGTTTTAGTGAATTCGTAAGAAATAATGAAGGAATGAGCTTCTATTTATAGGAAAAAGGATTGAATAGTAACTAATTCATGAACGACCCAGATTAATTTACTTTTAAACGGACGGTCCATATTGATTTACTAGTAAAACTTAAAGTAACGGTCTATACTGATTTACTTTAAACCAGCGATCCATATTGATTTACTATTATAACTTTCCACCAGCGGTCCATATTGATTTACTACTATATCTTCAACCAACGATCCATATTGATTTATTATCATAACTTTAACCAATGGTCTGAAAAATTAGTATATCTCCTCATGGAATAATAAGACAAACTTATAACAAATACCTCATAACAAACCCCTCTATTTATATCAAAAATTGAATAAATAATTACCACAAATCATTTATCTTTAATCAACACTTTTTTAATCTATTAACAATTATTTATCATTAATATTATAACTCACAATATTTAACAACCAGATCATTCCCAGGAAATAGAGGGCTTTCTGATAAGGATTTCTCCCTATTGGCGCACAATTAGGTGACTAAAACCTCTCATCTCCTCGACAGAACATTCTAGACATCGTCAATATTGTAAATAGTAATATGAATAACTTTTTCGTCTCAATTATTAATTTAGTAATATAAAATATTATGTAGATGATACTGCGACAATAATTGAATCAAATAACGTGAGATACTATGCAGTAATTACTCTAGCAATAATTGAGTATAACTGAGTGACTTCTCACGTAAGCATCAATAATCAATACCGTGTGCTACTATGCAACCATGTGTATTACTGTACTTTTACTACCAGGTAGTTCAACAGTTTAACGGTAAAACTTTCGCCGTTATTTTTAAAAAGATCGTTTTCTAACTCCGACAGTACCTCCATTGTAGGGTCCACCAATGACTGTGCCGTTGTACGAATATTCCCTGACACAACAAATATTTTCTATCAACTTGCTTACTTTGCAAAATTTTCAAATGTCACCCTTAACTTTAACCTCTATCAATTTAACCATTTACTAAATAAAATAATAATTATAAGAAAATTGAATACTTTCATTTCATAAAATTTGGGGCCTTACAATCTCCCCTCCTTATGAAATTTTGCCCTCAAAATTTACGTACGTACCTGGCATGTCGAAGAGATGATGATACCTCGTCAGATTCTAACTCTTGAGGTATAACCTTTGAGCGTAGAATATATTCCTTCTTATCCAACTTTTTAACAGGTATCTCCTCATACGTTAAATCTTTTTCTATCTCGTCTAGTTCTAATAATGTGGTTCGGGTCGTCCACATATTTACGTAACATCGATACGTGAAAAACGTTACAAACACGCGACATACTTGGTGGTGAAGTGAGTCTATAGGCGACATAGTTTTATTGATAATATAAACTATTTATTGATAATATACACAGTAGGGATCAGGAGCTTACCCCTTATTGAGATTACCCAACATACCTATAAAATCCCCTTCTCTTAGTAATTTGTCTCTCCTCGCTCAAGCATAACGCGTCTTATTTTCTCTCATCTGAAAGCACCGCGAATTAGAATTCCATCTTCATCCGGAAAATCGAGCGAGAATCAGATCCAAATCTGAAGCCCCTTGACACGAAAAGAAGCTCGATTCAGTCGACCTCTCATCTATGTATTCCAGAGCGAATAATAACAAGCCCTAATCCTGGTATGAATTTATAAGAAGCTCGATTCAGTTTTTTTATGGGTATTCCAAAACAAGCCCTAATCCTGCGTGTTCTCTCTCATTTTCAGACAAAGCAAACCCCTAATCCTGCGTGTTCTCTATCGAGGTATATAGATAACATCTATCTTTATTTTAGGGTTTCGATCTGGTCTGATATTTCTAGCTTATTCTTATCTGTTCTTATAAAGGTTTTATGCAAGTCATACCCAATGGAATTTGCTTCATACTTCCATTACTGCCATTCATTGACATTTGATCAACGTCCTGACTATGGATTCCTGAAGCATTTTTTCCATGAATTGTTCACTCGTGAAGGTATTTGCTGGCAAGACCACTAACCTTAAGCCAATAAGAAGTAACATAGGGACTTTGAATTTTGATATGTTTTAGTGTTTGTTGCTCATATAAGAAAATGTCATGCAACATTAATAAAAGTAGTCCTGATACCTTTCATTATTGTATGCAGCCCAAATTTGAATTCTATTAATTAATGTTATTCAAAGTTTGTTATTGATCTTAAAAGTTGCAAGACAACTATTTGATGTGTACTGCCTTGTTTCCTTAAAAAGTTTAGAATTCTAAATTCAACAAATGTGTTTTCTTATCTTGCAGGGTATGAATTTGATTATATATTTGATTGGACCATCCAAAAGTACCAACAAGCACAAAAGAGTAAAACTCAATCACGGGTAACTGTTGTCTGTTTGTGCTCTTTCTTATTAATTTTATCTCTCTCCTATACATACATCACAGCTATCTCTATGATTTTAATTTTTTCTTGAAAAAGTTTGTAGTTTTGATGTACTTTACTGCATATGCATAACTTCTTTACTTGCTCATTTTAAAAATTGGATGTTATACTTCCTTCACTCAGCTTAAAGCATTACTTCATCTATAAAGGGAAACTTTTATCATGTGTGGACATGATTTTAATTATATGTCAAATATTGCAAAAAAAAATATTGCAGTTTTGTTATGCAGACATCGTCATGACATGTATTATGTTTTTTATTTGAGTAGCTCGGTTCCATTTGAGTTGCAGTTTTGTTATGCTCGGTTCCATTTGAGTTGCATATCGTTTTTGTTTATGATTATGAATTATGTTGACAAAATTCGACTTGTAACTTGCTGCAGCTATGAACGCACATTGTGATTATGAGAGGTGACCTCAACTTAAAACAACATGGACCAATTCAAACCCAGGAAGAAGGTTTTTATCATGTCCGAATTATGGAAAAGTATGTATGTTAGGGTTTCAAATTTTTTTTTATATCTCTTCCATTGTATTTACTTGCACATAAAATTCCAACATTCTTTGTTTACAGAGGAATGCTTGTCAATTTTTTGCTTGGTATGATCCTCCAATGTGTGATAGATCAAGACAAATAATCCCCGAATTACTTCGAAAGATTAACGGGAATGGAGCAAGAGATGGAGAAAATGCGTGCACTAGGCAAAATGCAAAGAAACGAATTTATTACCGTACTTGTTATTGTTGGTTATTGATTTTAATCATGTTATTATATATGTACTAAATATTGTAATATTGTGTTGAATATTGTCATGTTCATTAAGGATCTATAAGAATCTGATTATATTGTAAAATGTGTTGAATATTTTGTTGTATTTTGTTGAATAGGTAGAAAATGTGTTGAATATTGTGTTGTATTTTGTTGAATAGTTGGAAAAAAGAAGAAGCATACTAATAAGTAACACAACTGCAGCATGAATGAATGTTGAACAATATTGTTCTTCATGCATTTTAGATGTTTCTGTTTTATGCTGATTGATTTACAATGGAGGGACATTTTGCAATTTCTATTTCTTCCTTTTTTACAGTCTCACTTGATAAAATACAAAAGGTGTATATACAATTCTCTCAAAGAGAAGTGATTTCTGGGTTATATGTCATGCTGGCTCACAATATCCCATACCTGCAACAAACTGATAACAGAGTGCACAATTGCCCAGTCAAAAATAATGAAACAAATTTAGCAACAACAGTCTTGATAACCAAAACGAATCCAAAAGTCACCACAAAATATTTTCAGCAATAATGTAAGCCATATTACAACATCTTACTACACCCATTTCAGCCAACATTGAAACTAAGGTACTTTCAACATCTAGATACTATGATAAAATTGACACTTGTGTACTGTTGTAGTTTTCTACCTACTTGAACTGCCTTGATCTTCTTTGTTTGAAGTCTTTTGTGTAACAACCGATTGCATCGACATAAAATATGATCTATCACCATAAAGAGAAGTACATAAAACTGAAGTGACAAGCGATAGCAAAAACATTGCTTCATTTTAGCTAAAGTGACAAAGTGATAGCAATTGTGTTGAAACAGAGTGATAGCTAAAGTGGCAAAGTGCTGAAACAGACTTCTACTAATTTTCTCCAAGATTGCCACACACCGCCCGCCTTTTGAGTGCGATGGAGAAATTGTCGTTGCATCACTAACCTTGAAGTCTGTAAAATGTAACAACATCATACCCAATTATCAAATCAAATCTTCACAACCAACACAAACAAACTCCAGAATATATAAGCTTAATTTCAACTCCTTAAAAATTAGATGAAGCAGCAACTTACACCAATATACAAGCAACAACTTAAATGCAATCTAAATTTATTTTTGCATTATCCCGACAACTATCAATTTCATGGTTCATAGCTTCCATAATAAACAACAGTTCCTTGAGAATAAATTTAAAAGAACAATTAAGTCCACACTCAATACAGAAAAGTCTCTGAAACTGTTCACCAATATTTAAACTTTAAATCTTTTCTCAAACTCATCCACAACATCATGGGTCTATCAGAAAGTTATGAACGTGAATCCTTGCTTAAGAGAAATAGAGAGCAATAATACAATTATTTACACTTTGGAGTTAGGAGACATACCAGATTTGAAGTATTGGATAACTTTTGTTCCTTCAAAATTTGGAAAAATAAGTAATACTTGTCATTCAAGTACCTGATATAGAAAAAAATCTACTGTCATAACATCAACCATATTATCAGTATCAAAATTTGATTTAACAAAATTCTCTGTCTATTTCAACTGTTTCAAATTTTATTAAGTCACTATAACATTTGAACTTGAAGAAATATAACACAAGATAAAAACAAAGAAAAGGGAAAAAGTACATGCGTGAGAGCTCAAGAATGCGGACCCTTTTGGCCTGAGAATCATCAGAGGACGCTAAAACTAATAGAATTAGGGCTAGTTTTGGAAGTGAAAGAGAATTAGATAAGGGAAAAGGGTCATGAACAGGGCTTCTCTTTGGAATACATGAATCCGTCAAGGGGCTTCAGATTTGACATACCAGGATTAGGGCTTGTTTTGGAAGCACATGAGAGATAATCGGATGAGGGAAGAAAGTCGACCGAATTGGGCTTCCACTTTGCTATTACTCGCTTCTCTTTGCTCGATTTTTCGGATGAAGAAAATTGAATGTCTCCAGTTCGCATTCCTTTTCAGATGAGAGAAATAAAAGCCCAGAGTATATCACAGCGTTATGTTTGAGCGAGGAGAGAGAAATATCATGCGGCTTATATAGGTATGTTGGGTAAGCTCAATAAGGGGTAAGCCCCTGATCCATACTGTGTGTGTGTGTATATATATATATATATATATATATATATATATATATATATATATATTGTGAGACCCCAGATTTTAAGAATAAATATTTAATTTTCTCGAAATAAGTTTTTTATTATGGTGTGGATTTGATATAATGTTATAGTTTTGGGTAATATTTATAAATTTTGCAAAGTACGCAAGTTTTTATATAATATTCGATTGGTCGAGGAATATTCTTTTTGTTGGGGAATATCCGTACGATGGCACAATCATTGGTGGACCCCACAGCGGAATTATTGCCAGATTGAGAAAACGACAAAAATACTTTATGAAAATAACGGCGGAAGTTTTACCGTTAAAACTGTTGAACTACTCGGTAGTAAAAGTATAGTAATACGCGTGGTTGAATAGTAGCACACGGTGTTGATTATTGATGCTTACGTGAGAAGTCTCTCAGTTTTGATTATTATTTGGACCCCCACTTACCCATTTTTTAAAATAATCGGTGAAAAGTTATTCAGTATATATATATATATATATAGTGGGTGGTGATTTTGGTGGGTGGATTTAATTTACGTATGGGGAAGGGTGATGCCTATCAAAGAGGGAATTGAAGTACCTTTATTTTATACATACTGTTGTTAGTGGACTTTGGTGGAAGGAGTATTACATATATTATATATGATGATTGATTATATATATGATGATTGATTTTGCATGTGGGAGTGAGATTTTAATTGATGGAGGTGTACTAGTATTAGTAATATATATATATATATATATATATATATATATATATATATAGATATATGACTTTGGTGGACATTGATGTTGATGGGGGAGGAAATAATTGTCAAGGAAGAGAAATGGATTGGTGGAGAAAAAGAAAAGGTTGGCACGGGTGGAGAAAATTGGTATAAAACATGTGTTATATATATATGTTATATTTTTGTTTTTTTGTGTTTTGTTGTTATTGATTTTGGTTGATTCAGTTGCTTGCAAGATTGATCAATCATCCGTGGATTGATTAATTCAGCCGTGAATTTTTCTCTGCACATGTTATATATAATATATATATATATATATATAATATATTATATTTTATTTAAAAGATTTTTCTTTAAATATGGACCGTCAGATTAAAGTAAATCAATCTGGACCGTTCATGAGTTAGTTACTATGCAGTCCATTTTTCTATAAATATAAGCTCATTCCTTCATTATTTTCTTACGAATTCACTAAAACTCTAGAGAGATAAACTGTAGAGAGAAAGAAGAAAGTATTCTGCTACTTCACTACTTATATATTCAGTACTCTTCTTCTTAAGGCAGGGAATATTATTTGTTGTACTCGTAGGGAGTATTATTTCGTTTGTATTCATGAAGATAATTTATGTTATTCCATTCTTTATTATTCTGTTGGAATAACCTGTATACGTGGGCTACCCTATACTTGGTGACATTCTTCTATTATTTCGTCTTTACTATTCTGTTGGAATATCATGTCTGTGCGTTTTACGCCGGACTTGATTCCGTCTTTATTATTCTGTTGGAATATCCTGTCTGTGCGTTTTACGCCAGACCTGGTTCCGTCTTTATTATTATTTTGTTGGAATATCCTGTCTGTGTGTTTTACGCCGGACCTGATTCCGTCCTTATTAGTATTCTATTGGAATAACTCGCTCTATCAAGCAATCTTGCATGAATGGTGATTTACATTTGTTATTCCATTCTTTATTATTCTTTGGAACATCCTATCGGTGCGAATTTTGCGACACGGTTACATTATTTAGTATTACGTTGGAATAACTTTGTCTGCTCAAATCGCATGCATGGTGATTTCTTTTGTTATTCCATTCTTTATTATACTAGTTGGTTAAAGTTTTGACTTCTATACTCCATGAAATTAGTGGAATATCCCCGATAATTGCGCTTCATCCAAAGATCTTTTCATGGAAATATTCTTCCGAGCATTCTTGAATTTTACCTACAAAGCGAAGATCATGTTGACAATTTGGGCGTTATTGGTTCTTGGACAAATTAATTCTTGAACTTGTTTTATTGAATTCTTATATCATTGTCATCATCCTCATATTTATATTTTTTGTAAGTCATCCGTGGCTTCAGTAGTGCATAGATGGACTTGGTATGATTATGACCAAGGATTATTTGGTGTAATCATAACCGTAATGTTACAAATGATGTGGTAAAAGTCGTCATTGGCTGGTGAGTGCGTTGATGGACAGAGTTGTTGGCATGATCATGACCATTAATGAATACACAAATATTCTTGGCCCGTAGTGCATGGATAATTGTGGTCGTGATACTAAAGAATATCCTTGGCCGTAGTGCAGAGGTGATTCGATGATGTGGAATATTTATTAAGCTGAGTCTCAGCGATAACAGTGATGAAAAACCTTTTAAATCATAAAAGATAGTAGATTTTATTTTCTACTTGACTCTTTTAATGGATTGCTTGTTCCGCTGCAGTTAAACTTGATGTCTATTATATTTTATCAGTTTAACATTGTTGGAGACTAATGATAATTTATTCTGCATTATCTTAGTCATAATATTTCTTACTGGGCTAGTTGAGCTCACCCTTCCTTTCACTGTTCTCTTGAAATGAGAATATAGCCGGGACGAGTCGTGGAACTGGAGTGATGGTCCGAGAGGATAGGATTAATTGTAAGACCCAGCTTTTATAAATAAAGATGAATTTTCTATAAATATTATTTTTGAATATTATGGAATAATTTGATATAATGTTATAGTTGTGGGTAATATTTATAAATTTTGCAAAGTATACAAGTGGTTATATTATATTCGATTGGTCTGGGAATATTCGGTTTAGCGAGGAATATTCGCATAACTGACTCAATCATTGGTGGACCCCACAAAAATTATTATTGGATTGAGAAAAGACAAAAATATTTTATTGAAATAACGGCGGAAGTTTTTACTGGTTGATCTTGTTGAACTACTTTCGGTAGTAAAAAATACGATGTCGTACGTGGGTTGCATAGTAGCACACGGTATTGATTATTGATGCTTATGTGAGAAGTCACTTAGTTTGATTCCATTATTGTCGATTAATAATATGAATTATTATAGCGATAATGACGTTTTGTTTTATTCAGTATTATTAACGTAATAAAATGAAACATCTTTATATAAAAAATGAATACTTTATTAAAGTTATTTTATAAATAAAATATATTATATTTTATTATGCATAGTGTTGCGTAGTGTTTTTTGCATAGTGTTTGCATAGTAAAATGTTTTTATATAAATAGAATATATTATATTTTATTTAAAAGATTTTGCTTTAAATATGGACCGTCAGATTAAAGTAAATCAATCTGACTGTTCATGGATTAATTACTATGCATTCCATTTTCCTATAAATAGAAGCTCATTCCTTCATTATTTTCCTACTTAATTCATTGAAACTCTAGAGAGAAAATTATAGAGAGAAGCTATAGAGAAAAGTTATAGAAAGAAGAAGAGTATTCTTGCTACTTCACTACTTCTATATTCAGGTTCTTTTACGGTAAGGGTGTTATTCTTTCTTCTTGAAGAGAACTTACATTATTCCATTCACTATTATTCTCATTGGAATAACTTTGTAAAAGTGGCATACCTTATACATAACTTTGTATCATGGTATACCCTATACTTGGTGAAATCCTTATGTTATTCCATTGCTTATTATTCATTTGGAATAACTTTTGTATCATGATCTACCCTATACTTGGTGACATTCTTCATTATTACATTAGAACATCACATGCATGTGTTTTACACCTACACAGTTTCCATCTTTATTATTATTACATTGGAACATCACATACGTGTGTTTTACACCGGACTGGTTCCATTTTTTATTATTATTCATTGGAACATCACATGCATGTGTGTTTTTTACAGGACACGTTCCGCTCTTTATCATTCTGTTGGAATATCCTATCCGTGTGTTTTACAATCGGATCCGGTTCCATCTTTATTATTACATTGGAACATCCCATCTTGTGTGAATTTCACGACTGGTTCCGTTATTATTATTCTGTTGGAATAACCTGTCTATGCGAAATACCTCATGCATGGTGATTTCTTTTGTTATTCCATTCTTTATTATACCCAGTTGGTTAAAAACTTTGACTTCTATACTCCATGAAATTAGTAGAATATCCTTGATATTTGCGTTTCATCCAGTATCTTTTCATGGAAATATTCTTCTGATCATTCTTGAATTTTACTCTCTGAAAGCGATTATCATGTTGACAGTTTGACGTTAAAATTCTGGATAAAATAATTCTTGAACTTGTTTTATTGAATTCTTATATCATTGTCATCATCCTCATTTTATATATTTTTTAAAGTCATCGTGGCTTTTAGTAGGCGTGGATGGACTTGGTATGATTATGACCGAGGATTATTCGATTGTAATCATGACCGTAATGTTACAAATGATGTGGTAAAAAAAAAAAATCCTCAGTGGCCGTAGTGCATTGATGGACAGTTGTTGGCATGATCATGACCATTAATGAATACACAACTATTCTTGGTCGTAGTGCAGGAATAATTGTGATCGTGATACTAAAGAATATCCTTGGCCGTAGTGCAGGGGTGATTCGATGATGTGGATTATTTATTAAAGCTGAGTCTCATTTATATAATGATGATGAAAAACCTTTTAAAATCATAAAAGATAGTAGATTTTATTTTCTACTTGACTCTTTTAATGGATTGCATATTATTCACGATTAAAAGCTGGTTTATCTATTGTATTTTATCAGTTTAACATTGTTGAAGACTATTGATAATTTATTTTGCATTATCTTAGTCATAATATTTCTTCTTGGGCTAGTTGAGCTCACCCTTTCTTTCACTTTATTCTCTTGAAATGAGAATATAAATTTGGGGACGAGTCGGAAGCGAGTGATGGTCCGGAAGATAGCATTAGTAGTCCTCACTATTCTGTGAAATAGTGTGATAATAATTGTAATGAGGACTTTTTGTTTGAGTTTGTATAATATCTAGTAGACGATATTTGTATTTAAACTCACAGTTTATGTCGTATTGTACACGACAGTTATGTTAATAAGTTGTATTTAAATTCTGTACCATGTAAGTGGCGACCCAAGATGGGTGATGTATACCTAATTTTGGGGGCGTCACAGTTGGTATCAAAGCTAAGGGATATGATCCCTGGCTAAGATGTGAGAAAAGTACTAGGAGGGAGAGCGGGAATACCTTCGCTAGTATGACCTACCTAAGTTTTTGTGCTATTTTATTGGTCGGTCAGAATATAAAGATAATTGTTAAATGTCAATTAATCTTTTGTTTTGTGGCAGTATCTGAAAATGACATCTGAGAATGTTGAGAATAGCAATGGAGCACAGGCGATCGTTGATTCACCACATATCAATAATCAGGATAATATGCATCAGGAAGGCGACAATCCTCATGCAAACAACAACCCGACCAAATGATGAATGATCAAATGTTCGAGAGGCTTTATGCAATTTATGCAACAAAGAAAGAGAGCGACTCACGTCCAAAACGTAGGTGGAAACACGGAAAACTCTCGAGGCGGTCACCGCTAAACAATTCAAGGAGCTGGGACCACCGGAGTTTAAGGGAGAGCCAAAACCACTTACGGCGGAAGCATGGATAAAGCAGATTACCAAGATATTTGATGTCTTGGGATGCTCCGAGGAGCAAAAGGTTCCTTCTTACGCTTTATGTTGCGGCGGAGAGGCGATTCTTGGTGGGAATCGGTAAAAGCGTACTCAACTTCTTTGTCTTGAAGATATCTTGGGAGAAGTTCGGGAGAGTACATTCAACGACAAATACTTTCACGAAAGTATTAAGCCACATGAAGGAGGTGGAGTTTATCAAGTTGGAACAAAACAATATGGCCAGTGTCGCAATACGAGGCAAAATTTGCGGAGTTATCACGGTTTAAGTCCCACTTGGTGGATAATGAAGAGAGAATGGCGCGAATGTTTTAAGAGGTTTGAAGTCGGAGATCGTCAACATCTTATTTCTCATAAACCGTGTTTGTATTCGATGTTGTAAATAGGGCTCGATTAGTGGAGCGCGATAACGAGTCAACGCCTTAACTAAAGAAGCGGTAAGCAAAGTTATAATACCGGCGAGTAGTCATCGAAGCGGTGACAACAAGCGTGGAGGAATCAACGGGCGGATATGGTAACCACTTGGTGGTAATCGAGGCCAAAACAATAAGAATGGACATTTCAAGAAACGGAGATTCAACAATGATGGAAAGACGCCAACCAAAGACCGTTGTTAAGGAAGGAGAAAGACCACCTATCATATGCTTCAAATGCGGAGAAGAGGACACATCGGTCCGAAGCGTGCCATCCGTCAAAGCATGTTATAATTGTGGAAGAAAGGTCACTTAGCTCGATTTTGTGCGTTTCAAGACAAAATTCAACTAGGATGGAGGCACCAAAGGCATTCCCGGAAAAGTCAAAACCGATAGTCAAGGAGGCGTTTGTTGTGACCTCCCGAGAGAAGCAAGGAACCCGAATGAGGTCATCACGGGTAAGCTTATCATAAACTCTAATGAAGTCTACACTTTATTTGATCTGGGTTCTACCCATTCTTTTATTTCTCCTACTTGCGCTCATCGATTAAATTTGACTCAGGAGAAATTAGACTTTGACTTATCTCTGTGGAAACTCCGTTGGGAGAAACCTTCATTACATCCACTTTGCTTTTATAAGTCTTGTTTGGTTCAAATCGGTACCCTCACATTACACACATCGATCTTATTTCATTAAAAATACTTGCATTTGACGTGATTCTAGGGATTGATTGGTTAACTACTTATCATGCAAAAATTGATTGTTTTCGTAAGGTTGTTAGCTTTCATATTCCTAATCAACCTATTATGCGAATTCAAACGACCAAACCATTAAAATCAATCACGGTCATCTCAAGCCATAAAGCTATTCGTTTATTGAAAAATGGATGTCAAGCTTTCTTAGCTCATGTCACAGATTTAAACAAAAATACGTCAGTTTTGAGCGATATTTCTATTGTTAATAAATTTCCTGACGTATTCCCCGAAGAACTTCCTGGCCTACCCTTGGAGTGTGAAATTGAATTTTGTATCGACCTTGAACCCGGTACAAAACCTATTTCCAAAACCCCATATCGAATGGCTCTATTGAACTTCGAGTTAAAGACCCAACTGCGAGGAATTGTTAGACATTGGCTTTATTAAGTCCTAGTACTTCTCCTTGGGGTGCTCTGTTCTATTCGTGAAGAAGAAAGATGGGAGTATGCGACTTTGTATTGATTATCGGGAGTTGAATCATGTCACCATCAAAAATAGGTATCCATTGCCACGTATTGATGACTGTTTGACCCGATTGCAAGGAGCCAAATTCTTTTCAAAGATTGATCTTCGTTCCGGATATCACCAATTGAAGATTAGAACCGTGACATTCCAAAGGCG
Organism: Panax quinquefolius; assembly: GCA_020205615.1. Lineage (NCBI taxonomy): Eukaryota > Viridiplantae > Streptophyta > Magnoliopsida > Apiales > Araliaceae > Panax > Panax quinquefolius. Next base: position 83,418 of record JAINUW010000177.1, on the reverse strand, counting down.
GCTTTGAACTTCGATGCGGGCATTATGAATTCCTAGTCATGTCCTTTGGATTGACTAATGCTCCTTTGCCTTCATGGATATGATGAACCGAGTATTCAAGGAATATTTAGATCACTTTGTGGTCGTCTTTATTGATGACATCCTTATTTATTCCAAAAGCCGTGAAGATCATGAGCAACACTTGAGGTGACACTCCAAAAGCTTCGTGAATATAAGCTTTATGCCAAGTTGAAGAAATGCGAGTTACGGCTTGAAGAAGTAGCATTCCTTGGGCACGTGGTATCAAGTCATGGAATATCTGTTGACCCGCAGAAAGATTGAAGCTATTCAAAGTGGGAACAACCTAAATCGATGGCCAGAAATCGTAGCTTTCTCGGTTTAGGCTTTGGTTATTATCGGAGATTAAATGGAAGGATTTTCTCGAATCGCTACTCCATCGACTCGGTGACTCGAAAAGATCAAAGTTCGGTTGGAGCGAAGAATGTGAGAAGAGTTTTCAAGAACTCGAGAGAGACTTATTTATTTTGTTACGACAATACCATTTGGCTCGGAGGGATTTGTCATCTACAATGATGCTTGAGCAAAGGGTTGGGATGTGTTCTTATGCAACATGGAAAAGTTATAGCTTTATGCCTCGCGACAACTCAAAAGAATATGAGAGGAATTATCCTACTCATGATCCGGAGTTAGCGGTTTATTATCTTCTGCACTTAAAATTTGGAGGCATTACTTGTATGGGGAGAAAGTGGAGATCTTTACGGATCATAAAAGCCTCAAATATTTCTTCACTCAAAAGGAACTCAACATGCGACAACGGCGTTGGCTTGAACTGTTGAAAGATTATGATCATACCATCCAATACCATCTGGAAAAGCGAGCGTGGTAGGCGATGCATTGAGTAGAAGATCGTATGCAAGTGCGAGTGCGTTATTGTCAACACAAAGGCCCATTTTGTGTGACTTGCAAAGGATGGAGATAGAGTTAAAGACTCGAGGACGCGTGTGATGATAGCAAATATCTGAGTAGAGCCGAACCGACTTAATCGATAAAGTTAAAGGCGCTTTCAAGCTCGGACACGGAGTGATCGTATGAAAAAGAAAGTGCAAGAGGGTGCTATCTTAGGAAGCAAGAATCGATGAAGAAGGAATACTTGAGTCAACTCCAAACTTTGTGTTCCTAACGACCACGATTTAAAGTATAATATCATGATGGAAGCGCACAACACACCATTTGCAATCCATCTCAGGAGTACCAAAATGTATCATGATATTCGGCATACATTTTGGTGGAGCAATATGAAGAGGAGATAAGCGTTTTTTATTTCAAGGTGTCTAACTTGTCAACGAGTTAAAGCGGACATCAAGTACCAAAAGGTCCATTGCAACCACTTGAAATTCCGAATGGAAGTGGGAGCACATTACCATGGATTTCGTTCTTGGGGTCTTCCTAAGGTTTCTCAAGGCATTGATGCGATTTGGGTCATTGTTGATAGATTGACCAAGTCTGCTCATTTCTTACCGATCTGAGAAACTTATACACTTGAACGTCTTGCTCATTATGTACATAAACGAGATTGTAAGATCGCATGGTATCTTAGGGTATCCATAGTTTACGATCGAGACCCAAGATTCACTTCACGATTTTGGGTTAGTTTGCAAAAAGCTATGGGCGCGGACTTACGATTTAGCTCGGCATATCATCCTCGAATGACCAGACGGACGATCGGAGAGGACTATTCAAACTCTTGAAGATCTATTAAGACTCTGTGTTCTTGATTTCAAGGGGAGTTGGGACAAGTTTTTACCATTGGTGGAGTTTTCCTACAACAACAGTTATCAAGCAAGTATTGGCATGGCTCCATTCGAAGCGTTGTATGGAAGAAAGTGTCGTTCTCGATTATCTTTGGGATGAGGTGGGTGAAACAACGTTGTTGGGACCGGGAGTTGATACGTATGACTACGGAAAAGATTCAAACGATCCGACAACGTATAAAACCTCTCACAAAATCGACAAAAGAGTTATCTTGATCTTCATCGAAAGGACGTGGAATTCAATATAGGAGATCATGTGTTGTTAAAAGTTGCTCCATGGAAAGGAGTTACAAGATTTGGAAAGAGAGGGAAACTTAATCCTCGATTCATCGGTCCATTTTTAATCCTCGATCGAGTAGGAACTGTGGCCTATAGACTCGCTTTCTGCATGAAATATGTCTCGTGTTCATAACGTTTTTCACATATCCATGTTACGTAAATATGTGAAAGACCCGAACCATATTATTGAGTTAGAACCGGACGAAAATAGCGGAAGATTTGACGTATGAAGAGGTTCTGTTCAAATTTTGGATAAGAAGGAACATATTCTACGCTCGAGTTATACCTCAAGTCGAAGTTTTGTGGAGGAACCACGATGTTGAGAAATGACTTGGGAGTTAGAATCAAATGAAATCAAGGTATCCTTACCTCTTGACATACCGGTCGTACCCTAATTTCGAGGGCTTAAATTTCATAAGAAGGGGAGGTTGTAAGACCCCGGTTTTATAAATAAAGATGAATTTTCTATAAATATTATTTTTGAATATTATGGAATAATTTGATATAATGTTATAGTTGTGGGTAATATTTATAAATTTTGCAAAGTATACAAGTGGTTATATTATATTCGATTGGTGGGAATATATTCGGTTTAGCGGGGAATATTAAATGCAACTGACTCAATCATTGGTGGACCCTACGAAATTATTATCGGATTGAGAAAAAGACAAAAATATTTTATTGAAATAACGGCGGAAGTTTTACCGTTGATCTTGTTGAACTACTCGGTAGTAAAAGTACGATGTCGTGTGGTTGCATAAGTAGCACTTACGGTATTGATTATTGATGCTTATGTGAGAAGTCACTTAGTTTGATTCCATTATTGTCGATTAATAATATGAATTATTATAGCGATAATGACGTTTTGTTTTATTCAGTATTATTAACGTAATAAAAAGCGAAACATCTTTTATATAAAATGTAATACTTTATTAAAGTTATTTTATAAATAAAATATATTATATTTTATTATGCATAGTGTTGCATAGTGTTTTGCATAGTGTTTGCATAGTAAAATGTTTTATATAAATAGAATATATTATATTTTATTTAAAAGATTTTGCTTTAAATATGGACCGTCGATTAAAGTAAATCAATACTGAATGGTTCATGGATTAGTTACTATGCATTCCATTTTCCTATAAATAGAAGCTCATTCCTTCATTATTTTCCTACTTAATTCATTGAAACTCTAGAGAGAAAATTATAGAGAGAAGCTATAGAGAGAAAGTTATAGAAAGAAGAAGAGTATTCTGCTACTTCACTACTTCTATATTCAGTTCTTTTACTGTAAGGGGTGTTATTCTTTCTTCTTGAAGAACTTACATTATTCCATTCACTATTATTACATTGGAATAACTTTAAAAGTGGCATACCTTATACATAACTTTTGTATCACGCGGTATACCCTATACTTGGTGAAATCCTTATGTTATTCCATTGCTTATTATTACATTTGGAATAACTTTTGTATCTGTGATCTACCCTATACTTGGTGACATTCTTCTATTATTACATTTAGAACATCCTGTGCATGTGTTTTACAGGACTGGTTCCGCTCTTTATTATTATTACATTGGAACATCCTGCATGTGTGTGTTTTACACCTGACTGGTTAGATTTTATTATTATTACATTGGAACATCACATGCATGTGTTTTTACAGGACTGGTTCCGCTCTTTATCATTACATTGGAATATCCTATCGTGTGTTTTACACCGGATCAGTTCCATCTTTATTATTCTGTTGGAACATCACAGCCGATTGTGAATTTCACCCGACCGGTTCCGTTATTATTATTACATTGGAATAACTTTGTCTATCGATACTGCACATGCATGGTGATTTCTTTTGTTATTCCATTCTTTATTATACCCAGTTGGTTAAAACTTTGACTTCTATACTCCATGAAATTAGTAGAATATCCTTGATATTTGCGTTTCATCCAAAGATCTTTTCATGGAAATATTCTTACGATCATTCTTGAATTTTACTCTACAAAGCGAAGTATCATGTTGACATTTGGACGTTAAAATTCTGGATAAAATAATTCTTGAACTTGTTTTATTGAATTCTTATATCATTGTCATCATCCTCATTTTTATATTTTTTTAAAGTCATCGTGGCACATGTAGAGCGTGGATGGACTTGGTATGATTATGACCGAGGATTATTCGGTTGTAATCATGGCCGTAATGTTACAAATGATGTGGTAAAAAAAAATCCTCGATGGTAGTAGTGCATTGATGGACGATTGTTGGCATGATCATGACCATTAATGAATACACAACTATTCTTGGTCGTAGTGCGTGAATAATTGTGATCGTGATACTAAAGAATATCCTTGGCAGAGTAGTGCGGGGGTGATTCGATGATGTGGATTATTTATTAAAGTGAGTCTCATTTACAACGATGATGAAAAACCTTTTAAAATCATAAAAGATAGTAGATTTTATTTTCTACTTGACTCTTTTAATGGATTGCATATTCATTGCTATGATTAAACCGGTTGTTTATTGTATTTTATCGGTTTAACATTGTTGAAGACTATTGATAATTTATTTTGCATTATCTTAGTCATAATATTTCTTCTTGGGCTAGTTGAGCTCACCCTTTCTTTCACCATTCTCTTGAGGAAATGAGAATATAGGCCGGGACGAGTCGGGGAAACGAGTGATGGTCTGAAGATAGCATTAGTAGTCCTCACTATTACGTGAAATAGTGTGATAATAATTGTAATGAGGACTTTTTGTTTGAGTTTGTATAATATCTAGTAGATTTATATTTGTATTTAAACTCACGATTTATGTCGTATTGTACACGACAGTTATGTTAATAAGTTGTATTTAAATTCTGTACCATGTAAGTGGCGACCCAAGATGGGTGATGTATACCTAATTTTGGGGGCGTCACATTAATAGTCCTCACTATTTTGTGAAATAGTGTGATAATATTTGTAATGAGGACTCCTTTTGAGTTTGTATAATCTCTAGAAGATAATATTTGTATTCAAACTCACAGTTTATATTTTGTCGTATTGTAGACGACAGTTGTATTAGTAAGTTGTATTTGAATTATGTACCATGTAAGTGGTGACCCAAGATGGGTGACGTATACATAATTTTGGGGGCGTCACAGTTGGTATCAAAGCTTAGGGATATGATCCCTGGCTATGATGTGAGATAAGAAGTAGGAGGGGAGAGACGGGGAATTCCTTCGCTAGTATGAACTACCTAAGTTTACTTGTTATTTAATTGGTTGGTCAGAGTATATTGATAATATGTGACATGTTAATTAACCCTTGTTTTGTGGAAGTATTTGAAAATGGCAACTGAAAATGTCAACAATGAAGTGAATGAGACCGTGGAGACACCCCTAATCACCAACCTGGATAATGTAATATTAGGCGAAGAAGAAATTAGAGATATCTACGTGGTAAGTGAAGAACTAATAGTTGCACCCGAGCTAGTGGCAGAGGTAGTAGCTGAGAGTGAGGAAGAAGAGGAAGAAGAGGAACCTGAGGAGAATTGGTTAGAAGAAGTTTATGATCAAAACTTAGAATTACAAAATCGTGTTCTTGAGTTAGAAGAGCAGGCTGAAGAACGACAGGCGGTCGTGGAGCAAAGAGATGTAACAATTCAAAATTGTGTTACCCGATATGTGATGCTCGAACAAAATCACGCTTTGGCACAGTGTAAGATATTAAAGTTGGAATATGAGAATTCAAATATCAAGGATCAGCTGAAAGAAGAAACAACTGAACGAGTGAGAATGAATGATGCATGGGTAAAAGCCGCACAACGTGTTGATATTGTAAAAAGAGACGTCCGATCCAAAAAGGCTAAAATAGATGATATACATTTCTCTTTTGGATGATGAATTAGGAGAACCCAACATCGAGTTTTGAATTACCACATGCAGAAGCGGTCAATCTGAACTCGATATGGATCGAGGATTGATGATTCAGATCATGAATCAGGAGTACGATGAAGTAGTTGAGGGTGGAATATGCCCTATATTAAAGTCAATTCCAACGATAGTGATGACACCAAATGCTACCCCAGACAAGTCAAAGTCGGGTAGTTCAAGGGAGAGCGGTTGTCATGACTTCCTAACAAGTGAGGAACTCAAATGAAGTTATCGCGGGTAAGCTAATCATAAACCCTTGCGAAGTTTGTACCTTATTCGATACTGGTTCTACCCACTCTTTTATTTCACCTAGTTGTGTTCAATGTTTGAATTTAACTCCGGAGAAGTTAGATTTTGATTTATCTGTTGAAACTAAGTCGGGAGAAACCTTCATTACCTCTACTATTTATAAATCTTGTTCAAATCAACACTTTCATGTTACCTGTCAATCGTATCTCTTTGCAAATACTTGCCTTTGATGTGATTTTAGGAATCGATTGGTTAACTACTCATCATGCTTTTCGTAAGGTTGCTAGCTTTCATATTCCTAACCAACCTGTTATGCGAATTCAAGCAACCAAATCACTAAAGTCAATCATGGTCATATCAAGCCATAAGTAAAGAGCCCCGGTCCTTTCGTTGTTGACTTCCTTGTGTGGAATGCACCGGCGGACTTTACGTAGGCTGACTAGCGTGAATGACGATGGAAAGTTGATAGGTATCAATGTGACGTGTTACCCAAGTCTTGGATGAGAGTCACATTTTTGAACGATATTTCTATTGTTAATAAATTTCCTTACGTATTCTTGAAGACTTCTTAGCCTACCCCTAGAGCGTGAAATCAAATTTTGTATTGACTCTAGTACAAAACCCATTTCTAAAATCCTCAAATATTTCTTTAACTAAAATCAACGTAACATGCGCCAAAGACGTTGGCTCAAGCTGTTGAAGATTACGATCGTACCACTCAATATCATCGTGAAAGTGCGAACGTGGTAGCTGACGCGTTGAGTAGAAGATCGTATGCGGTTACAAGTGCGAATATACGAACCCACGTGAAGATAACGAATATACGATTAGAATCGACTATAATCGATAAAGTTAAAGCCGCTCAAGCTACATACTCAGAGCTGATGAATGTGAAGAAGAAGGTTCAAGAAGGCATTATTCTAGAAGCAAGAATCGATGAAGAGAGGAAATCTCAACCCTCGATTTAATTGACCCATTTTAAATCCTCGATCAAGTAGGAACAGTGGCTTATAGACTCGTTTTACCGTCAAGTATGTCGCGTGTTCATAACATTTTTAACGTATTGATGTTACGTAAATATGTGGAGGACCCGAACCACATTATTAATTTAGAACCGGACGAGATAGCAGAAGATTTAACGTATGAGGAGATACGTGTTAACATCTTAGATAAGAAGAATCGTATTCAACACTCAAAGGTTATACCTTAAGAGTTAGAATTTGAAATGAAGTTGAGGTATCCTCACCTCTTCGGCATACCAGGTACGTACGTAAATTTCGAGGGCAAAATTTCATACGGAAGGGAGATTGTGAGACCCCAGATTTTATGAATAAATATTTAATTTTCTCGAAATAATTTTTTTTATTATGGTGTGGATTTGATATAATGTTATAGTTTTGGGTAATATTTATAAATTTTGCAAAGTACGCAAGTTGTTATATAATATTCGATTGGTCGGGGAATATTCTTTTTGTTTGGGGAATATCCGCATGCACTGATACAATCATTAGTGGACCCCACAATGAATTATTGATGATTGAGAAAACGAAAAAATACTTTATGAAAATAACGGCGAAGTTTTACCGTTAAAACTGTTGAACTACTTTCAGTAGTAAAGTAATGTAAGAATGTCTGGCGTGGTTGCATAGTAGCACACGGTATTGATTATTGATGCTTACGTGAAAAGTCAGTCATTTTTGCTTATTATTTGGACCCCCACTTACCCATTTTTCAAAATAATCGGTGGAAAGTTAGTCAGTATTCAGTATATATATATATATATATATATATATGTGTGTGTGTGTGTGTGTGTGGTGGGTGGTGATTTTGGTGGGTGAATTTAATTTACGTATGGGGAAGGGTGATGCCTATCAAAGAGGGAATTAAAGTACCTTTATTTTATACATACTGTTGTTAGTGGACTTTGGTGGAAGGAGTATTACATGTATTATATATGATGATTGATTTTGCATGTGGGCGTGAGATTTTAATTGACGTAGTTGTACTAGTATTAGTAATATATATAGATATATATAGATATATGACTTTGGTGGACATTGATGTTGATGGTGGAGGAAATAATTGTCAGGGAAGAGAAATGGATTGGTGGAGAAAAAAAAAAGGTTGGCACGGGTGGAGAAAATTGGTATAAAACATGTGTTATATATATATATATATATATATTTTTTTTTTTTGTGTTTTGTTGTTATTGATTTTGGTTGATTCAGTTGCTTGCAAGATTGATCAATCATCTGTGGATTGATTAATTCAACCGTGAATTTTTCTCTGCACATGTTATATATATATAATATATATATATAATATATTATATTTTATTTAAAAGATTTTGCTTTAAATATGGACCGTCAGATTAAAGTAAATCAATCTGGACCGTTCATGAGTTAGTTACTATGCAGTCCATTTTTCTATAAATAGAAGCTCATTCCTTCATTATTTTCTTAAGAATTCACTGAAACTCTAGAGACATAAACTATAGAGAGAAAGAAGAAAGTATTCTACTACTTCACTACTTATATATCCAGTACTCTTCTTCTTAAGGTAGGGAATATTATTTGTTGTACTCGTAGGGAGTATTATTTCGTTTGTATTCATGAAGAGAACTTATGTTATTCCATTCTTTATTATTATGTTGGAATAACCTGTATACACGGGCTACCCTATACTTGGTGACATTCTTCTATTATTCCATCTTTACTATTCTATTGAATATCACATGCATGCGTTTTTTACGCCGACACTGATTCCGCCTATATTATTCTATTGAATATCCTCGTCTCATGCGTTTTACGCCGACCGGGTTCCGCTCTTTATTATTATTCTATTGAAATATCCTCGTCATGCATTTTACGCCGGGACTGATTCCGCCCTTATTAGTATTCTCATTGAATACCACTCGCCTATGGGCAATCGCATGCATGGTGATTTCTTTTGTTATTCCATTCTTTATTATACTCAGTTGGTTAAAGTTTTGACTTCTATACTCCATGAAATTAGCGGAATATCCTTGATAATTGCGCTTCATCCAGTATCTTTTCATGGAAATATTCTTCTGAGCATTCTTGAATTATACTCTACAAAGCAATGTCATGTTGACAATTTGGACGTTATTGGTTCTTGGAAAAATTAATTCTTGAACTTGTTTTATTGAATTCTTATATCATTGTCATCATCCTCATATTTATATTTTTTTGAAAGTCATATGTGTCCTATAGTACAAAGATGGACTTGATATAATTATGACCAGGGATTATTCGGTAGAATCATGACCGTAATATTACAAATGATGTGGTAAAAGTCCTCATTGGCCCATAGTGCATTGATGGACAGTTGTTGGCATGATCATGACCATTAATGAATACACAAATATTCTTGGCCCGTAGTGTATGGATAATTGTGGTCGTGATACTAAAGAATATCCTTGGCCGTAGTGCAGGGGTGATTCGATGATGTGGAATATTTATTAAGTTGAGTCTCAGCGATAACAGTGATGAAAAACCTTTTAAATCATAAAAGATAGTAGATTTTATTTTCTACTCGACTCTTTTAATGGATTGCTTGTTCCGCTGCAGTTAAACTTGATGTCTATTATATTTTATCAGTTTAACATTGTTGGGTGATGTATACCTAATTTTGGGGGCGTCACATATATAAACGCTCTAGACATAAGTCTAGGCTTAATCAAGGCATAACTCGATAATATTAGTCCATATATATATATATATATATATATATATATATATATATATATATATATATATAAACTGAAATGAAACTATGAACTGAAGTCCGGACATATATATATATAAACTGAAATGAAGAGAAAGGCTTTAAAGTGTGTAAGAAATCTTACAGTGAACTGCTATAGAAGACTTCAATAACTATAAATGGATGAACACTAGGCTCCCGCCGGTAAAAATATGACAGAATATAAGCTCAAAAGTGTTTGAAATAAGAAAGCACTTAGTTTATAGTGTGCACAAAGCAAATTGGACATGGTTTTCTTGTTATTTCCCTTGAAAATAAGGCCACCCCAAGCCCTCTATATGTAGAGGGGGGTACCACAGTCTACTGCATGGTGCAGGGATGCCCAAAGAATGTGGATCCAAATGTGTCGGGCACGTGCACTCAGACAACGCGATGTTCGTTTGGTCCTTCAGAACTTTCAATCTGGGAGTCCGATGGAAGCGTGCCATACCATTCTAGAAAGATCTTTCCGAGAGCTACCTAATGAAATAAAAATTGCACTTTTTTGATTCTGGGAAGATGGGTTCATGACCAAAATAGATTTTCTGGGTTTCCGTCAGGCAATCCGGTGAGCTGTTTTATGTAGTTTGAGCTTTAATGTTAAGATATGGTTCTTGTGGGACTTCTTTTGAAGAAATTTGAGTTGAAATGAGTGTATTTGATTTGAAGTGAAGTAGAGGGGTAAAATGACCATTTTGCCCCTCCCGGGGTTATCTCCAGTTTTCGCGCACTTGTAGTAGTCTTTTCTCTGGGTTATCTCTGAGGTTGGTCTGCTGTTAACTCTGAATTTCCTCAGGGTTATCTCTGAGGTTGGCTTAACCTCCTGGGGTTATCTTCGGGGTTAAAATTGATGTTATGATCCTCCAGGGTTATCTTTGCAGTGTGAAAAAGACAATTTTGCCCTCCTATATAGTGTTGCCTCTTTTTTACGACTAACAAAAGAGCTCTAACTCATGCATGCATACATGCGTCAACAAGTAATACAGAGCAAGTAAAGTATCGATCCCATAGAGAAAGTTGTTTAACTTAAACTACTATCCATTAATTAACTCACTATAATTATATGCTCAAACTAATGATTAAACTTGGTTTGTTCTCAAATTGCAAATAATAACTAAAACAATAATAACGACTAAATAAATGATATTGGAACTAATGGGATTCTAACTTCATTTAATACTTCATTCAATCGCTACTATCATGCATGACTTGTTCACATATCACAGGAAATTAGCCAAGAGCACTAAAAGAGTATTAGCCATTTTTCAATGCACTAAGACCTACTTACATAGCATCCACAGATGATAGACTCTATGTAATCATTAATATAACCAACATCACTATATGTCTATGTAACATTGCAACTATATTGATTTTAAGTTCAAGCTCTTATTCTAACTTATACGGTGAAACAATATTTGTCTATCTGGTTCACGAAATACACAAGCCATATAACAAAGTCCTATATACGTATACTATCATGATTATAGTCCATATTTGCATGTTCATTGTCAATTCCATACAAATACTGAAACGAATGGTGATCAAGCATTCATGTATGCAAAACAATCATGACAGACATCCCATATGATATGCAAAACAACCCAGCATTTATGCGTGCAATCAAACAATATAATAAAATCCGTTAGAATCCCATAATGGATTTTAGTTCATGACTGAACCAAAAGCCTTTATGGGATCAAATCTAAACATGATCAATAAATGATAATTGAAAGATGAAAGATGAAACTATCAAACCCAATTGCTGAATACGCATCAATATTCAATCCTCATAAGATTCCAGCAAAAACTAATATTAATAATCCGCTCTCGTAGAGAAATCCCAAGAAGGAGTAGAAAAATAGAGTTATGGCCTCCTTCTATGTTGGAATCCTCTCTAGAGAGTAAAACCCTAATTACCCAGTGAAGATACATAAAAAATTAATAATATGTTAAGTGATACCCCTGACACCAGTCAGGAATCGTTTAAAAATCAAATACAACCTTTAAAATTTGGAAATAAAATAAAACAAATCAAGAACTTCAAGCTTGGCACATGCAACAACGCTTCTTCCAAATTGATACTCTCGCGGCCGCAAGAGTTGCAGTAGGTTTATATGGTTTTGTTGGGACCTCGCGCGGGCGTGCGATTCCAAGCTATATTTGTCGTGCGACTTGCAATTGTTGTCTTTTGATTCAGCTTCTTAGCTTGGTTCTGTAATGTTGTTGCTGCTACTGACATGTCCTATGTTTATCCATGCTTGTCCATCCATGCTCCACTCACTCCTATGCACATTCTATCTTTTGCTTCGCCTTATGCTTTCGTTAGCCTCGTGTCCGATATCACCACCAAATTAAGCTAATTCCTACACTTGAGATGGGCATAAAATAGACTAATGAGCAATAAAAATGCAAAATGCAATTTAACATAAAATGCAGCTAAAACAGACTAAAATGTACTTGAGATGGGCATAGTTCGCATGAATTGGTACTCCATAAGTAGATAAAAATCCTACTTATCAAATACCCCCAAACTTGAACCATAGCTTGCCCTCAAGCAATGCATACTAATGAGCAATAAAAATGCAACTATATTATTATTCAACTAATTCTCACATTGTCCCAACCATCATAAAAATTCAGTTTTATTTGCCTCAGCGAATTTTTCTATATTTAAGAATACAAATTCCAACCAAACTGCAGGCATAAAGTTATATACTCATATAATTCACAAATGCTATACAGATGCTGTGTGTGTGTTGTATTTGCCCAATACTTGATTTCGGTGTAGAATGCTCATGCTATCTTGCTCAAACCAGAAAAATTATAGTTTAAATCAAGACTTATGTATATATATGCGACTCGGACTATTTCAACATCTTAAAATAAACTAAGGTTCAACAATGGGCTTAACTGCTTTATTCTACTCACGAGGGTGAATTTTGCACTTTCTCGCGATGTTTATTTGTAATTTTCTTTTCTTTTCTTTTTCTTCAAGACTGTGCAATGTCTTACTCCATTAGGCACAGTGCTACGCCTTAACAAGCTTTCAACCAATAACTCCTAGACCATGAAAGACCTTAGGGCGCTAGGTGTAGAGACAATCCCCTCGGGAGTACTTACTCAAGTAGTCAGGGCCCCGAAATAAGACTAGCCATGTTATTTCTACTTTTCTTTCTTTTTCTTTTTCTTTTTTTTATACACAGATACCCATGTGTTCCCACAGTTTAAAAATCGATGTTTTATAAGCCCCAAAAATCACTTTACACATATTTCTCTTTTTAACACTACATTTTTCTATCGAGCAATGCACACGTACTTCTTATACCTACAAGTGCTTGTGAATGCATTTGTGCAAACCGAGAGCATGTACACATCATTATGAATTTCGTTGTATAAAATGTTATATCTCAGCTCATGTTATCCAAAATATTCAGAAATCATTTAAAAACTTCACTCTCATCATTGGCTAGACAAAATTTTTCTAAACGGTAAGAACTGTGAGGTATGCAACATGCAACTATATGCTAAAATGTAATCTAAACATGCACATAAAAATTAAACTAATCATGCAAAACTATATGCAAAACCAAAACTACATGCAAAACTAAAAAAAATACTAACTACTACCTAATACCCCCAAACTTAAAATATTCAATGTCCCAATTGAATGAAGGTAAAAGGTACGAAAACTCCCCTAATTATTGGTGGTGCCACCTTCCTCAGGTGGTGAATCCAGTGGTGGATATGGTGTTGCGGTTCCAAATTGAGGCCATTCTTGTGTTGTCCCTTGTTGCGCAAACGCTTCGGCTAAAGCCCTTGTGAGTCCCGTCGCAAATGTGCCCAAATTGTCGTACATGGCATCGACCTTGCGCTTCAACCTTCGGAGCTGGCGATCGCTATTGGTGGCACGTGCGTGCGTGGACGGGCCCACCTCGTCTGTTTGCGGGGGTTGTTGTTGTTCTGGAAAAATAGGATGAATGATGAATCCTAGTCCGCGTGGATGCGGTACACCACCTGCCGAGTCTTTGAACTTTTCGATCGTGGCATGAGTAATGTCTTGGCTTGGGTATTGCATCTTCTCATTGCCCCAGTTGCATCCTTGATTAGCACATAGCATGGCTACCACAGTTGCGTGTGGAATGCTCCCAATCGTTACTCCCCGTAAATAGCGCATCATATTCTTGTGAATGAGATGACCAATGTCGATGTACTTTCTGGTGATTATGCCCCCATAGAAGATGTGCCCTCTCCGCTGATATTTCGTGCTGGTGGGCGGAGGGCATGAGTTTGGCACATATAAACAAATTCCACGCTTTTGCATAGTGATTTAGGGCTGCCGCTGGGAATAACCGTGGTTGTGTTTTGCCCACTTTATACATCCATTTCGTACCCGGTACACATAACTCTGCAATGATCAAATTTATGTTTGGTCTCCAAATGAAGCTTAGGTTATCCAATTAAGCGACACCACCCAAGCGGTGCATCGAGAATTTTAAAAATTAGTCGAATGGCACAGGGTTTGTAATCGACCTCGATACCACGAACCAGAGATATCCCGCTCATATTGACCTTGGCATTGGCATAAAATTCACGGACTACGCTCATAGGAACGGGTGTTAGAGTAGCCGTCAACCCAACCCAGCCTCTCTCTCGAATCATGGCGCACAACTGGCCATCCTGCCCCTCTGGCTTGAATCCTCGCTCATTGACGAATGTCTTTGCCACAATGCGGTAGTATTCTTGTTGAGCTTCCAAAATGAGGAATTTGGTGTGATCCACAACGTCAGCCTCTTGACTGCCCAAAGAGGAAGAAGAAGATGAATGTGACGCCCCCAAAATTAGGTATACGTCACCCATCTTGAGTCGCCACTTACATGGCACATAAAATCAAATACAAACTTAATTATACATCTGTCGTGTAACATACGACAATACATAAACTGAGAGTTCTAATAGGAATATTGTCATTTAGACAATATCCATACTCAAGGAGTCCTCATTACATTTATTGTCACACTATTTAATGAATGGTGAGGACTACTAATGCTATCTTCAGACCATCACTCTTTTCCCACTCGTCCCGGCTATATATTCTCATTTCTTGAAGAAAACGGTGAAAGAAAGGGTGAGCTCAACTAGCCCAATAAGAAATATTATGACTAAGATAATGCGAATAAATTATCAATAGTCTTCAACAATGTTAAACCCGATAAAATACAATAGACAACCGGTTTAATCTGCGCAGCTGAATATGCAATCCATTAAAAGAGTCAAGTAGAGAATAAAGTCTACTATCTTTTAGGTTTTAAAAGATTTTCATCAATTTTTATCATTTGAGACTCACCTTAATAAATAAACCACCACATCTAATCATCAACATACCACTTGGCCAAGGATTTTATCAAATTATCAATGGTCATGACTATACCGAATCACCCCCGGTCATAATCATACCAAAACTATCCATCACCGCATTACAGTGCCACCGAGGACTTTTATCACATCATTTATATCAAGTCGTGATTATACCGAATGATCCTCGGTCATAATCATACTAAGTTCATCTATGCACGTAAGCCAAAGATAACATAATATAACATGAGGATGATGACAATGACATAGTAATTCAATAAAACAAGTTCAAGAATTATTTAATCCATGAATTATTAACGTCCAAATTGTCAACATGATCTTTGCTTTCGTGAGTAAAATTCAAGAATGATCGTAAGAATATTTCCATGAAAAGATATCTTGGATGAAACGCAAATATCAAGGATATTCTACTAATTTCATGGAGTATAGAAGTCAAAGTTTTAACCAACCGGGTATAATAAAGAATGGAATAACAAAAGAAATCACCATGCATGCGGTAGATTGCATAGACAAAGTTATTCCAATGAATAATAATAACGGAACGTGTCGTGAAATTCACACCGACGTGGATGTTCCAACAGTAATAATAAAGATGGAACCGGATCCGTGTAAAACACATGATAGGATATTCCAACGTAATGATAAAGATTTTAACCAGTCCTGTAAAACACACATGCATGTGATGTTCCAATGTAATAATAAAAAGCGGAACCAGTCCGTGTAAAACACATGCATGGATGTTCCAACAGAATAATAGAAGAATGTCACCAAGTATAGGGTAAACCACAGATATCAAAGTTATTCCAATGTAATAATAAGCAATGGAATAACATAAGGATTTCACCAAGTATAGGGTATGCCATGATACAAAGTTATGTATAGGGTATGCCACTTTTACAAAGTTATTCCAACAAAATAATAATGAATGGAATAATGTAGTTCTCTTCAAGAAGAAAGAATAACACCCTTACCGTAAAAAGAACCTGAATATAGAAGTAGTGAAGTAGCGAATACTCTTCTTCTTTCTATAATTTTCTCTCTATAGCTTGTCTCTATAATTTCTCTCTCTAGTAGTTTCAATGAATTAAGTAAGAAAATAATGAAGGAATGAGCTTCTATTTATAGGAAAATGGAATGCATAAGAATTAATCCATGAACGGTCCAGATTGATTTACTTTAATCGACGGTCCATATTTAAAGAAAAATCTTTTAAATAAAATATAATATATTCTATTTATATAAAAACATTTTACTATGCAAACACTATGCAACACTATGCAAAACACTATGCAACACTATGCATAATAAAATATAATATATTCTATTTATAGAATAACTTTAATAAAGTATTCTATTTTATATAAAAGATGTTTCGCTTTTATTACGTTAATAATACGAATAAAAAAAAAGCGTCATTATCGCTATAATAATTCATATTATTAATCGACAATAATGGAATCAAACTGAGTGACTTCTCACATAAGCATCAATAATCAATACCGTAATACTACTATGCAACCACATGTATTCTCGTATTTTTACTACCGAGTAGTTCAACAAGAACCACGGTAAAACTTTCGCCGTTATTTCAATAAAATATTTTTGTCGTTTTCTCAATCCGACAATAATTACATTGTAGGGGTCCACCAATGATTGAGTAGTTGTGCGAATATTCCCCTAAACCAATATTCCCGACCAATCGAATATAATATAACCACTTGCATACTTTGCAAAATTTATAAATACTACCCACAACTATAATATTATCTCAAATTCACACTATAATATTAAAAATTATTTCGACTAAATTTAAATCTTTATTGATAAAATCTGAGTCTCACAATCTCCCTCCTTATGGAATTTCACCCTCGAAATTAGGGTACGTGCACTGTATGATAAAGAGGTGAGGATACCTTGAATACCTTTATCGTTGAAAACATTAAATTCATCTTTGCAATCCCACCAAAGATATTCATTAACAATTCATCTTTTTGCTACACAGCCAAAGATATACAACTCAGAAACCAATAATATCGAGACTCAACTTAATAGTATTACAACCATGAATTATTCATGCACTACTGGCTAAGGATATTCGTGTTTTCAATTACGGACATGATTAGACCGAATAATCCGTGGTCATAATCATACCAAGTCTATCAATGCACTACTACTGAAAGATGACTTTTACCACATCCATGAATTAATATTTCATTCACGAGAGACTCAAATTTCAATAATTAATCCATATCATCGAATCATCCCTGCACTACAAGCCAAGGATATTCATTAGTATCACGACCACGAATTATCCATGCACTACGGCCAAAGATAATCGTGTATTCATTAGTATCACGACCACAAATTATCCATGCACTACGGCCAAAGATAATCGTGTATTCATTAGTATCACGATCACAATTATCCATGCATTACGGCCAAAGATAATCGTGTATTCATTAGTATCACGGCCACAAATTATCCATGCACTACGGCCAAAGATAATCGTGTATTCATTAGTATCACGACCACAAATTATCCATGCACTACTACCAAAAGATAATCGTGTATTCATTAGTATCACGACCACAAATTATCCATGCACTACTACCAAAGATAATCGTGTATTCATTAGTATCACGACCAAAAATTATCCATGCACTACGGCCAAAGATAATCGTGTATTCATTAGTATCACGACCACAAATTATCCATGCACTACGGCCACTGATGACTTTCAACATAATATAAGCATGAGGATAATGATATAAAGAATCAATCAAATGAGATAAAGGATAAATATTAAACATTTATAATATAATTTATCCGAGATTCAAGAATATCCCCATGTTATCAATCATTTAATATCTTATAATCTAATATCATTAATATTATAACAATATTTTAATCACTTCTTAAATTTATAAACAATTTATCTCAATTGTTTACGCTTTACCATATAATGCATTTAATCATTCAAAATGTCATACTCATAAAATATCATCACCAATTATCAAATCCTTCATCAAAAAAATATGCATATACTCTATATAGGATTCTCTAGCCATAAAATCATATTTTCAACTTTGTTACTTCACATAACATATTTAACTCATATGTTCAGAATTAAACTATTTTCATGAAAAATACCAAATTAGTCCCAAAATATTTCTTTTAAGGGATTTAGCATAATATAGTCCCATAATGAAAATATATTTTTCTCGAATTTTTAAAATTCATTTACTATTTTTCAAAAATCAATTTCTAATTAATTCCTTAAGAAATTAGCTACCTCAAGTTTAACTCCAAAATTTCCAAATCTTGGCAGGATCTTACACATGTTAACGTGAGCTTCTAGTTTAAATTTCATGGTCATCGGAGTTATAGAACTCCTATATAGCGTTTTAAATCGGAAAACCTAAATATTGAAAGAGTCATAACTTGCTCATTTTAAGTCGTAATGAGCTCATTTTTGGACAGGAGATACTTTATACCATATACCTTCATGTCCCTAAAGGCCAGAATTTTTCTCATATAATTTAAGTGGCCGAAACAGTCCCTTAAAGTTTCTGGGCAGTAGCATTTTTGAAATTTACAGCTTTGGCCTCCTTTGCTAAAAATCATTCCCACAAAAAATCTACAACACCTTTTCCAAAAATTCCACTTGGATTAGTTAGGTAACTCATAGATCTAACTCTAGGACTTGACAACATTCAAAATTTAAAATATAATAAGAGATATAGTCAATTGAATTTCATGTTACGTTTTTCACCAAAATCGATTTTCAACTCTTTGTGATTTCTAAGAAACTTTCATGTTTTCACATACTAACCAACATAACTCATCATAAAACTTACTAATACTTCATATACCCATGATTTTCATCAGCCCTATGCTTTTATTATGACTTTCATCATAAACCACGTAAAGCTCATTTTAGTTGAAGAAATATTTGAGGGTTTAAGAAATGGGTTTTAGATCTTTGGGGTCAATACAAAATTCGATTTCACGCGCTCTAGGGTAGGCTAGAAAGTCTTCAAGAATATGCCAAGAAATTTATTAATGATAGAAATATCATTCAAAACTCGTGACTCTCATCCAAGACTTGGATAGTACGTCACATTGATACCAACTGTGACTTCTATCCCTTAACTTGGATAGCACCTCACAATGATACCTATCGACTTGCCATCTTCAATCAATTTACGCGCCTCTGAAAAATCCGGCTTTTGCATTCCACACAAGGAAGTTAACAACGAAAGGATCGGGGCTCTTTACTTATGGCTTGATATAACAAAGATTAACTTTAGGGTTTGGTTACTTTGAATTCAGATAACAAAGTTGGTTATGAATATAAAAGCTAACAACCTTCTGAAAAGCATGATGATTAGCTAACCAATTGATTCCTAAAATCACATCAAAGGCAAGTATTTTCAAAAAATAAAGATCAAAAGTAAAGGGAAAAGTTTTATTTTAAATCAAAAAAGATTTAAAATTAGAAGCGGTAATGAAGGCTCCTACTAACGAAGTTTCAACCAATAAGTCAAAGTCTAACTTCTCCGGAGTCAAATTTAAACGTTGAACGCAAGCAAGAGAGATAAAATAATGGGTAGAACCGGTATCTTATAAGGTATAGACTTCACAATTTATAATTAACTAACTGCGTGCTAACTTCGTTCGGTTTACTCGCTTTTGAGAAGTCATGAAAATGCACTTCCTAAAACCAACGACTTTGTTTTGTCCATATCCACCTTTGGTGCCACCGTCCCAGCTAGACTTGACTTTGGTGTACAACAAAATTGGGCTAAATGACCTTCTCTTCTTGCAATTTCCACTTCTATTATCTTTTCCATGATTACCACCGAAGTGGTTACCATTATTGGCATGATAATTTCCCCCACAATGGTTATCATTATTCTGATAGCCATTGACACCAGTATGATTATTATCGTGTTGTTGGTCGTTACCTTTTGTTTGAGTGAATCAACACTCTCATGTGCTTCATTGCTTATCTCAAAGATTTTCGATGCCATTCTCAAACACCGTCACAAAACAAGGGTTAATTAACATATCACATATTATCCATATACTCGACCACCAATTAAATACCAAATAAATTTAGGTAGGACATACTAACGAAGGTATTCCCCTGCCTCTCCTCCTAGTTCTTATCTCACATCTCACCAGGGGATCATATCCTAAGCTCGATACCAACCGTGGCGCCCCCAAAATTACATATCGCCACCCATCTTGAGTCGCCACTTACATGGTACATAAATTCAAATACAAACTTAATTATACATCCGTAGGTAAACATACGACAATACATAAACCGAGAGTTCTAATAGAATATTGTCATTTAGACAATATCCATACTCAAGAGTCCCCATTACATTTATTGTCACACTATTTAATGTAATGGTGAGGACTACTAATGCTATCTTCGTGACCATCACTCTTTTCCCCAGACTCGTCCCAAATTATATTCTCATTTCAAGAGAATAAAGAAAGAAAGGGTGAGCTCAACTAGCCCAAAAAGAAATATTATGACTAAGATAATGCGAATAAATTATCAATAGTCTTCAACAATGTTAAACCGATAAAATACAATAGACAACCGGTTTAATCTGCGGTGAATATACAATCCATTAAAAGAGTCAAGTAGAGAATAAAGTCTACTATCTTTTAGGTTTTAAAAGGTTTTCATCAATTTTTATCATTTGAGACTCACCTTAATAAATAAACCACCACATCTAATCACCAATGTACCACGGTCAAGGATTTTTATCAAATTATCAATGGTCATGACTATACCGAATCACCCCCGGTCATAATCATACCAAAACTATCCATCATTGCATTACACAGCCACTGAGGACTTTTATCACATCATTTATATCAAGTCATGATTATACCGAATGATCCCTGGTCATAATCATACTAAGTTCATCTATGCACGTAAGCCAAAGATAACATAATATAACATGAGGATGATGACAATAACATAGTAATTCAATAAAACAAGTTCAAGAATTATTTAATCCATGAATTATTAACGTCCAAATTGTCAACATGATCTGTTTCGTAGAGTAAAATTCAAGAATGATCGGAAGAATATTTCCATGAAAAGATCTTTGGATGAAACGCAAATATCAAGGATATTCTACTAATTTCATGGAGTATAGAAGTCAAAGTTTTAACCAACCGGGTATAATAAAGAATGGAATAACAAAAGAAATCACCATGCATGCGGTTGCCGCGCATGACGAAGTTATTCCAATGTAATAATAATAACGGAACCGGTCGTGAAATTCACACCGATAGGATGTTCCAATGAGAATAATAAAGATGGAACCGGATCCGGTGTAAAACACATGTATAGGATATTCCAACAGAATGATAAAGATTTTAACCAGTCCGTAAAACACACGAATGTGATGTTCCAACAGAATAATAAAAAATCGGAACCAGTCCCGTGTAAAACACATGCATGTGATGTTCCAAATGAATAATAGAAGAATGTCACCAAGTATAGGGTAAACCACGTGATACAAAGTTATTCCAATAGAATAATAAGGAATGGAATAACATTAGGATTTCACCAAGTATAGGGTATGCCACAGATACAAAGGTTATGTATAGGGTATGCCACTTTTACAAAGTTATTCCAACAAAATAATAATGAATGGAATAATGTAAGTTCTCTTCAAGAAGAAAGAATAACACCCTCACTAGTAAAAAGAACTGAATATAGAAGTAGTGAAGTAGCGTAATACACTTCTTCTTTCTATAATTTTCTCTCTATAGCTTCTCTCTATAATTTCTCTCTCTAGAATTTCAATGAATTAAGTAAGAAAATAATGAAGGAATGAGCTTCTATTTATAGGAAAATGGAATGCATAAGTAACTAATCCATGAACTATCTGGTCCAGATTGATTTACTTTAATCTGACGGTCCATATTTAAAGAAAAATCTTTTAAATAAAATATAATATATTCTATTTATATAAAAACATTTTACTATGCAAACACTATGCAATACTATGCAAAACACTATGTAAAACACTATGCATAATAAAATATAATATATTCTATTTATAGAATAACTTTAATAAAGTATTCTATTTTATATAAAAGATGTTTCGCTTTTATTACGTTAATAATACGAATAAAACAAAACGTCATTATCGCTATAATAATTCATATTATTAATCGACAATAATGGAATCAAACCGAGTGACTTCTCACATAAGCATCAATAATCAATACCGTAAGTACTACTATGCAACCACACGTATTCATCGTATTTTTACTACTACTGAGTAGTTCAACAAGAACTACCAGTAAAACTTCCGCCGTTATTTCAATAAAATATTTTTGTCGCTTTCTCAATCCGACAATAATTACATTAGGTTCCACCAATGATTGAGTATTGTCATTTAATATTCCCTCGCTAAACCGAATATTCCCCGACCAATCGAATATAATATAACCACTGCATACTTTTTTGCAAATTTATAAATACTACCCACAACTATAATATTATCTCAAATTCACACTATAATATTAAAAATTATTTCGACTAAATTTAAATCTTTATTGATAAAATCTGGAGTCTCACAATGAAGTAATAGATCTTGCTCGCTTAGGCCGTATTTGTATTTGCTAGTACTTGCACAGATTATATGACTGGGGAAAGAAGAAAAGCTTGAAGAATTGATAGCTCTCACACTTGTTTCTGCACTCCCACATAGGAACCCAAGCTTTATAGCACTCTTGGAGAAGTTGAGGAGATATAGACTTTGAATGAGGAGAGAATCGTGGCTAATTGATTGAGAGATGCACGACACAAATTATAACTGATGAAGAGATAATGACGTGAGTTATGGAGAGTGAGATTATTTTGCTTCTGTTGATATCCCAAATGAGAGTCCAAATGGTCTACAACTCTATTTTTAAACTATTAGCACCGCTATATAACTCCGGATGTCGCACGCGACAAGTGCGTTTTTTACTAAAATTGGGCGCCGCTACGCGCTGAGACTTGCAGAATGTTTGGTTGTTTTCTTTTCTTTACGCGCAGGCATGCGATTTTGTCTTGACTATATGTCATGCGCACGCTGATGCCGATATCTCAGAATGCTAAACTTCGCCTCACCTTTTGCTAGTGGTGCCGTCCAATGATGGTTCCTGCATAGATATTAATGTATCGTGTTAAGGCATGACATATTGGTCTCATAACACAAACATTTTGCAATTATTCACACAGCAATTCTTGTTACACTCTTAAGCATGAACATCAAGTATCCAATTAAAAAGGAGTTTGATATAACTACTTAAATAACTAAAAATGAAATACTGAAAACAAATTAATGGAGAGAATAATAATAATTGGTTGCCTCCCATCCAGCGCTAAGTTATAGTCAATTAGCCTGATTGTCTCTGAGCTTCATATTACCGATGGAATTGCGGTTCTTTCCTTTGTGTCCCCTGTACCTAGAAATTTCATGACCTATTCTTTCGTCAATGGCTCTACCTTCAAATCTGAATTTTCACCCGTTGCACATATCAATGGTCTATAATCCCTCGATTTCCATATTTCATCCAGTAGGCACCAATCCACCACGTCAACTAGGAAGCACTCTTCTTCATCCGTTGGTAGACTGATTGCTTTAAAGACGTTAAAAGTGATCTCTTCATCCTGGACACACATAGTGAGTTCACCTTTCTGCAAATCTATTGACATTCTGCATGTGGCTAAGAATGGTCTCCCCAGTATTATTGGTATGCTTTTGTCCTCCTCGTAGTCTAGAATGATGAAGTCAGCAAGAAAAATAAACTTGTCTACCTTAACAAAAACTCATCCAATCCCGTATTCCTTTACAATATACCCTTCATAAACTTGGCGTAGCTGGGCATTTGTTTCAATGCCTCGGCAAATGGTATGTTGATTTGCAGCTTTTTGAACACCTCCAAGAATTTGCTGAACTGTTTATCTTCCCTTTTCTTAATTAATCTCTACGGATACGGAACTTGAATGTGAATTGGTGGTACTGGACTCTTGAACGTCTCCTCTGAGCCTGCTTTGTCTTTCTCTTCCTGCCGATCCTCAGATTTCTCCAAATTTTCCTACTCATTGGCTGGTTCCTCTACCTCACCCGTTACAAGATCTTCCTCAATGTATTCTCGGCGAGCGCCTTTGACTTGCGAATCGAAAAATCATTCCCAGATCTCAATGTGATTGCTTGACACTGGTTCCTTCCCTTCTCTTCTTAGATTTGTCTCGGATACTTGGCAATGAACCCCTGGGGCCTGTTAGTAAGCATGTTCGCCATCTGCCCCATTTGAGTTTCCAGATTCTTTATAGCCACTGCTTGGCTCTTGATCATAACTTCTATGTTTGCCATGTATTTCATCATCATCTCCTCCACTTCTGATTTCTTTTCTTGATGAGGTGCATCTGGAGTGTGATGTTGTTGTTGTTGTTGAGAAAATCCTGACAGAAAAGGTGGTCTAGGATTAAACTACGGCTGCGCTGGCTGGGCCTGAAATTGATTGTTTGGTTGAAACTGAGTCTGCTAACTCCCTTGATTATTCGACCAACTAAAATTTGGATGATTTCTGTTGTTGGGGTGGTATGTGTTCTGAAATTGGCCTTGGTCTTTTCTGTAGTTGCTCACATACTGCACTGATTCTGAGTTGATAACACATTGATCCGTCGAGTGTGACCCTGCACAAATCTCACATACGTAGGCAACTGTCTTTACCTTTCCTTCAGCCAAAGTATCTATCTTCTTTGCCATGGCTGCCATCTGTGCTGACAGATGAGTAATAGCATCAACCTCCAATACACCTGCAACTTTGGTTTGTTGCATTCGAGATGTAGGATTCTAAAATTCATTCGATGCCATTGTTTCGATAAGATCATAGGCTTCCTCATAGTTCTTTGCCCATAATGCCCCTTTGGCAGCAGCATCTACAATCGGTCTCGACTGCCATCGCAATCTATTATTAAATGTGTTGATTACCATCCAATCTGGCATACTGTGATGTGGGCACTTTCTCAACATTTCTTTGTATCTCTCACATGCTTCATATAACGACTTGCCCTGTTGTTGCTCAAACTGAGATATAGCTGTCCTCATCTTAGCAGTTTTTGCCATTGGGAAAAACTTAGCTAAGAATTTATGTGCTAAATCCTCCCATGTAGTTATAGATCCTGCTGGCAGAGAATGAAGCCAACTTTTCGCTTTATCCCTCAATGAAAATGGGAACAACCTTAGACTAATAGCATCCTCCGTCACACCGTTGTATCTGAATGTATCACAAATTTTAATGAAACTCAATAGATGTTCATTCGGATCATCTATAGTAGCACCCCCAAACTGAACTGTGTTTTGCACAATTTGAATAGTGCCAGTTTTTATCTCGAATGTGTTTACTGCTATCGCTGGTCTGACTATGCTAGAGTGAAGTTCATTAATATTGGGCATGGAATACTCCTTCAAAGCCCTATGCTCCTCTCTTTGATCTTCTCCTTGTGCCTCGGCTGCCATGTTAGCTGTTGTGTTTTCCAACTGCTCTTGTAAATTCCTACGAACACCCGCTTTCCAACCTCTACCATTTATATTATCGTGAAAAGGTGTTAACTCGGGGTTGGTTGACCGTGTGCGCATAAAAAATTATCCAAATTTCTGAAACAAAAACAAAAACTCAAATGAGATTAGACTAGAATTGTCTAAGTCATACAATATAGATTAAAACTAATGATAATAATACTAATTAAACGCCTTTCCCCGGTAACGGCGCCAAAAACTTGTTGCCTCTTTTTTACGACTAACAAAAGAGCTCTAACTCATGCAAGCATACATGCGTCAACAAGTAATACAGAGCAAGTAAATTATCGATCCCACATAGAAAGTTGTTTAACTAAAACTACTATCCATTAATTAACTCACTATAATTATATGCTCAAACTAATGATTAAACTTGGTTTGTTCTCAAATTGCAAATAATAACTAAAACAATAATAACGACTTAATAAATGATATTGGAACTAATGGAATTCTAACTTCATTTAATACTTCATTCAATCGCCACTATCATGCATGACTTGTTCACATATCACAGGAAAGTAGCCAAGACCACTAAAAGAGTATTAGACATTTTTCAATGCACTAAGACCTACTTACACAACATCCACAGATGATAGACTCTATGTAATCATCAATATAACCAACATCACTATATGTCTATGTGACATTGCAACTATATTGATTTTAAGTTCAAGCTCTTATTCTAACTTATACGGTGATATAGTATATGTCTATCTGGTTCATGAAATACACAAGCCATATAACACAGCCCTATATACGTATACTATCATGATTATAGTCCATATTTGCATGTTCATTGTCATTTCCATACAAATACTGAAACGAATGGTGATCAAGCATTCATGTATGCAAAACAATCATGACAAACATCCCATACGATATGCAAAATAACCCTGCATTTAAGCGTGCAATCAAACTACATAATAAAATCTGTTAGAATCCCATAATGGAGTTTAGTTCATGACTGAACCAAAAGCCATTATGGGATCAAATCTAAACATGATAAATAAACGACAATTAAAAGATGAAAGATGAAACTATCAAACCCAATTGCTGAATACGCATCAATATTCAATCCTCATAAGATTCCAGCAAAAACTAATATTAATAATCCGCTCTCGTAGAGAAATCCCAAGAAGGAGTAGAAAAATAGAGTTATGGCCTCCTTCTACATTGGAATCCTCTCCAGAGAGTAAAACCCTAATTACCCAGTGAAGATACGTAAAAAATTAATAATATGTTAAGTGATACCCCTGACACCAGTCATGAATCATTTTAAAATCAAATACAACCTTTAAAATTTGGAAATAAAATAAAACAAATCAGAAGCTTCAGGTTTCGCGAGCGGCCGCGCGCTATTCCAGCTTGATACTCTCGCGGCCGCGAGAGTTGCAGTAGGTTTATATTTTTGGCCGGTCTCACGCGCGGGCGCGCGCTCCCTAGGCATGTCCTTCTCGCGGCCACGCAACTTGCAGTAGGTTGTCCTGGTTTTGTTGGGACCTCGCGCGGGCGCGCGCTTCCAAGCTATATTTGTCACGCAACTTGCTATTGATGTCTTCTGATTCAACTTCTTAGCTTGGTTCTGCAATGTTACTGCTGCTACTGACATGTCCTATGTTTATCCATGCTTGTCCATCCATGCTCCACTCACTCTTATGCACATCCTATCTTTTGCTTCGCCTTACGCTTTCGTTAGCCTCGTGCCCGATATCACCACCAAATTAAGCTAATTCCTGCACTTATTCACCAAAAGGAGTTTTAAGTATATGAAATGCAATTTAACATAAAATGCAGCTAAAACAAACAAAAATGTACTTGAGATGGGCATAGTTCGCATGAATTGGTACTCCATAAGTAGGTAAAAATTCTACTTATCACATAGTTTGTAATAGGAAAAGAAAATTTTGAGTGTCTACACTCACTCTTCTCTCTCCCAAACACTATGGTATTCTCTTCTCTCTCTCTATACTAACTGATACATAATATAGTACGTAGTAATATAAAACTTGATAAAATACATAAAGTGTACGTATGTTTTATCAGTTACATAATCAGAAAATCAATTCCATCAGTTTTAAAATACAAAAGCCACAAGGCTTTGTTTGGTAAATCGCCATTAAACCCCCTTATTAAATTTATTTTTATATAACCTATATAATATGGTTCAATTGTCAGATTCTATTTAATTAAATTCCAATATTTTAATTAATCATTTAAAATTATAATTTTAAATAACAAATCATTAAATCTCTAATTCAATTATTAAATTAAATTAGAACATAATTACTCAACAATTCATTTAATCATTACTAACCTTCTCTAATTTAATTATTAAATTAAATTAGAATATTACCATTATATAATATGATAATTAGTTAACAACTCATTTAATTTAATTAACTTATTAAATTAAAGCTTCAACCCACAAAATTACCAAACATCAACTTAATTAATATATTACACTTAATTAAGTTAGTCCATAATTATTCATGAATTATTTATTTAACTAATAAATAATCAAATAAATCAAATATTTATTTAACAATAAACACATCCACTTGTCGACGTCGGGATTTTTGGATGTCCCTTTCCGTTACTTGTTCTTTGGTGTTCTCATTTTAGGTGAGATTTGTTTGAAAAAATAAGTGAAAAAGGTCTAACATGTATAATGTCGACGATGGACTGTTAAGAGCCGCCAGTTGGTTTTTTAAATGGTCGTACCAGCACAACCGAGAAAAGGTTTGCATATTGACCCAGTGATGTGACACTGCTATACGAGTCGGTGAAACCGAGATTCGTTAGGCACCCCTCGACATCCGTGTTACCATGGTGATCGCCTCTTTTCAAGAAACTATTATCTGAATATGTGTGTGTGTGGGTCAATGTGCTGTTATTTGGAAGTAGTGTGAGACCTCGTTCGCACCTATATACACAGGGTTTGAATTTATGTAAAAATTCAATTTTTAGCAAGATATGACAGTGATGTTTTATAAAAGAGGTTTTTCAAACCCTGATGCTCAATAGTAATTGAGACCTTTTACACTCCCATTTTATTAAGTGTTCTATTGACTGATTTTATTTGATGATCTGAGACATCCGTCTTTAAAATAATGTACAAAAATAATGCCGACTTCCTCATGGGTATGGAAACCATCTAAGGAAATTCAGACAACGCAAAATAATTTATAAGCTGCTTACAGCTGAAAATGTCCATCATGGGAACTGAATCTAGATCCAATGGGTTGAATCTGTGATCACATGATTCTTAGGCGCACAAGATACTGCAATTTCTATGAAAGCGATGGCGGTATATATATATAAAAGTCAGAAATATATATATACTGAGACATGATCACCAATCTATGAAGCACCTCCATGGGGATCGAAATGTAAATAAAGTCAGAAAAGCTTTCAACCGCCACGGAGGAAACTCCAGGCGGGACAAAATGTAAAGAAAGCTGTACAAAGCAATCAACTGCCACGAAGTGAACTCCAGGTAGGACGAAACGTAAAGAAAGCGGTAAAAGCGATCAACCACCACGAAGTAAACTCCAGGTGGGACAAAATATATATATATATATATATATATATATATATATATATATATAAGCGAATAAACGCACCGGATGTAAAATCCAGGCTCATCGAACATAGTTCGACAACAGTTTATATATATATATATATATATATATATATATATATATATATATATATATATATATAAAAGCGAATAAACGCACTGCATCAAGTCTAGGCTCATCGAACAAAGACCGACACACAGTTAATATATATAAGTATATATATATATATTAAAGTAGTAAACGCACCAGACCAAAGTCTAGGCTCATCAAACAAAGTTCGACACACAGTTCATATATATATATATATAAAAGCAAGTAAACGCACCAGACCGAAGCCTAGGCTCAATCGAGGCATAACTCGATAATGTTAGTCAATATATATAAATATATATATATATATAATAAATCAGGACCTAATTTGAATCTAAAGCACAATAATGGTCCAGATTATATCTCATTTTTAACAACTTAATCTAAAGGTTGAGCTTTCATTTCACAAAAAAAAATCCCGCCCAAATCAAGCTTCCCCTGCAAACTTCCTCTGTCGCACACTGCCCCTTCTTATTTCTCCTTATCCCGCCTCTGCCCCTTCTTATTTTTCCTTCTCCTTCCTCTGTCGCACACTTCCTCAGTCGCACGTCTCTCTCTCTTCTAGAAACTGTTCGCTGGTGCAATAACGGCAACGTCACTTGAGAGGAAGTCGGTGTGATAAATGATATTTGCACGGGTCGAGACTAAGGCGATTCAGGTCCCCGAGTTGGCATAACTTTCATTTCTCCCACAGAGTTTCACCATTTCATTTTCTCTTAGAGCCGGTGTGATTTTTTTCCCCGAGTATGTGCTTTTTGGGCATTCTATTTCTTTTCTTTTTTGGGCATTCTATTTTGCAGTAGCTCACCTCAAAAAGCTTTAGTTATATGTGTTCACTAATTTGGTATATTTCATATTGGTTTGTTGTATTATGTGTAGTATGAGCACAGATATTTTTGCACAATGGTTGTTGTTTAAAAACTGATTTAAAATTGACATCGAAGAAGTATGTGAGTTTAATGTCTAAGAGTAGTATTTTGGAAGATTACACCCAGTAAATTTATGTGAGTTTAATGTTTATAGAGGGGGAAACTGTGCTACATAGAGAGCTCAAAGAACTGAAAAGTGGAGTGGAATCAATTCGTGGAGGTTTCGATATCCTCTGTTGTTCCTCACTGCGGTAATTTTATATCCTCTGTTGTTCTGTAAATTAATTTCCCTGTGACACTAATTAACGAAAATTCATTGCCCTGTTAATTAATTTTGAATACATAAACTTCAAAAAAATTCATCTTCTCCTAGGTAATGTGAAAATTATAGGACTCAAACAGAAAAATCAATGGCTCTAATCTTCAGTCTATGAAGCAGTGAAATAAGCTCTCTCACTTTTAAAGTTATTTTTTTCTTGTAATGGCGGTGGATTCAAGGGAAAAGGTGAGATTTAATACTCAATTCTACCTACATTTCCCTAATTCTAAGCTGCATTTTAGTGTTTCTTAGTACCCATCAAATCTTTGTAAGACTTTTTTTAAAATGGAAAGTATGGTTTTTAGAGGGTAACTGCTATTTACTGTTTTTCGTTGAATTTTGTGGGAAAGTATGGTTTTGTTCTTAGTGAATCTATTTTTGCTGAAGGAATGGAGAATGACAGGATTTGTTTGGATTGGTTCTAAAACATTCTTTTGCACATCATATCATGGAAAATTTCCAGTCCTCCATTAAAAAAACAACAACAGTACACATTGCTTCTTATGGAATAAATTTTAAAATAAAGATCGTTGGATCCCTCAATAGGGAAAGAATTAAGACTAAAGTGCCAAGCAGTGAGAGAAATTCTTAATATGAATTCAAGATGTTCTGGTATATATCTTCTATTTGGTTGATGAGAATCTGTAGTAAAGATGGAAGATGTTTTTATTAGTTAGATATAATAATTGTACATAAGATATTTGTAACAAAGAGGTTGTAATATATATTTGTAGTATATACTTTGATCTTTTTTGATTAGTTAGCATCATGTTAACTTAACCACCATATGGTGTCCTTGCACCCACTTCAATATCAAATTTGAAGTAGTAAGCAAAGAGTCAAATTTTCAAGAAGAAATACTCCAATATCAAATTTAGTGAACCCAAACAGCCAACCTTCATTCTCTGGGTGCTAAAGTGAAGGAGCCTGTACTTTTTAAATAATGAAAAACTTAACAAATGCATGTACTTTTTAAAATACATAACACAATATGTATTATTATGAAATTTACTGTGTAGGTACAACCGTTTCAACAGCACAATCATCGACCAATGGATGATGTTGTTATATTTGGTAGTGTAAGTTTATCATCTGATTAACTCTCTCTAAATATATCTTATTGATTTTTTAATAACTTATTTATTTTAATTTATTTTCATTAATTTCATGACAGATGGATGACCACCTAGAAAACACTGTATGATAATAATTTCTTACTCATCATTTTCATACTTTTTGTCTTATCTTTTTACCAGCTTAGTTATTATTCAACGTTCTTTTGTCTACAGGTTCGAATACTACGTCATAATAATGTTGGAGTAATAATTTACAATGAGTATGAACTAAATTGTCTCCGTTTACGTGAGGTAGTGTATACTCGCACCTATTTCTCATTCATTTTTTCTTTCTTTTTTTTTTTGCTTTTAATTAGCGTTTTCTTACACAGAAGGAGAAAAAAAGGTCTGATGCTTTGGCGGCGAATGCCAAATTTAAGGGGAAACAAAAAGCAACTTCTTCTACCTAAGGAAGAAAAAAATAAAGATTGCCATCTGGTATCACTTTTAATCATATTCTTTTCTCTCTGTTTTTATAATAGATTTGGATGTTAATGAATTTAAAAAAATTTAAGTTTTGTTTTATGTAGATCGTTTGATTTGTCAACATGTTTTTGGTTTGTCTCATTTAATATTACTTATTTTTTTATTGTGTTCTTACCCAGAAGGAAAAAAAAAAATCTGATGCTTTGGCGAATGCTAAATTTAAGGGGAAACACAAATCAACCTCTTCTACCCAAGGAACAACAAATACAAATTACAAACTGGTATCACTTTTAATCCTATTATTTTTTCTTTATTTTTACAATGGATTTGGATGTTATTAAATTTAAAATATTTTAAGTTTTGTGTTATTCTGTTGCTTTGTATCCTTTGTTGGGTTCGATTTTTGTTGGGTCCGATTTTTTTAAACTCTAAATTTGTTTAAACATTCCATAATTTGAAGCATCGATCAAGCTGTTAAATTCAAAATCTTTCAACCTTTCCAAGTAGTTTTGATCTTATTTATAGAATATCTTTCAGGCTGTTAAATTCAATATGCTATTGATCGAGCGTATTACTATAGAACAATGTGTTGGATGCAGGGCTATGGTGTTTTATTTTTGCATCAAACAAAAACTTTATGATAATTATAATGTTGATAAATTGTTGGGTAGATAGTTCAGTGAATGTAACACTTTATTGTCATGATACGTTGTTATATATATAAAGTGCAAAACGATACGATATACGTTAAATCAACAAAATAATAATTAATTTTTATGAGTTTGTGGTTTAGGCACCAAACTATAATGTTGTATCAAAATCAACATTGCCGCAATGTGCAAGACTTGCTCCAAAAATGTGTTATGCTGGGAAAGAAAATGAGTGCTCCAAACGTCAATTGGGACAACTTTCACGTTGCGAAAGAGAGTGATCAAAACATTGTGTCCCCGTCCAGCCTAGATTTTTTCCTTCTTTACCACCAAGCCGTCGTCGCTGAGCATGCCTTCCACGAGAATCAAATAAAAGGTCCCGCCTTCAACCAATGACTTTGTCTACCAAAATTTTACATCCTGTAATAGACAGTATAGTGACAACAAATGATTTAGAGTCATCGTCAACTACCTTTCTTAAAACTCTTAATCAAGATACTACAACAATTGTTTCACGGTGGTTGTCTGTGGCCATCATGAATCAAGAAAATCCTCCTCAAAATCATGAAGAAGGCACACCAACAAATATCTCAAGGTTGTCGCCTGTGCTCCAAGACTTGCCACCTCAAAACCTATACAAAAGCACAACAACAAACTTGGAACCATTCTCCCCACGTTCCCCAGGGGCATCACATATGACAAACATGTTCCAACAAATGCGTAATCCAAATGAAGGCACCAGGTGTTCGATATAAGTTCTAATTTTCTATTCTCACACTTGTTGTCTTATTCATGTTATCCTTTTAAAAATTGTATGACATCTATAATTTTATTTGTAGTGCCTACACAGTAGAAGGTGTTGCTATGGATGTTGCATTAAATCCTTGAAACCATGAAATTCCAGATCGTCATTCACTCAGCTTGATGAATCAAACATTTCCTCATTGTTTTGCCTTACACTGGCTTGCTAAAAAACTAACAAAATCATCTGTATCAAATCCTCTCTTTGGTAAATGTTGTTTACAAGGAAAAATTAGATTACCGCCACTTATTACACCTCCTTTAATGCTTAAAGCATTGTATGACGACAATGATGAACAATCAAAATCCTTTCGTCAGCACACACGAGAGTATAATGCAGCTAATGCATTTACGAGTCTTGGTGCTACATTGGATGACAGATTAATTGCCGGGAGGGGGCCTAGAACATTCACCATCCATGGGGAATTACGCCATCGAACAGGATCGCTTATGCCACAACCAGGGTGTGAACCAATTTACTCTCAACTGTACATTTATGATCCTAATTTAGCTTTAGATGTTCGCAGCAACAAAAATCTTAACTGGAGAAGAGATGTTTTGAAAACCATACAAGATTGTTTATTGCAAGTAAATCCATTTCCTGTAAAATTTCGTCAGGCTCACAGAATTTTAAGTGAATTGGAATTGACGGGGGGAATTTATCGGCTTATCTCCACTACAGTTCAGTAACAGACCGACGTTGATATAATCTTCCAACAACCGATGAGATTGCGATAATATTGCCGGGAGATGGAGCTGAATCAAGTGGAATGAGTGATATTATGTTACATTTGAGAGGGGATAATGGTTTGATGCAAATTAATGAGTGTCATCCGGCCTATTTGCCATTGCATTATGTGATATTGTTCCCTTATGGTGAACTAGGATGGAATCCAAATTTGAAACAGTGGAACACTTCCCAAGTTGGACCTTCATCTGCTCGACTGACACAATTGCAATATTACAGTTATCGTATGTTCCAACGTGACACTGAGTATTCAATAATTTTAAGAGCCGGTAAACTATTTCAAGAATTTGTAGTAGATGCTTGGGCAGCTACTGAACAAAATCGGTTGACATACTACAAGTTGAATCAATCAAAGCTTCATGCAGAACTTTACCAAGGTCTTACAGATTTTTGTGCAGATGAGCTTGGTCCTGAACAAGTTAGTCAACGAATGATTTTGCCATCTTCATTCACTGGTAGTGTAAGACATATGTTTGAAATTTATCAAGATTCAATGGCCATCACGTGGTATAATCAACACCCAGATATTTTTCTAACTATGACTGCAAATCCTAAATGGCCTGAAATTACTAAATCACTATTGCCAAATCAGATCCCTACTGACCGTCCTGATTTAGTGGCCCGTGTTTTTGAGTTGAAGCGGAATTTTTTGATGAAGGAGATAGAAACAAACAACGTCTTTGGTAAAAAAGTGGCGCATGTTTTTATAATTGAATTCCAAAAAAGGGGGTTATCGCACATGCATGCACTTTTGTTCCTTCATGGTTCTGATAAAATTCAAACATGTGCTTAAGTGGATAGAGTAGTGTGTGCTGAATTTCCAGATTGCCAAACTGACCCATTGCTTTTTGAAACAATTATAGGTTGCATGGTATACAGACCATGTGGTGCTAATCCACAAGCACCATGTATGGAAAATGGGGTGTGTACCAAGCGGTACCCTCGATCATTTGCTGAATCAATAAGTATGGACTCTGATGGATATCCTGTCTATCATCGTCGTAATACTGGTCAGAAGAACATCGTGAAGGGGCAAGAAATTGATAATAGAGACGTTGTGCCACATAATCTGTATTTATCAAGAATGTTCAATTGTCATATCAATGTTGAAGTTTGTGCAGGAGTTAGATGTGTAAAATACATTCACAAGTATATTTATAAAGGTCATGATCGTGCAACAATGGTACTTGGAGGAATTAATGAGATCCAACAATATCTTGATGCTAGGTATATTGGACCTCTAGAAGCCGCATGGCGATTGTTTGGTAATCCTTTACATGAAGAGATTCCTTCAGTTGTAAGATTGGCACTTCATTTGCCTGGGATGCATCGTGTAGTCTTTAACCCTGCTGAATCTTTTGATATGATCCTTTCTAGAGGTGCACATCAAAAAACAACTCTAACTGGCTTTTTTGATTGTTGCGCTACAAATGAATCTGCCCATGTATTAACTTATCAGGAATTTCCAAAAAAATTTGTTTGGAACAAGTCTATCAATAAATGGATTCCAAGACAAAGGGGTTATGCAATTGGTAGAATGTACTTTGCTAGCGCTAATTCAGGTGAGCGGTTTTATTTGCGTTTGCTTCTAACTGTTGTTAGAGGACTTACTTCATTTGACTGGCTACGCACGGTAAATAATGTTATACATGAT
Organism: Panax quinquefolius; assembly: GCA_020205615.1. Taxonomy (NCBI): domain Eukaryota; kingdom Viridiplantae; phylum Streptophyta; class Magnoliopsida; order Apiales; family Araliaceae; genus Panax; species Panax quinquefolius. The sequence goes on along the minus strand of JAINUW010000177.1, from coordinate 47,159 downwards.
ACATTCAAGTCAGCATGTGTTGCAAGAGGACTTCTTGAAGATGATGAAGAGTGGATACAATATCTCCAAGAGGCTACAATTATGAGAACAGGATACCAATTAAGGAGACTATTTGTTATAATTCTAATGGAATGCTTTCCATTGCATCCATTTGAATTGTGGAAGCAATTCTCAGCACATATATGTGATGATTTAGCACACAGGATTCGTATTATGTTTGGTATTTTGAATCCAACTGATGATCATATTGAAGATTATGGCTTATATTTGATAAATCAATTGCTCCATGATTCGGGGAAGAGTTTAGTTGACTTTCCACCCATGCCACAACCAACTGGAAATTGGAATGCAATAGTTGGAAATAGATTACTGTCTGAGCACCAACAACTTGACAATAAAGCACAACAGTCTGATGCACAAATTAATGTTGACAGACTTAATGATGAACAACTTGCTGCTTATACTGCTGTCACAACGTCAATATGTGAAAACATAGCAACTACTTTCTTTTTGAGTGGAGGTGCTGGGACGGGAAAAACATTTTTGTACAATACCATTGCAACCAAATTGCGTAGCTATGGACATGTTGTTACTGTGGCTTCATCTGGTATTGCATCGCTATTATTGGTAGGGGGCGCACTGCACATTCTACATTTTATATTCCTTTGGAAACCCTAGATAATTCAATATGTGGATTCACTAAATAATCAATGCATGCCAAGTTGTTTAGAAAAACAAAGCTAATAATATGGGATGAAGTTCCTATGCAACATCGATACTGTGTTGAGGCAGTCGATCGCACCCTTCAAGATATTAGAGACGATAAAAGACCTTTTGGAGGTATCACTGTTGTCCTAGGTGGAGACTTTCGACAAATATTGCCTGTTATTACTAAAGGCGTTCGCGAGCAAATTATGGGTGCATCATTGAGACGGTCTTTGCTATGGAAAGATATATATGTTTTGACTCTGGGTTTAAACATGCGATTAACTCGCACAGACGTTCAAAATATTAATTTTGCTCAATTCTTGATGGAGGTAATATTTCATTCAACCTTACATTGATTTTTTATAACATGATACTTTGAATTAAATCTTATTTTGTGAATAATTATACTTTCATTTTTTATATTAGGACCAACTCACAAGAAATTGTGCAACTTCCATCTACAATAAAGCGATGTCATAATCTAAATGAATTGATATTTAAAATCTATCCACAATTGGATGTGATTGGTATAGTGACTCCTACCTTTCTCACTGAACGAACAATTATATCTTCTCGCAATGACGATGTCAGTGATATTAATGCTGCAGCACTGAATATTACTCTGGGAGAAACAATTACTTTTTTAGCTGCAGATAAAATGTCTGAAGGTGATGAGCTTGATCATACCATTAGGAATCGATATCCTAACGAGTACTTAAACTCCTTGAATCCTTCAGGGTTGCCACCGTTTAAATTGGAGTTAAAAGTTGGATGCCCAATAATGTTGTTACGAAATATTGCACCGAAAGATGGAATTTGTAACGGCATGCGATTGATGGTTGTTAGATGTTCCTCAAGGGTAATCGAAGCTCGGATATTAAATGGAGATAAAATTGGCAATTTAGTCTTCATTCCGAGAATATCATTGACACCAACATCTTTGGACTTACCTTTTCAAATGACAAGACGTCAGTTTCCTATCCGATTAACTTATGCTATGACAATCAATAAAGCCCAAGGACAATATGTCAAGTTCATTGGGATTGATTTGCGAACACCTATTTTTAGTCATGGACACCTTTATGTGGCACTATCTAGATGCACATCTCGGATCGACATCGCCCTCCTTCCTAAGATGGGTCGAACTGCACCACAAATATTGTTTACCCAGAAGTTTTATTTTGATATATTCTTACGACAATTAAATGGTATGGTTTAAACATGTTTATTTCTACTAAATTATGTAATCTTTTCAACATTTTAACTTTTAATTTTACAATGACGTTCATTCTTTGTAGGATTGGAGTAAATTTGTCAACGAGAACAATAAAATATATACAATAGACCTTTGTGGATGGGGTCGACGTAATCAGGTAAATCTACTTTTATGTCACTGCATCAAAATAACTTTACTATTCCTATAATATAAATAGTGTTAGTTTTATTATTTATGTAAATAACGAATTTTAATTTAATATAGGTGGTTGTGCATTCTCCTCATTGGGCAAAGTGCGTTCGTATTGATACGAGGACATTAAGGATATTGATGAAGAGAAGGTTTAAAAGGATGAAAAAGACATTTAAGAGAGTTAAATGATATGTAATCCAGTACTGACATGTCCACCTATGACGATTACTAACCTACCACTAACCAAACAATTATTTAGGTGTGAAAATCTCTCTTACTAAGACTACATTTCTCTACTTCTCATGCAGACACACAACACACATAATACATGCACAAACACATAGAGAAATCAAACTTGCACACCATTATACTGCCACCAATAAAAATTTATGATTTAAATCATTAAGCAAATGAACCGTTCCTTGAGATAGTACTAAGAAAACTTTATTTGATTGTAAGTCCGTATCTTTTCCTTAAAAATTTGACTATTTCTTACAATCTCTCTAAATTTTTACTTATATCAATCTAAATCATTCCCCCTACATACAAATATGTGTGCTCATTTGTTTTTTAGATAACTCAGGGTAAAGTAAGGGGTCTTATGTTTCAGATTTATAATTGTTTTATTTTAACTAACATATTTTGATAATTTTTAAATTTTAAATATTTTTAGGTATATATTGAAGGATACATGATGAAAGCTGTAAAGAATATACTTGGTGTAAGCTGTAAAGTAGAGGGTCTTATGCTCAACATGTTGTTTCTCTATTTTCTGCATATATGTATTTTTTGTGTTCTGCCTTTTGTAAAGTTAGCTAATTATACTTGGTTATGATGATTTTGGGTATGGAATGACAGTTTTTTTTGTGGTTTGGATATGTATGGATGATTGTATGTTTTGTAAATAGGTTTAGATTTTTCTGGATATCTATTTTTTAAGGAAACTCTGCCAAAATTTCTTGAAATTAGTAGCGATTAGTTTGATGTTTTGGTGGTTGGATGTGTTGATGATTGAGTATGTATTAATTTCTTCATGTACGCATTTTTTTTTGTTCCGCATTTTGTAAAGTTAACTAATTATACATGGTTTTGGGTATGGAATGATTGTTTTTTTGGAGGTTTGGATATGTATGGATGATTGTAAGTTTTATACACAGGTTCATATTTGTCTGGATATCTATTTTTAAAGGAAACTCTGTCGAAATTTTTTAAAATTAGTAGCGACTAGATTGATATTTTAGTGGTTAGATAAGTGTTGATGATTGTGTGTATTTTTTGTGTATTACGTCTTTTGTAAAGTTAACTAATTTTTGGGTATGGAATGATAGTTTTTTTTATGGTTTGGATATGTATTGATGATTGTAAGTTTTGTAGACAATTTTAGGAAATTCTATCGATATTTTTGGAAATTAGTACCAACTAGCTTGATGTTTTGGTAGTTGGACATGTGTTGATGATTGAGTATGTATTAATTATTGTGGTGGTATGGTGAATTATGGTAGTATGGTGAATTGTGGTAGTATGGTGAATTACAGACATATATAATTTTCAAATTTTAATTTAATTTTTTTTACGTCGTGCCTTTAGGCACAGACATATACTAGTATATATATATATATATATATATATATATAATATAAATATATATACAAGCTGAAACAAAACCACGGACCAAAGTCTGGGCAAATGCGCGCAACACGACTCTCAACGTAAAGAAGGGTGTGTGCAGAGATGAAGAGAAAGACTCTAACATGTGTGAGAAGGCTTACAGTTAACTGCCAAAGAAGACTTCTATATCTTTAGAGAGGGTAAACACTTGCTTTTATAGGTACAAAAGGGTTATATATGAGCTCACAGGTGTTTAAAATGAGAAGGTTCACTGCATGGGGTGAGTGCAGAGCAAATTGGGCAGGGCTTCCTCACCGTTTTCTCTTGCAAAATGGGCAGCCCAAGCCTTCTATTTATAGACGATTTAGGCAAAGGTGTACCTACGGCTGAGCCGCAGGTGTACCAAAGGCAACCCGAGTGGGCCCAGGTTTCTCGGTTCAGGTCGTCTCGAAGTACGTGTACTCGGGCACTGTAATGTCCACTAGAACTTTAAGAAATGCAATCCGGGCATCCGTTTGAGGTATATAGTACCTATTTCGGACCGCCGTTGTCGAGAGTTGTACGGTGGCATGGGATTAGAGTTTCTACGAAGTGATTGAAGATGGGACGATGCCCTCCGGTCTTCAAGTTTCAACTTTCATCCGTTACCCCGAACAATAGACACTCGGGATTGGTTAGTCTTGTGGGACATCGTTGCGTAGAGATGTTGAGACGACGTGGCATGGCATTGTGTTGGCTAGATGACGATGTTTCCCCTCACCAGTGTTATCATCGAATTGGGCTGATAAAGCTGACGTTGCTCAGGCTTCGCTGAGATTGGACTGCTGTAATTTGTTGAAGGTCCTCATTGTCATCTTTGAGGTGTGCCTATCTTCCTGATGTTATCGCCGAGTTGGTACAGTGTATCTCGTAGTGAGCACCAAGATTGAAGTTGGTCGCATTTGAAACAAGCATTTCTGGGGTTATCGCCGACACTGCATTCCTTGGGGTTATCACCAAGGTTGGTGGCTATTCCCATGGTTAGGACTTAGACTAGATACCTCGGGGTTATCTCCGAGATTAATTGGTCTTCTACGGTGTGTGTTCCGGTCTTGGATCTGCATGCCTTGGGGTTATATCCGAGGTTGGAATTGGTACTCCCAGTGTGTGCTATGGGGTTGATGTTGAACTCTCGGTATTATCCAGTATAGATATGGATTGTCTTTCGTGGTTCCTTTTAAAGAGCGAATCATCCTCCTATGATGTTAGTGACAATGAGATAAAAAATTTCGAGTGTCTACAGATGCCCCTCTTTATCATACTCATGCATGGTGATGCATGGGTAGGAGAAAGAATCCTAGACACTTGAAACGCAACAAGACAAACATGGTACTATATGTAGCAACATGATGCAAATGTATGAGTCATGTGTACGGGGTTGTAGCCCAACATGCTGGGATGATTGCTGGCTCCCTGTTACTTCAATTGGGGATATGCAATGCTGGCCAGATTAGATGTGTAATCTAAATCTATTAGGATGTTGATGTTGGTGTTATCACCGAATCCCTGTGTCTTCGATTATGACTTGATCCTGAAGATGTACCTCTTATGTGTAAGAGATCTGTGGGAATAAAGCTTGGTCTGTTTGAGGATGTGTATAACATATTCCATCATCTATCCTCTTTGATGATGTGGACCTTTCCTGGTTGGTATCACCAGAATATGTCAAGATTCTATTGGATTTACTGCTAATAACAAATGCTGTCAGGGATGCCTGACTTTCGTTGATGTGTATTTTACTAAAAAATGAATCAACAGTTGAAAAAAAATCATGTGGGATATACTGTCAAGGCTGATTGACCTTCGCTGACGTGTGAATCAACGGTTGAGATTCTGTAGATAAACTGTCAAGGTTGCTTGACCTTCGTAGACATGTGAATCAATGGAACACTGCGTTGTGACCCCCGCCGGGGATCTGTTGGGGAATATGAGCAATCGAGCATGAAACCCTCGAATAGCTCTAGAGCTCTCATAGGTTTAATTGCTATCGGCTGAAATAACGTCAAGGCTGCTTGACCTTCTCTGATTTGTATGTCAACGGATAAGCACGCATTGTAACGCCCACCGGGGATTCATGTTGTAACCATCGCTGATGTGTGTAGCAGCGGTTTGTCATCGGATGGCTTTCGATGCTCTGTTGGGTTTGCTTCCAATGGTTATCATGATGTCAAGGCTGCTTGACCTTCGCTGATTTATTTGTCAATGGATAAGTATGCGTTGTAACCACCGCCGGGGACTCACATTGTAACCACCGTCGGGGACTTACGTTGTAACCCCCGTCGGGGATCTACGTTGTAACCCCCGTCGGGGATCTACGTTGATCTTTTAGGGTGATGACCTGGAGTTGGCGGCATCGGACCTGTACATGGTATGGTCGGATGTGGTTTGTAACAAATGAGATCATTGGCAGAGTATACCTCGTGTTCGGGTGAGTACCAATGAGCGATGTACAGACTAAAAGTTTCATCTGAGAAGACCAGGATTGTATGCTATTTTGGTCAATTGCGTGGCATCTTTATTCTCAATTTGACCTTTTTAGTCCGCAAAAACTCCTTTGCAACTCTATCTGGACCGAGCCGGAGGGGTGGGACCCACATAGGGGTGCCGCATGTGCACCTTCTTTACGGCCGCGAGTGAGCTACTGACGATCATGGATGATAAATCCCAAAGAGTTGGCAACATGAAGTCATTTTAAATTATCGCGCGAAGGGAAATCCGTGAGCCTCTTTCAGATCTGCTGAGTTCGGGCTATTTTCTACAAATTCTGTCACCGTACAAGTGTTCTACACTATCCTGGTAACGTATGCATGTATTTTTCAGTTTTTATCCGTTGGATTTTGAGTTATAGCATGAAATGTATCTAAACACATAGTAGTGATTATGTATGCACAAATGATTTGATAAAAAATATTCAACATAGTAAATGTTAGTATAAAACCATGCTGAACATAATGATGTGAAAAAATTTGACTTTAGAGATAATCAAATTGGCATCCTTTTCTGCTATTTTTTGTCCTATTTGAGGTCCAATGAGCAAAAGGTAGAAAGGCAAAGTACTCCTAGTATTGAGGTTGACCTTATGCATGATGATTTTGATTTTTAATGCATATATTATGTATATGACTTTGGGGCAGGTGTGCTACTGAATGTCCACCTAGACATGCCTATGTGCATGTGGATAGTCCTATTTTCAAAGGGGACTATGGCAAAAAAATTTCAAATATAGGCATTGGGTAGTCATGCATCTTAACTCTATTGTATTATAAAGTAAATGCATGCATGCATATAGTCATAAATGCATTTTAGAAAGCTCCAGGTAAGGAAATACCACACCCTTTCTGAGGTGATTTGGAGACTTGTTGTCCAGATATTTATGGATCCAGATCAGCCGAACAGTTTTCATAGGAAAACTTCTGGCGTACGGCGGAGGGCTTCTGAAGTGCCTCGTCCCAGTTCTGTCAAACAGCCTCGTCGGTTGGTGGAGGCCGTGATTCGTCATGTCCGGGTAGATGTGCCAGACATTGAGGACGAGGAGGCGGATATTCTGATTGAGGATCCCACTCCTACTGCACATGTCCCTCGTAGGGAGCTCCCGAGTATTCAGGTGGTAAACCCAGAGCTGTTGGGTGATTTGAACAGACATCCATCGATGTATTTGCATGCTAACGAGGTATGGTGTTAGACTTTGATCTTCCTTCTTTCCTTTTGATGAGGAGTAAAGGGTTTTTGATGTTAATCTGCATTTCATGCAGGTTCCTGGTTTTACACAACCTCAAGGGAACTGGTTCAACATTCACTCCACGTACCAGGCGCTTCATCCTGACTATAGAGCGGTAGTGCATGAGTGGGGATTCGAGGCATTCTTCTCTATCCTTCCTGGTCGTTGTCCCTGGGGTTACCTCAGGGCATTGTCTGAGTGATGGTTTCATCAGACTGAGTCACTCCATCTACTGGATTGTGAGGTGATGATGACGTCTATGGATTGGCGATATATCACAGGTATGAAGTTTGGAGGGGAGCCAGTGCCTTGCATGGCGAATATTACCCCTACTGCCGTCAGATCCTTGTTAGTAGTTCTGGCGGAGGCGCTCAAAGGTAGGACTGTCCGTTCATGTTCTTTAAGCATAGATGCTATAAACAGGCTTTTGAGTGAGCCCATGCCTGATGATGTCATAATCAGGGATCGCATTCTGCGGCAATTGTTCTTGATGATCATTAGAGGCTGCTTCATAGCAGATAACTCTTCTACGGTTTCTTTCGCATTGATCAGCACCACGAATGATGTGGACCTTATTAGAGAGTATGATTGGGGCTCCTACACCTTTTCTTATTTCCTCCGGGGCATGCGTATGCGCTCATAGGGTTTGACCGAGGCTTGGCCAGGCTTTTACCCGTTTCTGCTGGTGAGTACTTCTCTTGTCGTTTCCTATTTAGAGGTTGAGAGTGTTTACTGATATCAGATATTTTGCCATTGTGTTGGCAGTTTTGGGCCTACGAGAGGCTCCCATGCTTCCGTCCTATGAGTGTATTAGGTTTAGATAACTATCCACGAGGACGATAATGGCACCATTCTATTTTGCTGGAGGTCCCCTGTAACTGAGGGCTTCACTCACTGCTTTATGCAATCGAGTTCTTGACGGACACTGCATTCACATGGATTCCCTATTCAGGGAAACACTTGACCATCGACTTTGAGGATGGGTACCCGACTGGAGTCGAGTACTTGATTTCCACCAGGAGAGTTCCTCTCTTCACAGATGGAGGCTGGGAGCTCTATTTAGGAGAGCGTGCTATTAGGAGCACCACAGGGGAGATCTGTATGCCGATCTTGCCTTCTGCCAGGCGTGATTGGCCTGTATCACAGTCGCCCGTCACTGATATCCAATTGTTGGGGGTTGACGGTTTTGCATTGTTAGAGGGTCCATGTACTCAGGAGATGTTCCAGCGACGGTGGTCCCCTCGCATCATTGGAGCCCAGTCTCGCGCCACAAAGTTTATGGGGGATATGGTTCCAGGATCCTTGATGATGACGGATTGGATAGCTTGTGTTCGATATCCGACTCATATGACCCATATTAATAGTTTGATCCGGCAGTTGGACCAGGCACATATATTTATCTGATATTTGGGCAGAGATCCAGTAGAGGCGGCTTCATTTGTTCCTTCCAGCTCAGGCGCTAGCCCCTCAGATGACCCATTCGGTTTTGCCAATGCAAATCCTCCTCTTTATAGGCCTGACATCCCTATTGATAGAGATCTAGTGACTCAGGAGGAGTTACATCAGGTGGATAGGATTGATGATGTGGACATTGACACCTTGGTATTCTTTCGACGTGTATTCTCGTTATATCTTTTGATAAGCCTCTATTAGATATTAGGTGGTTGTTCCCCATTCTCGCTATATGTTTTGATAGGCCTCTGTTAGTAGTAGGGCGTCTGTGTCCCATTTCCCTATATTTGTAGTTGTATAGAGATAATGTATTAGATGATGATATACTTAGGAATGTTTGCACAGTTTTTCCATTCCCTATATCATATTGCCATCTATTATCTGCTATGTATGTATCATGTTATGCATATGTATGTATGTCCAGAGATATTCGACATTGACCCCTGGATGGTCTTATGACACGGCCAACACAGATGTCTTCTTCGATAGTTAGCCGTATAGATCATACCCCACCGTCATTGGTGGCATTGGGTATGTGATCGTGGTACGATAGCATGTCACCGCCAGACAAGATGACTGTAGATCAGTTGTTGCAGCATACCATGACCTTTTTGACTTTTCAGGTTCCCGCAGGGTTTGTGGACGGGATGCTAGAGTATTGGCTACCAGATAGGCAGGTATTCCGATTCGGTACCCATGAGTTGACTCCTACTCTGGAGGAGTATGCACGATTGGCGATGCTGCCTTTAGACAGACCTTGCATGCACCTGGCTTTGGGAGACATGAGTAGACGATTCATAACTCTCACTGGATTGCGACGCAGAGTGGTACAGGATGAGCTGACGTCTGGTCACGTGATATCCCAGCATTTTTAGTATGACAGATTTGGCTCAGAGGATAGCTACTCACGATATTCTGGGAATTTCACCGCACCGGAGGATTACTGGCATTTGGCTAGGGTGGATGTACTGATGCTATGCGTACTGTCGTACGTCTATATGCCACGGTACATGGATGAGATAGACATAGGTGTCATCATGGCCGTGAGAGCTCTCAGGGAGGGTTATGAATCATGGCCTATGATTGTAGTAGAGACCCTACGGTCAGCATCCTACTGTTGTACTTACCCGTCAAAAGTGTTCACAGGTAGTTTGGTCATGTTGTATGTGTGGTTTATGTCACACTTGAGACTGATTGGTACCTTTAGATGGCATGGATATTATTTCACCCATGATATAGCTATGTCATACTCCTTTCAGCAATGGGAGTGTATAGATGCTCTGTCCTGGTCCACATTTTTGTAAGATATCAAAGATCCATTCAGCATATTGCCGTGTTCGGGGATTAACTCACCATACAGCTTCATTACTCACGCTCCGGGCATGGACTTCCTCCCTCTGCCCGGCTTGAGGGGCATGAATAATTATCACCCACTGGCTGTGATGTCACAATTTGACCAGTTCCAGGATTTTCATCCTTTCGAGGGGGCGATAGGTCAGCGTTTAGCTTCTCGATATCTCTCAACAAAGGACCGATCTCGTGTGTACGTTTGCTGGGATCAGCGTGAGATAGCTGCTTTTTCTGTGAGCCATCCGGGTTATTCTGTAGAGTATTCCGCATGGATGGAGACAGAGATTTTATCTACCGCAAAGAAGATTCTGATCTGGATAACGAGTCAGACGATGTAGAGCCCATGGAGGACATCGATTCCTACATCGAGGAGGAGCCCGTTGCTGGGTTGCCAGCATTTCCTCCGGATTCTCCCATGCAGTCTTTGTTGTGATTGACTTTTCGACAAGATTTCTTGAGCGAAGTCTTCATCTGATGACCTTTGAGAGATATCAGGCTCGATCTATGATGTTGATTGCCCTTGAGGGGAGAGACGCATCTCTATTAGAAAGAGATGAGGCATTAGCTCACAGAGATATCGCTGTTGTTGAGCTGGATGAGGCCAGATTAGCCAGAGACACAGTGATAGTTGAGCGGGACAGTGCCATATCTTCCCGGGATGTAGCCGTCACAAATAGTACTGTCGTGAGGTCCCTTACCACTGGCATGATCGCAGAGATGAGCGCATATATTGATCATCATATGGTCACCATGCAGATGGCCGCAGATTTGTTGGGACGTGTGGATATTCTCATATAGGAAACCACAGCTTCACCTCCATCTTCTGAGAGAGACGCCATGTTGGCCTTGTTAGCTCGAATATATCCTGACATGTAGATGAGCTCGTATTTTCCTGCACAGACTAGCTTAGCCATTTTGTCATGTACAGTTTACATTGTATACATCAAACAACATTATATATATGACAGGGAAATATATATTTTTTGGATCACTTCCCTTTTAGATATGCCTTGCTGTTTGCTTGATATTTTGCCTGCTGCTTCAGGGCTTGTGATCTTGATGTATTCTGAATTCCTCCTGGGTGGATGGACATTGAGTTATCTCTGGATAGTTCAGAATGGATCATCGATCTCTCTATATCCCTACCATCTTTGGTGTCTTGGGACTGGTTTCTATATAAAAATGTGGAGAGGAGTATGGCTTTCCTCTCTGAGATTGACCATGACCACCATGATGGTTGCCAAGATTTCTATTTAGGAGAAGCCTAGTTAATTCCACCTCTTATGGATTGGTGTTGCTCTTCAAGGTATGACCGCAGCTTAGATGGTTGCCGAATCTCCTATTTGTGAGGAGTTCAGGTAATTCCATCCCTTTGGTCTGAAGCCGAATGAAAATGTAGTGGATTGAAGGAATCCCAGTACCAGTTGACAATGGTTTATGTTTTGGTAGGGGGTGAGACCGAACCATGAATGGCTGCCTACGTAATCCTATTGAAGAGGAGATCAGGTCTGCGTAGTTCAAACCTGGTGTAAGAGGTTCAACGATGTATATGGTTGAAATGGTGTAGGAATGTTTTTGTTATTTTTGTTTTATTGAGGAGAAGAAGGTAGAAATGTTTTTGCTATTTTTGTTATATTGCGACCGGGCCATTTAAAATGGTTGCCTATGTACTTCTATTGAAGAGGAGATCAGGTCGACGTAGTTCGCCCCTCAGGGCGAGTTGAAAAGTGTAATCCCATGTGCAGGTCAGAGTGCGGGGGGAAGAAATTTTAATCCTATGTTGAGGATAAACTGCAGGTACGAGAAGTTTGATCCCAGGTATGGGTAGCCAAACTATAAACGCAAGAGGTTCAATCCGCGGTGGGATGATGTAAGTTGCAGGAACGCAAAGGAAAGCTAGGCTGCTGGCTTGAAATGTATGTTTCCCTGAGGGACAAAGTGTAGAAAAGTTGTATGTGGTAAAGGGTTAAAGAACCGGAATGACTGGTGATCTGATGGTCCGACACTAGGGTGTTTGTGAATTACTTCAGACATAGTACCGTTTCACGGCATCCGAGTTGATGAGTTGTGGAAATTCATCGCCGTCCATTTCTTGCAATCTGAGAGCACCTCCCGTCAATACTTCTTTGACAATAAACGTGCCTTCCCAGTTAGGAGCGAATTTTCCCTTAGACTGATCTTGGTTGTCAAGGATTTTCTTCAAAACCAAGTCATGTTGTATAAACTGCCGTAGCCGGACTTTCTTGTTGTAGGATCTGGCGATCCTTTGCTGAAATAACTGACCATGGAAGATAGTCACGGTTCACCTTTCGTCTATTAGAGACAATTGGTGATACATGTCTTGTACCCATTGGTTTTCATCCAGCTGAGCATCTATCAACACTCTGAGGGATTCCATCTCAACTTCTATGGGGGAGCACTGCTTCCATCCCATAGGTTAATGCGTAGGGGGTAGCCCAGTTGGAAGTGCGAATTGACGTTCTGTAGGCTAACAGAGTAAGAGGCAACAGGTCAGGCCAATCTTTATGGTTAACGGACATGTTTTCCATAATCTTCTTGATGTTTTTGTTAGCAGCTTCAACAGCACAGTTCATCTTTAGACGATAGATGACAGAGTTAAGATGTTTGATGTGGAATTTACTGCATAAATCCTCCATCATTTTGTTTTTGAGGTTCTTGGCATTGTCTGACACAATCACCTCTGGTTGTCCATATCGACAAATGACATTGTTTCTGATGAAAGCAATGATGACTTCTTTAGTAACCCTGGGGAAGGAGGCTACTTCTACCCACTTGGTGAAGTAATCGATCATGGTGAAGATGAATCGATGACAGTTACTGGCTTTAGGCTCAATGGGCCCGATAACGTCCATTCCCCACAATGAGAAGGGCCAAGGTGAACTCATATTGTGAAGTTCCTTTGGAGGGACGTGTATAGCATTCCAATGAATCTAGCACTGATAGCATCTCCTGATGTGGCCATCACAATCAGCTTTGAGAGATAGCCAATAATGTCCCGTCCTGAGGACTTTATTGACAAGGAGGGGGCCACTCATGTGGGGGCCACAGACTCCACCATGGATTTCATTTATAAGCCTTTGGGCTTGATCTTTGTCTAAACATCTGAGGAGACCTAGTCCTGCATCTCTTTTTAGAGTTCATCTCCACTCAGGTAGAATTTCATAGCAAGTCGATGGATCCGCCTTTTCTCAGTCGGGCTCGCCTCCGCGGGTGTAGATCCATCTCGCAGATATTCCTTGATATGTTGATACCAAGGATGTTGGATGGGAGGTAGCTCATCCGATACTTCTCCAACGTAATTCCCATAGGCTGGGGCCTTGTGCAGGGAAATTGTGACGCTTGGCAAATGTTCCTTATCTAACATATGAATAAAGGAGGCCAAAGTTGCTAACGCGTCCACGAAGTCATTCCTATTACGAGGAATATGTAGAAAGGAGATTTCTTCGAACTCCAAAGCTATCCTCAAAACTTGTCGATGGTAAGGCATCAAATGTAGCTCTTTGGTTTGATAGATTCCGGTGGATTGTCTGATTACCAACTCTGAATCTCCAAAGACAGTTAACCGCTTGATGCCCATGGAACGGGAAAGTTTTAGCCCATGAGACAACCTTCATATTCAGACGTATTGTAGGTGCTGACAAACTGTAATTTGACGGCGACGGATACTCGCTCCCGTGTCGAGATACTTGAACTGCTTTGACTCGTAACCTTCCATATTAATGGCTCGATAAAATACATCTTCCATGATTGGCTTGTATCGTAATGATGGTGTTGTTGTACTGTCATTACTCCTTCATCGGGGAAATATGTTTCCAAGGGTTTGAAATCCCTTGAAGGTGCGTCGGCCAGTTGATCCACAATTCCTTGACCTTTGATAGACTTTTGAGTCACATATATGATGTCAAATTGTTGTAGGATCAACTGCCATCTGGACAATCGACAATTTAACATTGGTTTGTTGAACACGTACTTGAGAGGATCCAAGCGGGATATGAGATGGGTTGTGTGACCATGGAGGTAATGTTGTAACCTCATGGAAGCCCATGCTAAAGCACAACACGTCTTTACGATCAGAGTGTACTTGTGTTCACTACTGCTGAACCTTTTGCTGAGGTAATATATAGCTCATTCTTGGCCTCTATTGTCTTTCTGTCCCAGCATACAACCCATGGCATTGTCACTTATGGATAGGTACATAAATAGGGGAACATCATCCCTGGGTGGTACCAAAACGGGAGCTTTGACTAGTTGCTTTCTTGATTGTGAGGAAGGCATTTTAACACTCATCATTCCATTTCATGGAGGAGTTCTTCCTTAATAGCTTGAAGATTGCTCTCACGAGTTCTTTGTGAGTTGAGAGATAAACCCGCTAATGAAGTTGATTCTTCCCAAAAATCCCGTATTTCCTTTCTATGTGAGGAATGGGCATTTCCGTGATGGCTTGGATTTTGGTGGATCCAGCCAATCCTTTGTGGTGACTAGAAATCCTAGCAATTTATTCGATTTAACGCCAAAGGCGATTTAAGTGGATTCAACTTCAAGTTGTAGATTTACGCAACTCCGTTGAACAACTTCCTGAGATGGTCTATATGGTCATCCTCTTTCTAGGACTTGACAATGATGTCATCCACGTAGATCTCGATCTCTTTATGCATTAAGTCATGGAAAAGAGCCATCATAGCTCGTTGATAGGTGGCTCCGGCATTGATGAGGCTGAATGACAACCGTCTATAGCAAAAGGTTCCCCAAGGCGTGATGAAAGAAGTCTTCTCACGATCTTCCTCAGCAACCATGATCTGATGATACCCCGCAAAGAAATCAGCAAAGGAGTACATGTCGTATTGCGCAGTATTATCAATGAGAATGTAGATAAATGGCACGGAGAAGCTATCTTTTAAGCAAGCTTTGTTCAAGTCCCGGTAATCCACACAAACTCGCACCTTCCCTCCAGGTTTAGGCACTGGCACAATGTTGGATATCCACTCAGGATATGTAGACACCATGATGATGCCAGCTTGGAATTGTTTTACAATTTCTTCTTTCACCTTTAAACTCCACTCAGGTTTCAATCGCCTGAGTTTTTGCTTGACTGGCTTAAATCCCTCTTTATTGGGAAGGTGATGAAGGACAATGTTAGTGGACAAACCCACCATGTCTTCACGAGACCATGCAAACACATCCTGGAATTGGGTTAATAGCGTAACCATGTCATTCCGTTGGTTTGGGGTAAGGTCTGAACCAATCTGGATTAACTTAGGGCTTTCTAAGGTTCCGAGATTGAAAGAAGTAGTTTGATCAAGGTTGGGTTTAGGTTTGTCTTTGACCCATTCTTGAATTTCTGGAGGCACCTCAATGTCATACTGTATATCCATCAAGGCTGAATTCATCTATACATCAAAGGTACAATCCTTGTGGAGAATAGGCACCGTATCAGCAAGTATAGGCACATCTAAATTCAGAGTCCTGAAACAAAATATGCTCTCACTTAGTATATATGGAATGTGTTGATAATAAACAGTGTTAGCATATACTGGCAAAATAAACCGCTAATCTTGTCTGAGAAAATAAGCAAGTTATTATATCTACAGGTATGTAGAGTTACGCCTGCTTTACCCTTAATAAACAATGCAAGGAATACTACTCCAATTGCCAAGGGTAAAGTCTGTGTGGACCGCAGCGATGGAGGGATTGTCCTCATCCTCCCTATCCTGAATGATGACCATTACGTCTGGGTAATCATCATCTGGGGTATATCTGTTGGTATGTTCATCATGAACGATGATGCATATACCTGACATCATTCAGATGACGTTTTCTTGATTCTTTGTTCTTCTTCTTTCATTGTGGGATTTAGAACAAAGACTTCTTTCTCCTTCACCGATATCGACTTGGGAAATAGCATAGCCATTACATTGGCTGGCACCTTTATAGGAGGTTGTGCGAACTCAGAGCTTGAAGGCAAAAATAAACGTCGCATGGTTGAAGCTAAAGGAATCTACTGATGCTTATGAGGATTCCTGTGACTAGAACTGCCAGGATAGCCTAGTCCAGCTGTTCCGGTTTGTTTGGTTAATTGAATGGGGTACTTGATACACTGGCAATCATTACCCAGCCCTTGTCCCGGCTTATGACCCAATGACATCATTTCTTGAGTAGCAGACATTACCTCGGCAGAAATATTGGGTTCGGACAATGGCATTCCAATAGCATGGTATTGGGTATTTCTTACTTCCAAGGCATGAAAACTGACCGGTTCAACATCTATATTGGCATTGATGAACGGCATGCCCCCGTGTTGAGGATACTCTGGTTCAGCGTTGACCGTGACCAGGCTATTGTTGATAATGTATTTCAATTTTTGGTGGAGAGTGGAGGGGACTGTCGCTGCCATGTGAATCCATTGGCATCCCAAGAGCAGGTTGTATCCTGAATCTAACTTGAGCACATGGAAAGATACGCAGAACGTGTGAGGACCAATTTTGATTGGCAGTTCAATTAGTCCAACCGAATTTAGGCGGGCTCCATCAAAAGCTTTGATGATAGTATGGCTATTCCGAATTTGGTTGAGATTGATATTCATCTTCACCAAGGTAGCGTATGGACATATATTTAGAGATGAACCTTCATCTATCAAGACTCCAGCTAGCATGTATCCGGAGGACAAGACCGCAACGTATAATGGCTTGCAATGACCGGTTCCTTCGGGCGGTATGTCATTATCAGTGAAGGATATCACATTGTTGTTGAAAATGTGATCAACCATATGTTGAAATTTTTCTGTATTAACTGATGTCGGCAGATAGGCTTCTTCTAAAACCTTCAACAAGACCCTCCGGTGATTTTCGGAAGTTAATACCAAGTCCAGAATTGATATTTATTATGGAGCTTCTTTCAAGCTTAAAACCACCATGGCTTTGTTATGACCCATAGTGCGGAGGAATTTTTCAATTTTCTCCATGGGTATTTTCCCCTTTGATTTGATGGTAGGCTTCATCACCCGTTGGGGAAGATACAGTGGATTTTCCTTCGACACTGTAGCAGTTGTATGTGAGGTGGATCCTTCACCTTCTCCATTATTCCATGGAACTATGCGCAAGCTAACAATAGGATATTATGCTCTGCACGACAAGTTTATTGGCTCGGGAGCGGCCACTTTCAAAGGATTGTTGCTTCCCTTGAGTTGAATTGTTGGCATTGTGAGTGATTTGTTAACCCCATCATTTTCAGGGAATATGATTACTACCACACTCTTCCACTTAGTAGGGCCTGAATCTTCACTTGCACATAACACGGCGTCGTTGTCTGCCAGGCGCAGTACACCACTGTCAATTAGATTTTGGATAAGGTGGAGGAGTGCCCAACATTCTTCTATGTTGTGACCACGAGACTGGGTATGATATTGACACACTCCATCAGAGTTGTACCATCCTTAACGGGGGTTGATTGGAGGTAGAAGGGAACTGATCCTTCCTTCATTGATTAACATATGAAGGATTTCCTCCATAAGTTGGCCCAAATAGGTGAATTCCCTTTTGTTGGCAAAATCCCGCTGGGCCTTGGCATTTGCTCTCTTTGTCACTTTGTCTTCTAGCATTTCATTTTCTGAAAGTGATGAGGGAATATTCATGAAAAGAGGTAGGAGACTGGCATGCTCTTGGCTGATTAATTGACATGTCACTTAATGCTGATAAGTCACCAGTTCTGCCAATTGTTCAATTTTCTTGCATAAAGCTTTCATCTTTCGTTCCATTATGAATTGGAACTTGGCATAATCCCATTTGTCATCACCGTCTTTGAGGGTTTGGGATGATTCATAGCTGAAATTGGAACCCTGTCCATTGCTCTAATTGATCATGTTGACCTCTTATTCTTTGTGATGAGGAAGAGGGTTGTCTTGAACGTGAGGTTGATCTGGTTTGGTAACCATGATCTCCCCATTGTCTATCAGGTCCTAGATCTTGTGTTTCAAGGCCCAAGAATCCTAAGTATCATGTCCAGGTGCCCCGGCATGATAAGCACATTTCCGAGCAGCATTGAAACCCCGTCCATTAAGGCTGGCTGGTGGAAGAAGATGTGTAATTTTCTTTTGTGTTGTCAGAAGAGTGAGAATGTTCTCGAGGGTATCCCCTAAGGGTGTAAACACTCGAGGGCGTTGGACTTCTCCACCTTTTGGTATTGGAGGGTTCGCAAACTATGCTTGAAAGGGAGTGTAGTTTCTTCTTTGAATAGGCATGTTCTGATTGCCTTTTTGCCCCTGTAGTATCAGGGAAACATCTTCCTCTTTATTTTTATGGAACCTCTGGGGGTTGTTTCCATAATTTCCGGATTGGATGTGATCAGTAACAACTTTGAGTGCTGCTAGGTCTTGAATCTTTTCGGACATCAATCCCATCTCAGCCATCTCCCTATGTTTGACCATTTCAGAAAATGGTTTGCCGATGCCATCTAAAACTCTCTCATAGAACAAAGCATCTTGTATGTTTATGAAAGTCATGACCATCTCTGATTCTGTCATGGAAGGATTAACTTGGACAGCCAGGCATCTCCACCTTTGAGCATACTCTCTAAAAGACTCATTAGACTGTTTCTTGATCTTGGTAATTTGATACCGATCAGGAGCCATCTGAGTTTGAAAGTTGTATTGAGTGAGGAAAGCATGTGCTAGCTCTTCCCATCTATGGATTTTGGAGTTGTCTAATCTTGTGTACCACGAACAGGCTTCTCCAGTTAGACTCTTCTGGAACAATTGCATTCTGAGCTTTTTGTCTTCTGCATAAGATCCAAGTTCTCCAATAAACACCTTTAAATGTGTATAAGGATCTCCTAACCCGTCATATTTTTTGAAGACAGGAGTCTTAAATTTTTTTGGACAATGAACAGTAGGAAAAATACACAGATCAGCATATGAAACACTTCCGTGTGTTCCAATTCCTTTGATAGCGCGAAAAGGTCTCTTCAATTTGGAGGACTTTCTTTTTGATGTCACCAGTGTCTGGATCTCCAGTGGGATGGGCAGCATCATGAGTTTTGTTGGTCGGATCCAACTGCAGTTCAGGTATTGTAATGACCTGGGTTTCTCCTTGTGTGGAGGATTCAGTATGTACGAGTATTTTTGGACCCTGATTAGATTGGTGTAATTCTTTGAGTAGAATAACAAAATCTGTAATTTGTTTGCTTAATCCGTCAAATTCTTTGCGAGAAACTAGATTAAGTTCAGTCTGGTCAGATGACGACATGATTGACTGTAGGCCTGTCACCTTTTTGGACTTTGAATAGGTAGTAGGTCCGATTGGTTCCCTGCGACAGAAGTTGCATAGTTTAGTCTTTAGAGAATGTAAATTAACATGCTATGTGATGTGTCCATTTTAGGAATTTTATCCTGCAAAACGGCTGTCAGGTATTTGTAGCATGTTAAAAATATGTATGTGTACACAGTTCTTCATATTTCTCATTACATGGAGATATATATGGAAGGTAATTACAAGTAATTGTGTTTATAAATAATTTGAAATGAGAGCATGAAGATAAGAAGGAACATACTCTACGCTCCAAGGTTATACCTCAAGTCAAAGTTTTGTGGAGAAACCACGATATTGAGGAATGACTTGGGAGTTAGAATCAGAAATGAAATCAAGGTATCCTTACCTCTTCGACATACCAGGTACGTACCCTAATTTCGAGGGAAAAATTTCATAAGAAGGGGAGGTTGTAAGACCCCAACTTTTATAAATAAAGATGAATTTTCTATAAATATCATTTTTGAATATTATGGAATGAATTTGATATAATGTTATAGTTCAGGGTAATATTTATAAATTTTGCAAAGTACGCAAGTTGTTATATAATATTCGATTGGTCGGGGAATATTTGTTTTAACATGGAATATTCGTACAACGGCACAATCATTGGTGGACCCCACAACGGAATTATTGTCGGATTGATAAAACGACAAAAATACTTTATGAAAATAACGGCGAAAGTTTTACCGTTAACTGTTGAAACACCCGGTGTTAAAAGTACAGTTATACGCGTAGTTGCACAGTAGCGCACAGTATTGATTATTGATGCTTATGTGATAAGTCACTCAGTTTTGTTTTATTGGTATTATTAATGTAATAAAACAGAAAAGCTTTTTATATAAAACAGAATACTTTTATAAAGTTATTAGTTTTATTAGGCTAATAGTATAACCTTTTTATATAAAATAGAATACTTTTATAAAGTTAACTGTTTTATTAGACAATAATTAGAATATATTATATTTTATTATGCATAGTGTTTGCATAGTGCCTGCATAGTGTTTGTATAGTAAAATCTTTTATAAAGTTATTCGATTTATTAGATTATAAATAGAATATATTATATTTTATTTAAAAGATTTTGATTTAAATATGGACCGTCAGATTAAAGTAAATCAATCTAGACCGTTCATGAGTTAGTTACTATGCAAACCATTTTTCTATAAATAGAAGCTCATTCCTTCATTATTTCTTACAAATTCACTGAAACTATAGAGAGAGAAGCCATAGAAAAGTATTCTGCTCCTTCCCTACTCTTATATTCAGTTTCTTTTACGGTAAGGGATATTATTTGTTGTACTCGTTAGGGGTATTCCTTATTTCTTATTGGTGAAATTCTTTTGTTATCCCATTCTTTATTATTCTGTTGGAATAACCTGTATACGCGGGATACCCTATACTTGGTGAAATTCTTCGTGTTATTCCATTATTTATTATTCTGTTGGAACATCCTGTCTGTGCATTTTACACTAGACCTGGTTCCATTCTTCATTATTCTGTTGGAATATCCTCATACTATGTGTTTTACTGTGGGACTGGTTCCAGGTCTTTATTATTCATTGGAATATCACATGCATGCATTTCTGGCCGACACGGTTCTCATTATTTATTATTATGTTGGAATAACCTGCATATGCGGTCTATCGCATGCCTGATGATTTGTTTTGTTATTCCATTCTTTATTATACTCAGTTAGTTAAAACTTTGACTTCTATACTCCATGAAATTAGTGGAATATCCTTGATATTTGCGCTTCATCCAGTACCTTTTCATGGAAATATTCTTCTGAGCATTCTTGAATTTTACTTTACAAAGAAGTATCATGTTGACAATTTGGACGTTATTAGTTCATGGATAAATTAATTCTTGAACTTGTTTTATTGAATTCTTATATCATTGTCATCATCCTCATGTTTATATTATGTTGAAAGTCATCTGTGTCTTGTTATGCATAGATGGACTTGGTATGATTATGACCAGGGATTATTCGGTGTAATCATGACCGTAATGTTACAAATGATGTGGAAAAAGTCCTCATTGACTCGTAGTGCATTGATGGACAGTTGTTGGCATAATCATGACCAATGATGAATACACGAATATCATTGGCTGTGGTGCATGGATAATTTGTGGTTGTAATACTAATGAATATCCTTGGCCGTAGTGCAGGGATGATGTGGATTATTTATTAAGCTGAGTCTCAGCGATAAAAGTCATGAAAAACTTTTTAAATCATAGAAGATAGTAGATTTTATTCTCCACTTGACTCTTCTAATGGATTGTTTGTTCCACTGCAGTTAAACTTGATGTTTGTTATATTTTATCAGTCTAACACTGTTGAAGGCTAATGATACTTTATTCTGTATTATCTTAGTCATAATATTTCTTACTGGGCTAGTTGAGCTCACCCTTTCTTTCACTGTTCTCTTTAGGAAATGAGAATATAGCTCGGACGAGTCGGGGAACGGAGTGATGGACCAGATGATAGTATTAGTAGTCCTCACTATTCTGTTAATTAGTGTGACAATAAATGCAATGAGGACTTATTCTGAGAGTGGATATTGTCTAGAAGACAGTAGTTGTATTAAAACTCACAGCTCTCTTGTTGTATATTAAAGATTGTATTTGTATCCTGTACCATGTATTTGGCTACTCAGAATAGGTGATGTATACCTATTTTGGGGGCGTCACAGAAATCATCCATGAAGACTTCAACATTTTTCTCCACTATGTCTGAAAAATGGCCATCATACACCGTTGGAAAGTTGCAGGTGCATTGCATAACCCGAATGACATCCTCCTGAATGCAAATGTGCCATACGGGCATTTAAATGTTATCTTCTCTTGATCCTCAGGAGTGATGGCGATCTGGTTATAGCCCGAGTATCCATCCAATAAATAGTAATACATATGACCCGCTAATCTGTCTAACATTTGATCAATAAAGGGCAGCAAAAAATGATCTTTTCGGGTCGCCTTATTCAATCTCCTATAATTGATGCACACCCTCCATCCTATAACTGTTCTTGTTGGAATTAACTCATTGTCCTCATTCTGTACCATAGTCATTCCCACCTTTTTCGGCACACAATGAACCGGACTAACCCATTTAGTGTCAAAAATTTGGTATATGATACCGGCATCCAATAATTTTAGAATTTCCTTTTTTACCACTTCCTTCATAATTGGGTTTAGTCGACGTTGATGCTCCACCGACGGTCTTGCATCATCCTCCATCATAATCTTGTGCATGCAGAATGATGGACTAATTCTCTTTATATCCACAATTGTCCAACCAATCGCTGATTTGTGATCCCTAAGCACCCTCAACAACTTTTCTTCCTGCAATTCGTTAAGTGCAGCAGAAATTATTACAGGTAAAGAATTTGAATTTCCTAAGTATGCATACCTGAGATGTTTAGGAAGTGGTTTAAGCTCCAATGTTGGTAGCTCCTCCAATGACGGTTTCAGTTTTTCTACAGCTTTATCCTCTGTGTGCAAAGGTTCAAACGGTGCTCTGAAGAGGCTGACTCGTGGCAATGAGTCTAGCATCTGTAAGAGGTCCACAAATTCTGGGTCGTCCTTTTCTTTATCCCCCAGTAAGGTTGTTTCTAATGGATCAATGACCAAACTCTTGCTCATATCTTCACTGATGATTTGCTCAATTAAATCCATCCTAAAACATTCTTCCTCATCCGTAGGGAATTTTATGGCCTTAAACACATTAAATTTGTTTTCTTGATCTTGGATTCTCATAGTAAGTTCTTCTTTTTGCACGTCCATGAGTGTCCTTCCCGTAGCCAAGAAAGGTCTCCCTAGGATAATCGATATGTTCTTATCCTCCTCAAAATCCAGAATGATAAAGTCCACAGGGAATATAAACTTATCCACTTTTACCAGAATGTCCTCAACTATGCCTCTCGGATATGTGACTAACCTATCCGCCAACTGCAATGAAATATTCGTAGGCTTTGGCGCGGGCAAACCCAATTCTGTGTATACTGACAATGGCATGAGGTTCACACTCACCCCCAAATCACATTGACATTTGTTAAACGACATTTTCCCGATCATGCATGGGATAGTAAAGCTCTCTGGGTCTTTAAGTTTTGGTGGTAGCTTCTTCTGTAACACCGCACTACACTTCTCTGTTAGTGCCACTGTTTCAAATCCTTCCCATTTCTTTTTCTTTGACAGAATTCCTTTCATAAACTTTGCATAACTCGGCATTTGCTCTAGGGCCTCCGCGAATGGGATGTTAATCTGGAGTTTCTTGAACACGTCTAAAACCCTGGCGAACTGCTTATCTGATTTCTGTTTTTGGACCCTCTGCTGAAACGGTGGTGGAGGATAAACCATTGGCTTATTGTTTAACTATGTTTCCTCGCCTTTGTTACCTTCCTCCACGTTACTGTCATCAATTTTTTTCCCTGGTGTCATTGAATTTTTTGCATTATTATCGCCGAGATGTTTTCCACTTCTCAACATAACTGCTTGACATTGCTCATAACTACCCTTCAGATTTCTCTCAGTGTCACTAGGTAATGTTCCTTGTGGTCTATTTTTCAATGCCAACGCAATTTAACCTATCTGATTTTCTATATTTTTGATAGCCATAGCTTGAATTTTCATAGCCAAATCGTTGCTAGTCATGTATTTTGACAACACTTCCTCCACATCGGATTTCCTTTCTTGATATTGAGCTTATTGTTGCTGATTCTGAAATTCTGGTGGATATGATTGTCGTGAAGCTTGATTTTGCTGGTTGTTGCTCCATGAGAAATTCAGATGATTACTATTTCCTTGATTGTATGTGTTCTGATATGTGTTTTGCGAAATTTTGTTGTAGTTGCCGATGAACTGCACAGCTGTTGGATTAATCGCACATTGCTTCGTTGGGTGCTCTCCCGCGCACAATTCGCATATTATTGCCACTTGTTGTACTTGTTGTGTTTGTAGTGCTTGTGCTGCTGTTACCAACTCCAACATCTTTATAAGTGCAGAAATCTGTGCTTGCATCGTTGTCATACTATCTACTTTTAACACCCCAGATGCCTTCACTTGTGTCATTCTTGCTGTGGGCCACTAGTAGTTATTAGCCCCCATGGTTTCAATCAACTCGTATGCTTCCTCGTAACTCTTAGCCATGAATGCTCCTCCCGATGATGCATCAATACCTGTCCTGAGATTCCCATGTAACCCGTTGTAAAAAGTGTTCATCTGCAGCCACTTGGGCAATCCATGATGTGGACATTTTCTGAGAAATTCTTTGTATCTCTCCCAGGCCTCATATAACGACTCCCCATGTTGCTGTTCAAACATCGTTATCTCGTTTCTCATCTTTGTAGTTTTCACTGGTGGAAAGAATTTTCGAGGAATTTCTGAGCTAAATCCTCCCATGTAGTTATCGAACCGGATGGTAAAGAATGTAACCAGCTCTTCACCTTGTCCCTTAAAGAGAATGGGAACAATCGAAGTATCACAGCTTCATCCGACACCCCATTGAACCTAAAGGTGTCGCACAATTCCAAAAAACTGACTACATGCTCCTTCGGATCGTCATTTGCCAATCACCCAAAATGAACTAAATTCTGAATCATTTGTATCATCCCTGGCTTAATTTAAATGTATTCGCTGCTATTGCGGGCCTGGTGATGCTTGATTACAGTTCAGTCACCTTGGGCATGGCGTAGTCCCTTAATGCTTTTTGATCTTCGGCTGCCATTTCCTTTTCTTCCTCAGGTGTTTCAAATTCTTGTCTCGTTTCCTTTATCCACTTGCTCAACCTCTGAAACCTTTTATCAATGTCGTCGTCAAAAGGCAGTAAATCTGGATTTTTGGACCGAGTTTGCATAAACTGCTTCCACACCTGAAATAGAAGAAACAAAACAAAAATAAAAATGTCTAAGTAAAACTGGATTAATTAAACTGATATTGTAAAACTATTAAGATTTATACTAAATAGTCCCCGTCAACGGCACCAAAAACTTGTTGGGTAAAATCGATACGCGCATAACACGCAAGTGTACGTGGTCAACAAGTAATAAAGTGATGAATAGAGTATTGTTCCCACAGAGACAATTAGTAAGAAACTTAACTTCACAATTATCAATTTCCTATTAATCCTAATTTTATTAAACTATCCAATTCAATGATTAAAAATTATAGAACCTAAATTAAAAACAAATAAAATACCACAAACCAAATCACCAATATCAAAATCTGGAATTCAAACAATTAATGGAGAATTAAACTTATGATTTCACGTGAGCTTCACTTTGATTTTTAACACCTTTATTCCAATTCAATTCACTATCTCAATTTATTAATCAAGAACACGAACGTAGTATTAACCACCTCTCGATGCACTAATACCGTATTAACGTCAATCCATAATTAAGATAGAAATCCGTTAAACACCTAACTCAACCAACTCACTATATCTCTGTGTGAACTGCAATTAAAGAAGGTTTAAGCTTAAGTTCTCTACCCGATTACATGTGATGTCAAGCATATCTCTACCTTAACAATAATCAAAAATTTGCTAATCACAAAATTCATGACACATGCTACATTAACTAGGTCTAGATTTGAATATCCACTCTCGATTCCATTCAAATCCACGAGGAATTGTTGATCAAGCAATTCATAAGTTCACGCTCGAATTAACATTGATAAACTGAAAATACTTTATTCAATTGGAAATAAAAGTTATAAAATCATCGTTTCACCCTAGGATCCATCACAAGTTTAATAAGCTAATTAGTTCATAAGGAATGAATTAAAAACTGAATAATCAATTGAAACCATCCTTTCAATTACAAATAACGACTAAAGAGAAGAAGAAGAATGAAAACCCCTTCACATAGCCTAGATTTGCAACCGTCACGATAATCTCTTCAAATTATTTCTCCAAAGCTCGCACTTGAATCCTAGAATTAATCTCTGTAGTATGCTCCTTGTGTTGTATGATTTCTTGATTGCAACGTAATATTAAGCTCCCTTTTTTTCTAGCCGAAATCTGCCTTTTTTAGAGTCCAGACGCCTAATAGAGTCCCAAAAACCAAGTACCAGCAGACATCAAATCACATCAGGAGAGTGCAGGAATTGGGACCCCAGCCCCGGCGGGGGGGTATATGCTTAAAAAGGCCCGCCCCAGTGGGCTAGGCTATTGCTAAAGAATTTTTCTCACTTCAAGCATTTTTCCAATTTCGCTCCAAAACTCCGTCTTTCTTCACCACTTGCATCCACAACCATCCTACACATAAAATGACAAGAAACAAGTGAAAACGAACACAAAACAAAAAGAAAACTACGAATTTAAACTAGAAATGAATTTCGATTCGTGTATATTAAATCCACTTATCAAATATTTCAAGAAATTACGTTATGTTATGAATGTCACGTGTTATGTGGTATATGATTTGTATTGTAAGTGTTAATGCCAATTATGGAAAACCCTAATTAGTAATTAAAAAACCCTAATTTTGAAAAAAACCTAAATTGTGATGCCCCCAAAATAGGAATACATCACCCATTCTGAGTCGCCAAATACATGGTACATAAACAAATACAACTTCAGTAATACAATTGTCGTGCAAAATACGACAACACATATACTGTGAGTTTGAATACAAATATAGTCTAATAGAGAGCTTACAAACTCAAAAGGAGTCCTCATTACATTTATTGATACACTATTTTACAAAATAGTGAGGACTACTAATATATCTATCCTGAACCATCACTCCATACCCCGGCTAGTTTCTGCTATGTTCTCACCTCCTGAGAAGAAAAATGGAACAAAAAGGAAAAGGGTGAGCTCAACTAGCCTAGTAAAGAATATTATGACTAAGATAATATACAACAATTTATCATTAGTCTTCAACAGGGAAAAATCTGATAAAATATAATTGACAACAAGTTTTAGATCAACAACTACAGCGGAAACAACAATCCATTAAAAGAGTCAAGTAGAGAAAGAATTCTACTATCTTCTAAGATTTAACAATCCATCATCAATAATTTATCCCTGTAACATCAATCAATATACATCTTGAATCAAATATTCATCTTTGCACTACAGGCCAAAGATATTCATTTGTATCACCAGTTGGTCATGTTCATCTCAACACCTGTTCATCTGTGCACTACGGGCCAAATATATTCATCAGTTAATCATTCATCTTTGCACTACGGGCCAAAGATATTCAATAATATCATCATTTAGGACTGAGGAAGATGAAAATTATTTTAAAGAACGAATCCAGTGAGACAGAAGGATAAATATTAGGGATTCATATTTCAGTCTATCCAAGTTCAATAATACTCCATAATAAACTATAGTGCAGTAAAATTCAAGAATGAAGATCAAAACATGGATAAAATTTCAAGAATAAGGGTCACAACAGATAACTTGGAAGAGAAAAAAATTTAAAAAAAAATTGTGAACAGTACCCATGAACGATGCTCGTGAACAATACCCGTGAAAACGATAATTGTGAATAAGACTGCGTGAAACGATGCCTTTCGTGAAAAAAGTTCCAAATTTGATAAAAGTTCGCACCAATAATCCTATGAAATGATATTAGATGAAACGAAATTTCTAATCATTTCAGAAATTATAGAAGCAATACTTACCATAGTAAGTTCAAATTTAAGAATACAAGATGAAATAATATCGCTTTCGTAATATGGAGTATGAAAGAAAATAATATTTCTCGTGTGTGTTGCAATAAAATAATATAATTTACCTTGGTAGAAACTGGATTTGACTGGAGCAAATCTTGCAGAATTACTACGTTCAAAATATTCTTATACTCAAGAAAATACTTACAATACTATAGAATAAGAATTTGTGATTATGAAAATGGTGTGTTGAGGAAGGAGGGGTTACCCCCTATTTATAAAGAAATGTAGGAGGAAAAAAACAACCGAAACAACACACCTAATTTTCTCATTACATGCTAACCTTTCTCATCTACCAACTTTTTCATTTTTCAATGCTTAAGGTATAAATTTCAATTGGTGAGGCCCCTACTTGGAATAAGGATTGCAGGAAAGAGATAGCCACCAATTTAGAAAACAACTTGCAGGAAGAAAAAATTAAACCACCTTTGAAAAAGAAAAGGACAGCCACTGTATTTCTTTTGAAATTAAGTTTGCAAGCATTACCCCACCACCAAATAGCCTAACAATTCCTGCCAAACTCTTTTTTTTTCATCCTTGAGGGCCCATAAAAGTTAGGCAATACCACTTTTGCTGATAAATTCTCACCAACCTAAAATAATGCTACACAAAGTATACACTTTGGTTACTTCCGCCACTCAACTTAGAAAAGCTTTCAAGGAAAAATTAAATCACATGCATATATATATATATATATATATATATATATTTTGAAACAATTATAATATATTTAAATGAATATTTTATCAGAGAAATAATTGTAATTCCACAAAAATATGAAAAACTTTCAACAATTATTTCATGCAAAAATTTCTTTACTTATATCCACATAAAAAATAAATATTTCCTTATCATATAAATCAATAATTAATTATTCACAAATAATATTACAAAATCACAATTAGGACAATCAGGCCGTTCTCAGAAAAGAGGAGGCTTTCCAATAAGGATTTCTCCTTACAGGGGCGCAATTAGGTGACCGAACCTCTCCTTGACATAACTTTCTAGACATTGCCAATAATGCTATCTAATATATTATTCAAATAATATGAATTATTGATCTGATAATGGGAAATACTGTGCAGTAACAATTATTGAAATAACAATATAAAATATCAACGCAGCAATTATTGAATCAATAAAATAAAATATTGAGCAGTAATTACTATAACAATTATTGAGTTGTGCCTTCTTACGTAAGAATCAATAATTCAACAATACTGTGCAATACCGTGTGCTACTGTGCATCCACGCGTATTATTGTACTTTAACCACTAAGTAATCCAATAGTGTTAACGGTAGCAATTACGCCGTTATTTATAAAAACTAAAACTCGCTGCTTTCTTCATCATCGATCATTATTCATTATGGGTCCCACAATTGATTTGCTACCGATTGCATTTAATAAGTTGGGGTCTTACATAAATAATAGTTATAAACCCTAATTTTCTATAGTAACCCTAATTGTCAAGTGGGAAAAACCATAATTTGAAACTCAATTATGAGTTAGAAACGGTTATGTAATTGTGCTAAATGAATTATGTTATGTATTGTAGAATTTAATGTTAATTAGAGAAACCCTAATTAATATTTAGAAATTCTAATTTCTAGAAACCCTAATTTCTAAATTAGTAAACCTAATTTCTAAATTAGTAACCCTAATTTACTAAAATGAAACCCTAATTGCTAATTGTAATCCTTAATGCTAATTAGTGGACATCAAATCCTAATGTTCATGTATAATATAATTAGAAAATTAAACACGATTAAGAAACCCTAATTTGCAAAAAAATTAGAAATTAATATTATTTTTATTTTTGTGCAAACCCTAATTAGTAATTTTAAAAAACCTAATTACTAATTATAAACCCTAATTGTTTAATGATCAAGGTTAATTATAATTAGTAAATTTTAAACCCAAATGTTCAAGTAATCGAATTAGAAAACTAATTATATTTAGTAAACTCTAATTTATATTTTTGGAAACTAAATTGTTATTTATTTTTAAATCCTAATTTTGGAAATCCAAGAATTTTGCTTTTAAAACCTAAAATGGTTCAAACCGTAAACCCTAACCCAAACCCTAAACCCTAAGGGTTTGACAAGTTACCAAAGTGCCATTAAATTAGAAAATCAAAAGACCATTTTGACATTAGATGGGAGTTGGTGACCAACTTAGTTGACAATTGTGACCTAAATATCCAGTAAATCAACCTAAGTGTATCAGCCATGTGCATTACAAGTACTATATATAGATTGAAGAGAGAGAAAAATCATTTGTTAACTTGATTTTTGCACAACAATCATCCTAGACCCTCTCTCTCTCTCAAACACATGAAATCTTAATGTATATCAGTCCCTTAATACAGCCCCCACGATCACCAATAACAAATCAGAAACATAGAATCAAGATTTGCTCATGGAAAGGTATAAAACCAAAGCCAAATTTTTTATCATGTATGCTATGTTAGATATGGTGTTTTTATGTTTAATCATATTGTATAAGGTGTTAATCAATGATCTAGGTTGATAGATGTTATATCCATAACACATATAGGCTCCGATTTGAAGTTTTCAAAATCTGGAAAAAAATTATTTTGTGTTCTGACAGTGAATGTCAGTGTCCTTAGATCTCAACCTGTTTATTATTTTTGTTGGTTAAGTGTTTGATCTTGAAGTATGTTATGAGGTCTTTCCTCTGGAACTCGAATCAGGGTCAGAACTGGTTTATATTGAAAGTTATTGATGGTCAAAGGTCGTTGATCGACCATGACTTTACTAATTATAGGTAACCTAGATTATTGCCAAGAAGCTCTGACAAGAAATGTATGAACCTAGATCTTTCTGTTGATTAATTATTTGTTATGTATGTTGTATCTAGATTGTAGTTTGGTACCTAGACTATAGATTCATGCTAATAGAACCCTTAAACATTAAATATAATGGATTTTGAGGATGGTCAAAGTAGCTGGAATGACCACGAAAACCATTTTCTGGAATTACCAGAAATTTCAAGAACGTTGTCTCTAACAGCCTTTGACCGGTATGGATCTAGCTATTGTGATGTTGTTAGATCATTTTTATATATTACATATGTTGTCTTGCATGTTATCTAAAAATGGAAACCATAAGAACACCAAAACGTTACCAGGATTGCAAGTTATGGAGATCTAAAGTTGGTACCTTGAATTGTTCTTCATTTCTAGAAAACCCAGAAATGTAGAACAGCGTCTGACAATGTTTTTGAGAGATTAAATCTCTTTGTTGTTTAATTATTTGACCATGGAATCAATTCTTAGTTATAGTATTACATGAGTACTAGAATCCTAAAACTTTAAATTACCAGAAAACATTAAGATCGAGAATTGGTGACCGGGTCAAACGCATACCTTGATAATCGTACATGAATTTACAGGCGACTCGAGAACAGCTCAAGAACACCTATAGCGACAGTTTCGTCGCTATAGGGTCCTTTAGCGACAGTTTATTTCAAAAATTCATTATTTTTATTAAATAAATAGAAAATAATAGTTTTAAATTATTAAAAATACAAAATAAATTATTAAAAATTGTTTTATGGTTCGAAAATTATATTTTCATTATTTTGAATATATTTCATAAATATTTAATATTTTTGAAATAGTAAAAGTATTTAATTTATTTAATTATAATATTAAATAAATTATTTAAAAATGATTTTTATACAAGAAAAATAATTTAAAATTATATTATGGTATAAGAAAATAATTTAAGTTATTTTTGATAACTTTTAATATTTTATGAGGAATTTCATTAATTAATTCATATTATGAAAAATAGAATTAATGATTTAATTTTTGATGTTTCAGGTAAAGATAGACGATGAAAATTATCTTCGTCCTGGGTGCGAAGAGGAATTTAGAATCACAATTATGATTATGAGTTATTCATATGATTGTGGACAGGAATTGTTGATTGATGTTACAAGGATAAAACATTATTGGTGGACTTTTAACATGGAGAAGATAATAGACCTGATGGTCTATTTGACTCTTCTAATGGATTGCTCGTTCCGCTGCAACTATGGTTGAAAACTTTTATCATCTTCCATATGTTCTGAATCTCTGATTTATTAATGATGAAGGCTATTGATAGTGTAAATTAGCATTAGTCATGATATTCCTTACTGGGCTAGTTGGCTCACCCTTTCTGCTTTACAATTCCTTTAAGGTAATAAGAGTGTTGCCGGGTCGAGCGGAGATAACAGGGGAATAGAACGGTGGTCTCTAGATGTGGAGATTCTCCCTAAACACTATAGAAAAGTGTGTTGTATTCTATACATCATTTAGTAGTTATATTTGGTGAATCAAATAGGGTGAGGCAAACCCAACTTTGGAAGGGTGTTATGTTGATATCATACAAGATGTCTAATGACATACAACCTCATGTTATCATATGACAGGGTTGTGCGCATCCACTTACTAAGTATATCTACGGGCACTACCTATATGGTCTTGGAGTTTATTTGAAATATAATATTCACATAGAGACAGTGGAGATAGTTATATGTCAAGAGAAGACTCACCATTGGAAAGAAGATGATAGTAATCTTCTCGTTTTTCTTTGGGGTCTATTAGATTGACCAAGGATAATTCTATGGACATATGATATCTATTATAACCTGACGCATGGCCTCCCATGTATACGAAGGTTTCCTTGAGCACTTCCCAAAGATTTTAGTTTCTAAAAGCAGCTTTTTTATTTGTACTTTTATGTAAAGTACCATTGTAAGGTTAAGATTAGAGGTACCATGAGAGTTACATACATTTGTATTAAAACTTCGATATTAATCGTGGTCGATTCTATACTGACATACCAACAATTAGATAAATGAAGTGGTATTTTAATTTTGTACCATGTATCGGCGACTTCGAATGGGTGATGTATACCTAATTTTGGTAGTCACATTTATTTTATTAAATGAATTTATGCTAATCGATTAAGTTAATTATTTTAACTTAATTAGTAATGTCAAATATGAAAAGATAAATCAAATATGGAATCCCAATCTTAATTTTGGATTTTGAGCAAGGAATGAGAATAATAATATAATATTAATTATATTTTAATTTTTCAAGATTATAAATATGTATCTTTATGTAAGTACGTATTGATAATGGTTGGTCAATTATGATACAGTGTTACAAAACTCTAGTAGTGATAATGTTATGTTATGAATGTAACGTGTTATGTGTTATATGATTTGTATTGTAAGTGTTAATGCTAATTATGGAAAACCCTAATTAGTAATTAAAAAACCCTAACTTTGAAAAAAAAACTAAATAATAGTTATAAACCCTAATTTTCTATACTAACCCTAATTGTCAAATGGGAAAACCCCTAATTTGAAACTCAATTATGAATTACAAACGGTTATGTAATTGTGCTAAATGAATTATGTTACGTATTATAGAATTTAATGTTAATTAGAGAAATCCTAATTAATATTTAGAAATTCTAGTTTCTAAAAACCCTAATTTCTAAATTAGTAAACCTAATTTCTAAATTAGTAACCCTAATTTACTAAAATGAAACCCTAATTGCTAATTGTAATCCTTAATGCTAATTAGTGGACGTCAAATCCTAATGTTCATGTATAATGTAATTAGAAAATTAAACACGATTAAGAAACCCCAATTTGCAAAAATTAGAAATTAATATTATTTTTATTTCTGTGCAAACCCTAATTAGTAATTTTAAAAAACCTAATTAATAATTATAAACACTAATTGTTTAATGATCAAGGTTAATTATAATTAGAAAATTTAAACCCAAATGTTCAAGTAATCGAATTACAAAACTAATTATATTTATTAAACTCTAATTTATATTTTTGGAAACTAAATTGTTATTTATTTTTAAATCCTAATTTTGGAAATCCTAGAATTTTTCTTTTACAACCTAAAATGGTTCAAACCCTAAACCCTAACCCAAACCCTAAACCCTAAGGGTTTGACAAGTTACCAAAGTGCCATTAAATTGGAAAATCAAAAGACCATTTTGCCCCTCTTGTATAATTGAAGCTAGCAATAGGTTTTGACATTAGATGGGAGTTGGTGACACGTCAAACGCGCCACCTTAATAGCTATCTATGAATTTCTGGGCATCTCAAGAACAACTCAAGAACACCTATAGCGACAGTTTCGTCGCTATAGGGCCTTTAGCGACAGTTTATTTCAAAAATTCATTATTTTTATTAAATAAATAGAAAATAATAGATTTAAATTATTAAAAATACAAAATAAATTAATAAAAATTGTTTTAAGGTACAAAAATTATATTTTAATTATTTTGAATATATTTCATAAATATTTACTATTTTTGGAATATTAAAAGTATTTAATTTAATTAATTATAAAATTAAATAAATTATTTAAAATGATTTTTTACATGAAAAATCATTTATAATTATATTATGGTATTTTGATAACTTTAAATATTTTGTGAGGAATTTCAATAATTAATTAATATTAATGATAATTAAGTTAGTTATTGAATATATTAAATAAATTATGAAAAATAGAATTAATGTTTTAAAAATTATAGAAAAATGATTTAAAGGTTATAAAAGTATTTTAAGTTATAAAATATAACTTTTGATATTTTGTCATGAAAAATATTAATATTTTAATATTAATAATATTAGATTTATTTAATAATTATGTTAAATAAATTAGTTTAAAAATGATTTTAATATTAGAAAAATCATTTTAAGTTATAAAATATAACTTTCAATATTTAAAGGTAAATTTCATTAATTATTTACTATTAATGATATTAGAATATTTAATAAATATATTAAATAAATTAGTTTAAAAATGATTTTAATATTATAAAAATCATTTAAAATAAAAATAAAGTGTTTAAAGATATTTTAAGTTATAAATTATAACTTTTGATATTTAAAGGAAAATTTCATTAATAATTTAATATTAGATTAATTTAATAATTATATTAAATAAATAGTTTAAAATGGTTTTACTTATTTAAAAATCATTTAAAAAGGATATAAATGAATTAAAAATATTTTAAGTTATAATTAATGACTTTTAATATTTTGATAAATAATACATTAATACTTTAATATTAATGATAGTTATTTAAAAGCCATTTTAATTCTTTTAAAAATCATTTAAGGGTAATATTAATACTTTAAAAGTATTTTGAGTTATTATAAATAACTTTAACATTTTGGCAATGGTTTCATTAATAGTTTAATATTAATTAAATATTAATGACAATAGAATTGTTTAATATTTAAATCATTTAATAATAATTTCGGTGTTTGAAAATTCATGATAAATTATAATAAATGTTTAAAAATTATTATAAGTCATTTAAAAATAATATGAGTGATACTTACAGATGTGGAATTACATGATAGAGTCTTAGACTCGATAATTACCCGATAAAGCCATTGGTACAACGATATGTTTCAGAAATTGATCTAGACTTAGATAATTTGATTAGATATGTGTTTATTTGTGATTCAATGACTGTTTAATTTGTGTGATAATGTGATTAGGTTATGTGCTGACTGCAACAAGCAGTGCTATGTGTTATAGTATGTTATTCTAATCGATCAAATGATCTTATTACTGATAGGTGTTATATAAACATAAAACTAAGTTATGAACTGTAAGCAGCGCATCAGGCAAGTATCTTTCCTTTGCATTTCCTTTATGTAATGGACATGAGTAAGAAGTTTCAGAATTATATTATTATTATGCTATATTATTAACCCTATTGTGATATATTCTATATCCGATCATTTGTCATCAACATGTTAGTATATGGTAATTCAGATATATATTCTGTTCGTTAATTTCTAAACATGGTTACACAAGTGTCCCCACTTGGATAACCATTATATTTAAACACATGTTGATATATATATATATATATATATATATATATATATATATATATATATATATAAGCCGTCTAAGCTACTTGATCAGCTAGACACTGATTCAGAAATATCGTTAAATATGATAAAAACCTTTTTGTATCCAATCTAATTATTTTGGTTCGGATTCCAGTAAAAGTATGAACATCCCGATCATGGGAAAACTTTTATGCACCCAAGGCGGACAGAGTGAACAATAATATCGTTCTTGTAATGTAGTATGGATCAATACAGGGTCCATAGGATGTACACCCTCGTGCCCGTAAGCTATGACGGTTTGCATATGAAGTTCTGTCTAACCTTATCAAAAATATAAAACAATGTTCATAGTATGTCGACTACCCTATATATATAGTCAATACGTAGTTTCAAAAATTTGAGATAGAATTGT
The DNA here is from genome assembly GCA_020205615.1 of Panax quinquefolius. NCBI lineage: Eukaryota > Viridiplantae > Streptophyta > Magnoliopsida > Apiales > Araliaceae > Panax > Panax quinquefolius. The sequence goes on along the minus strand of JAINUW010000177.1, from coordinate 10,529 downwards.
TATGTTATTATTATCGGTTCAGTTTACTTCACAACTATAAATTCGTTGTAGAAGTGATGTACAAAAAAAACATTTATTTCTTTCAGCTAATTATATTTCTAATTGTTATTACTTACTGGGCACTCAAATGCTCATTCTTGCTTTAAATTAAATGTTTTCAGCTAGGCATGATTAACCTGAAGGTTCAGACCAGAACAAGTGAACAGGAAAGCAAACATAATATGTTAATGGTATCTTTGGTAATAGTTAGACAATATATAGACAATGATAAGTATTATATATCATGTAAAGAATATAGTAAAGGTTGCGTACTTGGGATTAGACTCTGATAAATGTAAGTTAAGTTTGATATTTATATTATTGTTATTATTATTAGTATTATTCCACTCATAGAAATGGTATCGTAAAGCACCGAGTTCGGGTTCCAAGTACCTGAATTTGGGGGCGTTACAGCGCCAATAGGGAGAAATCCTTATCAAAAAGCCCCATCTTTCTTGGGAATGATCTGGTTGTTAAATATTGTGAGTTATAATATTAATGATGTATAATTGTTGAAGTATTAAGAATGTGTTTATTGAAGATAAATGAATTATAAAAGTTAGAGGGGAATAATGCAAACTTGGAAAACTTTAGGGGTACTAAAGTGTAATAAGTTAAATCAATCTGGACCATTAGTGGTGGTTTTAATAGTAAAAACATTTAGATAGTCGGTGGTGGTTTTAATAGTAAATCAATCTGGACCGTCGATGGTGGTTTTAATAGTAAATCAATCTCAATGATTCGGTGGTGGTTTTAATAGTAAATCAATATGGACCGCTTGCGGTGGTGGTTTTAATAGTAAATCAATCTAGACAGATCGCTTGGTGGTTTTTTAAAAGTAAATCAATTTAGGCGAAATCGGTGGTGATTTTAAAAGTAAATCAATCTCACCGCTTGTCATTGTAGCTTTAATAATGTAATCAATCTGGACCGTCCGTTCTAATAGTAAATCAATCTGGACCGTTCGTGAATTAGTTATTATTTAGTAATTTCTCTTATAAATAGAAGCTTAATTCTTCTTTCATTCTCACCAATTCACTGAAACTCATAAGAGAAACTATAGAGAGAGAAACTATAGAGAGTAAGAAGAAGATTATTCTGCTACTTCACTATTGCAGTATCCAGTCTTCTACTAAGGTAAGGGATATTATTTGTTGTATTTGTAAGGGATGTTATTTTTGTTTTATAAGGGGTATTATTTCTTTCGTATTCATATGAAATACTATTTTTTCGTATTCATCCTTTAATATGTCGGAATAACCTGTCTAAGCGGATTACGTACCATATGACGGGTGATAATCCATTTGCAGTTTCGTATGTTATTTCTTTTCATATTCTTAAATCTAAACTTACTATGGTGAGTATTGCTTCTATAATCCTTGAAATTAGTGGAATACCCTTGAGTTTTGCATTTTATCCAGTATCGTTTCATTGGAATATTGATATGAACTTTCTTATTAAATATCAATATTTTTCACCGGGGGTACTATTCACGGGTTAATATTAACTCGGTTACTAGTCACTTAAATATTATTCACTTAGGTATTCGGGGCACTTTTCATGCCGGGGTACTATTCACGAGTTACTATTCACTCAAATATTATTCACTCAGGTATTCGGGACACTTTTCATGTCGGGGTACTATTCACGGGGTACTATTCATCCGTAGTACTATTCACGATAAAAATTGATTTCTTTTATGTCCAAGATTATTTTTGATACATGAATATTATTCTTGAAATTTACTCCACAAAGCAGTGTCATGTTGACAATTTGTATATTTTTAAACTCTAGATAAATTTAAAGTCTTTAATATTTATCCTTGATCTCGTTTAATTGAATTCTTATATCATTGTCATCATCCTCATGCTTATATTGTGATGAAAGTCATCTTTGGCTTACGTGCATAGATGGACTGTTGATTGGTATGATTATTACCAGGGATCATTCGGTATAATCATGACCCGTAATGTTACAAATGATGTGGTAAAAATCCCCATTGGCCTATAATGCATTGATGGACATTTGTTGGTATGATTATGACCAGGTATTATTCGGTATAATCATGACCATTGATGATTACATGAATATCCTTGGCCCGTAGTGCGGGGATGATTCGATTATGTGGTTTATTTATTAAGTTGAGTCTCAGCGATAAAGTTGATGAAAACCTTTTTAAATCATAGAAGATAGTAGATATCATGCTCTACTTGACTCTTCTAATGGATTGCTTGTTCCGCCGTAGTTAAACTTGTTGTCTAGTATATTCTATCAGTTTAACATCGTTGAAGGCTAACGATAACATATTCTGCATTATCTTAGTCATAATATTTCTTATTGGGCTAGTTGAGCTCACCCTTTTGCTTTCATTATTCTCTTCAGGAAATGAGAACATAGCCGTGACTAGTCGGGGAATGGAGTGATGGTCCGAGATGACTGTTTTAGTAATCATCACTATTTAGTGTGATAATAAATGTAATGAGGATTGAATTTGAGTTTGGATATTGTCTATGAGACAATATTCATGTAAAAACTCTCAGCTCTTGTTGTATAATTAAGTTTGTATTTGTATTTTGTACCATGTATTTGGCGAGCCAAGATGGGTGATTTATACCTATTTTGGGGGCGTCACAATGAACATGTAAGTCATTGTACTTAGGTATATATTTAGAATCTATTTATCTTTTACTCCTTTCTGTTCTTACCTTTTGTTGTGTAGAACAGTAAATTTTATTTAAACATGGTAGAATCCTACTTCTTTAATCAATTGCTTCTGATGATCGAAGTTTAGATGAAGATATGCATCAGGAAATTTGTACATAATGTGCCACTTTGTCGAGTATTTATTTATTTCTATTATGTTAGTACGAACACACAATTAATAAATAGTTATATACCATCTAGTTGCACCTTAAAATTTTCAGATTGCAAGTTAATGAATTTCTCCACCCAAAAATTAAGAAGAAAAAGTAAAGGACCCTTTTTAGGAACCAATGCCTGCAAATGGAAACCATTCTTACTCATACACTTGAGTATGAATAAAGAGTGGCCGACAGAGTAATAAATGAATTAGTAGAATGTGTACTCTATTATCTTCGTCCAGCATGAGCCTTCAATCTATGATAATGAATAAAATGAAGTAAATAAAAGCTCTCATTGATAATTTTGTTTCTTACCCTCTTTTTCAGTATACATATTAACTACGTTTTGGTACATCATTAAAAATGTAAAAAGAGTTCTTAAGACATTTTTCTCAACAATAACTTAATATGACCACCTCTAATTATATTAAACAAGCTCTTTTTTTCAAGGTTTTTTTTTTTAAATCTAAAGAGTATAATCTCGAAAAAGGGTCTATTTTGGTGACCAACTTCTTCTGATGTATTTTTTTCAAGTTAATGTCTTCTCATGATTTTCCTTCTCTCTTGTTTTGCAGGTTTGACAAAAGAATTACTGCTTTTGCTGAAGAGAAGTTCCAAAGAGACGGAATTCAGCTGAAAACTAGAAATTCCATATGTAATGGTTCTCTGGTCCACTGGTATAGGGACTCATCCAGTCGTTATGGATTTTTTGAAGAAAATTGGTCAGGTTTGTTTATTTAAACCTCCACCCTTTCTCTGACCATTGCCTCTCACTTTTTATTCAAATCACTATTAGTGTTAGTAAGACATAACTCTTGTTCTGGAATAGCTTTTGCTTGCCAAGTATTTTTCATTGCTTCTTCAAGCCACTATTAACAAGTGTAAACTTATATTCCTTGGAGCACATGCTAATAGGCAGGTTTTAGCAACTAATGAGTGGCTACGTATTGAAGGAACTAAGAGCATATACGCTTTAGGTGATTGTGCCACAATAAATCAACATAAAGTCATGGTATGTCAATGTTCTCGCTAGACGTGTGCCTGATGTAAAATTGTTGACATAGATATCTGCATGAATTAGGATGATAATATCCAAGTGACCATGATATGAAATCCTTGGAGTAGTGAGTAGATGGTAGAATATAAAGTCATGGTATGTCAATGTCATGGTATGTCATTGTCTGGATGATATTAAATCAACAGGGGTTCTCTTCTCTTTCAAAAGTAGTTCGTGAAGAAATATTTTGCTGTGAGCTATCTGACAGTGAACCATGTTCACAAGCTCTTAGCGCTGATATGACGAAAGTTAAGATGGCTTTTTGAGTTTCAGCACATGAATTTAGTGCCCTTATTGATGTAGAGTCAAAATTAAAAAAATTTAAACGAGTATTTAAAATATTTTCCATGAAGGGTTAAAATATTTAAATTGGTCTTTTTATGGTATGAGACTTCTTAGAAAAAATAGATCATTGTACTCAAGAATTCATGGATTAAGAATATAATTAATTTTTTTCACACTCTCTCCCTCTCTTCTCTCTCCACTTTTTGTCTATTTTTTCGATAGGTTCCTTCGCTTCCTTTCTATCTAATTTATTAACAAGAGCAGAGTTGGTTCACATTTAAAGCCCAGTAAGAAAAAGAAATTAGCCTGTGACCAAACAAATACTAAACATATTTAACTAAAAGAAAAATTCATATAAATTATTTTAGAAATTAATTATATTTTTTTTTCAAAATTATAAGTGTGTGAATATGATCATTATAAACTACATCCAATTAACTACAAACTTTAATTTTTGTAAATTATAAAATATATCTATTATGTGCTCAATTTTAATTTCAAAAATTATAACTTTAAAAAAAATAAAACCAGACATTAATTTTGAGACAAATGGAGTGAAACATTTCACTGTATAAAATTGTGTCCAAATAAATTAAAAAATTTAAATGAAAAATAATGCGTTTGGGGGGGGGGGGGGAGATGCATGCTTATTGGATTTTTCTTAATTTTGGGAAACAATTTACTAGTCGTTGCAAAAAATGTATTAAATACACAACGGAAAAAAAATTGTTGCCAATGAATGTTGCCTATATTAGGCAACGAAATATAGCAACAAAAAAGTTTTCGTTACCGACGATGAGTTGAAATCTCATTAGCATCAAAAAAGTAAATAGGCGAGAATTTTTTTTTCCCCGCCAACTAATTGGCAACGAACTATGAATTTCATTACGAAAAATGAAAGCCTTTCACAAACTATAACGAACGACAAATTTTGTTGCTAAACATGCATTTTTGGCAATGACTTTATAATTCGTTGCCCGAAAAATCATTATCGAATTCCTATTTTTTTATAGTGACAGTTAAAGAACACTTGCTTACCCCTCAAGCACACGTCAGTGTGATTTCTCCCACAGGTAGCACACGCTTCAAATTTCATTTTATGTTGGCTACTCTGCTGATTACCAGCACGTGCAACCTCATTAAACTTCCTTTTTGGGTTATTGTTTCCGCCACTGTTACCACCAATTTTTCCTTCACTCTCATTCTTCTTCTTTTTCTGTTCCTGATTGTACTTCGTTAAGGCATCGCTTCCACCTTCCGCGATAATCGCCTTCTCAAGCACAGATGCAAACGTCTTCAGTTGAAACATAGAGACTCTGATGTACAACCAAAGCTTCAGTCCCTGTTCAAATCTTATTGCCTTGCACTCGTCGGTGTTACCTTGATACGATGCAAACCTTGCCAACATATTGAATTTTGCTGCATATTATGTGACGCCCCTAAATCCGAGTATCTTCCAACCCGACAGATGGTGCTACACGGTACTACAATTTATACAGTCATTCCATTGAAATAACAAAAAAATGATTGTATTTACTATATTCTTATTACAATAGTAATACAACCTTTCTCAGGTTCAGAAACTGAATCCATTCTTCATTATTCATAAGTATATTACATACAAATACACTATTCTATTATAGGATAATTAACTATCCATCTTAGCATTGCCTTTATCTCTCTTAAAACTCTCAGTTTGTTCGGCCTTAGCTACAATCATATAATTCAAGCAAGAAGTGAGCATAACTAGCTCATCAAGTCTAACAAAGGATAATATTAATACCACATAGAGAATTATATGATTATCTTCGATAACTGAACAAATAGCTATGAAGAACTATGCAACATTCACTAGCATTTCCCATTTCATAACAATAATTCCATAGTATATATAATAGCTTAGGAATTCTGAACCTTTCAAAAGACCATGAACATACTCTTTTTGTTTTCATACATAAAAAGGACATCCCGGCACTAAGGCCATACATCCGGCATTACTTACGAGCACTTCTAGGTGATCAGCCTATAGTACTTTATGTTGATCAACATTCATCCGTTAAACGTATTTACATTTATGTTTTTGCAACCTCGCGTGCCCATAGAATAATCAATTAAAATACATGTGTTTTTTCATAAACAAACTTACCTTTGAATCTATACTAAATACTTGGCATAAGATATCGTTAACAGTTCTATATCGAAAGACTTGTAAACATCTCAATCAACTCTTCAAGATTAGTCTAGCCGAGTTAAAATTGGCATCAGCTCATTCTTTAAAATAATGCATGCATTTCAAAACATGAATCATAGAAAACTTGACTAACACGGAGGTTAGACAAGCGTTAAGAAAACTTGCCTTCAAGCGTCTTCGAATATAATATTCAACAGTTCTCATTCTTTACAAGATTTACATGATATATTCATATAGCACACTGTAATTAGCTACCAAACAAACTAATTTTATTGTTTTAACCAACTTCTTTCTCTTCTATGTCTTACTTGAATTTATTCCATTAATAATGCCAATTCAACTTACTATACTTCATTACGTCTTGTTAACGTTCTTACATTATTAACCGACACTCGGTCATCATTGGAGAGGTACCAACGTTAAATACCATTAACGGTTTACTTGTTTACACTTTTGCGTTCTTCGTTTAATTATTGTTAAACCATACTTAACCTTCTAACGTTATTACTTTATAAGCGGTATGAAGTTAGCCTTATCATGTACATTAAGTACATTCATGTCTTACTATTGGTTTACATTCAATTGGAATTACAAAACCTAACTTGGTCAACCATTTCCCATTATCGACTTTGCGGCGCCAGGTCTACAGCACACTTATTGGCTGCTTGCTATTTCAACTAACAATAGCTAGAGCTCTTGAGCCGTACGTATGCAGCGACCCTATGCTTCAATTGGCTTTGATAGTTAACATTTTCTACGAACTTCTTGGCCTCATAACTTACTAGTTTTTCATCCGAATTGGCTCATTCAAAATCCCACAAATCACAAATTACCTACTCTAGGTGTTTATGCCAAAATCTTTCATTTTCGAATACGTTAACTCGTAATTCACCTTTTGGTTCATTATTGAGCATTCGTTTATCGTTCGTGATCGTTTAATACTCGTTTTCTTCGTTTTAAGTCGGAATCCGACGATTCTTGAGTCCACGAGTCTTGAATGCCCTATCTCACGTGTTGACATTGAAAACCAAAGTTTCCAAGTCATACGACAACTTTTGACTACTAATCCGAGTTTTATACGTTTTTGATGTTTAATGTCTATTTTCATAAAATTCGCCATAACTTCATTACTCGTGTTCTATATGCCAAATAAAATAGAACACTCCATTGATTCGTCATCTACATCCTAACCAAGCAAGATTCACATACCCTATCTAAGATGGTTTTCAATTTGTCCATCAACAACCAAGTTAACATTCAAAAATTTCTACGATTTAAACTTATATAAACTCTTATGATTTCTACTTAAACATGACTTACCAATGTTTTCATCATTAATAGCCATCCTTATGCCTCCTCAATGGACATGCTCCACTAATCTACGATTCTCTACGAGAAAGAAAACGAAAAAGGTCGAAGACTAACGTTTACGAAATATTACCTTTTTCGTTCTTCGCGTTCTTGACTAAACGTCTATTATTTGCTTCAAAGTAGATTGATTACTTGTTTCTAGCTCTTTCTCTCTCTCAATATATGTTGGACAAAGTTTATAAACCCCCAAATGACCAACCTAAGCTTTCTTTTTATAGGCAAACCAAATGGAGGGCAAAATGGTCCAATGGCCACCTCCTTACTATTCCCACCTCCATAAAAAATTAGCCACCAAGTAATCACTTTACTTGGTGGCCAAGTGGCCGGCCCACATGCCCATGGGTTTTATCCATCCCGTGACCTGTCGGTTCGATCCGCGATTTGGTTTCTTGGATCGGGCATGAAGTAACTTAACATTTGGCATTAACTTGGGTTTGATTACTTAATTCATTGGGCTTGATATAAATCCAAGTCCAATTGGATTATACAAAGTCCTTAGCTCCAAAATCCAATAAGAACTAATCATATTCTACGCGTATAACTTACGTATTCTTTTTGTTTAGTATTCACACGATACTCGTATTATACGGCATACTATTATTCATACCATACTCGTATATCATACATATAATACTTCTAATCATTATATAGGTTACATTTTCTTCTCGGAAATCACTTTCACCAACCCTTAGGTTTTAGGTCCGCAGGCAAAAACTTTGTTTATCATAACTGAAATATTATTGGATATTCCATTATATCTTTATATTCTATCATTACGCGTTTCTCGAAATTTCAAACCAAAACTCCGAGTGACATCGGATGAATAGTGTTTTTACAGAAAATTCTCAGAAAACACTTATTTTCATTTTGGTAATTCAAAACAATTAATCGTAGCACATAGCCAGAATACTAACCACATACTCACATTCTAGGTCATAGAATGACCTTCAAATATCTTACTCACATAATCAATCAATTAAATTCATTTAATCCACATAATCAAATAAAAATTTAATTCATTAAAGATCCGATTTTCTCGGGCGTTACATTCCCCACCCCCCCTCATAAGGATTCTGTCCCCAAAATCTTGCTATAATTACATAAACAAATGAGGAAACTTTTCCTTTATTTTACTCTCGAGCTCCCAGGTTGCTTCTTCGGCATTGTGGTTACTCTAAATTACCTTTACTGAAGGTATTCTTTTATTTCTCAAGACTTATTCCTTCCTATCAACAATCTTAATCGGAAGTTCTTCATACGTTAAGTCTCTTTCTACTTGAATAGCTTCATACTCTATTACGTGCTTGTAGTGCAGTTTATAAGGATGCAACACTGACACGTGAAACACATTGTGTATTCTTTCCATCTCTGGAGGTAAGGCTATTTCATAAGCTACCTCTCCTAGCCTTCTTAAAATTTCAAAAAGTCCTACAAACCTTGGACTTAACTTTTATTTTTTTCCAAAACGTATCTTCCATTTCCAAGGTGATACTTTCAGAAAGACATATGAACCTACTTCAAACTCCCTCTTCTCTCAATGAGGATATGCATACTTCTTTTATCTATCTTGAGCTGCTACCAATCGAGTTTGTATTAGCTTAAACATGTCTTCCGTTTGTTGTACCATCTCAGGTCCTAACATTCGACGTTCTCCTACTTCATCCCAGCAAAGTGGTGTTTTGCACTTCCTCCCATACAAAGCTTTGTAAGGCGGTATGCCTATACTTGCTTGAAAACTATTATTGTAAGCGAATTCCACTAAAGGCAGATGTTCGTCCCAACTCCCTTTAAAATCAATAACGCAAGATTTTAACATATCTTCTAGCATTTGAATTGTACGTTAACTTTGTCCGTATGTCTAGGATGATATGCCATACTCAATCTCAACCGCGTTCTCATTTGCTCTTGCAAACTCCTCCAAAAGTACAATATGAATCATGGATCACGATAGGACACAATCGAAACAGGCACCCCATGTCTAGAAATAATTTCCTTAACATAAAGCTTAGCTAACTGCTCTAGGTTATACCTAACTCCTATTGGAAGAAAATGAGCTGATTTGGTTAACCGATCCACTATTACCCAAATAACATCATATCCTTTTCTCATTGTTGGAAGTCCCACGACAAAGTCCATGGTGATATGATCCCATTTCAACTCTAGAATCTCTAGTGAATGCAATAACCCACTCGGTCGTTGGTGTTCATGTAGCGCCCCCAAATCCGGTTATCTTCCAACCCGATAGATGGTGCTATACTGTACAACATTCATACATTCATTCAATTGAAAAGACTCAAAGAACGAACATAACTTCTATATATTTAAAGTAATATTTACATTTCCCAAGTTCTATACCCATTACAAAGGTTCTTTGTCATAATATGAGTTAAATTACAACAATAGACCTATACTATTACAAGACAGCTTAGTAATCTGCCTTAGCTTTTCCCTTATCCTTTTTCGATCCTTCGGGATGTTCAGTCATAGCTGCATTCATATGGTTCAAGCAAGAGTGAGCATAACTACCTCAGCAAGTATAACAATTTAATAACAACATGCTTGACACAAACAAATCATATATTTTCAATAACTGAACAATAGTTATGAAGTACTATTGATAATTCAAAATAGCACTTCATCTTTTCTTTCAAAATGTTTTACAATAACAACCATATTTAGTAAAACATTCACTCCGGTCAAAGACCTCAAGTATTCATTCTTTATT